>OU015756.1:12690035-12738998 GCA_907169655.1 Acomys percivali
GAGAGAGAGAGAGAGAGAGAGAGAGAGAGAGAGAGAGAGAGAGAGAGAGAGAGAGAGAGAAAGTACATTTTTAACACAATCTCATATTTAGATTTTTATTTTATTTTATTTTATTTTTTTGTGGTGTCGGGCATTGAACCCAGGGACTCTCACATGCTAGGCAAGTGCCTGACCGTTTGAGCTACACCCTCAACTAGTACAGATCTGTGTTTACATAGAATATTTACAAAGCTATGTAAGCATTAAGTGGAAGAAAGGGCTTGGACAGTCAGTCACAAACCATACAAATGTTATGTTTAAAAATCACTGGAAAATAATTTATTTAAATATTGCTGGGCCCAGCTGTAGTTCCTCTGCCAGCCAGCGGCCAAGAAAGCTGGCCAGGGGCTGGAGAGTTGGCCCAGTGGTTAAGAGCACCGTCTGCTCTTCCAAAGGTCTTGGGTTCAATTCCCAGCACCTACATGGCAGCTCACAACTGTCTGTAACTCCAAGATCTGACACCCTCACACCAATGCACATGCATTTAAAAATTGAATAAAAATATTTTTTAAAAAAAGAAAAAAAGAAAGCTGGCCAGGGAGCGCTTTCTTCAGACATATTTTCTTCTGGTCCTTTTCAAGCCATGAACCCAGTCCTGGCGTTTCCGTTTCCAGAAGTCCGAATACAACAGTTCACACTGTTTTGGAACTATGTTAGCTTAAAAGCCACGCAGTGTAATGGAGCCCTTTTTCTAAGTGACTGTGAGAGCTCCGAGGTTCAAGAGGAGTCCCTCTTCCACGGGTGGCTCAGACTGGCCCACACGTGAAGCAGAGCAGAACACGCCTATCTCACCCACAGGAAAAAGTCCAGCCTGCTTTCCCGGCCATATTCTGTGCAGCTGTGGCTTCTGTCCTGCCCGTTGCTGTCAGAATTCTTTAACGTTAGAGCATTTCCAAGTGGAGAGGAAGGTGCGTGCCGCTGCCGGGAACTTCCTTAAAGCTCACTGTGTAGTCTGTACTTCCTACAACAATCTCGTGTGGGTGTTCCAGGGGCTTCCACGCTTACCACGCCAACGGAACCCACCGGTCAGTCTGTTCTGCATCTCAAGTCCTTCTACAATTCCGTGTCCTGCATTCTTTTCCATAACTTTAAGAAACCTTTTGCTAGAGAGATGGCCCAGTGGTTAAGACCACTGGCCGCTCTTCCAGAGGACCTGGGTTCAGGTCCCAGCATCCACATGGCAGCCGACAGCTGTCGGTAACTCCAGTGCCAGGGGATCTGACACCCTCACACAGACATACACACAGGCAAAACACCAATGTACATAAAATAAAAGTAAATGAATTTTTAAAAAGAAAGAAAGAAAGAAAGAAAGAAAGAAAGAAAGAAAGAAAGAAAAGGGCAACCTTAACTCCTGGATAGTATGCCACATTTACAGATGTGAAGAAAGGTGGGGTGGCGGTTTTGCACGCCTTTAATCCCAGCACTGGGAGGCAAAAGCAGGCGCATCTCTGTAAGTTTGAGGCCAGCCTGGTCTACAAAGCGAGTGCAGGACAGCCAAGCTTACACAGAGAAACCCTGTCTCAAAACAAAACAAAACAAAAAACCAAATAAACAGATGTGAAGAAAGAGTTAGACCTTGTTCGTGGCGCTTAGTGTTTTGTTCTTCTGTGCTGGAGACTGAAAGGGCAAAATTAATGCCATGTTCTGTATGAGAACTTGTCCTTGAGGTGACCCTTCTCCCTGCCAGTGAGAAACTGTAAAATTATAAAATACAAGATGCTTGCCTGCTTGTCCAGCGTTGCCCAGTTCTTGTTAATGCTAACTTCAAAAGTTCCACCCTAGTTCCCAGAATAGTTACATGTAAGTTTCCATATATCAGATGTCCCCATACGGCTTTCAGTAACTGCTCTAGAGACCCACACCCAAGCCCCCACAAAGAGACTCCCAATGCCAGATGTCCTAATGTCCATATGGTCTCACTTGATAAGAAACCCCACGTGCTTTGTGGTTTTAGCCTTTAAAGCTAGCCTGTAACAGCTACTCGGGGTCCTTCACCTCCCGAGCGCTGAGGGACCCTGACACATCAACAATTGGGACTTCTGATGTGTCAGTAATAAATTTTACATATACCTCCAGCCTGTGTGACTTGAGTGGTCTCTCGCGGCGACCCCCTCCCTGAATTGGACTCTAGGGTCCAACAAACCCATTGCCCTTGAAGCTCTGGGTCACTCTCCTATCCTGCTCCATCAGGAAGGATTGTGACCTGAGGCTCCAGCCTGTAAACCCTGTGTATGTTGTATCGAGGCCTGGTGGTCATTTCCGGGTTCTCATGATCTGGGCGATCTCAGTATTACAAGGCGGAAACCATGGTTCTACAGCTGCTAGGCAAGGGCTCCACCACCAAGCTGCATGCTTTCAGCCTAGGCATGGTTACTTAAAAATTAATATCCCCCCCAAGCCAGGCATGGTGGTGAATGTCTTTAATCCCTACACTTGGGAGGCAGAGACAGGTAGATCTCTAAGTTGGAAGCCAGCCTGGTCTACAAAGTAAGTTCAAAACAAAACAAAATGAAAAAACCTGTCTCAAAAAACAAAAACAAAACTAGAAAAATCAAGACCTCCTAAAGAGGTATTAATGAACATTAAACTAAAATCTCAACAAGATTCAGCAAGAGCTAAAGATTAAATAAGTCAAAAGGCTGTTTCTCATGAATATTGACCAGTGAATACTTTATATTTTATCTCTGCTAACATTTTGCACACTGTTTCTGTTCCATCAGTTGTAGAACTTCGTGACAGAGCTGAGTGGTGGGCTCAGTGATTGGGTAGCATGCCGGGAGCCTCTTTTCCAAAGCTGCCAGGTGTATAAAGTACCTGCAAATCAAACAGAGAAGCCAAACGCCTTTAAAAATGAGAATTTTCACATTGGCTTAATCAGTATGTTCACACTCACTATATACAATGTTGGGGGTCGCAGGAGCCTTAGCCACCGAGACTCAGCCTTTTCAGACTTCCAACCTCCTGCATCCAGGACCCTGCTGTGTGCGTATTTCAGCATGCTGAGGCAGTTTACCTGAGAAAGGATTTTTTTTTCCCCAGAGCTACAGCCTTTATTCTTGTGGTAACTGGTCTTGTTCAGAAACGCATCCAGAAGAGGACAGGGCGAGGCTCGAACCTGATTCCCGACACTAAGGCCCAGCCAGATGCGCGGCTGGAAGGCCTCCGTCCCTTCGAGGCCAGGTGTCAGGGAGCCTCCGCCCCGGGTGGCCGCTGAGGACCGAGGCTGCGCGGGGTCACAGGGCGCCGCGGAGAAGAACAGGCAGGACTGCTGCAATCCAGCCTCTGCTACTTCGGAGGGGCCTCAGTCCAGCCGCCCCCACCCCGGGCCACTGAGGCGAGGGCAGCCTCTGCCCAGCGCCCGGGCCGCAACTGCGCTCCCCGTGAAAGTAACTTTTAATAGTGGATCTGCCACCCAGGTAGTAACCAGGACAGGATAGTATGTCTTCACCCAAATATGAGCTGAGGATTCTGGCTGTGGGTTAGTCAGTGCACATGGAGGAATGCATGTGGGGGCAGGACAAACAGATCACGCAACTTGACCAGTCACAAGCAAAGAGTAGGGCTTAGCTCCCATGGCCTCTACATAACGATCCTTCAACCAGGCCCTTGCGTAACATCAAAGAATGGTTCTCAGCCCTGAGTGAGTACCAGAATCACTTTGGGGGGAAGCTTTTAAAAACTGTCACTGCCCAAACCGTGCCCCAGGCAAACCGAAATAGAAGGACCACACCTGGATCAGTGTTGCCAATAACTACTCAGGTGATTTTAATGCAAAGTAAGATGAAAAGCACTGGTTTAAGACAAGGATTACAAACCTGAATGTCCGTCCACAAGAAATATAAGCTCATGAAGTGGGGAGAGTAAGTGGGACAGAGATGGCAGCCACAGGGCGTACAGTCTCCCTGAGAGGGCCCCTCTGGGAGTTCCAGCGAGCTATTCCTAGGCAGGAGTATGGCACCACTTTCGACAGCTGTCTTGATTGTTTTTATAAAGTCTATAACTAGGTCTTTCATAATTAGGTTAGGCATGATGGTGCATGCCTGTAATTACAGCACTCACGCTAAAGCAAGAGGATTGCCAAGAGTTCAAAGCCAGCTTAAGCTACATAGTGTGTTCCAGACCAGCCTGAGCTACACTGCAATACTTTGTCTCAAAATGGAAAAACAGGTGTGTGTGTGTGTGTGTGTGTGTGTGTGTCTGTGTTGGGGGGCGTCATACTATTCATGCTACAACATGCTAAACCTTGGGAATATGCTCCATGAAAAATTTGGGACAAACAGTCATTTATTGATGACTGTCTAGAATACAGCATAGGTAAGTGGTTGCCAACAGCTGGCGAGAAGGGAGAATGGAATATGGCTGCTTACCGGGGACTGGATTTCCTTTACATAATGACAATGTTCTGCAGTTCAATAATTACGGTTGCAAAATATTGTGAAGTGTATTCAAAGCTTCCAAATTATATGGTCTAGAGGGGCAAATTTCATGCTATGTCAGTTTTTCCTAATGAAAAAGCAAAGGGAATTAGAAAGGAGGCGTTGGGGTGGTGGTGGTGCTGGGGCTGATTTGTGGGATCCACTTGGAGCCAAATCAATCCTTTTATGGTATTCAGAATGGACGCTCTGGTGTACCGCCACATGCAGGAAGCGGAGTCCGTGCAGAGGGCTGACTTTATCCCTTTTGAATTCGACATAAAGCTATAATGTATGCCCCCACATCTTCCGATGTCTCCCTCGGAACCAGTGGTGAAGCCACGCTCCCTGGACCCATCTCACTTAAGGCAAAAACTGCCTTAGTTTTTCTTTAGTGCGCGTTAGTTCAGACTGTACTGCTGTGTGCCCTGGGCTTTGCAAGCCTTTAAAATAGAAGCAGAACCCCTGAGGGGCAGGAGAGCAGGCAGCCTGAGGAAACCAACCCTGCTCACTGCTGCTTCTGACTGTCCTGTTAGAGTGACAAAGGACTGAGTGACCGAGACAAACAGCAAGCGACTCCCCGGATGTGCTTGCTAACTGTTCCCCGTTACTGGTTGATCCCCCCACAAAGCGTGCACGCAATGTCTGACTTAGACTCACAGTTCGTCATTTATCATCCCCTTCACCAGGGGCTGTTACTTGAAAATTAATCATTACACTTCT
This sequence comes from Acomys percivali, assembly GCA_907169655.1. Taxonomy (NCBI): domain Eukaryota; kingdom Metazoa; phylum Chordata; class Mammalia; order Rodentia; family Muridae; genus Acomys; species Acomys percivali. The sequence goes on from OU015756.1 coordinate 12,695,213, forward strand.
GTGCAAACGTAGGCTGCACACAGGAAAGTCAATGAGTGACAGACAGCTTCTGGGCCGGGAACGCGCCTCAGATGGTAGTGATTTTTCAGAACTGTCCCAAATGTCACCTTACCTGTGATCAAATAAAGTACTCCTCAAGACAAAAGTGGACTTTTCCATCACCATTTAAGCTAAACATCAGGTCCTGTCCGTAAGTCTCCGTGAAGATGGGCGGTGCGCGCTTTGATTCTACGTGTTCCCTTTTCTTACCTGAACTCTTCACTGTGGTCGTTCCTAATGTACTCGGCCAGAGCCTTGCTGTACTGCAGGCAGCTCTTGAGGATGTAAAATTGCTGGTACAACAGAACTGCCTGGCAGGGGGTCAGCAGCTGGAGCGAGGCTGAAAGCCCCTTCACCACTTGATTCACAACGCTGGCCACAAAAGCCATCTAGAAGAGGACAGTGCAGTTACATATGGGCAGGGTGCCACCCGCACTCGCCCCACTTCAGCTGTTACCCTCAGTTACCATCCTAGGCTGATGCCTCTGCCACCCTGACTCCAATGCTGGCGGGCTGTTTCTCTCAGAAATGCTACTCAGCACCAGATCACAAACCCAGCCAGTGATTATAATTTTCATTTCTTTAGCACCTTGAGGTTTCTGGTTTGGGTTTATTTATTTTTTAATTACATTTTAAATTATCCGGGTGCATGGCATGCACGCATGCCATGGTGTACATGTGAGAGCCAGTGGACAGCTCACTTAAGTCACATCTCTCCTTGTACACAAGAGCCCCAGGGATTGAGTTTAGGTTGTCAGGCTTGGCGGGAGGCACTTGGCACCTGCCGAGCCATCTCTTCCACTCACAACAGCTTGGTTCTTCCAGGTAAGGTAAGCAGGGCCGGCTGGCGAATAGGTGCACTCAACCATTGGACCCCCTCAGCTGTTTCCTTTACTGCGAATTTCTCTCACGTGGTCTACTTTTGCCCCTGCTGTTTAGAGCTGGGTTAATGCCTTTCATGTGTCGGTATTCCCTTGTCTCGGGCCACCTTTCATCCTGACAGGTTTCAGTGACACAGAGTAGCCTCATACTTAACTAAGGTGATGCTTCTCAACCTTCCTAAGTTGTGGTGGTCCCCAACCATAACATTATTTCCATTGCTACCTCATAATTATAATTTTGCTACTGTTATGAATCATAATATAAACATCTGTGTTTTCCAATAGTCTTAGGCCACCTGTGAAAGAAAGGGTCATTTGACCAAAGCGGGTGGCATGTGACTGACAACCACTGCTAAGGCCCCAGCTCTAAAAGCTGATTAAGGAACTTCTTGGTGTCTGAGGTCCTTAGGACCCTGGCCTTTCACCCAGATGATGGAGCCTATGGCCACTGCGTAGTAGTGTAGTAGTCTTTCAGACTGCACAGACAAATATAAGTAAGTAAAGCTGATGGCACTCCTAGAGGGAATCTGAGGCTGGCTGAGCTCTGTGCACGGCAGAAGGAGCCAGCACAGTGGGTTTAGTCTCTGTTGTGCAGAGATAAGGGTACACCGTGGCTCAGCCACCTTTCCATAAATGTGTCTGACATGAGGCTCTGACGAGAGAATTCTTCAGGACAGACTCCACATCGTCACTCTGGAAAAGCAGTTCACAGCTGGCAACTACCAGTGGTCAACAGGGCATACGCTCACATGTGGAAAGAGATGGCATTACCACATGCCAGGTACCCCATTCATTTCCTTATCTGTGTGTGCACCCCATTTATGACCTGTGTGTGTGTGTGTGTGTATGCATGTGCACATATGTGTGCGTGGGTGTGCAGGTCACTACCCACATGTGGGATTCAGAAGACAACTTGGGGACATTCTTCTCTTCTGCCACCACATAGGGTCCAGGGAACAAGCTCAGGTCCTCATACTTGTCACAGTCACCTTTTCCCACTGGGCCATCTCACCAGCCCCAAACACTGCCCTTTGAAGAAATGTCTAGTAAAGCATATGTTGGCTAGTTGAAGGCATGAATGAGTAGAGGGAAACTAAGTCTGGGGAAGTGGCAAGAGATTGAGGGATGAAGGCATCACAGATATTAGTTCAATAGCTATTCTGAGCATCCAGCATGCTAGACCTGCCCTGTTCTCTATCAGTTGCAGTTTATATGGAGGAAAAGTCATGACAGACTAGATCTATAAGAGACCTGCCAGTGCTCGCTATTGTTTGTTCACACTGTACATCCCTTACAGGTCAGTAGGGCGCTCTGCTCATCATCACGCAGGAGGACCAAGTTCCAGACGAAAACGTGAGCCTAAGGGAAGCATGCTCACACAACATCTGCACAGAAGTGACTCAAGCTAAAGCAATCAAGTGAAGAGAGCCATCTAATCCTACCACGCACCTCATCGAAAGTGTGCCAGGATACACAGGCCGCTGACAGCTACCATAGGACAGAGCCACACGACAACAGAAGCCACTGCAAACTGCAACAGTGTGACAAGCTCAAAGGGAGGAAGATGGCACTCTACAGTGTACTACGTGACTGTGATGGGGAGGTGTGACCCTGTAAGAAGGTCAGAGGATCGTCTTCTGCCTTCCTGCTCCAGGAATTGGCGCTGGGGCCGCTCAGATGAGGGGGGTTAGCTAGGTGGGAAAGGAGGGAGGAGTATTTCAGACACAGATTGCTATGGCTTATGTTTTCATGTGTCAGAAACTTAAACCCCAGAGTGAAGGTGATAGCGGGTGAGGGTTCATAAGAGATTATTAAATCACGGGTGCTTGCCCTCAAAAACAGAATAATCAGGCCAGGCATGGTGGTGCACACCTATAATCCCAGCACTCAGGAGGCAGATGCAGGTGGATCGCTGTGAGTTCGAGGCCAGCCTGGTCTACAAAGTCTAATATAGTTAAGGCTACACAGAGAAACCCTGTCTCAAAAAAACAAGAAAACAAAACAAAACAAAAAAAAGAATGGAATAGTATATTTAAGCTCATGGAGAGACTCTGTTATTCCAACACCAGGTTTGTCATAAAAGTGAGTTTCGGCTAAGCAACAACAAAAAAACAAACGGACTGAGGCAGGAGGATTGTGAGGCAGAGGCCAGCCTCAGAAAATAGTGAGCTGCTTCACGAATACCAAAATGACTTTGTCTCACACTCCACGTATGCTCTCTTTGCCTTTGGCCTCCAGTCATGGGAGGACACAGCAAGATCCTCATGAGACATGGTTCTTCCATCTTGGACTAACCAGCCTCTAAAACCAGGAGCCAAATAAAACCCTACCCTTTATAAATTACCCAGCCTCTGTTATAATATAACACACTAAGAGCAACACAGGAAAAGATCCTGCAGAGGAGTCAGTGTGGGAAGAGGTGCTGGACATTGAGTTGAGAGATGCACATCATGGCAGGCGAAGGAGGGACCAGAAGAGGCAGCAAAGCTATAAGATGCTCAGCCCTGAGGGCCTACAGAGGAGGTTGTCCTCGATGCACAAAGAAAGGCTGCTGAGTGATCATCCATCTAATAGCAAGGAATTGCAATCACATTTTGTTTTAAATAGCTCCCTCTGGCTATGACCTAGTAGAATGACAGACATGGACCATGTGGATGCAAATCACATTTTAAGACATCAGGGTTGGGTCCGAGGTGGGTGGTGGCTGTAGGGACAGAGTGTGCAGGCAATCCCAAGTGTCCTGTTCTACTTATGGCAAATGGCAGTCCTTTTACTTAAATTACAAGCCAATAACATAACATTTTGCTTGCTACATAAACTTTCAATTTTTAAAAAATAAAATAATGTTACTCTCTCTTTCTCTCTCTTTTTTTTGTTTTTGTTTTTGTTTTTCAAGACATTGTTTCTCTGTATAGCCTTGGCTGTCCTGGACTTGCTTTGTAGACCAGGCTAGCCTCGAACTCACAGCAATCTACCTGCCTCTGCCTCCCAGTGCTGGGGTTAAAGGCATGCACCACCACGCCCAGCTTAAAATAATGTTACTCTTAAGCCATAATTTTAATGATTTTAATTCCAGTCTCAAATATAATAATGTTTTCTTTTCATTAAGCGATAAAATCATCAGGTTTATAATTTGCTTCTGCTTTATAGACTAAGTAACTTCTAAGACAATGCAGGGTCTTTTCCTTCTCAATACTCACTATGGGAGGGCAGCTCTGTAGAAAGGACATCATCCAGCTAATAGCAAATTTTGTGGACCCCAATCCAAGATTTCCCTAGAAACCCAAGGAAACAAGTTATAGTCATGAAGCAAAGGCATAGAATCTAAAAGAATTCTCACTCCCAAATATGTTTTTATCCTAACCATTCAAATCCTGAAATTCAGTATCTGTAGAAAACCTGTAGAAAAGCACAGAAGGGCAGAGATGGTACCCCCGAAATCAACCTGTTTTAGAGAGCATCTCCAATACAAGGGATGTACACTGCCAAGCATAGCATACTCGATTTAGAGTTATAATAAAACCATGCACTGCACCTGCTGGAAGACGAGAAGAACCTCATAGAGCAGTGCTGTAGCGGTGTCGGTGTACTCCAGGATGAGCTTCTGTAACTACAATTGTCAATAAGTCAGTACACTACCATAGGCTGGGCCAGAAAAGTCATTTCCCTGTAGACACTTAGGACAGGATTTCTGATTAAAATTTTAATGTGGGATGTTCACTTTCCCATTGCACGTGCCTCAGTCATGCTCAGGAAGGTGGCTTGCTTTCGTGCTGGGCTGGTTGTCTCAGATTTGCAATTCCACATGCTCAAGAGCCTGAGGCAGGGAGCTCACAAGTTCAAGGTCCATTTGGGCAACTTAGTGAGACCCTGTCTCAAAACGAAAAGTAACAAGAGAGCTGGAGAATATAGTTTACGGGATGCAGTCCATCTCCAGTACCACCAAAAGCAAAGAGACAACACATTTAACAATGTCTCGCAATGTGGATTCAGGAAAGACACAATGACCCAGAAAAATATATCAAAATTCTGCACAGTGGGGTCCACTCCATCAGTCATATCAACATCTTTACTTTAAGAAGGCGGAAATATGGCCTGGCGGTGATAGCAGAAGCACACACCTTTAATCCCAGAACTCAGGAGGCAGAGGCAGGTGGATCTCTGAGTTTAAGGCCAGCACGGTGTTCAGAGTGAATTCCAGGACAGTCAGGGCTGTTAAACAGGAAAACCTTGTCTTGAAAAAAAAAAAAAAAAGGAGAGTGATAAACTTGCTTTTTGTTGTGGTTTGTTTGTTTATTTGTTTTTTCTTTTTTGAGACAGGGTTTCTCTGTGTAGCCTTGGCTGTCCTGGACTTACTTTGTAGAACAGGCTGGCCTCGAACTCACAGTAATCTGCCTGCCTCTGCCTCCCGAGTGCTGGGATTACAGGTGTGCGCCACCACGCCCAGCGGTAAACATGCTTTTTGAGGTGAGATGGAAGACTCTCCGGAGACCCTAGGCTTGTGCCCAGCTTGAGCTTCTGTTCCCTCTGTGGTTTGAATAAATATGGGGCTGAGAGACCTCTCTAAGCTCACAGGACCTCCAAGCAGTTGACAGGGCCCAGAAGCCACTCTGAGCATGAGCACTGTCCGTGGACATGCAGCAGGCCTAGACCTGGCCCTCTCACACAGCGCAGGGTGAACTCTAGCGTCTCCCTTCCTCTTATACCTGGCGATCAAAATATGTATCATCTCCTGATGGCCACACCGATTGCCCAGTGCAAAAGATCCCAATGTCTTGGAGACATGAAACCGACTGCCCATCCATTTTGCCCACCAGATGTTTTCATGGCGATTCACAAAACCCAAAACCAAGCTCAGCGCTTCCACTTTTGAGCCCAGTTGTTTTGCTGTGGCTCACATCTGACTCTGAGGCCAGAGTCTAACAGTGAGCGGTCTTCTGGTCTCCACACTTCATCTTAACATCAGCTCAAACTCCCCAGCTATTTTGGAGTCTACCCTCTTCGTGACTTAGCATCCCTCTTCCTCTTTGTGTATTCATTCAATAAATACGCATCAGACACTGTGACTGATGTTCGAGATTCTGCCTATCCTCAAGGAAGAGCACCCAGCCCACTTGAGAAATAGGCACCCACCTAGAAATTGAGTAAGTAAATGCATAGTTATGAACTGAGCCAAAGGCCCAAAAGAAAAACATAGGAAGCTATAGTGGTTGGTCCAAAGCAACCATGTACTCAGATGTTGATTGCTTGCACCCCTGGCCCCGAGATTCTTTCTGTTCAAACCCTCATGGAACCAAAGTGATGCTATGTAACTTTGCCTCCAAATTATCCCTGATTGGCCGATTTAAAAGGCCTACACCTGGGGCAGGGCAGAAGAGAGGTGAGTGGAGCTAAGGCTTGAGGGCTGGGAGGACAGGAGGATCAAGGGAAAAAGAGAGAGAGGAGAGAGACAGGAAGGGAGGAAGAAGAAAGCAGAGCGCCATAGGTTAGCGTAAAGAAAAACCACGTGGCCAGGAGGACTTTGCTCTGAGGATGGGGAGAAGGAGAGAAGCGGCCCAGATGGAAAACATGTGCAAGTGTTTATGGGAATGAGCCCAGACAGAAATAATAATAATAATAATTATTATTATATTAATTATATTATACTTATATTGTATTAATATTGTTAAATTATTATTATTATTATTATTATTATTATTATTATTATTATTATTATTATTATTATTATTGCAAATGGCATGCGATGTGGGGCTGGGAGGTGTCAAGACAGCTTAGGGCATTAGTTCTGCCCCAAGTTCTCATCTCACCTGAGCATCAGAAGATGCTTCCACTGAAGTTGCATCAGCCACCAGCTGGGCATCAGACATGGAGCAGGACTCTGGAACCTTAGGCTTGCTAATTAAAATTACTAAAAGAGTAAACAACGTTCCCCTGAAAAATAAATAAAAGGCCATTAATGGGCAAAGCCTTTAAAAGGAAAGCAGTGCAGGAGTCAGACTTACCAACACTTCTTAACTGAGTTTTTGGACCATTAGACAAACAGGTGAATATCTTGAAATGAGAAGTTTGTTGTTTGTTTGTTTGCTTGCTTGCTTGTTTTTGAAGAACGTAAATGAAAATGCAGGGTTGTTTTGTTTTGTTGTTTGTTTTGTTTTGTTTTTTGAGCTGAGGGAAAGTGTAGTTCCAGGAGTTCACTAGCCCAGAAAGCTCAGCAAGGGAAGATTTAAGGAAGGTTGTGGTGGCACTAAGCAAAGCGATATTCCCAAAGTATGTTTATGGGTTATTAATTCTAAGCCATGGTATAGTCAAAATAGATGCTACAGTCGTAGGAAGCAACTGGTTAAGCTACAGTCATTAGAAGTGTAAATACAGTAACAAGTCAGAAAGAGGAAAAGAAATGAGAATGAAGAGATGAAGCGGAAGTGTTGGCAAGGGTGCAGGGACGGGGTGAGCAGAGAGTGACGTAGAAGCCGGAGACTGCAGAGAACCGACAATAGACAGGATGGAGACAGGGCAGGGTGTTAGATGACTAGAAGGCTGGTGTCCAGACCGTCTTAAGCAGTGCGTCTCTGCACTGCACGCCGTTTTATGGTACACACATTAAACATAGTTCAAATATCTCATCATTTAAAAATACTAGTTACTGGGGCCGGAGGGATGGCTCAGTGGTTAAGAGCACCTACTGTTCTTGCACAGTCCAGGTTTGATTTCCAGCATCCATGTGGTGGCTCACACCATCTGTGACCCCAGTTCCAGGGGATCTAACGCTCTCTTCTGGACTCCCAGGTCACCTCAACTCATGTGTACTTACCAACCACATACACATAATTAAAATCAAATCCTTAAAAAATATTTGAAAATACTGACTACTGGGTATCTTCTCCACAGGACTTCTCAGAAGCATTGCTATGCCAATGTATAACATTTTTCTCTGGGACAATGAAGAGGTACTACATAGTAGTTCTTTTTAAATTAAAAAATAAAAAGAATTACATATTTCTGACCTTTTGATAATTCAGATGCATTGTCTCATACACTTACCATATTTTGTGGTGTACATGTGTGTCTATGTGTGTCTGTGAGGCCAGAGGTCAACCTTGGGCTTTGTTCTGCCAAAACCATCCCCTTCGTTTTTAAAAAAGATTTATTATTTATTTATTATCATGTATACAGTGCTCTGCCTGCATGTACACCTGCATGCCAGAGGAGGGCATTAGATCACATGGTAGATGGCTGTGAGGCACCATGTGGTTGTTGGGAATTGAACTCAGGACCTCTGGAGGAGTAGTCAGTGCCCTTAATCTCTGAGCCATCTCTCCAGCCACCCTCCCCACCTTCGTTTTTTAGAGGCAGAGTCTCTCACTGGCATGTGGGTTGACCAATTAGGCTCTTCTGACCAGCAATTCGCAGCCTCCCCTAGCGTTGGTATTACAAGCACAGGCAATCATGCCCGGCTTTTGACATGGCTGCTGGGGACCAAACTCGGGTCCTCATACTTAAACGGCAACGCTGCACTCTCTGAGCCGTGAGGAGCTGAGGAAGCCTCGAGCGGCTGTGTAATGAGTGCATGAAGTCCCGACTGAGTGTGTGCGGTTGACATGGGCGTGGCCTTGTCGAGGACCAGTACCTCAGAACCACGGAAAACTGGGAAAACCTCCCCTCCCCACCCTCCAAGTCAGCCTCGGAGGGATGAAAGCCACCCCATGATCCAAGTGGGAATGTTGGCAGTGCATGCAAAAACAAACAAACAAAAACTAGCAACTCAGCTTCCTCCTCTGGGATGTTTACAGTTTGAGATGGGTATCTACAAAGAATAGCGGATTCTGTCCTGCCCCTGGGCTGACTCCGCCCCCTGTGCTGACTCCACCCCCTGGTCTGACTCCGCCCCCTGGGCCACACATAATGACTTGATAATGGTTCTGGATGGTTATGCAAAGTAGATGTCCTCCATCAGAACAAGCACAACCCACCTTGTACTGATTAAAAATGAGATGACAGGCAACAGATATGATATGGAGAAGTGTATTATATACGCGTAGGAGAGCAGGAAAGAGGGGTAAGGGGCACCCCAGAAAGAGACAGAGACAGAACAAGAGAGAGGAAGACAGGAAGAGAAAAAGAGAGAGAGGGAGGTGAGAGAGAGAAATGAGGTGAGTTTGTCCTTTTTATAATCCTGGGCAGTGGCACACCTTAGTGGCAGGCAGGTAATGATGTCATAAGTTGCTAGGCAGACTGTAGCAGTATGCTAACACAACTGACCCCAGTTTTCCCGTACGTGTGTCTCTCATTAACACTTGACTGTCAGCAGGCCTGTGCAATCTTCCTGTCTCTGTCCTGCACCACACTGTCCTGCCCCCCAGCACTGGAGTTAGAGGCAAGCACCTTGTCTGGCCTTTTATCAGTTCTGGGGATTTGAACTCAGGCTCTCAAAGTTTCGAGGCAAGCTCTCTTATCCACTGAGCCACCTCCTCAGCACCCATAACTCCCTTTTGAAGCTTTTCTGGATATTAAGTTTGAATTGACATTCTGTTCTCTGTTCTATTTAATTGCAGATCTTTATTTTCAGTAACAGTTTCTTTTCCAATCTCAGAGAATGAACTCTAAAGTTCTGGGTCACTTACTGTGATAATATATGAATTCAACCATAGCAATACCAAAATATAAAAGAACATGGCACATTTCAAGGTGGGTTCAACTAACAAAATGTCTACTTTTGGAAATAATAAGAGGAAATACTAAATGAATAGCTGCTTCTTTTTTTCCTCAAATGGAATTTAATTTGAAATCCACCCCTTCTACCAAATGACTTCATTTAAAACTCTCAGGATCAACCCTTTTAGTCCCAGAAAGTAGAGACTTCTAGGATTAACATCACAGACTTAACAATTGCCCCAACAATTGAATAGTTTTATTATTCAGGCTGGTATTGTTTGTAATCTATGGATTTTAAATATATTACACTCTATTTTAAGCACAGATGTTGGAGGTCAAATAGTCTGTGATATTGTGGAAGGTGGCATTCTAGTGTGGCTTCCGATATTCCTATCCCACAGATCCTATATGATTCTATATGACCCCTTCTCCTATGTGTGGGCAGGAACTGCGACTGTAAGTGACCGCCACTCACGATGGTGCTATGTTATCATTAGCTGACTTTTTAGTCAGTCCAGAGGAAATGATCCTGGGTGAGAGTATCTAACCAACTGAACTCTGCAAAAGTCAGGGCCTTCTGGAACTCACAGGTAGAGCCTGCAAGGAAATAAGCTGCCATGAGACCAAAGGCTGCTCTCTCAACTGTCACATGAGGTCAGATGGGAACTGAAGTCCCATCAACACTGCAACTGAAATGTCTGCGCTCAGGAGCCGAGGATCTAACTCTGCCCAGAGCCTTGGTCCACAGAGATATGCAATAATAATTAAATATTTACGTGGCAATAGATTGATACTGTTACATTTATACCTTTGTTGTTCTCATGATAATCCTATGCATATCGAAAGTACCTAAAAACTAATATTATCGCCAGACTCTATTATAACTATTAAACACATAGACTGAAGGCTAGAAAAAGAATTAGTCTTGGCAGGAGAAAAGGTTTGATGAAGCTGTTAGGGTCACACCAAGTTAGAACAATTAGAGGCCACACTTTAGAGTGAAGGGAGGGTGCGTTTTTGTTTCTAGTTCGGATAGAGAAAAGTAGAAACCAATACGATGTGAGCAGAAGTGCTAAATGCCTTGCTTAGGAAGAACATTTTCTTGCCCTTTAGAACTTTCTGCTTCCTGTGAAGGTCACCCTGCTTCTGTGAGGAGAGCAAAGACAGCATGAAAAAAATGGCAGGTAGGGCTGGAGCGATGATGACTTAGCAGCTAAGAGCACAGGCTGCTCTTGCAAGAGGAGCTGGGTCGGGTTCCCAGCATCCATGCTGGGAGATCACAGCCACCTATAACTCCATGTCCCCGAGATCAGATGCCCTCTCTGGACCTGTGGGCTGCTGCACGCACACACACATGAACTCACACATGCCCATACACGTACACACAGAAACAAAATAATAAATAATTCTTTAAAAGCAAGAGAAACACTAGGCTGTGCCAGGTCAGCACCACTCCTTTGCACCAAGTTCCTCTGTGATCTGACTCCCCTGAACTAGCTGGTTACTGCTTCTCCCACAGTCATCAGAGAAGCTTCTGATACAGGAGATGCCAGTTAATTCCAATACCCCTATGTAGTCAAGCTTCTGAGAACAAGAGACTGTGCAGTGTTCAGCCCTAAGTGGGACATCTGCATCACTCCTCCTCTTCCTCCAAGACTCAAGGGTCATTGCAGAAAGAGGCAAATGCTGTCAAGAGATGCTTTAAAATTGCTTTTGCTAGACATGTCGGGCCCACTGCACACATGAGCTCACGGCACTGTGGCTGCATGCGCAAGACCTGCACAAGATCAAACCAGTCAAACTTCCAACACGGTGAGTAGTGCTGGCACATGCCTTTAAGTGCAGCACTCAGGAGGCAGAGGCAGGAAGATTTCTCAGTTCAAGGCCATCCTGGTCTACAAGAGTGAGTCCTAGGACAACCAGGGCTACACAGAGAAACACTGTCTTGAAGAGGAAAAAAAGGGGGGGGGCAGGGAGAGAGAGAAGGAGAAAGGAAAGGCAAAATTCCAGCATGGATGGGAAGGCCTTCTTGGCAGTTGGTGTGGGAGGGGCCTCAGTTTTCTTCAAGGAGGTAGCCATGATCAGCAGCCGTGCTCCAGAAGATGCCCGACTCCCACGTGTACACATACCAACAGTGCCAATCAAACTCAGTGGTTTGTTTTTTTAAAGTGCATAGAGCAGGAGAAGCTGTGACGGGATGGGAGTGGGGATATGAGAGGAGATGGGGAGGGAGCTAAGGGCGAACTTGATCAGAACGCATTGTGTATATGTATCAATCAATAAATAAACTGTTTAAATATGGCAGAATAATAGAAAAGGAAGTTGGGACCTGGCCGATCTTAAAGGGGAACACTTGATAACCTACTCTGGTCCATATGCGAAAGGGTTAACCTCTCTACCTTCTTCTGTGGCTGTATAAAGCCTAAACTCCTGTGAGCTTTGTTCATTTGACCTTGTTTAAGCCGGAGAATATAAATCTTCTGATGCTCTCAGTAACGCTGGCTACCGTGAGACTAAGTTGCCTCATTTGGGGCCTCACTATCCCAGGCACAAGCTGCCAACTGGAGCAGAATACAGAAGACAGTAAGAGCATGGCAGAGACTGCGTGGTCCCAATGTCTTCTCAAAAAACAAAACAACAGCCAGGCATGGTGGCGCACGCCTTTAATCCCAGCACTCGGGAGGCAGAGGCAGGCGGATCGCTGTGAGTTTGAGGCCAGCCTGGTCTACATAGTGAGTCCAGGACTGCCAGGGATACACACAGAGAAACCCTGTCTCAAAAAACAAAACAACAAAAAAGCACACACAGGTACACAAGCACATACATACATATATACATACATACATACATACATACATACATACATACATACATACACACACACATATACACAGACATACAAGCACACACACACAAATACATACACACATATGTACACACATATACATGCACACAGACGCACACATATACATGCACACAGACACACAAGCACACACACATACATACACTCACATATACACAGACACTCAAGCACACACACATATACATACACACATATACACAGACACACATACACATATACATGCACACAGACACACACATCTACACAGACACACACACACACACAACCTTACTTCTTAGCTGCCAGTGTTTTCAGCCGTGATGATTCAATTTCTGTTTCTCGGAACATCAGTCCTAAGGTCTGAATAATCTCAATACATGCCCTAGGAAATAGAGGAAAAAAATGAAAATGGCATGGTTCCACAAGGTCAGAATCCCACAAAAACAATAAACCTTGAGAGAACTGCCTCCAGATATTCATTTAGAAAAAAAGTCCATCAAATTCTGTGCACTAAATTGCAAACTCTTGTGTGCTTGGTCTGGGGTTGCTAGATAGAAAGCAGTCAAATGTGTTTAGTGACAGATGAGAGTTTCATATCAGAATTAAGCATCTCTGAATCTGTAATTTTTTTCTAAAAAAAGTCAGGATAATCACACACTAGTTTAAAATGACCTTTAACAATTTTTAAAAAAGATTTATGTATTATGTATACAGTGTTCTGTCTGCATGTGTGCTTGCCTGTCAGAAGAGGGCACCAGATCTCTTATAGATGGTCATGAGCCACCATGTGGTTGCGGGAAATTGAACTCAGGACCTCTGGAAGAGCAAATAGGGCTCTTAGCCTCTGAGCCATCTCTCCAGCCCAGATCTTTAACAATTTCTAAGATTTTTTTGTAAACATGGTATAAGATTTATTGTAGAAGCATGGGGAAAGAAAGAAGGGGAGAGCATCCCAGAGAGAGAGAGAGAGGGAGAGACAGAGACAGAGGAAGACAGATAGAGACAGGCAAGAAAGAGCAAGAGAGTAAGATTAAGATTTATTTCTAAGTGTGTGTGTGTGCATGCGTGTGCAAGCGTGTGCACGCGTGCAAGCTTGGAAGTGGGTTTGTGCACATAAGTGTAGGTGTACACAGAGGCCAGATGTGTTGGATGGCCCTGGAGCTGGAGTTACAGGGGGTTTGGCTGTGACTTATCACATGTGAAAGCTGAGAACCGAACTTGGGTAGTCCACAAGAGCAGTTTTTGCTTTTAGCCATTGAGCCCTAATGTTTATGTTTTGATGAGTAAATATGCCTGTCTACAAAGCACCTATTTCCCCATTTGGGGGCAGTCATTGTTACTAGTTTCTTTGTATGCATTAACTTTTTTAAAAATGCTATTTTTAAAAATTCATGTGAAAGCATGGCACAGTGGCATATCCTGTAATCATAACCCTTGGGAAGCAGAGGTTTGAGGCCAGCCTGATATACATAGTGAGCTCTAGGCTATTCCCGATTTCAAATCAAGAATATTTCAAAAAATTAAATAACAAAACATTTTCAATTTAAAAATCTATGTGAAGCAAAAGTTACAGCTCTACTAACCATTAATATCATATATATTTTGTCTGGTGCTGTCCATTTATCTTGTGTTTGTTTTTGTTGTTTTGTTTTGTTTTGTTTTGTTTTTGTTGTTGTTGTTGTTGTTTTTGAGACAGGGTTTCTCTGTGTAGCCCTGGCTGTCCTGGACTCACTTTGTAGACCAGGCTGGCCTCGAACTCACAGAGATCTGTCTGCCTTTGCCTCCCGAGTGCTGGGAATAAAGGTGTGCGCCACCACGCCCAGCCTCCATCCATTTATCTTGAACACCTTACAGTGGCTCTTCTTAGCCTTCCTGACACTGTGACACTTTAATACAATTTCTTATGTTGTGGTCACTCCTCAACCATAAAATTATTTTGTTGCTACTTCACAACCGTAATTTTGCTACTGTCATGAATCACAGTGTACACATCTGATCCATGACCCCCAGCGGGTTGCAAGCCACAGGCTGAGAACCTCTGCCCGGGATGGGAAATATCTGAATATCTAGTTAGCACTTACGTCAGCTCGTCAGCCCGCTGGCTTTTATTCTGAAGCGCGTTCTTATCTCTCGACTCTGGCAAATACTCATGAAGCTTGTTTACTAGGAAGTAGAAAAACTCACTGGTCTGCAAAAGCAAGCAGGAAAGGGAGTGATGGAGACCCAGCTGTTAACCCACCATCCCTACATAAAAGGACACACACACACACACAAAAAAAAGACATCTCTTCACTTTAAGAAGTGAATGACCACAGTTTCCTCAAAAGCAGCAAAACTGAAAACAAACTTTTTTACTTACTGCCATCCAGGTGAAATAGCAAGAACTAGAGGGTGCCATTTGGGTCTGGCTCAGGCATTGATGAAAAGCATCCAGGAGAAAATGTAAGGCCATTGGCAAGACATGAAAAGCGTCGGCTGGCGCTAAACCAAATGCGCAGTGAAATAACAGTCATAAAACCAGTGCAAAGACAAACACTTTTGATGGCACATCTGAAATAAAGGCTGTCATTTCTATCTAAACAAGCACTCAATTTGAGCAACTAACGTTTCTGTGTTCAAGTTGATGAGCTAAGTATGAGAATAAGGACTGCCCATAAAATCAAATCAGGCGAGCTGTGCAATAGCTTGTCCTTGCTAGTCCTCTGTTGCTCCCTGGACCTCTGATGACTAGTGACAATTTACCATGTTTAAATAAGTAGGCAGGGCGTGGTGGTGTATGCCTTTAATCCCAGCACTTGGGAGGCAGAGGCAGGAGGATCATTATGAGTTCGAGGCAGCCTCACCCAGGACAGCCAAGATAACATAGAGAAACCCTGTCAAAAAAAAAAAAAAGAGTAGGTATATATAGGATGAGGGTGCCTGGGGAGGTCAGAAGAGGGTATCAAATCTTCCTGAAGCTGAAGATGTGGGCAGTTGTGAGTTGCCCCCTTGTGAGCGCTGGGGAGTGAACTCCATCCAGTCCTCTCCAAGAGCACTGTGCTCTCTTACCCACTCACAGAGCTCATACACTTGGAAAGCCAGGGCTTTAGCCCAGGACTATGAAAGCCAGTGTTTTAAATAGAAAAGTTAATTATCCTGAAAGGATTTGAGAATGTCATCTTCCGTAGACATTATTAGATGATAAAGATGCCATGCAACAGATCTGGTGTGAAAGGAGATTTATTGTGGGGAAAGGCAGGGGCGGGGAGGGAAGGACCATGACAAAGAGAAACAGAGAGATGAAGAGAAACCAAGAGACAGGCAGGTTCTAATATCCTGAGCACTGGTGGCAGTGGCAAGTGATAACTTTGGAGGTTGCTAGGCAACCTGGAGGCAGGCTATTGGGATAAGAGTCATAGCTGCTAACTTTGTATAAATGAATGTGTGAACAGATTTGGGTTGTGGCAAAGAGAGACAGTGGAGATCAAACTCCCAGATCTCCGTGGCATGGCCGGGACCATAGAGGAGGCACGGAGACGTGGAAACACCTAAAACAGAGACATATCCATGTGTCCTCTATTCACAGTATCCTTTCATGTTCCACAAACCGAATGTAAAGGTCTCTTTCAGTCCAGCTAATAACACTGAAGAATGATTGGTATTTTCTAGTGTGAAGAAAAAAAAAAAAAAAAAGAGTTGTTTTATTCCTAGACTTCAGAATAGATTAATTTTTCACAAGAGAATAAGATTTCAATGTAATGAAAATAGCTTCCAGGACATGGCATACGCAAGCATTGTGCTGGGCCTGAGCATGCTGTAGTAGGTAAGAGCACCGAGCCAACAGATGGGGTGACCATGCTGACTTCTAGGGACAGGAACTCTGTCTTAGTCACACTTCCATGTCTAATACCTGTGACCACACCTCACACTGACTAGGAATGTAATAAATGTTTGCCAAGTTATTACAATGCTACGGGTAATGCCAGAGAATGACACTGCCCAATACGGCCAGCCACTGGCCCCTGGGGGCTATTTAAATTGATTAAAGTTAAAAATTCTACTACCTCAGTCCTTGGGCACACCCATGTGCTTACTAGTCACACGAAGATAGTGCCCACTGCGCTGAGCCCTACAGACTATAGACAGCAAAGAGAAATCAAAAGGAGCAAGGCGCCAGCGCTCCTCACTGAGGGTAAGATGGAAGAGGACACTGGCGTTTGAGCTGAGCCTTGAAGAACAAAGAACAGAGCAGCAGACGGGGACCAGCAGGTGCTACCTGGTGTTCAGAGCATCCTATCCAGCGCAAGCTTTGAAAAAGCAGGTGAGAGAGACGAAGGGCTGCCTTGGATGAGCTCAGCCTGGCCTCATTCTTTTCTCTGAGATCATTTTTGCTTCACAGCCAATGCCACCCGCATTGGGTCTATTTTAAGGTTGGAGATGCCTGTCTAACCCTCAGATGGTACTTGGTTCTCCCACTTAGAAATCAATGTCAAACACCATGTCCAGGTTGTCCCGGTGAGTCTCACTGGGCTCCGAGGCACCAGTCCTTCCCCCAGCTCTTGGGTCTACACTTGTCTTTTCTGTCACTCCACAAAGAACCTGAGTCTGCACCCTAAACCAGGGGAGCTTCGTCGGTGCTAGGTGATTCTGTGGACATCCAAGGGTAATTCCACTCGGGCACTGAGACAGCTTTGTATCTCAATTTGCCTGCTCCTATTTAGAGAGGGAGTTCACCTTTGGTCTCTCTGTACTGTCTAGTCTTAAGTCAACTTGACGCAGAGAGAATCATCTGAAAGAAGGGACCCTCAATTGAGAAAATGCCCCAATAAGATTGGGCTGTACACAGGCCTGTAGGGCTTCTTATTAATTAGTGATTGCTGGGGAAGGACCCCGCCCATTGTGGGCGGGGCCATCCCTGGGCGTGATGGTCCCGGGTTCTCTAAGAAAGCAGGCTGAGCAAGCCATGGGGAGCAAGCCAGTAAGCAGCACCCCTCTGTGGCCTCTGCATCAGCTCCTGCCTCCAGGTTCCTGCCCCGTTTGAGTTCCTGTCCTACTTTCCTTCAGTGGTAGACTAAAAAATGTGGACGCGTAAGCCAAATAAACCCTTTTCTCCCCAGCTTGCTTTTAGTCATGGTGGTTGTTTGTTTTGTTTTTCAAGACAGGGTCTCTCCGTGTTAGCCTTGGCTGTCCTGGACTCTCTCTGTAGACCAGGCTGGCCTCGAACTCTCAGCAACCCACCTGCCTCTGCCTCCCGAGTGCTGGGATTAAAGGCATGTGCGCCACCACTCCCGGCTGGTCATGGTGTTTTGTAATAGCAATAGAAACCACAAGACAGGCGCTAACCTTTCTTCAGGTGGATTAGGCACCTAAGTACCTTCCCTAGCCAGACTGTGGCTCCCCACTAACACAAAGGCCCTTCTAAATGCTAAAACCACTAAAGTGTGCAGTTTAGTAAGGAAGTCTACAGATTTGTTTCGGGCAAACAAATCTACACACTTAGGGCAGATTAAATTGATCTTGTGTAACATGACATCTGAGCTGGGCAGTGGTGCCCTCTTCTGGCATGCAGACAGAACACTGTATACATAATAAATACATACATTAAAAAAAAAACCAAAATGTTAAATATTAAAACATGACTACATTAAATATAATCACCATTTAAAAAATACAGCATTAGAATACAATTAGTATTTCTATTTTAATTTATGCTTAAATTTGATAACCAGATAAAATAAGTTTTATTTTATTTTGGTTTGGTTTGGTTTTTCAAGACAGGGTTTCTCTACATAGCCTTGACTATCCTGGACTTGCTTTGTAGACCAGGCTAGCCTCAAACTCACAGAGATCCACCGCCTCTGCCTCCCCAGTGGTGTGTGCCACCACACCCAGCCAATAAAAGAAGTTTTAAAGATAAAGAACAAAACACTCACTTTCCAGAAAAGTCTTTTCAGGATAAAGTTTCTCTGGGCTGCTACTCTCAGTTCCGTAATTAAACACAGTATCTTCCTCAAAGTGTTGTCTTTAAGGAAAAGTTCAGACTTAAGTTGACTGAAGTGCTTAATTCTCTCCTCAGACCTACAGGAACACACACAAAGACCACTTAAAATGTAAGAAACTGCACTTCTCAAATATCACAATTATTGACAAGTCTATACAATTTTGTGACTGGTGGAATCTTAACCGAACTTTGTGTTGATAAGCAGTGAGGCCCCACACCCCACAAAAGGAAGCTTCTATCACTCTCCGACTCACTTTTCACCCCTGCCCTTGACCAGCTGGCACACTCTTGCTGGCCCCAGTAAACACTTCGCTTGCCTCACTTGTATTATTAACACAGTCCGGGATCCCTAGGGAATATTTTATTAATTTTTTCCTTCCATCGGTGCCTTTGCTGAAATAAGTGTATTTATAAAGAAATTTCCATATTATTACTTGACAGGGAAACCAGTATCTCTTGGCATAAGTGGCTGGCAGTCATATGTGCAATGTGAAGGCTACACACATTCTTTTTTTTTTTTTTTTTTTTTTTTGGTTTTTGGAGACAGGGTTTCTCTGTGTAGCCTTGGCTGTCCTGGACTCACTCTGTAGACCAGGCTGGCCTCGAACTCGCAGTGATCCGCCTGCCTCTGCCTGGCTACACACATTCTGATAGACAGTCCATGGTTTAGATTGCTGCTGATGCTCAGCAGAAAGGGCAGAGCATCAAGAGGTGCTTCCTGTTGAAAGCACACTTTCCAGGAAGAACGGCTCTTCCACCAGGAAGTTCCCTCCCTCTGTGTGAGCACTGCTGGAAATGATCTCCAGTCCTTGGCCCACAGGCTTTCCAGTCTTCAGGAAACGGATGCCGAAAGACCACAAGTTCTCCTTGGCGAAGACAGCCGGGCCTGAGCTCCAACAGGCTGTGGTCTTGCCATGAGGAGTCGTCAGTGGGGACAAGGATGGAGCAGAGGTAGCCAGGGAGAGACTAGAGGACAGATAATGAGGCATATGGCTGGGAAGTAGGCCAGGCTAACATAGTTGAGTCAGAATAGATCGATTAGATCGGTATCTGCCCAGTTATGGTGCTTGAAGCTTATTAATAAATGTACCGGGTTTCCATCTCATTATGTGGGAGCCGGAAGGGGCAGAGAAATAACCACGAATACCAGCAAAGGGGGATTTGCTTGCAGTGGAGCCTTGGGAAGAAGCAAGTACGGCTAGAGATACAAGAAGCCAGCATGTCTGCATTCCTGGGGTTTGTGTTCTGGGTGGCTTTGGGCAGTGAGCTTTTTGGTTTTTCCATCAGGCTGAGTAGGAAGGTCAGCCGGGTGCTTTCTCTGCCTCTCTGAGTTAGCAGGTTTTCACCCCAGCATCTGGTTGCTGAGTCTTTATTGGTAAAATCAAACATTTGAGATTTTCATTTTTTTATAACAACATTTCATGTTCTCCATATAGTGAGACTTTTTTTTTTTTTTTTTTTTTTGAGACAGGGTCTCTCTATGTTAGCCGTGGCTGTCCTGGACTCACTTTGTAGACCAGGTTGGCCTTGAACTCACAGAGATCCACCTGCCTCTGCCTCCCTAGTGCTGGGATTAAAGGTGTGCGCCACCAAGCCAGGTTCCTATATAGTGATAGTGAGACTCTTAACATTCTTGACTTCAAGTAAAAGCAATTTTACCACCTCCTCCAGAACCCTAGATACAGCCATTTCCCCCATGGCTACTATGGGCAATCCCACTGCCTGCATCTCTATTTAAAAACCATCTAGAGAGGCAGAAGGATCGCTGTGAGTCAGAGGCCAGCCTGGTCTACAAAGTGAGTCCAGAACAGCCAAGGCTACACAGAGAAACCCTGTATCAATAAAACAAAACAAAACCAACCAACCCTCCTCCCCAAAAAAATCTAGATTCCAGTGAGCCTTCTTCACCAAGCCCAAAGTCTGGGGGAAGAGATGGAGTCTTTCCCAGTGGAAGAGCTGGAGGAAAGATTGTCCTCATTTCAGCAACAGCAATCCTACAGGCAGAAACACAATAATTGTGAGCAGAGGGCTCCGGTCAGCGCCTGGGTCAGCTCTATTTTTAACTAGCTGGTCACTACAGAAAGGTCGCACAGCCTCTCTGTGCAATGGGTACGATCACAGCACCCCACCAGGATGGGATGTCTCCATGTCTACACGACAAATGTTCATACGTGGTTGTCCCGAAATAAAACTGGAGTCGGTCTGAGGCCCTGTGTCCTTATTCATCCACTTCTGGTTCCTGCATTTCAATTTAAGAGACGATAGAATCTTTCTACTCTCTTGAGAACTCTAGAAACAACAGAAATGTGCTTTTCACAAACAAATGAGCTGAGTAAAGCAAAGGCTCACATAAAATACAACATCAGCAGGATTATTTTGAAATTAATTTGCCACTTTTTCCCATTTGGAGTCAGCAATTGTGTAAGATATGTAATAGAAGCCATGTTTTAGCCCTTTACCACCTGTGATAATAGATTACAAAGACAAACTGATTTTTAAGTGGAAAAATGTAGGGGAAAAATAATACACAAATTGCAAATTGAGGTCTCATATAGGTCATAAATTCAAGATATATTGGGTAGTGTGCTATAACACTCACAACTGGAAAGCTGAGAGCAGTGGGTATGCACGTTCACGCTCTGCTCCACTCCTCTTTTCTATACAGTCCAGCATCCCCTGCCCTGGGAGTCAAGAGAATCACCCGCCTCCTTGATATGGCTGCACTGTGACCAGCTGCCTCAAGTTCCTGCCACCTAACTTTCCCTCCATTTGGACTGTACCCAGAGTTATCCTTTCACTCTTAAGCTTATTTTGCCAGAGTATTCCATCATAGTAAGAGGAAATGGAGCTGAAGTCAAGGGGCGTTACCATGCACACAGCACAGGCTGGCCTTGAATTCTGCATCCTCCTGCCTCAGCATCAGCAGGGCTAGGCCCAACACACACTTAACATTAGCAACATGGCCAGGCGCATGCCTGTAATCCCAGCAGTCAGAAGACAGAAGGTGGTGGATCTCTGTGAGTTCGAGGCCAGCCTGGTCTACAAAGCGAGTCCAGGACAGCCAAGGCTACACAGAGAAACCCTGTCTTGAAAAACAAACAAACAAAAATGGCAGCATGCTCACGCTGGTGTAATGCTTTACAGTTGGAAAATGCTTTCCATACATTATCCTAGGAACAGTGTGTATTATGTTTATAACAGCCAAGCTATAGGATGTGACAAAGAGTTCTAAACTGAAAACCCAGAAGGCATTTATTCATCATAAATCCAAATTCCTTGCCGGTAGAAATAAGTTCTTGTAACTAGTGCACCCTCACAGTACGTTAGAAATCTCGACACTTTAAATACGGTGTGCTACTCTCAGAAAGCAGCTTTGCAAGAAGCATGCTTTTCTCAAGTAAGATTAGAACCCCATGTTAGAACTCTCATTCGCCTCAGGGATAGCTACCGCATACATACAAAGTTAGAGTGCATTTTACTACAGAATCATCTACAAATCTCCTTTAAATAAAACACTGAAGGGGCTGGGCGTGGTGGCGTATGCCTTTAATCCCAGCACTCGGGAGGCAGAGGCAGGCGATCACTGTGAGTTCAAGGCCAACCTGGTCTACAGAGTGAGTCCAGGACAGCCAGGACTACAAAAGAGAAACCCTGTCTCAAAAAAACAACACAAAACACAAAACAAAACAAAGCAAAAAAAGCACTGAAGGGGCCAGAAAGATGGCTCAGCAGTTAAGAGCACTGGTTGCTTTTTCAAAGGACTCAGGTTTAATTCCCAGCACCCACATGGTGGTTCACAACTGTCCAGTTCCAAAGGATCCAACAGCCTCTTCTGGTTTTATCCACTGAGGATGGCAGTATAGGCGTATTATCTCATCAGAGGTTGCGAACAAGGATAATTTTCGAGTTCTGCTAAAGATGCATTCACTAGCTGGATTGCTGTAAAAAGAGGAATTTGTCATCACCAAGTCCTTCTAGAGTTCACGGTGCTTTATTTCTGTGGGGAAGGAGCGCGGAGCACCTTCTACAGTGCACGGCCACACATCTATTCCCTGTGCTTCAGTCACCTGATCCCTTATTTCCTCGGGCACTCAGCTGGTTTCAGTGAATCTAAAACTTATGACAGGCAGTGAGGGAGGAGTACAGATACAGCAGTCAACCGCACACACCACACGGAGATAGAAATGGAAAGAAAAATCCCTAATGAGTCTAGCGCGCATGACGCCTCACCTGTACGGCTTCGGGTGGCCAATGACAGGGCTGTGCTCACTGGCGCATAGAGGGTCTTGTGAAAGAGTAGCTCTCTGAAAGAGGAAAAGAGGGGACTGTCAGGATTTCTGTCTACTGGAAATAATCTCTGCTTCCGATCAGTATCATATGTGCGCTCTTGGGTCCCACCTGTGGTACCCCACATGCTTTACTTATATAACTCATTCTCGCGTTCAATCACATCGCAAGGGGTTTGTCATGATTTGGGCTCTTTGAGTTTAAATACAACAGTCTTTCACTAGCAAATGATCTATTTATGTTCAATTCTGCTGCCCATGTGCTAAAATTGAAACAACACAGTGACTGTCACAGCCTTTGCTCAAGGATGACAAGCAAATTCTACTTTTTTTGGTTTTGGTTTTGGAGATAGGGTTTCTCTGTGTAGCCTTGGCTGTCCTGGACTCACTTTGTAGACCAGGCTGGCCTCGAACTCATGGCGATCTGCAATTAAGCTTTTCTTTACCTGATACTTCCTCTATTCCAGGCTGTCCTTGAACTCAGATCTGTTTGACTCGGTCTCCTGGATTAAAGACATGTTTGTGTTCCAGCTGGATCACACAAACCTAGCAGAGCTTTGAATGTGATATCTTACCAGAACAGCCATGTTCTGAATTAACATTCCTCTATAAGCAGCTACTAAAACTGATTCTAGTAAAGGCTCCTTAACTGAGATTGCATGTGGCTTAGCGGTCAAGTGCAGCCTCCCATTATTTTAATCACTAAAAGTGAGAGTTCTGGCTAAAAGTACCTCACTAAAAGTTACTGTGTAAGGGCTGGAGAGAGGGCTCAGAGGTTAAGAGCACTAGCTATTCTTTCAAAGGTCCTGAATTGAATTCCATCTCTAAGGGGATCTGGTGTCCTCTCCTACCATGTAGGTGTTACATGCAGGCAGAACACTGTATAATAATAAATCTTTTTTTTAAAGTTACTGTGTAATACTGAATAAGGCACTTATATTTGTTTGTGTTTCAGTAGCCTTGTTTTAATTGGGTGTGATGGCTCGTGCCTGTAATCCCAGAACTTGAAAGGCTATGGAAGAAGTATTACTACAAATTTAAGGCTTGCCTTAAAGGAGAAGAAAAAAGAAAAAAAAGTAAGAAAAAGGAAGGAAAAAAAGGAAAATAGAAACTTAGATAATTAATATCCAGATTAAAAATAATAATAATTCTTGGATGAAAAGGCCTGTCCTGCAGTTACAAAATTGCAGGGTCTCCATGACACGGGGTAACAACAGGATATCCAGGAGGAGCCCCAGTGAGGGTCCAACACTGGTGGTGTCAGAAGCCAGAGACCTGGAACCAGACCAAGAACACATTGCAATGAACATTGTAAGTGATGATGTGTGGACAGAGGGGTATACTGAGAGACACACTGTGACACATTACAGCTTCCAAGATGAGATGGTGTGTGTGTGTGTGTGTGTGTGTGTATGTGTGTGTGTGTGTGTTATTTTGGGGGGAGGTTGCAAGGGTGGAGGGCAGGTATGAGGGGTCAGGAGATGAGTGGGAGATGAGTGCATGATGGGAAACTCACAAAGAATCAATAAAAAGTTAGGCCAGGAGATGGACGTGGTGGCACACGCCTTTAATCCCAGCACTTGGGAAACAGAAGCAGGAGGATCACTGTGAGTTCGAGGCCAGCCTGGTCTACAAAGCGAGTCCAGGATGGCCGAGATAACATAAAGAAGCCCTGTTTCGAAAACAACCAACCAAACAACAACAACAACAAAAAGTTAGGCCAGTGTAGTAAGGATGCACAAGAACGGGGTGTGGGGAGGGGTCAGCGGGGAATGGTGCTTGTTCCACAAGCCTGGCGACCTGAGTTCAATCTCCAGAACCTAGTAAGATGGGAGAGAGAAGCAACTCCAAGAAGCTGTCCTCCACACATACACTTCGGCGCATGTGTGCCCCTCCCACATCATACACACACATGTACACCATAACAGTAAAGTTTTAAAAAAGGAAATACAGAGACATATTGACAATGCTGAATTTCATCTTAGTTCTGTGTTACCCAGCTAACTGTAAAAGTCTCCTGGAAAGACTCCATCATGACTGTCCTTGCTCCCTTGCCTCCTCAAAAGCCCAGGCTCGTCCTCTTTTTGCTAACACATTACTGTCTTCCTTTTCATTTATCCTTTCTTTCTTTCTTTCTTTTATCCTTCCTTCCTTTTTTCCTTTCTCTTCTTTCTTTCTTTCATATGTATGAGTGTTTTGCCTGTATGGATGTATGTATATATCTATGTATACCAGATACATGACTGGTTCCCAAGGAGGCCAGAAAAGGGCATCAGATCCCTTGACTGTGGAGCTAGAGATGGTTGTGAGTGAGCACATGAGTGCTGGGATTCGAACCCAGGCCCTCTGCAAGAGCAACAGGTCACTCTCCAGTCCCCAAGACACTATTTGTTAATAAGTATTTCTCTTTATTGCAAATGCCGGAATAAAATCTCCCCTGGTGCATTCTTATCTTTCACAACAATCGTTAAATTCCAAGGCTAAATACCAGAAACGGGAGAGAATGAGAGCTCACATTTGCCCTAGAAACCGAACAAAAAAACAAACAAAAAAACAACAAAACCAAGCACACATACTGAGGTGGGGAACCAGCTGGTTGGTCACTCACTATGATGTAGTTGTTCCATGAACTCTTTAAGTGCAGAAATATCGATGAGGTTGCAGAAAGAATATACAGGTGGAGTTCCGACTCCTCCTTCTCCAGGCTTGAGCTGCTGTGCAGAGCAGACTCTGGAAGAAACTCACCCCTGCTCCCAGTCAACCTGAGAGAAACCTCACTTGGTGAGTCCTTGTGACTTGGAAGCTCCCACGCTCCTTTTGTGTTTGGTGAATGAGTTGGTGAGTAGGCAGCCTTTCCAGAAGTTGCCACAGACTCACAGCTCCTAGAGAGGGTAGGTAAGGGCCGACAGGCGCCTGGGCTAGCAAGGGACAGCTGCTGTGTGATGTCTGAAGGGTGGGGACTTGAGTCCTTGTGTGGTTCGCCACTCCCCTGGTGGAACCTGTGGGGAGGAACGAGTATCAAATTATGGTATTGAGAATTTAACGGCGAGGAACCAAGAGATTCTAGCCACCAGTTTCAGCTATCTGTGACTTTGAAAGCAACTCACTTGATGTAAACAGAATGCCAATCATAAGGAGGGAGTGACTGGACCTCACTTGCAGTTATGGTTTGAGTCTCAGGTGTCATTTTGAGCGGTTAGTCACCAGCGATGCACCATTTTGAAGGCTATGGAGCCTTTTGGCCACGAGGCCTGGGCAGTAGAAGTAGGTCACAGAAGCAGGTCACCAGCCCTTGTTCCGGTGTGCTTTTCTGTTTCCTGGTCTAGCACAGTGTGAACAGCAACTACAGCACACGACCACTACAAAGGGCTGAGCCATTTTGCCATGCCTTTCCCTCTGGGCCAAAACTTTTTAAATCATGAGCCATAATGAATCCTTCCTTCCTTAAGTCATTTCTGCGAAGCATTTTGACACAGCAATGGGAAAGTAACTAATACACTTACCTCTGGGTAATGGAAAGAGAGCGTGGCTAATGGAAGAGAGAGTGTGTCTGTCCCTTGGCGTGCTCTTCTGCTTTCAGAAACATGGCTTCCCAGTGCTATACAAAGAAGCACTCTTTGGATTTGGGTTTTTGTTGTTGTTTTGGTTTTTGAGACCGGGTCTCACTATGTAGC
The DNA here is from genome assembly GCA_907169655.1 of Acomys percivali. Classification (NCBI taxonomy): domain Eukaryota; kingdom Metazoa; phylum Chordata; class Mammalia; order Rodentia; family Muridae; genus Acomys; species Acomys percivali. Next base: position 12,721,567 of record OU015756.1, read on the forward strand.
ACTGGTTGGCCTGGAGCTTGCTGTGTACCCCAGGCTGGCCTTGAACTCATCAAGATCCACAAGCCTCTACATTACCGCCTCCTACAAAGGCATTTCCTATGATGGACACTTGGGGCAGTCTTCGAGTCCCAGTAGTTTCATTGAAAGGACTATTTGCTTTGCTTTTTTGTTTTGTTTTCCTTTTTTGGTTTCTTGAGACAGGGTTTCTCTGTGTAGCATTGACTTTCCTGGCTTTGTAGACCAGGCTGGCCTCAAGCTCAGAGATCCAGCTGCCTGTCTCCCAAGTGCTGGGATTAAAGGCATGTGCCACCATCGCCCACCACCACCACCTGCCTAGTTTTTAAAAATATTTTATTTTAATATATGTGCATGTGTGTATGTGTGTGTGTGTATGTGTGTGTGTGTGTGTTGCCTGCCTATCTGTGTACCACATATGTGCCTAGTTTAGGACAGAAGAGAGCATCAGATCCTTTAGAACTGCAGTTGCAGATAGTTCTGAGCTGCCCTGTAGGTGGTGGGACGGGAACCTGAGTCCTCTGTACGAGCCGCAGTGCTCTCAACTGCCGAGACATCTCTCTTGCCCATGTCTTAGGCTAATTTTAAACAAACAAAATCCACTCTATCGACTGTTCTGAGTTCCAACCACCAGCTCCCTCTCTGCACCTTAAAGTCTGTGACCGTAAGTATAATGTTACTTATTTAAAATTTAGGCAGCAGCCATTTTAACTCAATAATAACATCTATATGGTAGTTATGAAATGGTCACAAAACACTTTCTCTTGGGTAACACTGCAGCACTGTACATACTCAAGGCTGTGAACAAGGCATTGGGTTTCAAGGTGAGGTTTAAGCCACTTCCAGGAACATGCCCTGAGATGAGCAAACATTGCCCGTCTCCTCAGAGAATACTTGGCATTCGCGTACTGAGTGGATTCCAACGGTCAGTGAATCTTTGTCTTCTGAATTTATGGACTCAGCATACCAACTACTATAATACTATGGAAATTCAGTGTGGATTAGAGAAAAAAAAGCCGTCATCCTTTTCCAAGATGCTTGTCATTATTGGGAATACTCACAATAAAGTAAAGGACTTCATGGTTGTCAAGAAGAAAGGGAGATGAGGTACAGTGTTTTCTACTGTCACTATTCCTATTTTAAAAGATTAATTCTGCCAGGCATGGTGGCACACACCTTTAATCCCAGCACTCAGGAGGCAGAGACAGGCAGATCGCTGTGAGTTCAAAGCCAGCCTGGTCTACAAAGAGTCCAGGACAGCCAGCGCTACACAGAGAGACCCTGTCTCAAAAAACCAAAAATAAAAATAAAGATTAATTCTATTTTTATTTGTGTGTGTATGTGTGCACACATGTGTGGGTACACACACACACACACACACACACACACACACACACACACACACACACGGGTGCTGGAAACCAAACAAACTCTGGTTCTCTGCAAGAACAGCAAGCCTTTTACCCACTCAGCCGTTTCTCTATTATTATTTATTGCAATGATTTCTGCCCTTTCAACATTATTCCTTCTTTCTTGCTTTGTAATGCTTGTTCAGTTAAAGGAGTGTAGAGGTGGCCTTCACCACATTGCATTAAGGTGTGTCCCTGTTTTTAATAGCTGAACCTGAAGCTAAATGCTAACAGATTCTGGTATTGTCACTGCTATTGAGGAACCTCCTGGCTCACTGGTGTGTTCTGGGTGGGCCAAGGTTCTCTGGACCCGCAATGGTAAGATGCCCCGTATATGAGAGACACACAGTCACCGAGGTCAGAACCACATATCCAAAGGGATGAGCATCACACTGTTTTGTTTGTTTGTTTGTTTTTGTCTTGTTTGGGGTTTTTTGTTTGTTTGTTTGTTTTCTAAGACAAGGTTTCACTGTGTAACCTTGGCTATCTTGGACTCACTTTGTAGACTCGCTTTGAACCCACAGCAATCCGCCTGCCTCTGCCCTCGACTGCTGGGATTAAAGGCATATGCCACCAAACCCAGCTCTCTCACTGTCTTTTTGAATTCCTTGACTCTGTCAATCTTTAGCTTCTCCAGTAACTGAGACTTCAGGTGCACACCATTGCATTTGAATTCTGCCCCCAAATAAATCATTTAAAGCCAAATTCTTTTTTTGTTTGTTTGTTTTTGTTTTTTGTTTTTTGTTTTTCGAGACAAGGTTTCTCTGTGTAGTCTTGACTGTCCTGGACTCATTTTGTAGAGCAGGCTGGCCTCAAACTCCCAGAGATCCACCTGCCTCTGCCTCCCAAGTGCTGGGATTAAAGGCATGTATTTATTTATTTTCTAGGTTTTTTCAAGACAGAGTTTTTTTCATGTAGCCCTATCTGTCCTGAAACTTACTCTGTAGATCAAGCTGGCCTTGAACTCAGAGATATGTAAGGACATTTTCTTTTTTTTTTCTTTTTAAATTTTTATTTAACTTTAGATTATGTGCACTGGTGTGAGGGTGTCAGATCCCTTCGAACTGGAATTACTGACAGTTGTGAGCTACCATGTGGTTGCTGGGAATTGAACCCAGGTCCTTTGGAAGAGCAGACAGTGCGCTTAACCACCGAACCACCTCTCCAGCCCAAGGACATTTTCTTTATTAGTGATTGATATGGGAGATCCCAGCTCATTTTAGGCAGTACCACTCGGGGCTGGTGGTCCTTAGTGTGATGAGAAAGCAGGCTGAGCAAGCCATGAGAAGCAAGCAGGTAAGCGGCACCCCTGCATGGCCTCTGCATCAGCTCCTGCCTCCAGGTTCCTGTCCTGCTTGAGTTTTTGCCCTGACCTTCGATGATGAGCTATGGTATGGAAGTGTAAGCAAAATAAATCTTTTCTTCCCTATGGTGGTTTGAGTAAGAATGCCTTCCATAGGCTCCTGTATTTGAAGGCTTGGTCATCAGGGGATGGCACTACTTAGAAGGATTAGGAGGTGTGGCCAAGGGGCTGGAGAGATGGTTTAGTGGTTAAGAGCACTGCCTGCTCTTCCAAAGGACCCGGGTTCAATTCCCAGCACCCACATGGCAGCTCACAACTGTCTGTAACTCCAAGATCTGACACCCTCACACCAGCGTACACAAATTAAAATTAAATAAATATTTTTTTAAAAAAAGGAGGTGTGGCCTTGTTGAAGGGGGTGTGTCACTAGACACAGGCTTTGTGGTCTCAGAAGCACAAGTCAGGCCCAATTTCCCTCTCCTCCCTCCCTCTCCCCCTCTTTCCCTCTCTCCCTCCCCCTTCTCACTATGCAATCTCATGAAGTTATTCATAAGAATATTAAATATTAAAACCAGCCATAAATTCCTATGGAGTGTGACTCTAAGGAACAGCCTAACCATTTAACTGCTATCTTTCCACTTCTGTAAATAATGCTTGCTTCCTGTATATCCACAATTGTTTTTGTTGTCATTTGTTTTGCTCTTAGAAACTCAAACCAACTGGAGGTCCCATCTGCTTCCCACTAATCTTGGGACAGCCCCGCTGATGGTTAATAAAAATCCCATTTGCCAGTCATGATGGTGCACACCTTTAATCCCAGCACTCAGGAGGCAGAGGCAGGCGGATCACTGTGAGTTCAAGTCCAGCCTAGTCTACAAAGCCAGTCCTGGACAGCCAAGGCTAGAGAAACCCTGTCTTGGGGGGAAAAGATTCCATTAGACTTTCTCAGGCTCCTCAAGGGTTTTTCTCTTCACTTTTAGACATGATTATCAGCTTATTACTTTTTTATAATAATGATTTTTATCATTGTTCTGACCAAAATTTTGAGTATTTTTTTTCTCAAATCCTATGAAATTAAATGTTTGATTTTCATTGCATCTTTTATGAGCTCCGAAGTGATTCTGGAGGGAGAGAGCTCAGTAGTTAAGAACACTTGCTGTGCTTATAGAGGACCAGAATTCAGTGCCAAACGTCCACGTGGCAGCTCACAACGATAACTGTACCTCCAGCTCCAGAGGACCTGACACCCGCTTCTGACCTCCATGAACATACATGCATGTGCACACACATACACAAATAAATAATAAAAGAAATCTTTTTTTAAAAAGCCTTCCAAAGGATGAGCTAATTTTATCTTCACGTTCAAGTTTGAGGCCACACAGACTGCTTATACTCTTTATTAGAGTTCTTGGCTTTTCTTTCTTTCTTTTTATTTTTGTTTGTTGGTTTGTATTTTTGGACTCACTGTTATAGATCAGCCTGGCCTCGAACTTACAAAGATCTGCCTCCCTCTGCCTCCAGGAGTGCTGGGATTAAAGGCGTACGCCACCATGTCTGGCCCTTGGTTTTCTTTCCTGTTGCTGTGATAAATATGAGCAAACGTGAGTAAGGGGAGGAAAGGGCTTGTCTGGTTTATGTTTCAGAGTAACAAGCCCATGCCTGGAACCTAGGGGCAGGAGCTGAAACAGTAACCTAAAACAGAAGCATGGAGGGATGATGCTTCCTGAATAACTTCACCTGGCTTGTTCAGCTGGCTTTCCCACACTGCCCCAGCCTGCCTGCGTGCCTAGGGAAGGTACCACCCACAGTGGAATGGGGCTCCTACTTGAACTAGCAACCAAGAAATTGCCCTTACAGACACACCCACAGGCCAATCTGATGGAGGCAATTCTTAAATTGAGATTTCTCTCCTCCTTGGTATGTCAAGATGACAGCCAAGATGATCCATCACACAGCCCTGATAGAGAAGTTCCATGTGTCACCTGCCCTCGGTCTTCACAGCCACTCTCCTTGAAGGCCCTATCTCCTTGTGAACTATTTGGAGGCTTGACCTCTTTCCACAAGAGAATTTAGTTTTCCCTTCCTTAGATCTCTCAGACCTGGGCAATGGTGGTGTACACCTTTAATCCCAGCACAGGCATTCACTCACCACTTCACCCACCTGAAAAGTTATTTCTTCCACTGTTGTATGTATGAGATACATAGAATGGATCTAAAGAAAGTAATAGAAAAAATGTATTTAAAAAAAAAAATTAAAGGCCAGGTGGGTGGTGCATGACTTTAATCCCAGCACTTTGGAAGCAGAGGCAGGCAGGTCTCTGAGTTAGAAGCTAGCCTGGTCTACAGAGCAAGTTCCGGACAGCTAAGGCTACACAGAGAAACCCTGTCTCAAAATAATAATAATAATAATAATAATAATAATAATAATAATAATAATAATAATAATAATAATAATAATAATAGTAACAACAACAACAGCCAGTGAGGTGGCTTAATCAGTTAAGGACATTGACCACCAAGATTCAGGACCTATGTTTGGTCCCAAAACCCACAAGACAGGAGAGAACCTCCTCTTGCAAGGTATACTCTGGCCTCCACATGCACACTGTTACACACTCGCTTGCACACACACCATACATATAATATATAAAAATGTATTTTACAAAAAGAACAAAAACTGCAGCAAGGCATGGTGGCGCACCCCTTTTGTCCCAGCCCTCAAGGAGGCAGAGGCAGGCAGATCTCTTGAGTTCGAGGCCAGCCTGGTCTACAAAGCGAGTCCTTGACAGCCAGGGCTGTTACACAGAGAAATCCTGTCTCGAAGAAAACAAACCAACCAACTGCAACATGAAGTAAGTTTTGCTCAGCAAGTTAAAATAACCTTACCTGAGAGAGGAGTCATTCAGACCCTTAGAAACTTCTCTTCTCCACAAGGCAGGGCCATTATCCTCTTGCTTAACTTAAAACAAAAATAGTGTGGTTATTAATTAAATAACTTGAGTTTGAGGACCTAATGTTTTAAAGGACAGTGACACAGCAATCCTAGTGCAATGTCACTGCCCCTCTCTGTTGGCCTGAAGGTTTCATTTGTAACGGGACAAGGAGCATCTGTGCTCTCCATCCAGATGTGAGTAGGTCACGGTCTGCCTCTGTGGTCTGTGGAATATCAAGGAAGGACTTGATATAGATCTCTGACCTCAACATGAACAAGTACACATGTGTAAACCCGCAGAAACATGTACACACTGCACATCCACAGACCTGAACAAAAAAAAGCCTCAACACACACATGCCCACACGAATGCACACACATGCACATATGCACACAAAGTCATACACATGCATAAATGCACACAGACATGCGCACGAATGCACACACTTTTTGGAAGAGACTGCATGATATTCTGATTGTAAATTTGACACAGTATAGAATCACCTGGGAAGAAAATCTCAGTGAGGGACTTTCTAGACCAGGCTCTCCTGTGGAGAATGTCTGTGGAAACTGTCTTGACACTAGTTAGTTGAAATGGGAAGATGCTCCCATTGTAGACAGTTTGGCCCCCAAACTTATAAAAAAAAGGAAAAGGTAATGGGGCACCGCCATGCTTGCGCTCATCCTCTGTCTGCTCTTGTCTGTGGACGGGACCATCTGCTTCAAGTTCCCACCTTCACTTCTGCACAGTGGGGGGCTGGAACCTGGAACTCTAAGACCAGGGGAGGCAGCTCTTTCTCCCTAAACTGTTTCCTGTCATCTTGTATTATCACAGAAACAGGAATGAAACCAGAGCAGACTACAGAGCAAGTTTGCTTTCTCGATTGCAAGATATTTAATACACTGAAGAAAAAAAAATCCTCTTCCCGTGAAGATGTTTGGGTTAAATTATGTAAAGAATTCCCATCAAACCAGAGAGACTCCCAGCTCTTTGTTTTAGTTTTAGATCTTCCCCAGACTTAGGAACTGTCCTAGGGTTCAGCTCACGTATAGATATGTGCGCGTGTGTGTGTGTGCATGTATGTACACATATACATGCACACAAATTTCTGGTTCCATTTCTTTTGTTGTTGTTGTTTTGTTTTGTTGTTGTTTTGGGGGCATGGGGGTTCAAGAAAGGGTTTCTCCATGTAGCCTTGGCTATCCTGGACTCACTTTGTAGACCAGGCTGGCCTCAAACTCACAGCAATCCACCTGCCTCTGCCTCCCAAGTGCTGGGATTAAAGGTGTGCGCCACCACACCTGACTGTTGTTGTTGTTGTTGTTGTTGTTGTTGTTAACCTTGCTGGCCTGGGACTTGCTGTGTAGACTAGACTGGGCCTAGTAGTCATGTGTGATTATTTAAACCGAGTACTTTTACTAAAGATGACTTGCATTTTGAGTTTCCTTTGTGCAGATGATCAAGTTGGCTAGAGAGTGGGCAACTTTGCCACATGATAAAAATATTCCCTGGGCTTTCACCCAAGAGGTTTGAAGTCAGTCCTAACAATTACCTTTATTTAGCGTCTCAGTAATTAATGTTTGCTGCTTCTCTAGGCATGACATTCTCGTTAACATTAAAGGCTGTGGTGATGACTAGCTTGCACACAGCAGGTATGAGCCCTATCGCTTACTTTAGGGCCACATAACAGAGCATCTAGGAGGTAAGCCAGTGTCCTACAAGTACAGGAACACCTAGCCAAACAGCTCACAGGATACAGAAAACAGAGCACCGCGCTGCTATCATGACAGAAAGGGTAAACAGCTTTTATCCCGTGATGTGTACTTCTTGTGGTGGGAGTAGGATTGTACTTCAAAGGACATCTGCACAAAGAATGTCAGATGGGCCCAGGAATAGAGATACACGCCTCTAATCCCAGCACTCAGGAGGCAGAGGCAATTAAATCTCTGCGAGTTCAAGGCCAGCTTGCAGAAAAATGTGTCAGGGATTCTGTGACTAGCCACACACAAGCACACAGTCTAAATTCTTCACTGTTCAATATCGTTTGTAAAGTTTCTAGGAATCTCAATGCCATTACACTTCAACCTGTTTCACTGTATTTTCACTGTTTCACTCTTAACATGTTTTCACTTTCCTATCCATGTTGAAAAACAGCCAAGAAAAGCATGCTTGTGGGCAGGTTGAAGATGCATTTAAGGCAACCAACACCAGTTAGATACCCTAATTAGTGTGACAGGAGACCAGGTGAGCAGCCAGGGATTTCATAACCCGTCTAATTATGCCTGGTGCAACCCGTTTCCATGCTGTAGCTCTCCGTGTGCTAGGCTGCTTGTCCATTATAGGGAAAACATCACACAGCTTTCCTCCACTGTGCAGTGAGGACCAGTGGACAGTGAACAGGCTGCTCTACTTGGCTGCTTGAGGAAGGACCACATCAGACCTTCATCTCTCATCTTTCCTTCCATGCTAAGGATGCAACATTGTTATTACTTATTTCTTTATTTTATGTGTATGAGTGTCTTGCCTGCATGTATGTCTGCCTTAGTCATTTTCTATCCAATGATCTCACCCTGCTTCTTGGTGATAAATCTCCTCTGCCTTGGCCATGATACAGCCAGAATTAATTCCACTCCTAGATACTATGGTCCCTATTTCAAAGGTTCTAGATACAGCTTCTTTTTAAGCTCTTTAACTGCTGCCGGGGACAGATTAGCAGCCAATTTCACCTTTGTTTTCTACTTCTTTTAGACAGCTTGTCTTGAACTTGCAGTTCTCCCGCCTCAGCCATCCAAGTGCTGGGATTGAAGGCGTGCCACCACACCCAGTTCCAAAAACTATTTTTGGAGAACATATGGGGTTAAATGACCATCCCTTCCTAGTGGGAGGCCCAAGGGTCAAAGGACAGTCCAGACCCAGGTTCATAACCCTTTTGTCTACCCTCGATGCTCCACCAGAATTTGTTTTAAATCTATTGGTGTTGGGGATGGAGAGAGAGCTCATGGTTAAGAGCACTGACTGCTCTTTTAGAAGACCCGGGTTCAATTCCCAGAACCCACATGGCAGCTCACAACTGTCTGTAAACTCCAGTTCCAGGGGATCTGACATTCTCACACAGACATACATGCAGTCAAAACACCAATGTACATAAAATAATAATTTTAAAAAAATCTATGGGTATCAAAAGGTAGAGGAACCTTGTCTTAAAAATAAAGAACCGGCAACGTGGCACACACCTATAATCCCAGCACTCAGGAGGCAGCGGCAGGTGGATCTCTGTGAGTTCGAGGCCAGCCTGGTAAAGCAGATCCAGGACAGCCAGGGCTACACAGAGAAACCCTGTCTTGAAAAACAAAAACAAAAACCGAAAGAAGGCAGCTGATTTTTCCCCCTTACTTCATGTACTACATACCTTTTTTGTTAGTATTGCTGTGGCGAAGTGGAAAGAGAAATTTCCCAACACCTTTCAGTTTTCCACACTCTTTCTTCAAGACTGTTGAAGAATAGACAATACGAATGTGCTGGTTGCTCTCTCTATCAGGTAAGTTCAAAAATTCTGGGTAATCATCAATCTGAAGGGAAAAAAAAAAAAAAAAGATCTCACTGAACGCAATGCTCACTCACTGTGGGATAATAAATCCTAGAAGACTAAGGGCGAGTTTAAGCAGAGTTGTTTGCACTTTCTCCACCAAGACACCTTTTCTCTTCTTGTTCCCGGGTCTCTCATACGCCCTTTCACTGAGCTTAGAAAGGTCACTCCATCCTCTAAGACCAACCTCTTCACTTCAGCAGTGAAAGTCCTCTGGCATTTTCTTTCTTCCTTGTTTTATTTTGTTTTGGTTTTGGTTTTTGGGTTTTGGGTTTTGGGTTTTTGGGTTTTCAAGACTAGATTTTTCTGTGTAGCCTTGGCTGTCCTGTGATCATTTTATAGACCAGGCTGGCCTCGAACTCACAGAGATCTACACGCCTCTGCCTCCCAGAGTGCCGGGATTAAAGTCATGCGCCACCACACCCACGCCCCCTGTGTCATTTTCTTGACAGAATGTTATTCTCCCTTCTGGGTGCCTTCCTATAACATTAGTAAATATATGTTTTCACATCTCATTATAAATATTTGGCTATAACTGCTTTTCTTTTTAGCTGCTTAATTCTCCTTTGAAATTAATGAAATAATTCAAAAATAGGTCTCATCTTCACTTTAAAAAAAAAAAAAACCTCAAAATATAGGCAGTACGCCTATATAAAATGTACTGTGCAGTTAAGAGAATTGTACAGGAAGACAGCAGGCAAGCTGGGCTGCACTTAGAGGATGCATTTATCTTATGGGGAATTAGGTAGTAGAAGTAAGGCTCAGAAACACCTTGGATATACAAACATTAGTCAACTTCCTGTTCTTATAAATAAATAAATAAACAAATAAATAAATTAGTTAAATAATAAGGCCAGCCTGGTCTACAAAGTAAGTCAAGTACAGTCAAGGCGACACAGAGAAACCCTGTCTCGAAAAATCAATAAATATATAAATAAATCCTAAATGTTCAATTTTACCAACAAAGACTCAGGAGACAGATGCTGGGGTGAAGGACAAAATTTTAACAGAGAATGACAGGGGGAGAAGCTTCAAAGGAGTCTTTTTTGTTTCTTGGTGACTTTTTTTTTTTTTTTGAGACAGGGTTTCTCTGTGTAGCCTTGGCCATCCTGGACTCACTTTGTAGACCAGGCTGGCCTCGAACTCACAGCGATCCGCCTGCCTCTGCCTCCCTAGTGCTGGGATTAAAGGAGTGGGCCACCACCCCCAGCTCAGGAGTATCTTGATATGTTGCCTAGGATGACCTTGGAACTGTACTCCCCCACCCCACCAATCAGTTCCTTAAGTAGCTGAAATTACAGACTGAGCCAACAAGGCTGATTACCAACTTACTAATTTGTTGAAAAATATTTTTAAGATTTATTTATTTATTCTGTCAGCCTATGTGCCTATACACCAGAAGAGGGGACAGATCTCATTGTAGATGGTTGTGAGCCACCTTGTGGTTACTGGGAATTGAACTCAGGACCTTTGGAAGAACAGACAGTGCTCTTAACCTCTGAACCATCTCTCCAGGCCCTAATTTGTTGAACTTATGATATGTATTTTCTTCAGCTTCTACAAAAACCCCAAATTGAGATAGGAAAAATGTAAGGTAGGATTCTATTTCAAAGGGCCAGAGGAGGTGGCTCACACCTTTAATCACAGCACTCAGGGAGGCAAAGGCAGGTGGATCTCAGTGAGTTCAAGATCAACCTGGTCAACAAAGTGAGTCCAAGACAGCCAGGGCTACACAAAGAAACCCTGTCACAAAAGAAAAACAAAACAACAACATCTCCTCAGTGTTCACTGACAGTTTTGGGGACACTGCTCACTCAGAGTGGGCACTGATATTGACCCAGTGTCCACACCTGAGGAACTGAGATGACTGATGGCTCTTATTTTTTTAAAGAGTTATTTCTTATTATGTATATAGTCTTCTGCCTGCATACACAACTGTATACCAGAAAAGGGTACTAGATCTCATTATAGATGGTTGTGAACCATCATGTGGTTGCTGGGAATTGAACTCAGGACCTTTGGAAGAACAGACAGGGCTCTTAGCCTCTGAGCCATCTCTCCAGCCAACTGATGGCTCTTAAAATGTCTGCCTGGAAGGACCACACATTATCTGCACTCCGCCTTCATGGGCAAAGTAAAACACATATGTAAAGTGCTCACGTAGGTAATCCCACCCTGAACCCAGCAGAGAGGGATGGTTCACATGTGCACGGTTTGAGGGTTCCAACTCTACCTGTCAGGCTGTGGGTCTCACGCAGAGTGTAGTAAAACAAAATACTCAGTATTTTCTCTCTGAAGGCTGAGCTAAGCTTTCCTCTCTGAATTCTGACTCGGCCTTGGAATAGCTTGGACCATTCAGACGTGTGCAGACAGTGTTAGGGATGTCGCTTTTGGAGGAAGAGCTCTAAGATGCTGGAACTGATGGGGATGGGTGGGGCCTCCATCCAGTCTGGAACACTGACTTAGGATCTGTCCAACTGCATCACAGGCAGGTATGGAACCTTGAAGCTGTGGCAAGGACAACCACTGCACTGGGCATTGGTTCAGGAGTATGTCTCTAGTATGTCTCTGGTTGAACTGCCTAGGCCTGGTGTCTTAAGATGACTAGCTGTTTGGTTCTGCATGATTTCTGGATTGTATCCCCCAAGGAAACCCTCCACAGGAGGCAGCCTGAACTCCACAGAGTTTTCTGTGGTGGCACTGGTGAACTGTCAGCTTAAAGATAACATTGCATTGATCCATTCACTAACTGAAAAATACTCTCTGATACTGTCACCTCCAACTGACTTTACATTGCAACCGACTCCAACGTCAAAGGCTACCTCCTATGATAAAGACCAAAAAAAAATCTGAGCTCTTCACTGTTGCAGGATATTTGATCCCTTTGTGTGATCCCTGAGATTATGAAAAGCTGTCTTTTGTTTGGTGTGGCTCAGCCCTAGCACACACCTTTAATCCAAGAGTTTTCTGTACACAGGATTTAATAAAGTTAACCCTAGGTCAAGAGGTGGAGCAAGAAACCAGCTGACAGGGATTAAAGAGTAGGAGGGACTTTGAGTTGAATGGTAGAAGTAGCTCTTGAGCTCCTCAGCATCTTGGCCTTGGGCTTTTGGGGCTTTCTGAGTTTTGAGCTAGCAAGTCTTTGACCTTGAGGTTTTGGGCCTTTTCTTCCTGGGCGGTCAGCTGGGTGCTTTCTTTGCCTCTTTGTTTTTTATTTTTATTTTAATATTTATTTGTTATTATGTATACAGTGCTCTGCCTGCATGTACACCTGCATGCCAGAGGAGGACATCAAATCACATTATAGATGGTTTTGAGCCACTATGTGGTTGCTGGGAATTGAACTCAGGACCTCTGGAAGAACAGTCAGTGCTCTTAACCTCTGAGCCATCTCTCCAGCCCTTCTTTGGCTCACTGAGCTAGCAGGTTTTCACCCCAACGTCTGGCTCCTGAGTCTTTATTGGTAAAATGGAACTTTTAAAATATTTTTTTCATTTTAAAACAACACTTCACCGTCCGGTTTCTGACCTTGAACCATCATGTGGAAGACATCTCCAAGTGGACGTAGCGATCCTTCAGCCATCAAGAGGTCAACCACCTAAGAGCTCCCTCCGAGAATCGGGCCGACCTGCACTTTGATGTAGAAATCAGAAAGCTGTGCCACAGCAAACAGCTGATACTTGACACCTGAGCCGACATCGACATGGCCACCTCCCAAGCTGTCTGGGACGAGGAGCCACGACCATCCAGGGAAACACCAGAAGAGGAAATACAATGAAGAGGGAGGAGATGACGTGCAGTTTGAGGAGCCGGCGGAGCCGCGGAAGAGGCAGAAACCGGAACAGGGTGAAACAGAGCTTGGATGTGAAGAGCCGGGCAAGGGTCAGATATGGAAAGCCCAGGATGAGGGTTAGGTGCAGTCAAAGTCCCCAGAGTGCACCGAAGGCCCAGAGGAAGAGCCTGTGACTGAGGTGAAGTCTGCAGACGGAGGCAAGAATCGCAAGTGCCCCGACTGCAGCCGAGGGGAAGGTGTTCAGAAACACCACCACAAGAAGTGCCCAAGGTTGTTGGGAAACCGTCAACATGATGACCCTGTGAGCTCTGGCCCTCACAGCGCTCACACAAGCCCCGCGGAGACCTCGGAGAAAATCGAAGACTGCGTGAACGGGCAGATTCACAGATCTCTGAACCAACTCAGTTTGAGCCAAAGGAACCTGCTCCTCCTGCCACAAGAGCTCAGTCACCAGTCAAAAGTGAAAAGGGATGTTCAGAGCAGAAAATTTCTGACACAGAGAAGACAGTCGGAATAAGCCTCGACAGTGACAGAAGGGGACAGCATCTCCAGCCCATCTTTTTGCGAGTGTCCCAGACCCAAATCTGCACAGACAGTGTCAGCAACGGCATTCTCAGCAACAAAAAGTCAATACCTGACGCCAAGGAAAAGCCTCTTGCAGCCCAAGTGAAGGGCAGAGGGCTGGTCCATGGTCCCGATGTCACAGCAGACACGGAAAAGAAGATTAGTAATGCGCTAGGCCCAGGGTCACCAGATGAGATCGTGAGTTGTGCCTTTAAACTACAAATTACTCGAGGAGACACGTGAACCCTAAAGGGCAGCCGGTGGCTCAACGACAAAGTTATCGATTTTTGTGGCAAATTCACATGTACATGGTATTATCCTTCATGCTTATTCCTGGAGCTGGGGACAGCTAGCGGGCACCAGTCCTGGGGAGAATGAAGGGGCCAAGGGGAAGAGAAGAGGGCTGCTGCAGTCAGAATTTTCCGGAATAGCTGTGTTGGAGGTTGGTCTGATGTATTTTGATGCTAATTACTGCTTGCTGTCTCTGTGTCCCGCCTATACCTTGCCTAAGAGCCTAACCTGTTTGGCTAATAAAAGGCCATCACACCTGGGCAGGGCAAATGGGATAGGCGTGGCTAAGGTTTCTGGGGGCTGGTGGGGGGGGGGAGACAGAGGGAATCTTGGGAGGAGGAGAGACTGGAGGAGAAGGGAGAAGAAGGAGGCTGTGCCATCATGGGTGAGGTAGAGGAGAAGCACATGGCTGGTGTGGATGGAGGATTCGGCCCAGATGAAGAACATTAGCAAGTATTTGGGATTATGGATGGGAGGTAGCTTGATAGAAATTATTAGAAACAGATGGCATGGGATTGGGGTAGATATACCTGCACCACTATGGGAAGTAGTTTAGAGGCTTAATATCTGCCTGCCCCAGGTTAACTAGGCTATTTTAAAATACAACCGATGTCTATGTCTAGCAGGTTAGAAAATATTGCCGTAATTATATGCCTAATAATGTTCAACCATGTGGTTGCTGGGAATTAAATTCAACACCTCTGGAAGAGCAGGCGGTGCTCTTAACCACTGAGCAATCTCTCCAGCTCACCTTCTTCTTTTTTTTTTTTTTTTTTTTTTTTTTTTGGTTTTTTGAGACAGGGTTTCTCTGTGTAGCCTTGACTGTCCTAGACTTGCTTTGTAGACCAGGCTGGCCTTGAACTCACAGCGATCCACCTGCCTCTGCCTCCTTCTAACTCTTAATGGGAACATCAGCACTCTGTAAAGGCTCCCAGGCTCACTAGGACGCACTGAGGTGAGCCACATCAAACACCTGTTAAGGGTTCAAGCTCTCTTTAACAATGCTTTGTTTTTCCTAAAAGGAGAATTTCACCCTTTCCAAATTAATATCTTCTCTAAAACGTGTAGATTTCTGATCTTTTTGTAGCTGCTACCTCTATCTTTTTTTTTTTCTTTTTTAGATTTATTTATGTATTATGAAGTGTTTTACCTGCATGTGTGCCTGCTCGCCAGAAGAGGGCACCCGATATCACTATAGATGGTTGTGGGCCACCATGTGGTTACTGGGAATTGAACTCAGGACCTTTGGAAGAGCAGCCAGTGCTCTTAAACTCCAGCCCTATCTTTTTTTTTCCCCTGTAACCTTCCTAATGCTGCTTTAATACAATTTCTCATGGTGCTCTGAACCCTTAACCATAAAATTATTTCATTGCTACTTCATAATTGCAATTTTGCTACTGTTATAAATCATAATGTAAGTATCTTATCTGTAAGATATCTGATATATGACCCTGTGAAAGGGTAATCTGACCCTCAAAGGTTGATAACTCTGCCTTAGGTTAACAGAAGGCTAGCCACAGAGCAAACAGGAGGAGCGGGAGCTCAGAAACACTAGGGCTAGCTAGTGTGCTCTGCAGCTTCCCCAGAAGGCCAGTGACCAAGAACAGAGGTGGGAAGGAAACCTGAGACAAGGGAAAGCCAGAAATCAGAAGACAAGCTTGGGGCCTGGAGAGATGGCTCAGAGGTTAAGAGCACTGACTGCTCTTCCAGAGGTCCTGAGTTCAATTCCCAGCACCCACATGGTGGCTCATAACAAACTTTAATGTGATCTGATGTCCTCTTCAGGTGTGCAGGTGTATATGAAGACAGAGCACTGTATACATAATAATAAATAAATCTTTAAAAATAAAATAAAGTTTATATATAAAAAAAGAAGAAGGCAAGCTTGTGGAGTGTGACAAGTAGTCTGAGGATGATGGAAAGAATGTTAAGAGGTAACCTTGGAAAGAGAACTGCTTCCTGGTAGGAAAGGGGACTAGTTTAGTTTTCATGGAAGGACGGGTTGGTTCTCAAGCTGCCCAGTGACCACCTTGACATAACTCATCCTGAACTGCTCATAACACAAGAAATTAGGAAGTATGAAATTCTCAAAGAATTAGGAAAAATATTAAATTCTTAAGACCTGGAAAACTCCGGCTGGGCAGTGGTGGCACATGCCTTTAATGCCATCACTTAGGGAGGCAGAGGCAGACAGATCTCTGTGAGTTCGAGGCCAGCCTGGTCTACAAAGCAAGAACAGGGCAGGCGGGACTACAGGAGAAATCCTGTCTTTAAAACAAAACAAACAAACAAACAAAAAAACAAAAAAACTGGAAAACTCCAACCTGGAGTTGTGGTGCTCATCTGTGCACTTGGGAGACAGAGGCAGGCAGATATCTGGAATTGAAGGCCAGCCTGAAATAGCAAGTTCCAGCCAGGCTAATTAGTAAGGCCCTTTCCTGTAAAGAGAGAGAGAGATAATTCTATACATTATATATTAGCCAATCCATTGGTGCCAAGTAAGGCAATTCTGTGATGACTATTTTTCATACAACCTACAAAGCTGGAAGCCAGAAAAAATGGCTCAGTGGGTAAGAGTGTGGACTGCTCTTGCAGGGACCCAAACTGAGTTCCCAGCACCCATGCTGGGCAGCTCACAACCACCTGTAACTCCTGCTCCATCAGGATCCAAGGCCTCTGCCCGCTATGCGCACCGCACTTATGTGCACACCTATGTGCAATTAAAAATAAATTAAATCAGCCTTTAATCCCAGCACTCGGGAGGCAGAGGCAGTGGATCGATGTGAGTTCGAGGCCAGTCTGGTCTACAAAGCAAGTCCAGGACAGCCAAGGCAAGACAGAGAAACCCTGTCTCTAAAACACCAAAAACAAAACAAAACAAAACAAAACAAAAAAAAAAAAAAAAAAACTTAAGGGAGAAACTTGAATCTAGTGTAAGTCTGTAGACTATAATAATCCTAGACTCACTTTATACAGTTTCAGAGAAAGAGACTGAGGCATCTGTGCTTGGCATGACTACTTCTCATGAGGAATAATCTTAACAGCCCACTCACTTGAACTGCCAAAAGCAAAAGACTTGCTTATGGCTGTTAGAACACACACCATTGCCACGGCCCTGCTGGTGCTTATCTTCTTTCAGTTCTGGAGGCGAGAGATCCAATTGGGAGCCACGGCCTTGGGGGATCTGTGGGAGAGCACTTGCCTGGCATGCACAAGGCCAGCAATGAAAAACAAAAACAGAAGGTCTGGAGAGATAGCTCAGCGATTAAGAGCTGCTTTTCCAGAGGACCTGGGATCAATTCCCAGCACCCATGTGGCGGCTCACAACGATAATTCCAGTTCTAGGGGATCTGACTCTCTCTCTCTCTCTCTGACACACACACACACACACACACACACACACACACACGCAAAACACCAATGTATATAAAATAAATAGAGCCAGGCGTGGTGGCGCACACCTTTAGTCCCACGTTCTCATCACACTCTCACCATGACACACACACACACACACACACACACACACACACACACACAC
>OU015756.1:12747374-12795317 GCA_907169655.1 Acomys percivali
AAGAAGAAGAAGAAGAAGAAGAAGAAGAAGAAGAAGAAGAAGAAGAAAGCCCACAAATGTTGCAGCAGCAGAGGACAGGAGATAGCTGATAGAAAGCTACAGAGGAGAAATTTGCCTGGGATCATCTCCACAGGAAGATTCAGCTCTTTGTGTTTAGCTGGATGCCCAGAGAGACTCAGCAGACCTCGGAGCAGCAGGAGCCTGGAGGCCCGAGCAAGGTACAATGCAGGAGCCTCTGAGACAGTGCCTCATAGCAAGCTACCCCCAAAAGACAATATAAACAGACTTTTCCCACATTAAAAATGGGATACTCCGTATCAGATCCCTTGAGAACCAGGGTAGTGTTGTAACTATTTACAATGGCAGCTCCTCTGTTAACACCTGCTTTGTCTTTAACATAACAGAAGCCATTTTGTTTCTAAGTCTCCATTTTGATCGTAAGGTGAAATTAAGTTTAGGTTCTCAGGCGCTACCTACCTGGGAGCTTGAATAGCCTTTTACTTACAATTAATACTTGTTGAACGGTCTGCTTAAACTAATGATATATGTTGGGGGATGGTCTGATGTATTTTGATACTAATTAATAAAAAGCCATCCCACCTGGGCAAGGCAGATGAGATAGGTGTGGCTAAGGTTCCTGGGCTTAGAGAGAGGAGAGGAATTCTTGGAAGAGAAAGAGACTCCACAGGAGAGAGAAGAAGGCCACCATGGGTTAGATGGAAGAGAAACACATAGCCGGCTTGGATGAAGATTTGGCCCAAATTAAGAACATTAGCAAGTATTTGGGATTATGGATGGGAGGTAGCTTGATAAACATTATTAGAAACGGCATGGGATTGGGGCAAATATGGGATACCCGCCCCACTATGGGAAGTAGTTCAGAGGATTAATATCTGCCCTGCCCAAGGTTAACTAAGGCTATTTAAAATGAAACAAGTGTCAGTGTCTTGCTTGATTGCTAGCAGGTATTACTAGTAATATTGATTAATTAAAAACAACAAGTGGCACCCAAAACTCTCTATAACGTTGGGGCATCACCTTCTTTGTGGTAGACTGGGTACCACCATCCTCCAACAGATATATGTTCTACTTAAACAAAACCACAATACCCTGCTCTGTTCCTTTCTCCTGGAACAATGGGGAACTGTAAAGTCACCAAGTCCGAGCCAATCAGCTTAAAACGCTTTGCCTGGCTACCTGGATACACTGTACTCAGAACAGAATCTATTCTTCCTGTGTTTGCCTAGTCACAATGATGTAATACTGCCCGCCCCTTGCTTCCCACCTGGCTACCTGGTTGTTACCAGGTTATGGTTTTTCTTATAAAAGGCTGCCTATGGAACAGGCTGGCATCAGTTAGGCTTCTAAGCCCTTTCTGTGGCCTTGATTACAATGAGCCTTGTCTTGGGGTGTACATTCACTCAATGAATCATCAGTATCTCACTGAGATTAGTGCTGCAGTGGTCTGTGTGGCAATTCTTATACTACAACAGGTAGGAGTTGAAGGAATAGAAAAACTAGTTGGCGGGGTGGCAGGGTAGGGGGTTGAAAATAAATAAATAAATAAATAAATAAATAAATAAAAAGAAAAACTAGTTGGAAAAGCCACTGCAGTACTTACTGCAATTACGAGCACTGGAGTAAACCCTTCTTCACTGTTAACTGCTTTGTGTGTTTGTTTGACTGCTTGGTTTGTCGAGACAGGGTCTCTCTGTGTTAGCCTTGGCTGTCCTGGACTCACTTTGTAGACCAAGCTAGCCTCAAACTCAAAGTGATCTGCCTGCCTCTGCCTCTGCCTCCTGAGTGCTGGGATTAAAGGTGTGCGCCACGACACCCGGTTTCCACTGTTAATTGCAATCTTTATATTTTTTTCCCCCTCTCAAAAAAAGGTTGAAAAAAGCTAGGCATGGTAGAACACACCTTTAATCCAAGCACTCAGGGAGCCAGAGGCAGGCAGATCTCTGAATTCGAGGGTAGATTGGTCTACGAAGTGAGTCCAGAACAGCCAAGGCTACAAAGAGGAACCCTGTCTCGAAAAACAAACAAACAAAAAGTTGAAAAAACAGCTATACAACAAATTAGCTATGATAATACAAAGGCTTGAGAGACAAGAGACAGAGGAACTAAGAGAACAGAAAATGCTTAATGTTTTGTTTTGTTTTTTTCTAGACAGGGTTTCTCTGTGCAGCCTTGGCTGTCTAGACTCACTTTGTAGACCAGGCTGGCCTCAAACTCATAGCAACCCACCTGCTTCTGCCTCCCGGAGTGCTGGGATTAAAAGTGTGCACCACCATGCCTGGCTGAAAATGCTTAATTGTGAGCCTATGCTACCTAATGAAATTGAGAACCAAGGTAGACAGCCCATTAATAATAGATAGAAGCCTGGCTTACTGGAGTGGACCCCAGCTCACTGGTATGGAGCTGGGCATGGAATGAGAGTGTCTGAATGTCTAGTTTATATGGGGATTCATAAAGATCTAATTGTACCTTGATAACCAGAAAGGGGGATAAGATTAGCTGAAAGACACTGGACGGTAGAAAAAACTACTGAATTAAACCAGACATGGTGGTGCACACCTTTAATCCCAGCACTTGGGAGGCAGAGGCAGATGAATTGCTGTGAGTTCCAGACTAGCTTGGTCTACAAAGCAAGTCCAGGATAGCCAAGGCTACACAGAGAAACCCTGTCTCAAAACTAAATGAAACCTAAATGTTGAATTCACTGCTTTCCTCTCAAATTAAAATCTTTCATTTTGGAGTGGTGTTCCTTAAGCCACAAGGTATCAAAGTGAAGTTGAAACATTTCACCCTGGGAACAAACTCTTTTCAAAACTCAGCGACTCCCCCAGAAACTAACCAGATTAATAAAACCATCCCCTCCCCAAGCTAGACACTCTTAAACAAACTCAACTGCCAGGGCCTCTCCCACCTGTGGTATTAGACAGTACAAGTGATCTGTCATGTACTGGGGTAGGCATCGGTGACGCAACTGTCTTTAAGTCATTTCTGCTCCTCTATGTAACCCCACTTAAAGCCATTGGTTCACCAAGCTGGACTTTCCTGGTATCTTCACTTCGGTCTGTTATCAGTACCCTATCTGGGGTGAATAGATGTTTATTCATGTATCCCCAGAAATAGCGTCACACAAGATAGGTCTAACACGTGTATTAACAATAAATAGCCAGACCTGGTGGCTGCCTGGAACCCTAGCACTCCTAGAGGCAAAAGAATTGCTTGAGGCCAGCAAGTGTTAGGCTAACTAGTGCTTCAGAGTAAGCCTCTGCCTCTAAATAAAATTAGCCAAACCGTTTACTCTTAGGTTGGTCCTCTCTCACTCTACATAAAACGAGTAAACTGAGATGGATTTAGTAGCATACATAATGCTAACAATAATGAAGGCGCAGGCTTAGGATTCGGATCCAAGCCGCTGGAACTTACACTACTCTCACAAAGTAACTCGAGATAACATAAACAAAGCAACACTAGGAGACAAACAAAGAACGGAAGCACAGGACTTCCTATGAATGTTTTCCTTTCCTTTCCTCTTTCTCCTTTGGTTTGGTTTTTTTAAAGACAGCGTTTCTCTGTGGAGGCTTGGCTGTCCTGGAACTCACTCTCTAGACCAGGCTGGCCTCAAACTCTCTGCCTCCTGATTGCTGGGATTAAAGGTGTGTGCTACCACCCGGAATGCTTTCCAAAAAGGAAAAATTAGTAACATCTAAACAGGGTATATTGGCTCATGCCTGTAATTCCAGAATTTGTGGAGCGTTTAGGCCAGCCTGTATAACTTAAAAAAAAAAAAAAAGATCAAGCCGGGCAGTGATGGCGTTCCCCGGAGGCAGAGGCAGGTGGATCTCTGTAAGTTCGAGGCCTGCCTAGTCTACAGAGTGAGTTCCAGGACATCCAGAACTACATTGAGAAACCATCCCTCGGAAAAACAAACTAACAAAAAAAACACGAGTGACCAGCCTAGGCTATGGAATGTGATCCTGCCTCAAAAGCAAAACAAGTAAATAACAATGCAGTGAATTAACAAGACAAAAACTGTCAGATCCTTAAGCTTCTGAACTCTAGCCACGTGGAACCACTGGAAAGGAATTCGGCAAGTAACTCAACACGTGGTTTGAATCAAATCCACACTCCAACCCTCAGGAATTCAATCCTCAACGCTATCCACCACCGGAGCAGGCCTTTACGGAAAACGTAGAGCGTGCCTCAGACCGCCACTCAAAGCGGGATCCAACGTGGTTCTTGTTATAAAAGCCTGAAGGACCTCCGAAACCTGTGGCTAGGAGGGCCAGAGGCGCTCTCCCAGCATGCACCACAAGCCGGCGACCACGCCCCCTTCTGTGCGAGTTCCAAGGAGCACGTGTGCGGCCCTCCGGTCGGAAGCGTCCCCGGCGCGTTGTATGCTGGGAGTTGTAGTCCCCCGGGGCCCAGCCCGGGGATGGCCGTCTGTGCTCTCTCCAAGAGGCTGCCGCCGGCGCCGGTCCGCGCGGCACGACGCGGGGGGCGTGCCTCGCGCTGACTCAGCGGCGGCGTTAGCGGGCCCTTGCGCAGTTTTCCTTCCAGCGCCGCCGACCCCGCCCGCCGGTTTGCCAACCTGCCTGTCCCGCCCCGCTCCGCCCCGCCCCGCAACGCGCCACGCAGGAGAAGGCGCCCCGGGAACGCGGAGCGCCGAGCGGAGCGCGGCCCGGGCCAGCTCCGGCGCTAGCGCTGCGGCTGTAGCGGAGGACTACAGCGACGACGAGGGCGAGGGCCGCTCCCGGGGACTCCCTGCGTGCGGCGCCGCTCCCAGCGGCTGGCCGGCCCTCGGGAGTGCAGACGAGGAAGAGATCCTAGAGTGATGGTGACTGGAGCCTGGGGGGTGCGGTGGGCCGGGGACCCTGCGTGGCCAGGTCTTGGGGTTGGGGACGAGAGGTGGCGGATCCGTCCCGTGTGCTTGGCTGCCGGTTGCCGGGTGTTTCATCACCCGAGCGGCCACGAGGCTTCGTCCAGGGAGAGATCCGGGCGAAGGATAAGGGTAGAGGGCCTAGGAGGCTGCCCCCCACCCTATTTGTGATCGATTTGGAGTGCGTCCCACCAAAGCCAGCTGTAGGGACCTCAAAGTTGATTCGCTCCCCACCCCGGGACAAATAGGAGAAAAAGTGTTATTTCTGCGTAGTAATTTGTCAGCACTGACAGCCTTCCCCCCTTCTTCGCTTCTTTACAGTCTTGCGACAGTGGGGAAGCGTGATGTTTCCCTGTAACCTGAAAAACGAGTACTTTTTGAAAGCCTTAATTAGTTGCTACTGGGGGAAGTTACGTTGTATTAAAGCGACTTGTCAACTTGATGTTAAAAGGCTGGAAAGATGAAGCCATTCTCAAACAGGCTTAAGTAAGTGTGGAGGAATTTTCCACATTGTCTGATTCTTGACTTAGTGGCCAAGGAAAAATTAAGGCTTCATATTTAAATATATTTCTTGCCCCCTGCCCCCGCCACATCCTCTTTTGCAGGTAGTATAAAATGTTTACCATATTGTAACAATGTATAAACCTGCAAGGGTCGTTGGGTCGGAATTGTATGCGTCCTTTCCCTGTCTTTATTAGGAAGTTGTTACCTTTTAACTCTAATCTGTGCATTATTCACAGACGTTGACCATCTCCGTTTTGTTTTGGCCATCTTAGTGCTTTTTCCGAATGTGTAGATGGTGAAGGTTTGTGAGGCATTCCTTCTCTATGGACAACTATAACAAATGTGCTTAGGATTTTTTTGTTGATGATGGTTATGTGTTCAGCGGGCCTCTTTTAGTGTGAAATGACCAAAAGCTTAGGCAGTTTTCCCCCAAAGCAATGGATAATTTAAAGGAAGTCTAGAAAGGATTTCTCAATCAGGGCTTTACAGAAATCCCTAAACCGACTTTTCTCTCTGAGCATTTGTAAGAGGAATAGTACTTAACTTTTCCATCTGTTCACAAACCATTCTACTTCAAGAATGATTCAGGTAATCCATCCTGTGTGCCGCCTCTGAATTTATAACCTGCTGGGGGCATGCTGTGCACACACTGTAGTCTTTAGGACTTCGCCTTTTCTTGCTGACGGAATGGGATGCATACTTTTTCTGTGTAGCCTCAACGTTTGTTTTGGTTTTGAGACAGGATTCCACTGTGTAGCTCTGACTAGCCAGAACAACCATAGGTAGATAGACCAGGCTGGCTCTGAAGTGAGAGGTCCCCATGCGTCTACCTCCCAAGCAATGGGATTAAACGGTTTATGCTACTTTGGCTGACTGTTTTTGGTGTTGGTGGAGGGTTTTTTGTTTGGTTTGGTTTGGTTTCCTTTTGTTGGTTAATTAGTTGGGTTTTCCAGAGGGTTTCTCTGTGTAGCCCTGGCTGTTTTGGAACTCACTCTGTAGACCCCACTGGCCTTGAACTCAGAGATCTGCCTGCCTCTTCCTCTGAAGTGCTGGGATTAAAGGTGTGCGCCACCACGCCCAGCGTAAGATTTATTTATTTATTATCATATATACAGTGATCTGCCTGCATGTACTCCTGCAGGCCAGAAGAGGGAATCAGATCACATTATAGATGGCTCTGAGCCGCCATGTGGTTGCTGGGAATTTGAACTCAGGACCTTTGGAAGAACAGTCAGCGCTCTTAACCTCTGAGCCATCTTTTCAGCCCCATGGTAGCTCTTGGAAGGGGTATCTAACCCAGTTTCTGTAGGGTCATACAGTAGAGGTCAGAGGAGATCTGTAAATTGACATTTGAAGACCTTAGCCAGGCGTGGTGGCGCATGCCTTTAATCCCAACACTTGGGAGGCAGAGGCAGACAGATCTCTGAGTTAGAGGCCAGCCTGGTCTACAAAGTGAGTCCAAGGCTACACAGAGAAACCTTGTCTCAAAAAGAAAAAAGCTAAAAAAGTTCTTTAGCTCTAATAATTATAAAACATATAAATGAAAAGGTTTTAGAGCCTTATAATAGGAATGTAAGGCCTCATTTCCCAATCCTCGCAGTGTTCAGAAAGTGTTATTTGTGTGTTTGATGTGTTTGCCTGTGCTTAAGTGTGCTTGTGCATGTGCATATGTGCAGGTGGAAGTCATATTACATGTCTTCCTCTGTTGATTTTTACTATAGAATGCATTTTTGACAATTTCATAAATATATGTAATACATTGTATTTACCGCTCCTATTTGTCAAACTCCCCACCCCATCCTGTCTTTTCAGACAGGGTCTTAACTGAATCTGAATTTACCAGTTTGGCTAGAGTAATTGGCCAGAGAGCGGTGAGGATCTGCCTATTACTCCCCTACCTCCTCAATACTACCATCTACATTACGACCTACGTTTTACGTGGATGCTGGGGAGTCTCTTTATCCAGGTCAAAGCGCAGGAAGCGGTTCACCCACCAAACTCTGCTTCCCTGAGAACGTAGTGTTCCATGTGTGTGCAGAAAAGCTGGCTGGCTGTGAAAGAACTAGCTGGTTTGGGGAGCCTTCCCTGTTCTGCCTTGAGAATATCAGACTCTGCATTGTGAGGTAGATTGCTTTGCAGATACTTAGGGGACAGGAAAGCAGGTGTGGAGTGGGCATGCTCTGAAGTGAGGGAAGGTGTTTATGAAACAGATTCCTAGAACTGGCTGGCAAGAGTAGAGACCTGGAAAAGGCAGGTTGCTGGGAATTGAACTCAAGTCCCCTGGAAGCGCAGACAGTGCTCTTAACCACTGAGCCATCTCTCCAGACCCAGCCCTTCTTTTTTTAAACATAACTTCCCTTGCCCTAAGAAGGGTATTACACTCTATAGGTGAGCCATTCTGAGTGTCCTAAAAGATGTTTTATGTTTCTATCTGAGATTTACAGTCGCCCAAATGAAGTAATAGAGACGTCATTTTCCACAGGTGCACGTTGTGCAGCGGACAAGTCCCAACACCACCTGTATGTTTCTATAGGAATTATTCTCAGCACTTGGCTGGACAGTACCACCCAAAAGCTTGGACGGCATACCTCTGCTGTGTGCTGTAGGGTCCACTCTTGCTCTTGTGAGACCTGGGCTCCCTTCCTTGAGCTTAGGTGGATTTTGACTCTTCGGGGAGCTGTGTGTTTTCAGCTACTTAGATTCTAGACAACTTTGTTTTCTTTGTGCAGATGATTGTGGATTCTTCTGTGGGATTCGAAGCCACGTGTGTTGTGATTGGAACACTCCAGGAATAGCAGCAGAGATGGATGAACAGGCGCTTTTAGGGCTAAATCCAAATGCCGATTCAGACTTCAGACAAAGGGTAAGTCAGGCTGATTTCATCACTTTTAAAAGCATGCTACCGCAGATGTGCATTCGAGGATTTGACAGGAAACACATCTGATGACGGAGGTATACTTTGAGTAAACAGTAATAGGCTCAGACAGACTGAGGTGCGCTCTGAATAGTGAACCATCAGGGGTTGTGGTTGATTTTTGTTAAATTGACTGAGGCAGCGCTGAGATCTGACCTGTTAAGGCAGGTCTCTGTGCAACATCAGACATTTCCGATTGTTGCAAAGTTGTAACGTAGTTACAAAGGTAGGGAACTCTTGCCGTAGCACAGTGCATGTTTTACTTTCTCACTGCTTAGCTTGGGCTCTAAGTGGCTTAACTCTTAGGTTAGTGACAACTAGCCTCCTTGTTAGTCTTTGCAGACTGGAAATAAGCAGTTTTGATATGCCATACTTTAAGTTATATAAATAGCTTTTGTAACAAGAAATCATTAGGAGATGCTGGTATGTTTGGATAAATGTAAACAATTAAACTTAATATAGCGTGGAAACTCAATAAAGACTTAAGCTGAATGATAAAAGAAGACTCTACAAGAAGAGCCCTTTAATTAATTTTTAAAGGCCTGAGTGCTGTGAAGGTTAGGATCAGAAGGAGGGGCTTTTCTGTATTCCTCCTCCTCATAGCAAAGAGTACTTGGCTTAAGTGAGCCGAAGTTAAGGATCGCACTAAGTATGACAGCCCTATCTGTTTTGCTTTTAAGTAGTAGGAACTTCTTTTAAAGCTGTTTAAAAAATAAACAAACAAAAGCCTCGGCTGATAAATAAGTAGCCAGCCTTCCAAATACGGCAAATAATAGGAATCTAGGTGGCAGTGTCTAGTCAGAACATCAAAGTGCTAGAAGTCCAGGCTTTTGTATATAAATGGTTTTTGTTTTCACAGGGAATTAAACTGTCTGCTTCCACAGTAGTGAGAACTATAGAATTACATGCTGGTTATAACTAAAGGTTTTTGGCTGTTGTGTGTGTGTCAGACGATTTTGGGTTTTTGTTTTTGTTCTCACCCCCCATCCCCCACCCCACCTCAAACAGGGTCTCTCTGTGTAGCCTTGGCTGTCTTGGACTCTCTTTGTAGACCAGGCTGGCCTCAGACTCACAGCTATCCACCTACCTCTGCCTCCTGTGTACTGGGATTAAAGGCAGGTACCACCAACCCCGGCCCCAGACCTTGAACTTTGGATCCTTGCTGCTGTTTAAAGAAAAGGATTTGCTAGTTGCCGAGCCCCTCCCTTTTATTTACTGGAATGTTAAGAGCATGTGTGAAGGGCTTCATCTGTCCCTGTCCTAGCTTCTGAGATGTTCCCAAGGAGAGTCCTGGGTTTTGGTAGAAGCTGCCATCTAGTCCGTCTGTCCTTCTGGTGACTGCCTGCTAAATCAAAGGCTACCATGTCCTTCCAGAGACTTGATAATGTGCCACAGTGGCTTAGGGCTCGGGAAGGCAGTGTACTTAACACTTGTCAATTTGTTATAAAGGGTAGACTCAGAAACAGCCAGATGCAAGAGAGGCTTAGAAGGGTCAAGAGCCTCGGTGCCTTCGTGGCTTCTTCCTTCTACCATAAAGTGCTCGCCAGCCTAGAAGGGAGGGCTTAAGAGACTGACTCTCCATCTTCTCCATATGCTACCCCCTCTCTATCCCAGATTAGTCACTGGGCTCAAAGTTCTGTTATTTTGTTTAGCCTTTACTTATGGTGGGAGGGCGTGTGTGCTGATCACGTCCCTTCATAGCCCCTTGTGCAGTTGTGTAGACCTTAAAGTCAGTGCAGTTGATAGAACACTGAGGCATTGCAGGGTATTCTTGCGCGTTTCCAAACTGCCGTAAGTGTGTAACTGATAATTGTTCACTGGTCTGTTTTTAGGAGTGATCTGGGCTTTTCATTTTTCAGAAGCCTGGATTTTTTTTTTTTTTTAAGCTGATGTGTTAAACTCAAATTGTTTTGATTATTGGTTCACTCCAGCCTTTGTTTAGGATGAGCAAGGGCATCAGAATCCAGTATCAAATGTGTTACTCTGTTTTGCAATCTTCCAGGCCCTAGCTTATTTTGAGCAGTTGAAGATTTCCCCAGATGCCTGGCAGGTGTGCGCAGAAGCACTGGCACAGAAGACATACAGGTAATCAAGACAGATTCTCCACGTTGTCTGGAAGGACCAGCATTACTGTGAAGCATTTAAATTTTTTCTCTGGGAACTGTTTTTTATAAAAACATTTTATGGGCTGGGCGTGGTGGATCTCTATGAGTTTGGAGGCCAGCCTGGTCTACAAAGCGAGTCCAGGACAGCTAGGGCTATTACACAGAGAAAGCCTGTCTTTAAAATAAAATTTAAAAAAATTATGACTTGCCTTTTAGAAAAGTTAGTAGCCTGAAAATAGAAAAATAACAAACCAATTTTTGAGCTAGTTCAAATTTGATTTTTCAGTAAAAGCACCCTTTTATGTGTATTGTGTCCCTGAGAGCCAGTCCTCACTGGGATAGACTACACTAAACATGTCTTGGTTCTGTTATTGGGAGTTGGTGAAAGGAGTGATCAGTAATGATATGGTTTTTGGTTTGGTTTGGCTTTGGTTTTTTCGAGACAGGGTTTCTCTGTGTAGCCCTGGCTGTCCTGGACTCAGTCTGTAGAGACTCGAACTCAAGAAATCCACCTGCCTCTGCCTCCTGAGTGCTAGGATTAAAGGTGTGCCCCACCATTCACAGCCAATGATACGGATCTTAATTTAACGTTACTTACAGCGTATCAATATTTAGTTACCATTTGGTGCTGGGACCCCAGGGTCTTGCCCTAGTGGTCATTGCACCCTTAGTCCGCCCTGTCCGGCTTCCAGCACGGGCCTCAGTGGAGGAGGCAGGAGGGTGAAGCGGGTCTCACACTGTTTCCCTCCACCTTTGCTGTCCTGATTACTTAGGCCACACCACATGTAAGAAGGGGTCCGCTGCTGCAGTGTGCCTTCTGTTTAGTCTTTCAGAAGCAATAAACACAGTTTCATAGAAGTAGTAACTTGTGTACTCATTCCATTGTCAGTGTAGTTAGCCTCTTATTAAAGCAAAGCTTGTGGGAAACAGTTAACTAGCAGGATATAAGCTGCCCACCCATGGGAGCAGAAGCAGGGGGAGTTAGTGCTCACCTGGCTAGAGCTGTGGAGTGCTGCGCCCGCACTTCTGTTTGGCTCTGACCTGGCTGGAGCTGTGGAGTGCTGTGCCCGCACTTCTGTTTGGCTGCATCTGTTGCTTGACCTGTTCTTGTGAGCATCTTCCGAGTGTCTCTGTTCCTCCATCCTCCATAGGAAACACTGTGCCCTCACAAAGCCTATCTCCCGCACCATCCATCTCGACTGAGCAGATTCCATCAGAATCATTGGCTGTCTCACCCCCTAAAGAGGGGATTAGAAATAGATAATAGCAGAGGCTGGCGAATCTCCCATGAGTTCGAGGCCGGCCTGTTCTGCAGTGTAATTCCAGGATAGCCAAGGCTGTACAGAGAAACCCTGTCTATAAAAAAAAACAAAAAATGGAAAGAATGGATGTTACTCCCCATCCCTTCTTACAGAGGGGCTTTATTTGTAGTTTAGTTTCCTGTGTTAATTTTGAAGATGGACTAAGAATTTCCTGCCTTGTTTATTCTGTATTTGGCCGTAAGGATTGACCAACGAGGCTTAACTTTCAAGTAGGCCAAAGTCGGCATCTTTGCCTTGCTCATTCTTTCTGCTGGACGTTTGTCCCTGTACCTCTCTAACCATCGTAAAGTACAGCACAGAAACTGTCCGCACTAGCAGTTAGGGCAGCGGCCTCCGTCCAGGAAGCACTGTGCTGAGGGTGTGCTGTAGAGCTTATGGCTATGCTGCAGATTGTGTGCAGAGTCCTCTCAACCCTTTAAACAGAGGGCTCGGCCCTGCGGCTCATTGGTGGAGCCTTTGCCTGGAACTCATGAGGCCCTGGGGTCGGTACCCAGTGCTGCCTAAAACAAAGAAGACGGTAAAATAAAAATAAAGTAAATAGCATTGGTAAAATAGAAAGCCAGCCAAGAGGCCTACTTTGAGAATTTTCACAGTTTTGCCTGATTACCTAACTTTCTTTTGCTTTTTCAGTGATGATCACGTAAAGTTCTTCTGCTTCCAAGTATTAGAGCACCAAGTTAAATACAAGTAAGGCCTCTTTACTATTTCTACTCAAAGATTGTTTAGTTTACATTTTTGTTCTTGAAGAAACCGAAATACAGATGGTAAACTAACAAAGTAGCAACTATACCTGGGCTTATTCCAAAGCGAGGAGTCGGCCCACAGGCTGATTCCATAGACTGCAGACCTCAATGCATAGTTTGTTTGAAAAAAATCACATAGCTGTCATTCTGTTTGAGCATGAGGTGAGCCACAAGTCTGAGATCGATGACTGCAGCCTGTCTGTGCATTCTTTAAAGCTGTGCTAATGGACATCTGCAGTGTATTTTAAGGAGCCCTGAATGCTGTAAACGCCTCAGTTTTAATAGGTGGGATTTTCTTTCAAAGCCACAGACCCCACTTGAGGTCACTCTTCTCTTTTTCACCAGGTACGCTGAACTAAGCACCATTCAACAACAGCTGATCAGGGAAACGCTTCTCTCCTGGCTTCAAGCACAGGTAAAATCATGTCTCGAGCAATCAGCTGTTTCATCTTTTATATCTAAATTGTGGGCAGAAACAATGATAACTTAAGGTTGTGCTAGTAACCAAACTGCTGTATTTTTCCACACTATGGTGGAAACTTTTTTTTTTTTTTTTTTTTTTTTTTTTAAGACCCAGGGTCTCACTATGTAGCCCTGGCTGGCCTGGAACTCCTGCCTTTTCCTCGTAACTGCCACTATTAAAGATACCCACTCCCACACCTGGCTGAAACTTTAGCATTAAACAGTAATTCTTTTTTAAGCTTTCTTTTTTTCATCATGTGTATATGTGCATGTCTGTGTGTAGGTACATAGCCTGATTGCAGGCACCCACAGAAGAGGCTGTCAGACCCCCTGGAGCTGGAGTGGTTGTGAACTGCCCAATGTGGGTTCTGGGAACGGAATTCAGGGTCTCCGCATGAGCAGTGTGTGCACTTCACTGCTGAGCCATCTCTCTAGCGCCTTAGGTTATGATATTATTAAACTTCATGACAGCAGCTACATTTTTGTTTGGTCCTTAGAGCTGGCCTGTGTTGACACAGCCTCTATCCAAAGGCCCTTTTCGAAGACCAGAAGAGTTGTTTATTCACAAATACTCCTTTTGGTTAATGGTATTTAAGCTTAACACATAAATCATTGAATGTAATCAGAGGTTTGTTTTTTTTTTTTTTTTCTTTAAGATCTAACCAAAGAAAGAAAAACAATTGAATTTTTTCTTAGAAGAAATGATAAGAATTGTTAAAAATTCTGTTCATGAACCTTAATGAATGAGATTCCCTGTTTCATGCCTATATCCCAGTATTTTGGAGGCAGAGGCAGAGGCAGGAGGATTGTCACTGAGGCCAGCCTGGCATTTGTAACCAGGTAACGGTCAGCTTGAGCCGTATCATAAACCTTGTCTCAAAAGACAAAGCCTGGGCTGGGCATGGCCACTCAAACCTTGGATCCTGTACAGAGGCAGAGGCAGAAAGCTGATGGCTCTGAGTGAGGCCAGCTTGGGCTACATAGTAAGACTCTGACTCAAAACAATCAATCAGATCCCCTGCCTCGAAAAAAGAAAAAAAAAATCAATTTCTTTGCCCCCTCCCCCACCCCACCTCCAAAAAAGGGCTGGGCTGTGTATCTCTGGTAGAATGTTTGAGTACAGATTTATCCCAAGACTGTAGGAAAGTACAGATTTTAAGAGGCAGCCATTATCCTGGTGATTGTCATGTGACCAGTAACTTCCGTATACATGAGTAGTTTTGCACAGCTGTGCTACCACTATTCTCGGCAATGTTGACGTTCAGTTGCCTTTCTGCCAATTAATGATAAATAGAAGACTATAATGTGCTTTTGAATAGTTAGAATTTAATTTCATGGATGTTTCTGTTTGTCAGATGCTGAATCCCCAACCAGAGAAGACCTTCATACGAAATAAAGCTGCCCAAGTCTTCGCCTTGCTTTTTGTTACAGAATATCTCACAAAATGGCCCAAGTTTTTTTTTGACATTCTCTCGGTTGTGGACCTGAACCCCAGGGGGGTGGATCTATACCTGCGCATTCTCATGGCCATCGACTCGGAGCTGGTGGATCGCGATGTCGTCCATACCTCAGAGGCAAGTGACTGCCTGTGGATGGGCTCCCACCCAAGCTTGTGCAGGGAAGGAAGGGAGCAGGCACATGACAAAAAGGACAGGGAGTGTGTCTCTCAGCGGGTGCTTAAATTACAAATGTGCCTGCCATTGAATTTGCTGACAATAAAATTTAACACGAGTTCACCTACGCTTTTGCGAAATGCTGTTCACACTTGATGCTTGAGAACAAGCAGAGTGCTACGGCTTATGATGTGGATGTTGGTGCTGCCCCCTCCGGAGTCTTTAGTTATGCATCTAGGCATCACTTTTGTCTTTTCTTTTTAATTGGTTTGATGTAGTGCTGTGATTGAACGCACTGTTTCACCACTGCCCAGGAATGCTTACAGCTGAGTGCACCCTGACGCCAGCCTCCTTTCTAAAGCAGTAGAAAGTGCTGGTGAGACACCGCAGCAGCAGAGCACTTGTGTGGTGTGCAGGAGGTCTGGGGTGTGAGCTCTATCACTTCAGTATAAAAATAATTAATAGGACTGGAGAGCTGGCTCTGCTCTTCCAGAGGTTTTGAGTTCAGTTCCTAGCACCTACATGGTGGCTCACAACCATCTGTACCCTCTAATGCCCTCTTCTGGTGTGCAGGTGTACATGCAGATAGAGCACTCATACATAAAATACATTTAAAAAATCTTGCAGTGGCACATGCCTGTAATCCCAGCACTCAGGAGGCAGAGGTAGGTAGATCTCTGTGAGTTTGTGGCCAGCCTCGTCTACAAAGTGAGTCCAGGACAGCCAGGGCTGTTACACAGAGAAACAGTGTCTCAACTAAAGAAAGGAAGGAAGGAAAGAAAGTGTGGGAATTTTAACTGAATATTTCTAACACTTGGGAAACTGGGGTGGGAGGTTCTCAAATTTGATGCTATCCTAAGAACCCTATTTTTAAAAGAAAAAAAAGCCGGGCATGGTGGCGCACACCTTTAGTCCCTGCACTCGGGAGTCACAGGTAGGTGGATTGCTGTGAGTTCAAGGCCAGCCTAGTCTACAAAGCGAGTCCAGGACAACCAACACTGAACAGAGAAACCCTGTCTTGTAAAAAAAAAGAGAGAGAGAGAGAGAAGAGGGAAAAAAAAAACCCAGTGAAAGCAGCTTTAAATGTATATAATTGTTTAAGACGATTATAACTAGACATTCATAAATTTAAAGGATATTGTACATTTAAGTCACTGCCATGTCTAAATAGCTTAAGGACTGTTTGTCTAATATTTAGAAATAATTTCACATGCTTAACATTTCTAAGCTGTGCTTATTTATAGTTTTATTTAATGAATTAAGTCTGGCACCAAGGAATAGAACGGAAAAAGGAAACACCGAGAATCACAGGATGTAATTTTGGAGCAGATAAATAGGAAGCCATGAAGGGACTGTTAGCAAGGCTGGAGGTCTCTCGTGGAGGAGGAAATGACTGTGTGCCACTGTGCTTGGATGTACCGTGCCGCCTCTTCACAACCTTCCATGTCTGTGCTGTGTTTCAGGAGGCTCGCAGGAACACCCTGATAAAAGACACCATGAGAGAGCAGTGCATTCCCAACCTGGTGGAATCGTGGTACCAGATCTTACACAATTACCAGTACACTAATTCGGAAGTGCTGTGTCAGTGCCTTGAAGTAGTTGGGGCTTACGTCTCCTGGATAGACTTATCGCTTATAGCCAATGATAGGTGCGTGCGCCCAGCCTTGACCCTGTAAACTTGCAGAGCTGGTGTCTAGAACTCCTGAACTGAAAATGTTAAAACTCTGACTTCCCATCGCCAGGTTTATAAATATGCTGCTAGGTCATATGTCAGTAGAAGTTCTACGGGAAGAAGCATGTGACTGTTTGTTTGAAATTGTAAATAAAGGGATGGACCCTATGGACAAGATGAAGCTGGTAGAATCCTTATGCCAAGTGTTACAGACTGCTGGGTTTTTCAGCATCGACCAGGTCAGTGACTGTGAAAACTGTTAGATACTGAGCTAATGTCCCTTTCCCCTCTGGGTATGGGGAAGTGTCCTTGGCCTGCTAGTAAGCCACCTTGTTCTGAGAGCCACAGCTAACATCTATGGCATTTCCCCTGCACACTTGGTTATACCCAATCTCTGGTACATTACAGGCAGGATGGCACATGCAACTTGCAAGTTTGCAGTGCTGAGGAAAAGGATTTCTCAGGCATCTTTGAGGGTTTTAAAATATATAATGTATTTAGTGTGTGTCTGTATGTCGCACACACCACAGTGCACATGGGGAGGTCAGAGGACAACCCTAGGTGGGTCCTGGGACAAGACTCAGGTTGTCAGGCTTGGTAGCGGCCTTGCCTCGGCCTACGACATCTTTGCATTGGTGATAATGTCAGTAATCACGGCTCTAGTAGTTTCCTTCTTCATGGACCAAAGGTCCCTTTATTACCTTCTATTGTCTTAATATCTGGGCCTTTTAAAGTAAAAATCTGAAATTGTAAAGGTAGAGCAATCCTCTGTCTGTGGGAGAATGGCTAAGGGGAAACTAATGAGAACAGGCCAGCCTGCCTGGAGGTTGGCGGTGACCTGAAGCAGGCCACTGTGACAGCAGCTTTGTGGAGAAATTAAGGCCTAAGTCCTACAGTTCCCAAAAGGACTCGTAAGTATTACACACACAGTGCACCGGCATTGCGTCATAGGCCTGTGCCTAGTAAGCCGAACCCTAGCGAAGAGGAGCTTCTAAGACCTCTCTTTTGCTTCCACTCTCTCTCTCTCTTTTTTTTTATTTTTTAGTTGGTAACATCCACAGGACTGTCACTGAAATAACAGTTGCAGGGACGAAGAAGTGACTCAGTAGTGACATACACTGGTCTCTTCCAGGGTCTGTAACTGCAATTCTGTGGTTCCAGTGCCCTCTTCTGGCCTCTCTAAACTCCAGGCATACATATCGCATAGATAACGCATGCAGGCAAAAACACCAAACTTAGAGAACATAGTTGCTTTTAGAGTACCTCTGGATGATAATGGTAGCAGAAAATTAATTTTCCATTGGTAGCTGATGTCTTAGCATTGAGCCCTGGGGACCAGTAAAATGCTTGGCACATAAAAACAGTTTCTCAAGATCCTTGTGATCCAGGCTGGAGAGATGACTCAGCAGCTATGAGTTCTGTCGGCTGTTCCATAGGACCCAGATTCAATTCCCAGCACCCACATGGCAGCTCAAAACTGTCTCATACAGACACACATGCAGGAAAAACACCAATGCACATAAAATAAAAAATAAATTATTTTTAAAAAAGAAAAGGCAAAGATCCTTGTAACCTGAGTTTCATCCCTGAAACCTATGGTGGAATGAAAAAACTAAGTGCTGAAAGTGGCACATACACCTGCTCACACCGGCCCCTACGTGTCATGCACATAACATGCAATTTTTTTTTAGATTGAACCCTGTAATTGGCACTAGATTTGTGCTAAAGGTCAGAAGTTTTCCTCTTTGCTTAACAGGAAGAAGATTTGGACTTTGTGGCCAGGTTTTCTAAGCTGGTCAATGGGATGGGACAGTCATTAATAGT
This sequence comes from Acomys percivali, assembly GCA_907169655.1. Classification (NCBI taxonomy): domain Eukaryota; kingdom Metazoa; phylum Chordata; class Mammalia; order Rodentia; family Muridae; genus Acomys; species Acomys percivali. The sequence continues at coordinate 12,765,425 of OU015756.1, forward strand.
TAGCTGGACTAAGCTAATTAAGAATGGGGCTGTGAAGAACGCCCAGGAAGCACTTGAAGCCATCGAGACAAAAGTACCACTGATGCTACAGCTGCTGGTTCATGAGGACGATGATATTTCCTCTAACATTATTGGATTTTGTTATGACTACCTGCACATTTTGAAACAAGTGAGTCATCGTTCTTTCTATCCAGTAGATATATAAAGAACTGTTAAAAATTGAAAATACAGAAAAAGTAAAAAGGAAAGACCCACGATCCATGTCCAGATATATATATATATATATATATATATCTACCCAACCTTCCTTGACTCTTAGGGGTATAGCTGTTTGCACGCAGAATTTAAGGAAATCAGGATTGCAAAAACTGATCTCCCACCATTATAGCTTCATTTGCTGTGTTTTAAAAAGGCTCATGCACACCTTTAATCTCAGCTTTGGTGGGGCAGAGGCAGGTCTCTGAGTTCAAGGCCAGACTGGTCTATAGAGTATTTCAGACTCACCATGACTTCATAGTGAGACCCTGTTTCAAAACAGCGAAAACATCCTTTATTGCCTTACAGCTTAATTGTTTCTAAATACATGATAAATAGCTTAATCTAATCTATAGTATTGCTTGTATATCAAATTACTTATTAGACATAGTTATTACATCTTCACATGGGAATCTGTAGCTCTAGATGTGCTGTCAGCCATTTAGCCCACGTGCTTATATTGTTTTTCTTATTGGCCCCAGGGACCCTAATTGTACCAGCTCCTATGTGTATATTTTAGATGACATTAATTGACTAGAAAAATACTTTGATAAGCAAATATGACATAAGAAAAGAAAATAAATTTTTGTTTACTTTTTATTTTAAGCTTTCAGTGCTCTCAGATCAGCAAAAAGCTAATGTAGAGGTAAGTGACTTCTTTTAAACCAATGACAGATTGAGTTTGTTGGGGTTATTTCCTGACCGTGGGTAAGGGAATACTTATCTGAGAGGCAGCTGCATCACTGGGAAGCCCACCCGAGCTGTGAGTTATAACTCACAAAAGGCTACAGTGATGGAGTTCTGGACCGGGCAGTCCATCTTGGGTGACTAGCCCTGCAGAGGGAGGGGCTTACTGAATCTGCTGAGTTTTAGGGACTTGTGACTTGTTTGTTTCCTGACTCTCACGTAGCCTCCCTCCACAGTGAATTGTTTTGGCTTAGATTTGTACACAGCACTTCACCCTTTCTCAGTCTTCCACCTCCTCCTTCATGAGACTTCCTGAGCCTGATAATATATTCTTTGTCTGAAATCTACCCTGAAATGTAGCTCAACTTCCAGATTAAAAAGAACAATTAACAAATGCTATTTTACTATTAACTTTAGGCAATCATGTTGGCTGTTATGAAAAAATTGACTTACGATGAAGAATATAACTTTGAAAATGAGGTAAGGTATTTTGCATCAAAAAAACCAGTCTTAATTTTATTGTTTCTTTATGTCAAGTTAGTATTTTATATTTTAGTTTAAGAGCCTTTTAAAACATTATGGTGTTTTTAAATCACTCTTGTCTATATTAATGTAGTTTTTAAAAAAGATTTATTTATTTATTACTATGTATACAGTACTCTGCCTGCATGTACACCTGCAGGCCAGAAGAGGGCATCAGATCACATTATAGATGGTTGTGAGCCACCATGTGGTTGCTGGGAATTGAGCTCATGACCTCTGGAAGAGCAGTCAGTGCTCTTAACCTCTGAGCCAATCTCTCCAGCTCCTTAATATAGTTTTTTATATCACTGTCAGTTTGGGGTAGCACTCCCAGAGACCTCGAAATCCTTCCCTTTCTAAGGGGTTGAAAATGAGTCACTTGGTAAAGTGCTTGCTATGGAGAAGTTAAGATCAGACTTTGATGACTGAAGAAGGCTGGATTTGGTGGTGCACACTTATAGTCCCAGAGCTGGGAGCGCAAACAGGTGAGTCCATGGAGTACATTGGCCGGCCGGTCTAGCCCAGGCATTGAGTCCCAGCCTCAATGAGAGGACTTGTCTCATACACACAACAGGTGGATAGATCCTGAGGATAATACCTGAGGCATGTGCACACAGGCACACACATGAATCTTATAAGCTGGGCATGGTGGCTCATGCCTGACATCCCAGCAGTTGGCACCTTAGGAAAGAGTATTGCCATAAATGTGAAGCCAGCCTGGGCTGCAAAGTGAGAACCAGTCTTAAAACAAAAAAGAATCTAAAAAAGTGTGGGGTTTGGATGTAGTTCAATGATAAGAGCTTTTGCTTACTACGTACAGGCCGTAGACTATATCTATAGCAACCCAAAGAAAGGAAAATAATACTTTGTAACATTGAGCTTACAATTGACAATAGTACTGACCCTATCTCGCTTTTAGTAAGATGATCTTATATCACTGGATTGAGGTCCTGTCAATAGGACTAAGTCGTCAGTCAGCAGGGGAGGGTGCGAATGATGAGGCTTACTTGTTCAGCTAAGTCTTTTCCAGAGTTAGGAGAAGGTCACCTTCCCACTATGTAGGGCCTGTCCAGTGCTTCCTGGAAACCCAGGGCATGTGTTGGTTAGATGTGTGATAAGATATTTTTTGGAATGAATCCCCAAGGATAATAGTGATCATAAGCAATACATTAGCCCCAGTGACAATACTGTTAGGGGATCAGGAGTGAAGACAGTAGGCAGGTCTGGAAGCCTAGTGTGGACCCACGCTGGCGGTTCACTCTCAGCCCTGGCCGCCTCCTCCTCAGGCATCAAGACCCAGACCTTTGATGGTTAAGGTTATTCTTGGAGTCACTAACTAGTGAGCAGGGAGGGAAGAGCTACTGGGCATTTTGTTTGTTTGTTTTTCTATGCAAAGACAAAAGGTATAAGGTAACTGGTCATTTATATACATTTAAAGATCTTAAACTTTGAATATTTATTTATTATTATTGTGTGTGCCATTGTGAGTGTGGGCCAGGGTGTTGGTCTGGAGGTCAGAGGACAGCTTTTGGGTGTCGGCTCCCTCCCCTGAGGGCGGCAGCCTCTTGCTGTGAGTGCTCTTTACCACTGAAATTCTTGATGCTAGAGCCTTAAAAAGTCAGGGCTTTTTACCTTGTGTCGCAGGGTGAAGATGAAGCCATGTTTGTAGAGTACAGAAAACAACTGAAGTTACTGTTGGACAGACTTGCTCAGGTGTCACCAGAGTTAGTGCTGGCTTCTGTGCGCAGAGTGTTCAGTGCCACGCTGCAGTAAGTTTGACCGTTGGAGTGAGCTCTTCTCTCTTCCTGAGTCATGTCACATTCATCACACCACATATATCACTTTGTTTCTACCTCTGTGGTATAAATTACACTGCTTGGCAACATTAACAAATGGTAGGGCTTTTTAAACCATTTAAGACATTTTTAAGTGCTTTTGATTAGCATGTTAATTACATATAATAATGGGTTCAGTTATGATGTCTCCATGCATGCACTTAATGCGTTCCAACCATTTTTATCCTCCATACTGTTAACGTTCTCTTGTCTCCTTCCCCCCTCTTTTGGTAGCCCTGTGAGTTTGATTAGGGGTGTTTACAAGAGCATGGAGAACGTGGGGTGGTTACAGGAGTGTGGGCACCGCACCAGTGGCAGTGGCACGGAAAGGAGTCTGTGGTGTTACTGTCCTGTATATCGGGTCCTACAGAAAGTTTATGCTCAGCTCTCACAGACGTGCACTGCTGTGTTGGCAGGAACTGGCAGAGCACGCGCTTCATGGAGGTCGAGGTAGCAGTGCGCTTGCTGTACATGCTGGCTGAAGCTCTCCCAGTGTCCCACGGTGCTCACTTCTCAGGTGACGCCTCAAAAGCCAGTGCTTTGCAGGACATGATGCGCACGGTAGGTGTGCGAGGGCCTCCCTGTAAACACCACTGCTCCATGCTGCGCCGCTGTGGGCTTAGGGTCTCTTTACTTGTTAGAGCTGCGCATGGTTTCGCAGAGGGAGTTTTGGATGTCACAGTAAACATGAATAGGTTGCTTCTTTCTTTCCCCTTCCTAGTTGGTAACGTCAGGAGTCAGTTCCTACCAGCATACATCTGTGACACTGGAGTTCTTTGAAACTGTTGTCCGATATGAGAAGTTCTTCACCGTGGAACCTCAGCACATTCCATGTGTACTCGTAAGTATGCACTGCACTCTGGTTCTAATGATTGGATCATGTTGCGTGTCCGTGTTCCCTGTAACTTTCCTGAGAACGTCAAACCTGAGTGATAGTTTTATGTAAAATGAGTCATTAAGGGCCTGCGTGTGTGTGATATAACATTACTTCTGTGACCTGGTAAGAAGAAGTACCATTTGATGTGAGCAAAAATGCAACATCATAATGCAATCCTCGCATCAGAACAGAAATGATGAGTGCCTGTCTCATCTCTTTAGATGGCTTTCTTAGATCACAGGGGCCTGTGGCATTCCAGCGCCAAAGTCCGGAGCAGAACTGCCTACCTGTTTTCTAGATTTGTCAAATCTCTCAAGTAAGTATTGGCTCTCAGCGCTGTGTTTCTGAAGTCACTGAGGGTCGATGCTGTTCCTCCTGCACTGATGGGCTGTGCCGGTGCTCTCGTGCCATGACTCCTGCGCTGCCCACTAGCCAGTTACTGTTTTCAGTACTAACAGATGGCTGTTTGCATATTTTATGCAATTTTATGGGTTACTGTGTTGTTTTATTACTTCATTATTTTGTAAATTTTATGTATTATTATTGAGTGTATTTGATATATGTGGGGGTACATTTGTGCCATGAAAAATGTGGAAGAAGAGGGAGCAGTTGGGCTGGAGAGATGGCTCAGAGGTTAAGAGCACTAGCTGCTCTTCCAAAGGTCCTGAGTTCAACTACATGGTGGCTCACAACCATCTATTAATGAGATCTAGTGCCCTCTTTTGGCTTGTAGGGAAGCGCACATGCAGAACGAATATTGTATACATAATAAATTAATCTTTTTTTTTTTTTTTGGTTTTTCAAGACAGGGTCTCTCTGTGTAGCCTTAGCTGTCCTGGACTCACTTTGTAGACTAGCAGGCTGGCCTCGAGCTCACAGCGATCTACCTGCCTCTGCCTCTTGAGGACTGGGATTAAATGCGTGTGCCTAAATTAATCTTTTTTTTTTTTTTTTTTTTTTAAGAGAAGACAGCTATCCTATGGTGGGAGCAGTACATTTGCTTATTGAGCTGTCTCCCTAGGCCAGGGTGCATAGTTTTTTGTTTGTTTGCTTAGTCCTGGAGATGACAGACTGCTGATGCTGCAGCCTCTGTCTCCCTCCCAAGTACTGGGATTGTAGGCTTACACCATGATGTCCCCAGTTTGAAAACCTTTTTTTTTTTTTAATTATATATGTATACAGTGTTCTGCCTGCATGTATGCCTACAGGCCAGAAGAGAGCACCAGATCTCATTTCAGGTAGTTGTGAGCCACCATGTGGTTGCTGGGAATTGAGCTCAGGAACTCTGGAAGTACAGCCAGTGCTCTTAACCGCTGAGCCATCTCTCCAGCCCTTGAAAGTCATTTTTAACATAATCTGCTATATGTAGTACTCTTTGTAAGGCCCTCGTCGTAGTGGCCATGGCCTTGGTAATGCATCACTGCAGAGCATGCAGGCTTTAAACTGCTCATAAGCTAATGTTAGTAATGACAGTAGCTAGCATAAAAGTGAACTCTGGTTTCCTTCTGTTTTAAGTGGGAATTTGATATTTTAGCAGCTTGTGGGCATATATTACTTACATGTGGTTTCTCTTTTGTTTTTATTCAGTAAACAAATGAATCCTTTCATTGAGGATATTTTGAATAGAATACAAGATTTATTAGCCCTCTCTCCACCTGTAAGTATCTCCCAGGTATCATTGAGACTGCGAATGCTACCAGTTTCTCCTTCCAGGGCTTTGCTCGTTTGTAACTAGTGCGAGGGGAAGTGTGTGTGTGTGTGTGTGTGTGTGTGTGTGTGTGTGTGTGTGTGTGTGAAGTTTATGCTTGTTTTGATACAAGCATAATAGTTATGGAAGGAATTTGGCAGTACCAAGTATGTTCTGATCTCTCTGTACTGTTAAATGTAGCTGAAATACTTAATGAAGTGGAAAAAGGTGTCAACTTCTAAATTAATCTCTGTTGTGATGGTATTTGTCATTCTCGGCGCCACTTACAATGAAGCTTTTGTATTCAGACTTAGAAAAGTTAATTTGTTCAATGTTACTTCACTAAATGGATTTGAGACAGCTTATGAGCACATTTTAGTTTACATGTATTTTGATTTATTTTTAAATAATAGTGGGTGTTTTGCTGCCTGCATGTATCTCTGCACCATATGCATGCAGTACCTCCAGGGGGACTGGAGCTTCAGATGGTGGTGTGCTGCCTGCCATGTGGGTGCTGGGAGTCGAACCCAGTCCTCTGCAAGAGCAGCTGGTACCATAGCTGCTGGGTCACCTCTCCAGCCCCAATACAAGTTTTGAAAGCATTCGTTTAATGGAATTCTTTACTGTGAGTGGCCGGTCAGTGCCAGCTTTTCTCAGCAGTTAGTGCTGACTCATGCAGCTTAGGCATTCAGAGAGTCGTATTGTATTAGACAGTAAGTTATCGATCGCAGAGTCTCATCAGGACTAAAGAGTAGATCCTGTACAGCATCAGTGGGTTACCCCAGAACCTCACACATATGATACTGGGAGCAATACCTTTAGCCCAGCACAGGAGTATGAACTATGAGTCTTGAATTTCTGCTTCCATTTAAGTTTTCTCTTCATTCTATGATTGTGGCAGAAATTTCATTTTTATGAGTACTTAGTATATGAGCCATAGGTTATATGTCTTATTTCTCATGCTTATTCTTGACTAAGTTAAAGGAGAGGTGTTAGAATGTAAGCATTCAGTTAAGACAACATTTCCTTGTAGGAGAATGGTTACCAGTCCTTGCTGAGCAGCGACGACCAACTCTTCATTTATGAAACAGCTGGGGCACTGATTGTTAACAGTGAGTACCCTGCAGAAAGCAAGCAGGCCTTGATGAAGGACCTCCTGACGCCACTGATGGAGAGGTTTAAGGTTCTGCTGGAAAAACTGATGATGGCGCAGGATGAAGAGAGGCAAGCATCTCTTGCAGATAGTCTTAACCATGCAGTTGGATTTGCCAGGTGAGCCCAATAGAAAAGCTGTGTGTCCACTCCGGCAGAGCCTCCAATGTTGGTTTTTTTAAACAGGGACACACTGATCTGTTTTCAAAGCTGAATTAATTCTCGGGATTGTCTAAACCTCTGTCTTTCCAGTAAGTTAGAAATGCACTAGCAAGGGGGATGGACAGTTTGCTGGCTGTCTTTTCACCATGAAGACTATAAATCCTTAGCTCCCGCTTCTGATGTGTGTGGTGTCAGTCATTCCTGTGTTTGAGGAGGCTAGCCGGTGTGTCTGTGGACCAACAGCACACTGACATGTTGTGATTTAGTGCCGGCGCCTTCAAGAGAAGGTCCCAAGACTCCTTAGATGGTATGCTGTGTCCCAAAGACTACCACCAGCCACTTCCTTTACCTACATTGTTTATAAACAGCATGGCAATTGAAACGAACCAGGAAGTTGTTGTACACCGAATACTGCAGCACAAACCGGGCCTCGGTGATAGGAACAACTTGACTGGACGAGGTTAGGTTGCTTTCTACAGCTAATGAGTTGTGTACTGGTTACCTAATGGTTTAGTTGCAGTACATACTTTTTTCCTTGCAGACTATCAGAATTTTAGGAAACCAGGCGAATTGACCCAGCTTGTTTAACTACTTACTTGCTTACTTTGTTTAATGTTTTGTTCTGTGATGCTGTCTGGCAACAATCATTTTCACATCAGTATTAAGTAAGAGTGGAAGCAATTCTGATGCGGAGATAGTTGGCTTCTTAGTGTTATCAGTTTGCATCTTGCTGTGCATTGTTTCTTAATACTCTGATCATCTGAATAACAAAACTAAACTTGGTCGCCTGGTTTTGGCTCCTGCAGTCGAACCAGCAAGGCTTTCAGCAACAAGCAGACAGTGAAGCAATGTGGCTGCTCCGAAGTGTACCTGGACTGTTTACAGACCTTCTTGCCAGCTCTCAGCTGCCCTGTACAAAAGGATGTTCTCAGAAGTGGAGTGCGAACCTTCCTTCACCGAATGATCATTTGCCTAGAGGAAGAGGTTCTTCCCTTCATCCCGTCTGCCTCGGAGCATATGCTCAAAGACTGTGAAGCCAAAGACCTCCAGGAGTTCATTCCGCTCATCAACCAGATCACGGCCAAGTTCAAGGTACCGCAGGCCGGGCTGCTGAGACCCTTGTGCCTCTCACCATCCGCAGCCTTAAAGTCAGGTGTCCGCATCCCAGGTGCCTGTTAGGTTTTGTCCCTTTTTACTGCGTGTTGTGAGGTGGGATTTTCACACACATGGAGGCCAGAGGTGGCCACCATCACCTCGCACATTATTTTTTGATAAGTGACCTGTCACTGAACTTGAAGCTCACTGACAGGCTAGACTGGCCAGCCAGTGACCCTCCTCATCCTCCTAGTGCTGTGGTTTTGGTGCACACCACCATGCCCACTCGTCATTACAGGGTCTGGAAATTCAAGTCAGATGCTCATGCTTGTACAGAAATCTCTGTATAGACTGAGCCACTCCTCAGCCCGGCCTGTATTTGCTAAATGACAAGTTGGTTACATGGACCATAGGGATGTTTAAACATTTCTAGTAGCATGCTATCTGCAATGCGGAAGACTAGGTAGGTTTTTAGATTGAAAACTAATTTTCTTATGAGTGTGAATGTTTTGCCTATGTGTATGTATGTGCACCGTGTGCATGCCTATTGCATGAAGAGGTCAGAAGTCTGTGTCCAGTCACCTGGAAGTAGAGTTACAGAGCACAGCAATGTGAGCCTTCACGTGTGTTCTGGGAGCAGAAGCCAGGGCCTTTGCGAGAGCAGCAGGTGTTGTTAATCACTGAGCCATCGCCCCAGCCCCCTGCACAGGTGCTCTAATAAAACTGTCAGGCACCGTAGCAGGCGAGAGCCACTAGGACAAGCAGGTAAAGCCAGCACTGAGCCACCTGTAGACCAGGTGGGTGCTGGGACAAGAGTCTAGCATGACCCAGTGCACTGAGGGCAGTTTCAGAGACAGGAACTTATGAAACAGGTACGAGCCCGCTAGGGAAAATGGCCAGCACTTGCATAATGCTTTCTAAGTTCAAACCTGCCTTGAATGTTTTTGCATGTAGCTCTGTACTCCTCAGAATAACCTTACAAGATAAGAATTATGCCTGACAGATGAGGGAACTGGGCTCAGGGAGGTTAAGGAATTTAACAGAAGTCACATATGTTAGGGTTTTTTTTGTTTGGTTGGTTGGTTAGTTTTTTTTGTTTGTTTGTTTGTTTTTGTTTTTTTACAAAAATCATTTAGAATTTTTATTCCCTTAGGAATTTAAATTTGAAAATGACCAACTTTGATTATGATCACTTGTTATTTCATCTCACATCTCTTTTCTTCTTTCTTTTTTTAAACTTTTATTGAGGGTGTGTGTGTGTGTGTGTGTGTGTGTGTGTGTATGACAAGGCATGACAGTCAGAGTGTCACCCTTGTGGAGTCAGTGCTCTCCTTCCATCCTTCTGTGGGTTCTAGGGACTAGTCTCGGGTCGCCAGGCTTGCACAGCAAGAGCCTTCACCTACTGACCCGACGGTCTTGCTGGCCTACAACCCAAGTTTAAGATGAACTTGTAGAGATTCTTGTGATGGTGTCTTGCATGAACGCATGCCTGGAGAAGCCAGAATAGGGCATCAAGTCTCCTGTAGGTTACATCTGGTTGTGAGCAGCCAGTGCCCTGAGCCATCTCTCTGGCACATACATGTTGAACTTACTCTGGAGTCTTTGGGTAGTGTATGTTTTTATAAATTTGTCTTCAAATTCACATTTATTAAGTATGTAAATGTCCTCCATAAGAAGCTAAGAGCTTTTGTAATATTCTCTTCCCAAAGTTTCATGTTACTTTTCCCCATCACTTCTAGGGGCGTTAACCGTTGCTCTCCTTTCCAGATTCAGGTGTCCCCGTTTTTACAGCAGATGTTCATGCCCCTGCTTCATGCCATTTTTGAAGTGCTGCTGCGGCCAGCGGAAGACAATGACCAGTCGGCGGCACTGGAGAAGCAGATGCTGCGCCGGAGCTACTTCGCCTTCCTGCAGACAGTCACCGGCAGCGGCATGAGCGAAGTGATTGCAAATCAAGGTAGGGGCGCATCCGTGCCGGTGTGTGTGCCCCCACTTCACATTAATGTGTGTTCCACTTCTCCTGCGATTCTCTAATCGCAAGTAGGTAGTGTAGTGAACATGTGCCAGAACTGGCCTCACACTTGAGTCTTGCTGGCCAGTTTGCCATCTTGAAATAAAAAATTACCAATGGCCAAATAGTGAGAGCTTATACTCCTAGTCAGCTAGAGGGCTGGCATAGGACAGTCAAACGCATTTGGGGCCAGCCTGGGCAAGTCTTTTCTTAAAAAGGGAAGAGGGGTAACCTGGGCATGGTGAGTGCCTTCTTTCTGTTGCTGTGCTAAGACACCATGCCTAAGACAGCTTGCAGGATGTAGACTTTATTGTTGCACACAGTTATAGAGGGTGAGACCATGACCATCGCAGCTAGGCACGTGGCAGCAGACAGGTGTGGCTTTGGAGCAGTAGTTGAGAGGAGAGAGGCAGAACAAAGTGGGCGATTGAAAGCCCAACCCCAGTGACACAGCTCCTCCAACAAGGCCACAATTCCTAATCCTTCCCAAATTCCTCCACCAACTGCTGACTCAGCATTTAATAAATACATGAGCCTATGTGGGGCATTCCCGTTCAAACCATCTCATGGGCGTGTCGTTAGATCCTACTTGGGAAGCAAAAGCAGACAGACATCTGAGTTTGAGGCCAGCCTGGTCTACACAGCAATGTCCAAAATAAATAAATAAATAAATAAATAAATAAATAAAATTCAGGTGAGCAAGCTATTAAAAGATTTAGGTACCCAGTTAATAATTTTTATAACGTGACAGGTGTGTTTTGACCTACTATATATTTGGAAATGAGTGCTTCGGGTTGCCATTTTTCCTTTTGAAGTTAAAGTCTAATTTTTCTCTTCAGGTGCAGAGAATGTAGAACGGGTGCTGATCACTGTGATCCAGGGAGCCGTCGACTACCCAGACCCGATTGCACAGAAGACATGTTTTATCATCCTTTCCAAGCTGGTGGAGCTCTGGGGTGAGATGAAGAGCTTGCTTTGATTTGGTTTTGAGGCTTTATCCTGACACCACCCTCCACCCCCAGCTGGGCCTGGAACCCAAGGTCTTGCCTATCTAGTCACCTGCCCTGCTGTGAGCCACACCCCCAGCATTCCCCACCTGCTTCCTGGGACTGTTAGAAGTGAAGTGGAACTCTGGTCCCAAGGCAGCAGGGACTGGGGACTGGTTGTCTCTGGTGTGGACTGGTCGTTTAAGCAAGATGAAAATCTGGATTCTCTTGACAGGAGGTAAAGACGGACCGGTGGGATTTGCTGATTTTGTTTATAAGCACATTGTGCCTGCGTGCTTCCTAGCACCTTTAAAGCAGACCTTTGACCTGGCAGACGCACAGACAGTATTGGTAAGCATCGCAGAGATTTAAGTACCATGCATAGACCTCATAGACGCTGTTGGGGTGGTTCTGTTCATGGATTGCTTGCTTTTGTTAACGAATGGCTTTTCGGTTATTTGTCCATTCTGGGCACGGGTCTGAGCAGGGCACACTAGGCAGGGTCCTCGTCACTCACCCACATCCCCTTCCCGCTTCTTTTCTCTCATTTTCTCTTTGTCTTTCTCACTCTCCTCTCCATTTCCCCTCTTTCCTTTAATTTCCCACTTCTGCTCCCTCCTCACTTTTGTTTTTGGCACATGGTTTTGCTGTGTGGCCATATAGCTGGCCAGGATCTCGCAGTGTACACCAGGCTACTCTTTTTTTTTTTTTTTTTTTTCTGAGACAGGGTTTCTCTGTGTAGCCCTGGCTGTCCTCTACTTACTCTGTAGACCAGGCTGTCCTCGAACTCACAGAGATCCACCTGCCTCTGCCTCCCGAGTGCTGGGATTAAAGGTGTGGGACGGTGTGCACCATCAGGCCCTGCTCCTGCTGCTCCTCTGAATGCCTTCCACACATGAAGAGATAAGATGTCAACGTGCCTTTCGTATGATGGGTCCCAGATCGCATTTTTAGTGTTTGATGTGAGAGAGTTGTTTCCATTTCTCAGGAGCTGAGTAAAAGCTATACACTACATTAGGACTGTACTTTGTGTTTCTTCTTTTTCCTGTCTATGGATATTTTGGTTCCATCTTTACGTTCCTAGTCCCCTGTGAGGCTAGAAGAGGAAGTCGGATTCCGGGGACTGACTGGAGTCACAGATGGTTGTGAGCTACCACATAGGTGCTGGGAACCTCTGAAGAGCAGCAGTGCTGTTGACCACTGAGCCAGCTCTCCAGCACCCAGAAGTTTGTCTTTTACTTCTTGTCTCTCCAGCCTCCTTACTTTACCACTCTTTACTTCCGGGAATCACTTAGCTGTGAATATTTTCCTTGCAACAGATTGGAGGCAGGAGGGATGAAAGGTTGGCATTGTAACAAGCTGCCCTTATTAAAAATGTAAACTTGTTTTTACAGGCACTTTCTGAGTGTGCGGTGACTCTGAAAACAATTCATCTCAAACGGGTAAGGCTTATGGTCCTTGCTCCATCACTTCTCCTATGCCGTATTTGCTCCCAGTTGGCTCTGACCCGTGTTCTTGAGAACCGTCTTTAACAAAGACGCCAGTACTGATCTTGTGGCTGTGTGGGAAGGACTAAGTGCCGGTAGCAGTGACTGCTGCTGCCCTTTCCGTTGTGGGTCACAAGAAGATAAGTTCAAAGTTCAACTTCTGTACAGCCAGATTCCTCTGCCTTATTTGTTCTGTGCCTGTGTGTGCATGTGCAGGTGAGAGGCAGCCTGTGGGAGAGGTGCATGTGTGCTTGTGTAGGTCAGAGGTCAACCTCAAGTGTTGCCGTCCACATTGCTTTCTGAGGCAGGATCCATTGCTGGGCCGTGGGTTCACTATAGGTTGGGCTGGCAGGCCATCCCAGGGGACCATTGTGAGTGTAAGGTGGATGCTGGGGTGGAGCTCAGGCCCTCACGCCTGCACCACAGCTACTCTGCCCAATGAGTGATTACTCTAGCCTTATTAATAGCTGACCGCCTTATTTATTGACCATTGACAGAATTTCACAGAGTCCCAGTCTGGTATGAACTCAGAGCAGCCCTCCTGCCTCAACTTTTCCTGTGTTAGGGTTACAGGTGTGAACGGTTAGAGACTTGGGGTACTTCCAAGCACAAGGCTCATTCTTGTCAGTGACTTTAGGTATTTTCAGATAACTTGAATTAGTTGGCAGCATTTAAAAATGAGTGCTTTTTTTTTTTTCTTTTCTTTTAACAAAAGTTCCCATTTCCAACTTCTCTGACCCAGCACAGACCAGCATTTCCTCCGTCTGCAGCCACTGTGGAGCAACCTGTTCCCTGGAGCTCTGCTCTAGGCCTTCGCTTCTCTGAGCTGGAGTCTTTTCTTCTGACAGATTTGAAGGTTTCATTTCAATAGCGTTTCCTCTATACCTGTGCTGCTAGCTAGGGCCGCTGTATTGTAGAAAAAATGCAAAAGATGAATCCTTGGTATCTATTGCTCAGATCAAAGGAAAGCACTGTGTAAGTAACTCTCAGTGTCTTAAGTAAGTGTTTTAGTGGGTACATAAAGTAGTATAGAACTGACACTGCCTAAAGGAACAGTAAGCAGCCCATAGGAAGAGGTGGATTCAGTCTTAAGATGAATGTGCACTGCTTAGACAGGCTTTCTGGACAAAGCAAGGTATGTTGACATAGTGGAGTTGGTGGAAGAGCGTAGACTTAACCCTTTTTGCTCCTGCATACAGGCAGAAGCAGGAGCTAACCCGCAGTAGGATAGATGGGTGGCAGCTGTGTGTTGTTGCCTGTGAATGAGTGCCAAGTTGTGGACAGCTGGCTGGGAAAAGGTGTTCAGAGAGCTGTTGGGAATATGGGTGTGGGGTACTAAGAACTAATGCTGCCCTTGGCGTCCTCACGGGTGAGTCCATGAGAACGGATAAGATGGGGCAAAGGAACTGCTAAAGCAGCAGGAAAGACACACCTGAGGGTGGGGAGAGACGCTTCACACTCACACGGGGAGCCCTCAAGTAGCCTGTGCCCTAGCGCAAGGGACCCAATGTCTCTAGTCTCCATGGGTACACACACTCCTGACAGACACACACGTGCACAGAGATACCTAGGAACAGTTAACCTGTTGTGAAAACTAAGGGCAGAGAGTCACAACAGAGGACTGGAGACCTCGTGGGTGCATGAGACTTTAGGATGAGGATGAAAAGTAGTCTGAAGTATTGTCTTCGTTCTGAATTAGTAAAAACCCTAGTTAAAACAGACTTTTTATTGTTTCTGTTTCTTGATTTTGAATATTTGAGTACAAGTTTACTTTTCCAGAGTAAACAAAAACACCCTCCTTTAAAAAAAGAATTTAAAGATAACCCCTCTCTTCTCTCTCTCTCTCTCTCTCTCTCTCTCTCTCTCTCTCTCTCTCTCGTGTGTGTGTGTGTGTGTGTGTCTTTCAAGTGATAGTACAGTTGTGTGAGCGTGGTGAGCAGTGTGCTAGAAATAAGCAGAATGGTTTACACTAATGTAAAGGTGAAAAGAAATCAGAAAAACTTCAGAACCAATGCAGTTTCTTCCCCACAGAGATGTCATCCTCTGAGGGGTCAGGAAGGTGAGACCTAGGCCGTTTAAGTTGAAGGGCCAGGAGTCAAGGGAGAGAGGAAAGATAGGGAATCCTGTGCTTGAGGAGCACTGATACTGGTAGTCAGAAAGTCCAGATGCTGAAGCGGGGAAGGACGCTGAAGGGACAGGCTGCTTTTGACTTGTTTTGAAATAGTCTTGCTCTGTCACCAGGCTGACTTCACACTCTGGAGTCTATACCTCCTAAATGCTAGGTGTGGACCACTGGCATTGTTTGCTAATTAACTTTCAGCTTAGAACCGTCCACCCACTAAAGCCCTTAAAAGTCAGTTATCAATTGCAGAGCAGGGACAGTGGCTGAGATGGCTGCACCCATCAGCTGCTGCTCCTACAGGACCTGTAGTTAGGTCTTCAGCACCCAGGAAATAGCCAGACATGGCTGTGCACGCCTGAGATCTCTATGCTATGGGGAGGGGTAGATGCAGACAGGTGGGTCATCCCTGGAGTTAACTGGCTGGCCAGCCAAGCCAAAGGGGCCAATTCCAAATTTAAGGAGAGACCCTTTCTGAAAAGAATAAGGACCGCTGTTCTTTTAAGTATTGAGTTTATTCAGTTTTTAATAGCTTTTTCTCTCAGAAATAACATTGCTAAAAAAGGAAGTAGTTTTCAGTCCCCTTGTATTGCAAAGGAAGTGGACTTCCACTGCTTTTCTATGGCTTAGCTCTTTCCGACCTGGGTTTTGCTTTCTAAAGCAAGTCATCAGCCTGGCCCCACTCACAGGCTGCCCTGCACGCGCCACAGCTGTACTCCGTTCAGCGGCAGAGCTCACCCTTGTCTGTGCTGTTCCTCAGTGCCTGGGAGGCTGAGGTTTCAGAAGTAATCTTTAGTAGTTCTTAGCACTAAGTAATGGTAACGTGTGCTAAGTGTTAACTCTAAGAAGTTTGTGCTTGTTCTGTATTATGTATGTTTGTATGTAATATACACAGATTCATATATATATATGACATATATATTTCATAACTCCTTCTGAGAACCTACTTTTTCAAACTGGCGACTTAGAGCAGTTAGTTTGATTAAGTTGCAATAGATCCAGGCTTCAAATCAAGGCAGTCTGGCTCGAGCGTCTGTTCTTAATCATGATGCTGTGTTGCCTTTAAAGTATAGGTGTGTTCTTAGCCCTTTGTGTGCGTTATTGTGCCTTAAAGAAGATGACTCAGTTAGCTCTTTATCTGCAGGGCCCCGAGTGTGTTCAGTATCTCCAACAAGAATACCTGCCCTCCTTACAAGTTGCTCCAGAAATAATTCAGGTAAAAGTCTCCTAACAGATTTTGCTCATAATTTTATTAAATTAATGTGAGTATATACTTCATATCTAAATTTTTTTAAAAGATTTTTTTATTTTATGTATATGAGTACTCTTTCTGCATGTACACCTGCACACCAGAAGAGGAGATTAGAGGGTACAGATGGTTGTGAGCCACCATGTGGTTGCTGGGAATTGAACCCAGGACCTCTGGAAGAACAGACAGTGCTCTTAACTGGTGAGCCATCTCTCCAGCCCCTCGTATCTAAATTTTAATTCAAGAAAGCCAGATAGCATTAAGCTTGTTTGGTTGTCAATAGCCTGGAGTCTAGACTTAGAAATAATCCACGAAATTAAATGAGAACAATTTTATGTTTTTATTCTTAATGAACCTGCAATACAAATTTAATTTCCTACCATTCGGTAAGTGCAAGGTCACAATAATAGTAACATTGTCTGTAACTATTCACATCTTTTCCTGGGTGTATGTGTTTCGATGGTACACGTGCATGTGTGCACATACATGTGTGGAGGCTGGAGGAGGACAAATTTCAGTGCTGTCCTTAGGAATACCTTCTGCTTTGGAAAGGGTCTTTTACTGGCCTCTGGCTCACTGCTTAAGCTAGAAAGTCCCAGGTATGTCCTTCTGTGTCCATCTCCCCAGTGCTGGGATTACACACACACGCCACCACACATGGTCTGAAGTTAGTCTCTTGGGCTTTACCAACTAAGGAACCCCTCCAACCTGACGTTGCATATATTTTTATGTTACAGAAGCTGGAGATGCTTAAAATATTACTTGTGTTTGTCACCATTTTGAAATTATGAGCAATTGGGTCGTATTACTTAGGTTGTTTCCTAGGAAGATACTAAGTTTTGCTACCAAACTATCAGAATTCATGGGGCTCAGTGGTTATGAGTACTGGCTACACGTGCTCAGGACACAGGTTCAATTCTTAGCACACATATGGGAGCTCACAACCACCTATAACTCCAGTTCCAGGGGATCCAGAGGTGGACCCAGTGCCCTCATCTGGCCTCTAAGGACTTGTGGTGCACATAAACTGATGAAGTCCATATACATAAAAACAGTATTAGGTAGGCCTTTAGAAAATTCATTGTATACACTTTAGGTTTTCTGCCTGCTAATAAGTCCTCTTTCTCAGCCCTTGGCAACCACCCTGCTGCACTGTGATCCTGTAACTTAGGCTGTTTCAGAGACCTCACAGAAATAGAATCATGTCTCTCTTGTCTTTTTGGGACTCTCTGATTTAGCACGATATCTACAAAGTTCCTCTGTATTTATTACATACAGCAGGATTTCCTCTGTATGGATATGTGTTCATGTTTGTGCAGGTGTGTGTGAATGCGCACATGCATGTGGACACTGGAGGTCCGCCTTGGGTGTCATTCTCAGGAGCCTCCACCTTGTTTTTTGAGACAGAGTCTCACTGGGACCTGCTGCTTACCAGTTCACCTGAACACAGGCTACATTTCTGTAGGATGAAAACTCCTGTAAGATCTGCTGCACACATAGTTAACATGACTGTGCTAACATAACATGCATGTAAAGTGGTTGCCATGCTAACTTGTGTTTATTAACCATAGTTGAAAACAAGATATTATGGGCTGAACTAAATGGTGTTTCCTATTTCTTTTCCCCAGGAGTTCTGTCAAGCGCTTCAGCAGCCTGATGCTAAAGTTTTTAAAAATTACCTAAAGGTGGGTATTTGGGAAATGTCTGTATCTTCCATAACATTTGAGAGCGCAGGATCTGACTGACTCACCCTGGGATCTCTTTTCTCTAAGAGGCATCATAAATGAAAGATCCCTTTGAGCTAAGCTCTTGGAAAGACATTGCAAATTAGATGTTTGTACTGATTGTCTAAACGGCCTGAATATATTGGTATAAAAACCAGTGTTTGGGTTTTCCTTGTTGTTTTATGAAGTAATTAAATGGGTATTAGAGGATGGAAAGAACAAGAAATGTTAGAGAACAGTTGTTCATGTTAAGTTGAAAAGATCTAAAGCTCCAAAAGCAGAAGTATAAATTTGCTGCTTCTATTTTGTTGTGAACTGTACAGCAGACAAAAGAGACCCCTGCGATTTGGCCAACAAGGCTGTTTCTACATTCATGAGCATCAGATTTTATACATAAAACCATTTCAGGACATCCAGGGCTACACAAAGAAACCTGTTTAGAAAAATTTGGCATTGAGTGTGTCTCTTGATTCAGCCTCCCAACTTCTGGGGTCTCGGGTGTGAGCCGCCATGCCCAGCTCTCCTCTCACTCAGAGGGCCAGGAGCTTCCAAAGCTGTTTCCTGATTGCTGTTGCTCATAGCAACACTGTTTGTTACCAAGGGCTGACTAGCATTTGGAAACCTGGAAAAAAAGCTGTCCTGCCTGACGCTTGTGCTGGTTCCACACGTGTTTTACAGGTATTCTTCCAGAGAGCAAAGCCCTAAGGCCTGACTGCCCTCCCTGCCTCCTGACCAGGAACTCCACTTAGTAACTTACAGAGAAGTGGTCTTTGTGTGCCATTGACACTCGTCTTCTAACATTGTTTTGAGCTTATTGCAGTGTATGTGGAATTTTCTGTAAAATGGATGTAATTTTTCCCTAAATCCAGGTATGTGACAACAAGAAAAGTTGCCTGCATGCCAGTTTAAATTGTTTATGTAAAAATACTGTTATAAGACATAGATTTATCCTAGTACTTTAATTTTTTCTTTATATGAAACTTTAAAATTCTTTATAAAAAACTATACCAGTGGAAAACTGTAACAAATTGAATGTAAAGTTGGAAATATTCAGTTTTATGTGTGTAGACACATAAGCTATGGGGTAACAATCAAAACATAATTTTTTGTAGATAGCCATTACATTTCTTTAAGCTGTTTCAATGCCAATGTGTATTCTATAACAGAATGAATGGGTTCCTAAATAAGTCAGTTTAAAAGTAGGTGCTGGTGTTACACATTTTTTATAAAAAAAAGTAATAATAAATTTTACATAGTGAAATATACCAAGTCTTTTCCAAAATTATTACAAATAGCCTCCTTTTCCCACCTTAGTCACCCTCGGATTTCCCACCTAAAGGTTTGCAAATATGAATGTAGATGCCTTATTTTACTGGCTGTGCCCCTAAAGGTCATTCTCAACTTAGCTCTGCATCTTTTTAAATGCACTAGAAATCCGCTCCATGAATCTATAATATTAGATGTACTTAGAGCACAGTACACTTGGGTTTTTTGTTTGTTTATTTTTGTTTCGCTCGCTATATAGAACGGGTTGGCCTCAAATTCACAGCCTGTCTCTACCCCCTAGCTGCTAGGATTAAAGGTGTGAACCACCAAGTATGACCACCTGTGTTTATGCTTTTGTAGTCAGTTACTACTTACTACAAGAACTCTCGAGCTGCCAGAGAAAGCTGGGAGAAAAGCAGTGGCCTGGGGAGGAGTGTTGGAAAAGAGGGACGCAGCTCCTGCAGCACAGCTATAGACACTTGGGTTTGAAAAGCCCAGTTAAGGCCTAGCTCCATTAGCTGAGTGCTTTCCTCCCCTGTGGTTAAATCTGAGAGGGTGTGCTACCCAGTGTAGAGAGCTGGCTTGCTGGACAAGATGAGGACCTGAGTCCCTCCCTGGGGAGGGTGCAGAACAATTTCAGGAGGGATTGGTCTGGTTTTCTCACCTTTGGCTGTGTGTTGTCAACAAATTTGTGGTCCAGAAGTTCCCTAAAATCTGTTAAGAGTGTGTGAGTGTGACAGAGAGGGAGAGAGGTGTGTGTGGTGTGTGTGTATGTGGGTGAGCAAGGGTGATAACCTTATTTATTGGGGACAGGGTCTTCCATTGAGCCTAGAGCTCAATGTTCCAGCCAGATTGGCTGTCCAGCAAGACTCCCGTCTCTATGACCCAGTCCTCAAGCTGCAGGTGCTGACTGCCACCAGCCTTTATGTGGGAGCTGGGGATCCAGGCTCAGGGCCTCATCTTGTCCAGCAAGCACAGTACCTGCTGAGCCCCCCACCCCCAGCCCCAGGTTTCACAAATCTTCTTTTAATCCCACAAGAGAGAGTCTGCATTTTCCTTACATCATAAAATAAAAGCAGTGTATTGACTGAAAACTAGGAATGACAAAACTATTGAATGATGAAAATAGATAAGCGAAGTATATATATAGTACTTCTACAATTTTTTTTGATAGGTAAGTGGGCCAGATTTGGTGGCTCACGCTTGTAATCACAGCATTTAGAGGAGGCCAGGGCCAGTCTGGGCTAGAGTGAGACTCTGTTTCAAAAACAAACAAACAAAAAAAACCAGACAGGTGAAACTGGGCATTTCTTTGCTGTGCTCCTGTGCTCTGTGGAGATGTAATGGCATCACTTCAGCAGTGTGACTGCAAAGTGTCTAGTGAGGAGCACAGGACAGTAGTCAAGAGTTTGTATAACACGGACTCTGGACCCAGATTACTAGGTTTAGACACCACTTAACACCAGTAACTGACATTAGGGCCTTGAGCAAGTTTAACTTCTCCCTGCCTTGGTTTCCACTCAGAAATGGGGGAAACAATGGTAGCTACCTCATAACTTGTTAAGAATTCAACTGACTAACACATAGGTCTCAGTGTTACTGTACTATTGAGTCCATACATGGCTCCTTAAAAACCTACAATAGGTTCCCGTGAGTTTAGACCTGAGGAATCGGGACACAGAAATCAAAGTGTATAAAAAGGAACTTGATGTTAAGGTAATCATGTATGATAGTTCTCATCTTCATTCCTTGAGGTTACCCAAGTACGGCCGTGGAGTACCTTATTTATAAAAGCAAGCGCCCGGATGCCTGTCTCATTTGCTACAGGTGAGAAAATGGAAGCAAAGGACAGAGGTTTAACGGTGCCTGGCTCAGTCCTGTGCCTAACCGGTTTCAGTCTCAGTGCTTCTAATAGGTTGACAAGTGGCTTGCCTTTTTTAAAGAAAGTACTATGTGGTATTTTAATGTGTATCACTTATGTGGTAAACATGTGAAGTCCCTTGGCTTAATCGTATTTCCTCCATAACTCTTGAGCTGTTAGATTTTCCTGTTGGAGAAACTTGGATGGTCCTGTCACTCATGTCATTATTAGAACTGAAACAGATTTTAATTGTAAGCAGAAAGTGCATTTGCTGTTAGAATGGTTTCATTGCCTAAACTGTTTAAGATTCTAATAAAATAACTTTCTTTCTAAGAACTCGTTGGACTGGTCTTTTATGTGTTTGTTTGTTGTTTTTGGCTTTTCAAGACAGGGTTTCTCTGTGTAGCCTTGGCTGGCCTGGACTCACTTTGAGGAACAGGCTGGCCTCGAACTCATAGTGATCCACCAGCCTCTGCCTCCTGAAAGGCGAGCACCACCACTCCCAGCAAACTGTGACTGGGTTTTTAAAAGTCTCCATTGTGCATTTGATGAAAACGGGTCAGGAGCAGGCAGCATCAGCTTCAGCCTCTTGACTGTCCGCTCAAAGCCTCTGCCCTTAACCACTCAGGGCTTCCTTCATCTGCCCCGGGACCACTCAGAAGTTACACTTTCAATCCTAAGCGGAAGGGGGCTTTTGGTGCTGCCGTGCGTGAAGCAAAGCCTTTTTAAGGAGCCCCTGCTTGTCAAGACTTGATTTAGCTCTTAAATTGTCAAGTTCAATGCTTAAATTCTCCAGTACTACCATTTTGAAAACCAATCTGAAAGAGCGAATTAAGAGAACGTATTTATTGACAGACCGGATATTATGAACTGATACTTGCTTCACGCAGCAAGTGATGTTTAACAACACAAACCTGCCCCTCCCCCCCAATCTTCTGCAGAAGTCCTCAGCGGCCAGCATCCTGCCCACCCGTGACCGTGGGCGTCGCCACCTTGCCGCACTCGGTCCGCGGTGCCGAGTTCGCTGGCCCGGGCCGGGGAGCGGCGGTGGCTCCCTCCGCAGTCCGGTGCGCTCCGTCGCCGCGGAGTGCGCACGCGCAGGCGCGCCCCGCCGTAGGTCACGTGCTCCGTGGCCCGGGCTGGCGAAGCCGGAAGTAGCCTGGGGCGCGAGAAGGCCCGGGAGCCACGGACACTCGGCTGGGTAAGAGGGGCGGACGGGCGGGCGGGCGCGCCGGGGGTCGGGGAGGCCGGATGCTGAATCAGAGCCCCAGGAGCCCCGCAGCCTCGCGCTCGCCCCGGCTGGGCCCGGGCGGCCGGGCAGGAGGGCTACGCTGCCGGGAGTTGACTCGCTGCTCCCACCCTCGGCCCAGCTGACACCACGGGCAGTTTTTAAATGGACTGGCGACCGGACAGGCGTTCCCAAAGGTCGACTCAGCCCGGGCTGCCAGCACGGGACGTTTTTAATGTACACACAGGCGAAATACAAATTCCCATGTCATCTCGTTCCTCTTTGACTTGCTGGCTTGATTTCCCTAATCCATTTCCCTGGTATTTTCTGTCAGTGGTCCCGAGACAGATTCTCCCCGAGAACTGTCAAATGCATAATCAAAATCCGGGCTTTACCACTCCCGGAACCTCTAATAATCTATCGAATAAATGGTTGACACAGGCATAGAGTTTGGAAATTCTGGAACTTTTGTCCGTACACCATGTCACCAAACCTGTTTTATCCTTGCTAACTTTCGTTTTAAACAAAGGAAGTAGACTGAAGACAGCATCGCCAGTAGCTTACTTGTTGAATGCCAGCTTATATGCTTGTCAGAATTTGGGGAGATTTACATAGCAAGCCTCTGGTGGGTGTGCTGAGTCATGCTTTAGTGGGGGGGGGTTACTGGAGGAAAGTTTCAAATCATCACTTTTGTGGACCCGTGCTTTAATACTGGTATAGAGAGAGCAGGTATCTTGGCTGGCGAGTGTTTTCAGTTACCCACTAGATACATCTGAGTACTTAATGACACTGTCACGTTATCTAATAGCAGTGCTACCTCAGGGAAGGTTTTCCATTACATACTTGGGTTTATCGCCTCTTGAATGAAAGATAGTAACTGGTAAATGTATCTTTTGTTTGTGAAAAGGAGGCCTTATTCTTATTTCTCACTTCAAGTAGACTGATGGATGTACAGTTCCTTATCTAAATTACATTTAGATTACATAGGTGATAAAATTATAAATATAGCTAGTGTATAAGAAAGAGATTGGTGGAACTTGGACCCTTGGCCATTTCCCATGATCCTAGCCATCCTTGGACGATCAGAGTGTTCTAACTTCCTGGAAAGGAACTGTAAGACTTAAGGCTGCTGTGATCTGACCTTACAACAGCTTACAGGAGTCGCCTGTGTCTAGCCATTGTGCCATCCTCACTCAGGCTTTCTTGTGTTAAAAGGCAAGTCTGCAGTCCATGGGCCTTAAGACTTGGTGATGCATTCTTGGCATGTGTTTGCTTGTCCATTTAGAAGTTAGGAGAAAAGACTGCTTTTTCCGTGTCTTTTACATTTTATTATTGTGTATGTGTGTGCATGTTTATGTGTAGGCTCATGCACAGATAGTCCACATGGTTTCCAGAGACTGAACTCAAGTGGTAAGGTTTGGCTGCAAGCGCATTTGCCCACTGAGCCGTTTCACTGGCCCAGGAAACTTTTGTTTGTTTTATTTTGTCTTTTTGAGGCAGGGTGTAGCCCTGGTTGTCCCGGACTTGATTTGTAGACCAGGCTGGCCTCGAACTAACAGAGATCCTCCTGTGTCTACCCCTCCCACCCTACCCACCCCAGCCCAGTGCTGGGATTACAGGCATGCGCCACCACACCCTGCTCAGGAAACTATTTTTAAACAGCAGAAGAGACCCTGGCTTTTCAGAAACAATAACTTCTGGGATTTTCAGTTACAGTTTCTCTATAGGTGAAAATTTACATTGTGGAACTATCATGTAGTTATGACTGTTCAGTGTGTTGCACTAGTTTCTACTTTAATTTGTCTCCCAGCACTTGGGAGGTGAAGAAAGGAAGATTGCAGCTTCGAGGCCAACTTGAGCTATGAAGAGACCCTGTATCAGTGGGCTTTTTGGTTTGGTTGGGTGTTTTGTTTTGTTTGTTTTTGTAAATCAATAATATTTCAAAATAGTTGGAGATATAGTCAGTGTTACTCTGATTGCCAGAGACAATACTAGATGATAAAGGGATGATTATTACAGCTCTGAGATGCAAATTAAATTAAATATATGGAAAAAATAAAGGCCAGATATGGGAGTTGGAGAGATGGGTCAGATGGTTCAGTTGCTGCTCTTCCAGAGAATGGGACTTGAGCTCCCAGCACCCACAGCAAATGGGGGGTCACAGCTGCCTATGACTCCAGCTCCTGAGGATCCAGCGCACTCCCACCTCCTCCGGCATCACGTGCAGACTCATACACTCATACACAAAACTCTTTAAGGAAAAAAAAAAAAGCCAGGTACATGTGTAACTCCATCATTCTGGAAGCTAAGACAGAAGACCAGTCTGTGTTATATGGCGAGTTCAAGACCAGGCTGGGAGATAGGGAAAGTACTATTTCCAAAGCACAGCAGAAATAATGGGGTATGTGCATGTGGGTTAATTGTGTGGTGGTGGTGTTCCTTTCCTTGTGCCCACATAGCATTTCTCCTCTAATACTGTTATTATTTTACCCTAGACTGTTCATTTATGCACTTCAGCTTAGCACTAAATAGTGGGTAGCCTACTTCAGGCTAAACATGGCCAGCATTTGTTCCTTAACAGCATACATGCAAATCTCTTCTTTCCCCTTAGCGTAAGGAGAAGCGCCTGACCAAGCCGAGATGCAGAGCACTTCTAACCATCTGTGGCTTTTGTCTGATATCTTAGGCCAGGGGGCCACTGCAAATGTCTTCCGTGGACGGCATAAGGTAGGTGCAGTGTGTCACTCTGTGTCACTTTATGTTCTCCTCCTGCACCTTTCAATGGAAACGTTTGGCTTTGTGATGTTGACTTTTTTTTCCCTAAAGAAAAGGGATTTTTATGATTTTCGTGATTAAGATTTAGTTTGTATTGGGGCAGTGAACGCATCTGTCTGTGAGTTTACAGACTGGGAGAAAACTGAAGTGACTCAAGTGTTTCCTACCTGCCTTCCTGATGTGACTTGTAGTGGAGGGAGGCATGGCGGACAGGCAGCTGCACAATGATAGGACCCCCACAAGTGATTCTTGTCTCTGAAATAGTAAGTGCACGGAAACTGGAGCCCGAAGGTTGTGTCCTAGTGTGAGGCAATCTGGAGCTGGTAGAAGTGGGGGTGGGTTTAAAAGGGTTGATCGTGGCAGCATGTCTGTAATGACAGTTCTTGAATTTTGGGTTCTTTAAAAACCACAGATATTTTGCAAGAATTTGTTTTCGTTTTAATCCCAGGTGTGGGGCTATGGGGCTGCTTTGGACTGTCCGCAGCAGCTGACTATGATTTGCCTTGTGCTCTAGCAGAGGCGTGCTTTTGCCAGCTGCAGATGATTTCTGTGGTTGTGTGACATTTGGAATTCTGGGAACTCTTCAGATGGTATCTAATGCTAGAGTCCTGAGAGGTGGGACTGGTGGTGATGGATCATTCAGGGGGGTCAGTTACAGTTTGTTAGTAGTTGTGCTCAAAGAAGAAATGAGAAAGAAATTAGATTCAAGGATATCTCTCTCTCTCTCTCTCTCTCTCTCTCTCCCTCTCCTCTCTCCTTTCTCTCCTATCTAGTGATAGAGGTTAAAACTGGGATGCAAAGGGTGGGAAAAAGAAGAACCTACAGAATAGCAAGTCCAGTTACACAGGTCAAGAACATAAAGGATTTTGTTGAGTTCTCTATTGAAGGATGAAATTAAAGATAATTAGAATAGCCCGGTGGTGGTGGTGTACTCCTTTAATCTCAGCACTCAGGAAGTAAAAGCGTGTGGATCTCTGAGCTCCAGGCCAGCCCGGTCTAAAGTGCAAGTTCGCAAACAGCCAGAACTACACAGAAAAACCCTGTCTAAAAACAAACGAAAACTAAAATAATTTAGGGTGAAGAAATCAAAGGTAAATGTGAAGAAAGCTGGAAAAATAATAGAGTAAGAAGTTCTTTTATAACTCAAATGATGACTGGTTTTTCAACACTATGAGTTTGTTTTACAGTGAGTGATGTTTGGAGCCTTGTAATTCTGATTTTCAGACTTAAGAACTCTAAGGGGGCAAGGGAATCTTCTATTTTCCCATAGCTTTCAGATTGTCACTGAGGCAAGCATGCATGGGTGAGGGGCTGTTTCCTCTGTGGAGAGATTGTGATTATAAACAGCTGTATGGCTCATAAAGAATGAATCATAAATGTCACATGGACTGCTTTTAACAGTTTCCTCTTGGTTCTAGAACTGTTTGGGGGCTCTGGGTCCTTATTTAAGTTCACTTCGTCCATTCTTGGATAGTTCTTTGCTAGAAATTGCTTTGTGCTTGTTTGTTTTGTGCTGAGAAAAGAACAACAGAATTCAGTGTGGAAAAGTATCTGACCTCTGGCCTTCCTTTGTTCCAGTTACTATAATGGTTACTTAGTGTGTGTCAGGTACTGTGGCTGGCCTATAGTTGTTACATATAACTAGTGAGCAATCCCTGCACATGACAAGTTTGATTTTGTATCGAGGTACCATTAGGAAGGATACAAGTTGGAAACTGAGTGACAGTAGTGGTAACCTGCTGACATGTATTTAAAGTGCTAGCATTGCTAGATAGTTTACAGAGCTCTCTCCTTTCCCTACTTAGCTGCCCAATAAAGTGCCTAGACATGATAGAGCCTCTGAAACATTCACTGATGAAAGAATAAATGGATGGATAAGATCAAACTAGATACCCTAAGACAGCATCGAGTTCTTCAGAGAAACAAAGATGTGCATATATATAAAATAACAGCTTTGAGGAGGATAAGAATTGACCTGAGAAATTCCTATGACCCAGTTTATTATTCGGTCATTAATAGTCTCTCCAGAGACGTCTTTCCAGAAACTGTGATTGTTCTTAGTGATGTCAGTGTCAACTGCAAGTATTTAAGACCACACTAGCCAGGCATGGTGGTGCACATCTTTAATCCCACCACTCAGGAGGCAGAGGCAGGCAGATCTCTGTGAATTCAAGGACAGCCTGATCTACAAAGCAAGTCCAGGACAGCCAAGGCTGCACAGAGAGAGACCCTGTCTCAAAAAACCAAAAAGAAAAAAAAGAAAAGACTGCACTAAAAGGCAGGTTGTGGAGTGTGATGTGGCTCAGTGGTTAAGAGTACACACTGCTCTTGCAGAGGACCTGATTCTGGTTCCTAGTACCCATGTCAGGTGGCTTACAACTGCCTATAATGCCAATTCCAGGGGCATCCGGTGCCTCTGCCCTCCACAGCACCTGCACTCAGTGTTTACATGCCCACACACAGACACACAAGTACCCATAATTAAAAACAGTAAAATTAGGCTGGAGAGCTGCCTTAGCAGTTAAGAATTTGATTCCCTGCACCCACATGGCAGCTCACAGTGGTCTGTACCCAGTTGCAGAAGATAGTATGCTTTCTTCTGCCCTTCAGGAGCACCAGCCAACACAAAATGCACATATATACATGCAGGCAAGACACCCATGCACAGAAAAGAAATATAATAATAATATAAATCTTTTTTTAATCCTACATTCCTTTAGTTGTTTACATTTTTTATCATGATGTTCATACTTTTGTGTACTGCTTAGAATGCCATGTTCTTAAACGTACTGTCATTCAAAATATATTGCTTATTTAATCTTTAAAAGTTTTATTTATTAATGTGTGGTATGTGTGTACAGATATGCTACCATGGCATACATGTTGGCGGTCAGAAGGTAACCTTCAGGAGTCAGTTCTCTCTCTCCTGTTGGTTCTGGGGATTGAACTCAGGCCGTCAAGGCTGCACAGCAGGTGTTTATCCGCTGAGCCGTCTCGCCATGTTCCTTAGCCTAGTCTTTCTCCTGAAAGTTGTGTTGGCTACTGTTGTGTGTGATGGAGTCCATGGGTGACTTGTACGAAGGGTGTGCTGACCACGCAGATCCTTGCATAGACCCCTCTAACTTTGACTTGTGACCAGTGTCAGTGCAGGAGAATAAACAGAAACTGTACGATCTCGGTCCAGTTACCTCACAGGAGTGACGGGCTACAAACCTGTCCAAAATGCAGACCCTGATTACCCTGGGTGTTTGGCAACATTGTTTTGTTTCCGTTGCTTGCTCCTCTATTGGAAACCTTCGTTTGGCTGGGAGAAGGCCTAGCAGGTTAAGACAATTGCAACCAACCTAACAATTGTAACAACCTAAATTTAATCCTCAGGTCACACTTGATGGAAAGAAGAAACAGACTACTGCATACCCCTTCTGACCCGCACACACAGCAAAATAAATAATGTAACGGGAGGAAAAAAAACCTTTTAAGCTGGTGCAGTGGTGCACACCTGTGATCTCAGGGAGGCAGAGGCAGGCAGATCCATCTGAGTTCGAGGCCAGCCTGGTCTACAAATCAAGTCCAGGACATCCAAGGCTACATAGAGAAACCCTGAGAAAGAAAGAGAGAAAGAGAGAATTAAGGAAAAAAATCTTAGGATAGACTGAGTTTGAGACAATTACAAGGAAACATGCATTTCTCTGTATTTGGTGTGGCTTTGGCAGTGGAGATCATTTAGAGAAAGTGATCTTCAAATACTGATATTGAGAGGTGGGATTGAACCGGGTGTGGTGGTGCATGCCTTTATTCCCAGCACTCAGGCAGAGGCCGGCGGGTCTCTGAGTTCAAGGCCAGCCTGCTCTACAAAGCTTCAGGACAGCAAGGACTACACAGAGAAACCCTGTCTTGAAAACCCAGGGGTAGGGGATATGGGGGTGGGGGTGGAATTATTAACAACAGCAAGAAGTTTTAAAAGATAATGATTCTGTGGCAAGAGGAGGAAGATGACTGTGAATCTGTGGGAAAGAGAAGTCAAGTCCAAAGGAGAGGTCCTACTCCTTATGGAGACTATGCTTGAACCCTCAGGAGTAACTGGTCTGGAGGAAATAAAGCCTTGAATAGCGGGAAAGTGGGACTGAATGTGGGGAGGGGAAAGGGGAGGCCTGCACTGGCCTCCAGGGAGAAGCTTGCAGGGTCCAGGGATTGAAAGAAGTGGGTGAGCGCAGGAAGTTCAGGGCGGGTTAATTTTGTAGTGCTAGGAAGCTGTAGTTGTGTGCCGCGCTACTGCATGTCATCATGTGCTCCACCTGGAGGGAGGGCTAGCGGGAGCTGCAGAGAGTTGGCAGGTCCTTGCCCTGCAAAGGAGCTGATGAAGGAACAAGTGCCCCATCTAGTTCAAGTAGAAGATAGCTATGCGGGAGGAAGTGGTGAGGTCCAGCCTCGAAGCCCACTCTGACCTGCAGTGCATGATCTAATCAGGAGAATGCCCTCCATTCTCAGACTCCTACCTACACACTTTAACACAGCTAATGACAAAAATATCCAAAAATTGAGTTTCATTCTAATGACAAAATTTTCTAAAAATTGAATTGCATTGCTTTGATAATGTTGATAAAATCTTTGTAGGCGGAGTATAATTTTCAATGTCTTTGTTCTCGTTTGTAAATGTTTGGCTCTGGGAAATCTTTGGAGCTTCACTTTCAGTTTCTTCTCCAATAGAGGTTCCCTTTTCACACTAGCGCTGTTATTTTCTGCTGCACGCGTGGCTGTCTTTGCCACCAGTGTACCACGTCCAAGTTCTGTTTGTAATGTAAGAAACAGTGAGCTTGAGGATCCAAATTCTTTTATAGATTTGGGAGCTCTAATCCAAAAGTTTGATCTGAAGGATGCATGGTGTGCTGTGAGGATACATGAAGGATGCATGGTG
>OU015756.1:12795327-12829231 GCA_907169655.1 Acomys percivali
GTGAGGATACATGAAGGATGCATGGTGTGCTGTGAGGAAAATGAAGGATGCATTATGTGCCATGAGGATACAGATTGTTATTGCATGCTAGTGACTGATTCCTTTGTCTCCTTTGTCTTCCAGAAAACTGGTGATTTGTATGCTGTCAAAGTATTTAATAACATAAGCTTCCTTCGCCCAGTGGATGTTCAAATGAGAGAATTTGAAGTGTTAAAAAAACTCAATCACAAAAACATTGTCAAATTATTTGCTATTGAAGAGGAGGTAAGTATTCAAGCTTGTCATAGTGTTGTGGTAGTTCCCACTCAGAGGACAGGCTCTAGCCAAAGAGGCTACAAAGCCATAAAGTCTATGGATCATGTAATTAAGTGTTCTACCCCCTGGCATTTCTTTAATACATAAAGAGAGAAGCAAGGTGTCATAGAATGAAAGCATAAAAATAAAGGATAAGCGTAGTATAAAAATCGGTTATTTGGGGGCTGGAGAGATAGCTTGGTGGTTAAGAGCACTGTCTGCTCTTCCAAAGGATCCAGGTTCAATTCCCAGCACCCACATGGCAGCTCACAACTGTCATCTGTAACTCCAGTTCCGAGAAATCTGACATTCTCACACCAATGCACATAAACTAAAATTAAATAAATTATTTCTTTTTTAAAAAATTGGTTATTTGGTGGCCAGGCGTGGTGGCGCAAGCCTTTAATCCCAGCACTCAGGAGGCAGAGGCAGGCAGATCACTGTGAGTTCAAGGCCAGCCTGGACTACCAACTGAATCTAAGACAGCCAAGACTACACAGAGAAACCCTGTCTCAAAAAACCAAAAACTATATAAATAAATAAAATAAAATTGGTTATTTGTAGCCAGGCATCTTTAATCCCAGCACTCAGGAGGCAAAGGCAAGTGGAGTTCAAAGCCAGGCTGGTCTACAGAGAAAGTTCTAGGACAGTTGGGGCTACACAGAGAAACCCTATCTCAAAAACCAAACAAACAAAAAAAATAGTTATTTGCCCGGCATGGTGGTACATGCCTTTAACCCCAGCATTCGGGAGGCAGAGGCAGGTGGATCTCTGAGTTCAAGGCCAGCCTGGTTTACAAAGCCGAGTCCAGGACGGCCAAGACTACATAGAGAAACCCTGTCTCAAAAAAAAAAGAGAGCTTGCTGTTTTTCCAGAGGACCAGGTTCAGTTCCCAACACCCACAGCATGCAGCTTAGTCACCTGTGACCCCAGCTTCGAGGAATCCCGTGTGTCCTGTTGGCCTCTGTGGTTATCCAGGCACGCAAACACATAACTATTAATAAAATATCTTACAACAAAGCAAAATACAGTGATAGAAACCTTTGTAAATGAGTAAAACTTGTAGTAATTTAGAAATTAAAGCCGTAATTATAAAAGTATTAATTTTAGGGAAGATGGCTTAAATTAAAGTGGACCATTAGGAAAAATATTTTAGAAATAATAAGTGGGAAAAAAAGAAATAATAAGTGGAAATCTTCTTGCTTTTAGACGTGGATATTCAGTAAAGACCTCTTAAGATATTGTATATCCCTTATTCTGGTGATGTTATTCTTGACTATTTCTGAGGGTTCATCAAGCATAAATAATAGTTTCATGCATGAAAATGTGAATTTTGGCAGGGTGTGGTGGCGCATGCCTTTAATCTCAGCACTTGGGAGGCAGAGGCAGGTGGATCGCTATGAGTTCGAGGCCAGCCTGGTCTACAAAGTAAGTCTAGGTCAGCCAAGGCTACACAGAGAAGCCCTGTCTGGAAAACAAAACAAAAACAAAAGTAACCAAAAAACAAAGGAAAAAAAGAGAGAAGGGAATCAAAGTGAAAGTTAATTTTCAGCTACACAGTAATTAAGAAATAATGAAAAGGAGTTTATTCACCTGGCAACATACTTACAGAATGTCACATAAGAAAATCAGAGACTACAAAGCGAACCCAGGACAGTCAAGGCTACACAGAGAGACCCTGTCTCGAAAAAACAAAACAAAAAAACAAAAACAAAAAAATTCAGGGAATGGGGAAAATAATTGAGAAGTTAAGAGCACTGCCTGCACCTGTGGAGGGCCTAGGTTTGAGTCCTAGCACCCACACAACAGCACATGCCAAGGCCCAGCTTTGACAGGCCAGGGGGGAAACTGAGTCAGGCATATGCAGAGACAGATGTATTAAGTGCTCCAGAGACTTTTTCTCTGCAGGGTGCAAAACTTAATGACCTGAGGAGTGAACAGCTCTTTAACTCAAAAGCCAAGGGCCCAAAGCAATCAGCCTGCAAAGACCTCTGAGGTTTTTTAACTCTCTGTGAGCTAGGGAGAAACAGGAAAGACAAAGAAAATCCTCACTCACATATACACATTCATTCAGTAAACAAGACAAAGGGAACTCCCACAAAGTTCATACATGCACAAACATACAGACATGCAGACATATAAACATATAGATACATACATATATACAACTGGATGGAGTAGGTTCCAGTGGACTCTAACTGTCAACATTTGTTCTTTGTTCTAAGCCCTTTTTCTACCATCTGAAATAGTTTTTACGTCAAAAGCAAAATTACTTCACAGCCATAAAAGCAATCATTGTAAAATTCATTATACAGCAGGATTTTTATGATATAGGTTGACAGGGTTTAAGGGTAACAGGGTCCAAGGGGGTTGCAACAAGGTTGGAGTTTGTCTTTCCATTAAGACTGCAGTGTTAAATTACTTGTGCATGTATATGTATATGTATATGTATATGTTGCTGGTGCAGGTACCCTTGCAAGCCAGAAGAAAGCATCAGATCCCCTGGAGTGGACATTGCAGGCAGTTGTGAGCCACCTGACATGGGTGATGGAAACTGAACTCAGGTTCTCTGGGAGAGCAGTACCTGCTCTTAACCACTGAGCCAGCTCTTCAGTTCCCCATTGCTTTTTAAGGCTAGGACTCCATTCCTTGAAATAAAAGTATTATCATAAGAAGGAGATTTGTCCTAAATATGTTATCATGCAGAAGAAACTAAGTGATTTGAACAAAAATATTGATACTGCCACCATGATCTTATGGTTGAAATCTAGCTAGTTTTCAACGGCTTGTCTTCCAAACAAATTCAACTTTAATTTATATGTAATACAATCTATCTGTATATGCTGCTTTATTTTTTTATTTGTGTGTGTATGCTCACATGTCCTGTGCCTGGGGAGAACAAAAGATAACGATGGAGGTGCTGGAGTGCAGTTACAGGTGGTTGTGAGGGTGCTGGGAACCATAGCATTGCATCAGTCCCTGGTGAAAGGAGTCATGGGAACTTTGTAGCAAGCCCTGTATTTGAGTGAGGTCAGGTGGGCAAGTGCTGCCCTGAAACCAGAGTTGCTTTTGTTGCTTTCCTGTTGATTCTCAACTAGTGACCTTTTCCTCCTTACCAGACAACAACAAGACACAAAGTACTCATCATGGAGTTTTGTCCCTGTGGGAGTTTATACACTGTTCTAGAGGAGCCATCCAATGCCTATGGACTACCGGAATCCGAGTTTTTAATTGTTTTACGAGATGTGGGTATGTTTATTTTCATGGTTTTATATGTGTGTTTGTTTATATGGCTTCATACATGTATTATTTTGTAGGTGCTACTTTTAACTCTTATTTATTTTGGCTACTAAGGTACCTCTGTCTCCTTCCCAATCCCCTGAGAGAAAGAAGGGAAAGGTGACGTAGGTCTCTTTAGACGTAGTTCCGGCTGGCTAGGGTCGTCAGGTTCTTTGGGAAAATACCAGTCTCAGCCATCAGGATATCCAGCAGTCCAGCAAACCTTCCTCTTTCTCCATTTGTCTCCTCCTCCTCCATGTCTGTGCGTTGCCATTTATACCCTCTCATCACAGTCCTCAGAGTTAAACTGCCTGCAGCTGGCAAGACCACACCCCTCTCTGAGTCCCACGAGGCCATTATCAGCTGTGGACAAACTAAAAGCCGCTCCATATCCCAGATTTGGGATTAAAACAAAAACCTGGCCGGGCTGGTGGCACACACCTTTAATCCCGGCACTCGGGAGACAGAGGCACATGGATTGCTGTGAGTTCGAGGCCAGCTTGGTCTACAAAGTGAGTCCAGGACAGCCAAGACTACACAGAGAAGCCCTGTCTCAAAAAAACAAAAAACCTGTTTACATAACGTAACTTTTAAAGAAACCAAAACTTCCACTACATTATTTAAAGATACAGAATGAAATATTAATCTCCTACATTCAAAACAAGGACTTTAATATAATGTTTTCTTAGAAACCACACCCAAAGCACAAGGTACCTAAAGAAGTGTTAGATGAGTAGGGTTTATCAGTGTTAAAAAACTTACTTCAGGGCTTGAGAGACGGCTCAGCTGTTGGGGCACTGGCTGCTTTTTCGGAGGACCCAGGTTCGATTCCCAGCACCCACATGGAAGCTCACCAACCATATGTAGCTGCAGTCTCGGGGAATATAGTGCCTTTGCTGGCCTCCACAAACACCAAGGATGCATTTGGTGTAGATATACTTGCACGTAAAGTACCCATACATAAAATAAATAAAGATTTTAAAACCACAACTTATTTGAGACAAAACTGAAAAGAGAGCCCACAGACAGGAAGTGTTTGCAGATCACACCTAAGATGTGCTGTCCAGATACCTATCAGAAAGACAGGTTTAAAGTTTGTGAAAAGGTTTTACCAGACATTTGTCAAAAAGAAAAGATAGACTGATGTTCAGCAAGTATTTTAAGGAGTGTTCAACATCATTATTACTAAGGAAAT
The DNA here is from genome assembly GCA_907169655.1 of Acomys percivali. NCBI lineage: Eukaryota > Metazoa > Chordata > Mammalia > Rodentia > Muridae > Acomys > Acomys percivali. The sequence continues at coordinate 12,800,096 of OU015756.1, forward strand.
TCTCATGAAATGCCACTTCTTACCTGAAGATCCAAAGAACAAAAGCAAGCATTGGAAAGGATGTGGAGAAGTAGATCTGGCATGCATTGGTGTGGGCTTGTAAAGTGGTACGCCATTTAGGAAATAGTTCGACAGTTCCACAAGAAGACTAAGTAGAAAATAACTGTATGCTGCGTCAATTCTGATAGGCATACCAAAAGAATTAAAAACATATCCACACAAACATTTGCATATCTGTGTTTGTTGTAGCATTCATCATTCATAATAGCCAAAAAATAAAATCAGGACAACCCAAATATCAACCAACAAATAGATAGGATGTTTTATACCCATATAATGGAATATTATTCATTCATGAAAAGAAATGAAGCCACATGTAGTGAGGCCAGTTCCTATGTCCAGCATTAAGAAGTAAAGGCAGCAGGATCAGGAGTCCAGGGTGTCCTCTGTTACATACAAGTTCGAGGCCAGCCTCTGCAACACAAGATTCTGTCTTTAGAAAAATACACATAGCCACACACACGTCACACATACTGTTCTAGTTTGGATTTTGCAGCTTTGATAAACAAAAGCAGCGGCGAAGGGGGTGTGTTTTTGATCTGATCACAGCCATCGCTTAGGGAAGCCAAAGCAGGAACTGAAATAGAAACACTGCTGACTGGCTTGCTCTCCGGTATCAGTTACTGTTCTCATACCTCCCAGGGCCACCTGACCTGGGGCAGCACTGCCCACAGTGGGCTGGGCCTTCCACGTCACTCGGCAATCAAGAAAATACCACAAGCATGGCTAAAGATCAATTTAATGGAGGCATTTACCAACAGAGGTTCCTTCTTCCTGTATCAAGTTGGCAAAAACTAACCACACATACATACCAAAAATGAATATTTTTCTTTTTTTTCTCTCAAGACAGGGTTTCTCTTTGTAGCCTTGGCTGTCCTAGACTCATTTTGTAGACCAGGCTGGCCTCGAACTCACAGCAATCTGCCTGCCTCTGCCTCCCGAGTGCTGGAGTTAAAGGCAAGCACACCACACACAGCCATGAATAAATTTCTTAATCAAAAAGTAAAGAGATGAGATCTTGACACATGCTAAAATGTGGGTGAATCTTAAAAGGATATAGAGTGAAAGAAGCAAGAGACAAAAAATCACAGTGTCATCTCATTCACATAATTGTACAGTCAGTCCACAGAAACAAAAAGCAGGTGAATGACTGTGCTACCATGTGAGAGTACCTACCAGTGGCTGCAGAGCTGCTCTGACCAGGCACAAACAGCTTTTATTTGGAGCGTGATAAAAATGTTGTGATGTTAATGATGGCAGTTATACAACTCTATTAAAAATTATTGAATGATATACTTTTTAAAAAATGAATGGCAAGTGATATGAAGCATGTGTGTGTGTATGTGTATTTCAATAATTTTTTGGGTTTTTTTTAAAAGATTTATTTATTTATTATGTATACAGTGTTCTACCTGCTTGCCAGAAGAGGGCATCAGATCTCATTACAGATGGCTGTGAGCCACCATGTGGTTGCTGGGAATTGAACTCAGGATCTTTAGAAGAACAGTCAGCGCTCTTAACCTCTGAGCCATCTCTCCAACCCCCAGTTCTGTTATTTTCTTGAAAGACAAGTGAAATAATACCTTCTTGGAAAGAAATGAGTCAGATGTTTGAGAAGGCCCGGCTGGTGGTCCACGCCTGTGATCTCAGCTGATGGCCCTGCCTGTAAGCCAGGCAACTTAATTCTAGCAGCATCAATGCCTTTGCCCTGAAGACAAAAACACAGACTGAGAAGCACTGACCATAAGAAGCACAACATAAGAGAACAATGGTCACACTATGCCCTCCTTTTGCTACTTTTGAAAAATAATCTATTTAATTTTATGTGCATTGGTGTGAGGGTGTCAAATCACCTGGAATTGGAGTTACAGACAGTTGTGAGCTGCCATGTTGGCGCTGGGAATTGAACCCAGGTCTTTTGGAAGAGCAGATAGTGCTCTTAACTGCTGAGCCATCTCTCCAGCTCCTAACTGGTTTTGTTTTGTTTTAAACTGTTTTATATATGTTAAAGCCAACTTCTTTTTGTAACATTTTTTTCCCAAAGTAAAATAAGTATAAAGCAAGAGCTGGACATGGTGGCACACAGCTTTAATCCCAGCACTCAAGAGGCAGAAGCAGGTGGATCTCAGTTCAAGGCCAGCCTGGTCTACAGAGTGAGTTTCAGGACAGCCAAGGCTGTTACACAGAGAAACCATCTCAAAAAAACAACAGCAAAAATGTGTAAAACTGGTGAAAACTGGGCATCTTTCTGGGATCTTATCATTTTGTCTGTATCACCAAAGATAGTTCAGGACGTCCTGGGCTTAAGACTCTTTTGTTCCATTGGCCTAATAGTTATCAGAGACAGCACACTTCCATGGACCATAATTCTTACCTAAAACTCCTTGTGGTTGAAACATGAGATTGTATATACACACATTTGTGCGTGGAGTGTGTATGTGTGTGATGTGGGTGTTTATAGAGAGGGGTCTGTTTCTTAGAATAAAAGGAGGCAATGCACACAACAACATAAATTAGAGTGAGTATGAATGCATCAGGTCCCGGAGTCTGAGACGCGCTACAGATGGAGGCCTGCATTGTGATTTGTTTGTTCTGTGTTTACTGCCGAAGTGGGTGGGATGAACCACCTCCGAGAGAATGGCATCGTGCACCGCGACATCAAGCCAGGAAACATCATGCGTGTCATAGGGGAAGACGGACAGTCTGTGTACAAACTCACAGACTTCGGTGCCGCTAGAGAGCTAGAGGATGATGAGCAGTTTGTGTCGCTGTATGGCACCGAAGAGTACTTGGTAAGTCACACAGTACTGATAGTTTCATTTTAATAACTGGATAATGTATTGCACATGGAGTTATGGGTCACAGGCCTATAAAATATTATATAAATTTATGACAAACGTTCAGCTTCCTAGTCTTATGAATATGGTATGCAAGAAGGGAGTTAAGAATTGATTTCTAAGCCAGGTGGTAGCGCACGCCTTTAATCCCAGCCCTTGGGAGGCAGAGGCAGGTGGATCTCTGTGAGTTCGAGGCCAGCCTGGTCTACAAAGTGAGTCCAGGACAGCCAAGGCTACACAGAGAAACCCTGTCTTGAAAAACAAAAAACAAAGAATTGATTTCTAAGTATACTGCCATTTTCTACTGGGCAGTCTCAGAGGGTGTCCCAGTTGTGGTGACTCACAGCTTGATCCCAGTACTTGAGAGGCAGAAGCAAGAGTATAGGTACAAGCTCAAGGCCAGCCATGTCTATATAGAACATTCCAGGGCTGGAGAGATGGCTCCAGTGATTAAGAGTCCTGGCTGTTCTTCCAGAGGTCCTGAGTTCAGTTCCCAGCAACCACATGGTGGCTCACAACCATCTATACTGAGATCTGGTGTCCTCTTCTGATGGGCAGGCAGAACACTGTATATGTTATACATACATACATACATACATACATACATACATACATACATACATCTTTAAAAAAGAATGTCCTAGGTAAGCCAGGGCTATGGAATGAAACCCTACCTCAAATCAACAAAAAGCCAGCAGCAAAAATTCTTGGTTGTTTTATAGCTATATACTAATGCAGTGGATTTTTTTGTGTGTTTGTGCATTGGCATTTTGCGTGCGTGTATGTCTGTGTGTCAGTTCAGATGCCCTGGAACTGGGATTACTGACAGTTGTGAGCTGCCATGTGGGTGCCGATGCCCTCTGGAAGAGTAGCCAGCGCTCTTAACCACTGAGCCGCCTCTCTAGCAGCGCAGTGGGTTTGTGTTCGAAGAAAAGGCACCTGAAGACTTGAGAAATGTCTGGTCGGGAGAGGCCCCTTTGGGCTCAGTGCAGTGAGGCGAGGGACATTTTGCTTTGGTAGGAAGCAGCAGATTGGAAAATTGCTGGATAGGGGTTGGGGTCAGTTAGAATTATTGAGCTTAAATTTTTTATTACCTCTATTTTTGGGGGGAGGCATGCACATGCTGCAGCACCTTGTAGAAGTCAGAGGACAGCTTGTGGTAGTCACCTCTCTCCTTTGCCGTGTTTGTCTCAGAAGTTGGACTCAGGGGTCACTGGGCTTCGTCACAGGCACCTTTACCCACTGAGCCATCTTCCCCCAGCCCAAAATAGTCTTTTGAGAATGGAAAAGTGAAAGTCTGAGGAAATCATGATAGGACTTCTAGCACTGTTGAGTACTCGGTTTTTTGTTTTGTTTTGTTTTTTTTAAAGATTTATTTATTACGTATACAGAGTTCTGCCTGTATGTACACCTGCAGGCCAGAAGAGGGCATCAGATCTCATTATAGATGGTTGTGAGCCACCATGTGGTTGCTGGGAATTGAACTCAGGACCTTTGAAAGAGCAGCCAGTGCTCTTAACCTCTGAGCCATCTCTCCAGCCCCGAGTACTCGGTTTTTTATTATACTTAAGTCATAAGCTCATAATGTTTTTCTGTTTTAGCACCCGGACATGTATGAGAGAGCAGTGCTAAGGAAAGATCATCAAAAGAAATACGGGGCTACAGTTGACCTTTGGAGTATTGGGGTGACATTCTACCACGCAGCTACTGGATCGCTGCCATTTAGACCTTTTGAGGGGCCTCGGAGGAATAAAGAAGTGATGTAAGTGGCTTCTAAAATTTTTATGTGTTTATACATATATACACACACACACATATATACTATCTTGTTTCTCCATATGTTGGAGAAAATGAAATTGATGAAACTAATGAAGATTGGCTTTTCCTGATACTTACGCTACCTGGATTTTACTAAGAGTGCAACCCGCTAAGAATGTTGGTGTAATTTTCCAAATCATGTTTAAATGTGCACAGAGTATATAAATAGTCCCTTGTCTCAGGTCCATTGTTACATATGTGCTGTTTTCTGAGTTTTACTTAAGCATATTTCATTTCTCTGTACCACTTTGTGTGCTTGTCACCTCTTTTCTGTGCAGCTGAAACAACAAAAACAAAAACCAATATACTTCTCTAGAGAAATAGAACCAAGGAAATTTATTTCTTACCTTCCACTGAACTGATTGACCACTGTAAAAATGACATTTTGGCAGTAATTTTTTCCCTGTTGTTAGAGGTTCCATCCAGAGACAAAGCATTTCTGTAGTGTAGTAATATACATTTAACATTCATATTTTATGTGTATAAGTGTTTTCCTGGATGTATGTCTGTGTACCTGGTACCTGGCCAGAGGATTGCCTGGAACTGAGACCACAGATGGTTGTGAACAGTCCTGTCCGTGCTGGGAACTGAACCCAGGTCCTGTCCAAGATCAGTCCGTGTTCTTGTTTGCTGAGCCACCTCTCCAGCCCCACAGCACTGTATACATATATATGCTGCCATATTATTGGAGAAATGAATAATACACAAAGCCACAGATAGTAAATAAACAAACAAAAAAATCAAGAACAAGATAGAGAAATTTTGGTTTGGTTTGGTTTTTGGTTTTTCAAGACAGGGGTTGTCTGTGTAGCCTGGACTGTCATGGACTCACTTTGTAAACCAGGCAGACCTCAAACTCATAGAGATCCACCTGCCTCTGCCTCCCGAGTGCTGAGATTACAGGAGTGCGCCACCACGCCTGGCTAATTTTTGTTTTATTTTAAAACACCTCTTGAGGCAGAAATTATGGCTGCCTCAATGAAAGAAAGAGCAGTCTCTATCCATCAAATTACTGATCAGGTCTAGTTTAAAAAAAAAAAAAATACAGTGATTGGCTCAGAGCACATTTGTTCAGATGATAAACTAAAAATTATCCGACATGAACACTGTCCTCTGGCTGATGTAAGATACTGCCAATTTATGCTGAATGCTTCCACGCAGGTAAGTCACTCTTAAAGGGAAGACACGTGCTGAGACCTACAGCCCGGCTGCCCTGATTCACTGCACGCATTCTCAGCTTCCCTGCGTCCCCACTAGCCTGGCCCTGCTCACATCCTAGTATCACACTCATCATGTGGCTTTTCATATTAGAGCATCTGTTCCTACATGTGTGTGAGCTTTCAGACTGTGCAGAGGCCTTTCTGGTACTGTGCTGTGTGTAGTTTTATCCCCCTTCTATGGCTCATTTTGCAGTGACTTTATAGTAGTGTGTGTGACTGTGCCTTTGGACAATATGGTAAAAAGGACAAGGAGCTGTTTATGGTCTAGCCATACTCAGTGATGTCACTTTCTTTGTGATTGCCCCATTTTTTCAGGTGGAAAGTTGATGTATTTGTTGTGAACATCAGGATGCTGTTCATGGCACTCTGGGCTCCCAACTGAAAATTAATTATGGCATGTAGATAGCATTCATACAGCTGCCGTTCCTTTCAGTCAGAGTCAACATGTTTGGACTGTTTCACACACCCTGTTGCTATCACAGCGTTTGCTCTCGTAGACGACTGTAGGCACAACTGAAGAAAAACATGGGCCGGGTCGCTAATAGGCCATGCAGTAATGCCTGCTTTCCTTATTCTGCTGCTCTTTCTCCCAAGGTACAAAATAATCACTGGAAAGCCCTCCGGTGCGATATCTGGAGTACAGAAAGCAGAAAATGGGCCAATTGACTGGAGTGCAGACATGCCTGTGTCTTGTAGTCTTTCTCGGTAAGTGTAGTGTGCCTGACTCTTAACCTTTGGCACCTAGTGCTGAAACTCCTGTGTCTGAAAATCCTAAAAACATTCAAGTATTTAAGCATATTTTCAGGGTTGTCTTTGTTTCTTGTTTCTGTCGGTTTTGTGTTTTGAGGCTTGCTCTGTAGCCCATGCTAGCCTTCAACTCAGTATGTGGCCCAGACTGATAATCCTTCAGCCTCTACCTCCCACAAGCTAGGATGACAGGCATGGACTATCACTTCTGAATTTTTATGTTTATTAGGTTCAACCACTTGATATTCTGCATTTGGTGTGATGTAACCATTCTGAGCTGAGCTTCAGGGATCATTTCCTGAGAATATAGGGCATGTGTTCTTAAGATTAGTTCCTATGTGTCTTGAAATTCTTTTCAAGCTGGGTGCAGTGGTGCCCACCTGTAATCCCAGCACTAGGGAGGCAGAGGCAGGCAGATCTCTGTAAATTCAAGACCAGGCTGGTCTACAAAGGGTTTCTCTGTATAGTCCTGCTGTCCTGGCTTTGTAGATCAGGCTGTCCTCAAACTCATAGAGATCCACCTGCCTCTGCCTCCCTGAGTGCTGGGATTAAAGGTGTGCGCCACTACGCCTGGCTAGACTAAGGACTTTTATACTGATGAGCCACAAATAGTGGTGAAACTAGAAGTAAGCTTTTTTTAATTGGACTTATACCAGTTTAATATTCTCCGTATTTAAAAAGAAATATCCAGATTGTTAAAAGAATGAAAAATAAGCATTACTAGGCCTGGCACAGTGGTGTACACCTTTAATCCCAGTACTTGTGAGTTTCTTGTGAGTTCAGTACAGTCTGGCCTATATAGTGAGTTCCAGAATAGTGAGAGCTACATAACACAAGACCATGTCTCAGAAAATAAGATGGAAGGGAGGAAGGAAACAAACAAACATTACTGGTACTTTTTCCAGTATTTCAAATGTTTGCAAGGTCTTAATTTAGCAGCCAGAACTCTAAAAATCATGTTGTCAGATTATCACAAAGAAAGAATTGATTAATAGAAAATTAAAAGTAGCTGGGCGTGGTAGTAATGCACCTACAGTCGCATCACTCAGGAGGCAGAGGCTGGAGGAGCACCACAAGTTCAGGGCTAGCCTGGGCTTCATTGTTCTAGCATGGCCAGAGCTATATAGCAATGAGACCCTGACCCCAAAAAATAAACAAACTAACTAAGTAAAAAAGCCACATGGTAGTTCATGCCTATAAGCCCAGTATTTGGGAGGCAGAAACAGGAAGATCACCATGGGTTGAGGCCAGCCTGGGCTACATAATGAGTTTCAGGATAACCTGATCTACTGAATGAGACCCTGTCTCAACCCTCCTTCACACCTCTCCAGGAAAAATGAAAGTTTCATATTTTACCTTTTTAGACATTTTCTGACATAAACTTGTGTTATGGCCGGGCATGGTAGTGCACGCCTTTAATTCGAGCACTCAGGAGGCAGAGGCAAGCATCACTGTGAGTTCGAGGCCAGCCTGGTCTACAAAGCGAGTCCAGGACAACCAAGGCTAACACAGAGAGACCTTGTCTCAAAAAACAAAACAAGAACAAAAAACAAACAAACAAAAAGCTGCGTTATGTAACTAGATGAGCCAAAATAAGTGTGTTGTGTTGGAGTGTTGAATGATTATTAAAGTGGCAGTTATTCTTAACCCACTATTTTATAAATAAGAGACACAGAAACCTGTTAGATTTTTTTAAAAGATTTATTTATGTGTACGGTCTTCTGCCTGAATGTACACCTGCAAGCCAGAAGAAAGCATCAGATCACATTATAGATGGTTGTGAGCCACCATGTGGTTGCTGGGAATTGAACTCAGGTCCTTTGGAAGAGCAGACAGTGCTCTTAGCCACTGAGCCATCTCTCCAGCCCCACCTGTTAGATTTTTAATAAGCCTTAATGCACTTGGGCTGGGCAGATGTTAACCCTCTAAGCTATCTTGTCTACCAGCCAAAACCCCCATAAATAGTTGCACTTGTTTTCCATTTGGGCTGCTTCTCTCCTGTCAGGTCAATCCTCAGAGCAAGTTGCTGCTCTCCGCTGGTGCTCCTGGTCCACTCCCCACGGCAGCCTGCTCCTGTGTCCTCTCTGCTCCTCCTCTATTCTTCTGCCATCCACAGGCCCACAGACCTTGGCTCCACCTACCTCTCTTCTGCCCAGTCCAGGCTACAGGCAACTTTATATAGCCAATCAGGGATAATTTGGGAGGCAAAGTTTACACAAAATCATTAGTAAAGATCTTGGAGGACAAGCAATTAACATTTGAATGCATAGTAGCTCGAGATCAACCCCAACATTGGAGAGCAGAACTTCACAGTTACAGTGATTTGTGTTATTTTGATTTAGGAAATATTACCCCTAAGGGAACCTGGTAGAGTGTAAAGGGCTCAGGCAGGAGCCTGTGCCAGTTAATTACTGCACTACAGTGGTCACTCTTCTGAGCTGCAGGCAGCCGGTGTGTTCCTGGAGGGAGGCAAATCACATCTGCAGCAGCTTTCCGCAGAGAAGTCTTCATCAGAGTTCCCAGGTCTCAGAAGGAGCTTTGAGTGACTTTTGTTTGTATTAAATAGTAAAGACTTTACTATTTCCTCAAGTGAGCAATGAAAACTACTAAGCGAAATGCTATGAACTGAGAAGGGTTAGCCGTACTCCTTCCTGTGTGCCAGCCAGGACTAGATAGCAACAGAGCAGTCCACCTCACTGTGGAAACGACAACGACGAGCTGGCTGACTCTGTAGCTGAAGGTTACCGTGTGTGCAGGGCAGAGCTCACTGCCGCTGTGCCCTCAGATCTGCTCTTTCCGTTACTCAGTTCACCCTTCTGTTTTCTCCACTTGATGGTACCCTGCTTCCTGGCACCCCAGACGGCTGCTGTCATGCTGCAACTCCCAGACTGGCATTTGCAAGGTCTGGGTGCTCAGTAGCTTGCTTTCTCAGATGGTTAAGCACCCCTCGCTTTGCTCTGGATTAGCTACTGTATGCTGTTACCCAACAAGCTTCGCTGGGTCCTTACAATTGTCTCTCTTCCCACCTGGGGGAGGTGGGGCATCAGAGAGGAATGGTCCTCACACCAGGGAGGGTAGATGCCTAATGGACAAAGTTTGTAAATTGTCTCCCCATAGACAAGGATTGTTTTAGTGCCTGTCCCTTGAACATTTAAACGTTGGGTTACAAGAGAGAGAACCCTAACCTAGCTGCTTTAATTGAAAAGTATTAGAGGTCCCACCACTGGAGAGGTATTTTATTTGAACGTTTCTTGAAAGGCTGAGTCAGCCAGGCGTAGTGGTGCATGCCTTTAATCCCAGCACTCAGGAGGAAGAGGCAGGTGGATCTCTGTGAGTTTGAGGCCAGCCTGGTCTACAGAAGTCCAGGACAGCCAGAGCTCTGTGTGACAGAGAAACCCTGTCTCAAAAAACAAAACAAAGAAGAAAAAAAAAAAGGCTTAGAGCAAGTAGGTCTGGAGCTTCAGATTTTTAAGTATGTGAACATTTTAGCCAGAGGTTTTACCATGTTGAGTTAGCACAAACTGGCCACTAGATTATCCTAGCAATTTTACTTCCCAAAGAAATACACTAGTGCTGGAGAGATGGCTCAGAGGTTAAGAGCACTGGCTGCTCTTCCAAAGGTCCTGAGTTCAATTCCCAGCAACCACATGGTGGCTCACAACCATCTATAATGAGATCTGGTACCCTCTCTGACTTGCAAGGTGTTACATGCAGGCCAAACACTGTATATGTAATAAATAAGTCTTTAAATAAAAATTAAAAAAAAGAAATACACTAAAGGGACTGTATATAAAATACATTTTGGAGTGCCATATTGCAAGGACATTAAAGGCCCTTTGCTAGAAGCTGAACAGCATCTTACTCTCATGTGCTCCTGGTTCTGGCCAGCGGATCTCACCTGAGTGTCCTTCATGTCCACGATGTGTTTGGAAAGTGAGGGAACACACAGGAGTGAAACAAAGGCAGCAATGCTTAGCAGGTCAGATAACATGCTGCAGCCCTTAGGTCATTGGCAAGGGGTATCAGATAAAGGTAATCTGGCTTTCTGGAAAGTTGGCAAGTTTAATTTTTTTTTTTTTTTTTTTTGGTTTTTCGAGACAGGGTTTCTCTGTGTAGCCTTGACTGTCCTGGACTCACTTTGTAGACCAGGCTGGCCTCGAACTCACAGCGATCCGCCTGCCTCTGCCTCCCGAGTGCTGGGATTAAAGGCGTGCGCCACCACGCCCGGCGGCAAGTTTAATTTTTTAAAAATCTAAAAGTGTAAGTTCAGCACTAAAAGTCCTATGATGTTCATAACTTGAACATTGACATAATACCATAAACAGAAAATTCCATACATTATTTCATGTGCAACCAGAATGTGGACTCACTAAAAAAAACTGTAAAATCCTTCAAGCCATGTATATGATAGATATGTGAAAGGGATTTTGGACCTGGATCTAATCCCCACAATAACCACATGGGTACAAATACCCCCAAATCCTTGGAAAACTCTAAAGCTCAAACATTTCTGGTTCCACATGTTTTAGATAGAGGATTTGCAGCCTATAAGAAAATAGCAGTTTATCTTAATCTGTGCTCTATTGCTGTGAAGAGACACCATGACCAAGGCAACATTTTTATAAAAGAAAGCATTTTACTGGCTTACAGTTTCAGAGGGTGAGTCCATTATTATTGTGGCAGGGAGCATGGTGCTAGAAAAGTAACTAATGGGGGGGGAGGGAAGGGGACACAAAGCAACGCCTTCTAATTTTTTGAGATTGTCCCCCTCCGTGGACTAAGTATTCAAATATATGAGCCTGTGGGGCCCATTCTTATTCAAACCTCCACACATTTTCTTTGATTTGTTTTTTTCTTTGCAGATATTGTGGCTTTACACTGTGACACTTTCTCTTCAAGTACCTTTTTTAAATACTATTTCAGGGGTCTTCAGGCACTGCTTACCCCAGTCCTTGCAAACATCCTGGAAGCTGACCAGGAGAAGTGCTGGGGCTTTGACCAGTTCTTTGCAGAGACCAGTGATGTGCTTCACCGCATGGTGGTCCACGTGTTCTCGCTGCAGCAGATGACAGCGCATAAGATTTACATTCACAGCTACAACACGTAAGTGCTCTGTGCTCTTCTCCTGTCTGTGACTGTGCAGCATGATAAACATCTCCTAGACCCCAGAGCAAACAGTGTCTCCCTGGGAGAACTAAGTTTAAGTGTTAGTAAGATCCAGATCACTTATCGGAAATGAAAAAATGCACAGGTAAGTTCTTTTGTACTTAACCTGCAAGTCTCACAGAGCTAATTCTATGACTTGTACTGAAAAAACTGAGCTATTTTATTGAAGATACTGCCCTCTTCACAAACAAAAGCCTAATTCTTAAATGTAGTGGAGTTTTAAATTTAGTGGAGTTTTCTTACAGTTAGCAGGAAACATTTTATGGATACTGAAGAAATATTCAACATTTGTTTTGCATAAATCAATACATACCATGTGATTGTTTTTTTAGATCTTATATAGTAAGATTGCATGTAACTAAATATACACCTGCATGTAAAACTAAGGAAAGAGCTAGGTGGATTGCATCAAAGTAAATAGATATAGTGGTGACAGTTCACTACGTTGCAGGGTGCTGCCATGGAAGAAACTGGGTGGAGGGTATAAGCATCTGCTGGTTATTTCTTACAACTGCATGGGGATTCTGTCATGAATGAAGAAGCTGTGTGTGGTGATCTGGTTTATAATCCTAGTACTTGGGAGCTAGGGGCAGGAGGATCACCACAAGTTAAAAGCCAGCCTGTTCTACAAAGAGTTCCAGGCCAGCCAGTGCTGTATAGTGAGACCTGGCCTCAAAAAAACAACCCCTCCCCCCAAAAAATAACGAGTCAGATTCACTCTTTGGACCTCAGTCTGTGTGACAACACTGAGATAACAGTTTTGCTATCTCAGAAAAGTCATGAAAAGGGGCCTACAGAGTTGGCTCAGGGGTTATGAACACCAACGAAGACCCGGGTTTGATTTGCAGTACCCGCATGGCGGCTCACAGTTGTCTGTAACTCTCTGTTCCAAGGGATCTGGCCTTTGCTGGTGTACCAGACAAAACATTCATATTCATACAAGAAAAAAATTTTTTTAAGTTGTGGGATTTTTTTTTTGTTTGTTTGTTTTTTTAAATTTATGAAAAGGAAATGTAGCTAGCTCAATAAAAGTGTCTGTTGAAGCGAGGCCCAGTGGCACACGCCTGTAATCCCAGCACTCAGGAGGCAGAGGCAGATGTAGATGAGTTTGGGGTCAGCCTGCTCTATAAAGTGAGTTCAGGAAAGCCAAGACTACACAGAGAAAGCCTGTCTCGTCAACCAAAACAAAAACAAATGTTGTGCATGCTTAGTAAGGCCCAGACTTCAACCCTAAGCACCAAAAACTGAAAAGAAAAGAAATATAGTTTAGATAAAATATGTAGATATTAGATTTAGATATTGCTCTTTGCATGCTTAAGTCACCTGATCATCAACATAAAGATAGATAGGGTCAGGTAATAAGGAATTCCTGTTTCCACACAGTATTAACAAGCAGTGTTTATCAGAACTGTCCATATCTTAGGATCACTTACAAATGAGTGGTTGCACCAGGTGTGGTGGCGCACACCTTTAATCCCAGCACTCGGGAGGCAGAGGCAGGTGGATCGCTGTGAGTTCGAGGCCAGCCTGGTCTACAAAGTGAGTCCAGGACAGCCAAGGCTACACAGAGAAACCCTTTCTCGAAAAAAAAAAAAGCAAAACGAAACAAATGAGTTGTTGCTGCAACATTAAGTTTCACCTCTGCTTCTATCCACATCCTGTCATCCTTTCTTAAACTTCTCTCACACAGCGCTGCTGTATTCCATGAGCTGGTTTATAAACAAACCAAAATTATTTCTTCAAATCAAGAACTTATCTACGAAGGACGACGCTTAGTCCTAGAGCTCGGAAGGCTAGCTCAGCACTTTCCTAGAACCACAGAGGAGAACCCCATCTTTGTCATAAGCCGGGAACCCTTAAACACCATAGGACTGAAGTATGAAAAAAGTAAGTTGGGAACTTTTTTTTTTGTCATGTTTTAAATGGCCATTAAAAAACAAATGCAAGCCTCTTGCATAGATGTAGCAGATGTGTGCCTGGTCTCACACGGATCCCTCAACAGTTGCACAGCTGGAGCAGGGCCTTCTGACTCTGGTGCCTCCCTGACTGGGCTGCCTTGTCTCACCTCAGTGGGAGAGGAGCTGCCTAGCCCTGCAGACTTAATGTGCTAGGGCAGGTTGGTACCAATGGGAAGCCTCCCCCTTCTCTGAGGAGAAAGAAAGAGGGAGGGCTGTGTGAGGCAGGGATGTGTGAGGGGAAGTACCGGGAGGAGAGGAGAGTGCTGCAGTCAAGGTGGAAACCTAGGTTCATAAAGTCCACACTGAGCCTTTGAGGGTTTTTTGTTATTGGTTTTGTTGTTGTTTTTTGTTGTGTATTTTTTTTCTCAAGACAGGGTTTCTCTGTGTAGCCTTGGCTGTCCTTGACTCACTTTGTAGACCAGGCTGGCCTCAAACTCACAGAGATCCGCCTGCCTCTGCCTCCATAAGTGCTGGGATTAAAGGCATGCGCCACCACACCCCGGCCTGATCGTAATGTAAAACTTTCTATAAGTATTAAAATTCATAAAATAGTTTATAAAGATTACAAATTTTAAAAGCCTCATAGTTTTCTTCAATAATTTGATTTGTGAAGTGATGGTTTGTCATGTTTTACTATAACTTCTTTTAGTGTTTTGGTAACTCCCAAAATAAGATTTCTATCATAAAACAGCAATTATTTGTTTTACTCAATGTATACAGTACATTGTGCCATTCTTTAGAATTTAATAAAAAAATTAGATCTATATCTTACAAATTATTTAATTTGTCCTACTGGTGGGGAAAAAAGAGTTACTCAGGATTTTGCATCCATTTGAGATTTTAATATTAAATTTAGATTGAAAGACAAGTATGGAGTTCATTGTATTAAATATATTTAACAACAACAGAAAAATGAGGCTGGTGAGACAGCTCAGTGCGTAAAGTGCTAATCATGAGAGGCTGGTGCCCAAGGTCAGTCTCAGCCCCTGTGAGTGGAAGGGAGCCAAGCCCTCATCTTGTTCTCTGGCTTCACACAGTGCCAGAGTGTGTGCATGTAAATGAGCAGGCTGGCCCCCAAACTCTGGGGTCTGCCAGTCTCCACCCTGACAGTGCTGGGACCACAGGCACAAATAGCCACCCCACTCCCAGCTTCATAATGGGTGCTGTGTCTGAATTTAAGCCCTCACAAGAGCTCATACTCACCAAGCCATCTCCCAGCCTTCTTCTTTCTAAACCTAGGGAAAGTATCTTAGAGAACTGCCTCTTGTACGTGTAATGCAGACGTTCTGCTTGCCGTATAAAGAGTAAAGTCATTTGTCCAAACATCTTTGTTTCTGATTTTGTCTTTTACTTTATATTTCAGTTTCCCTACCTAAAGTACATCCACGTTATGATTTAGATGGTGATGCCAGCATGGCCAAGGTTAGTATTTTATTGAATTTTCAGTAGGTGAAGTTATAACTATATTGTGTCTCTATGTATGACTTAAGAAAATATTTATTTAAAGTATTACTCATTCTAAATAGTTTTAGATTTTTTTCTTTCTTGAACTCAATAAAAGGGAATATTCTCCATTGAAACATGTTTTTATATGTTAAGGATTGAAATGTTTATTGTAGTTATATCCATCTAGCTTTTAGACATTGGTAATTTATTTACCTGATGAAAATATGGAAGCCTGAATACTTTTTGTAAAAGTTTCTGTTACTTTGTCCACTATCAGCAGCAAATACTTTGTCTTTCACCAGGCAGTGACGGGGGTTGTATGCTACGCCTGCAGAATTGCCAGCACCCTGCTGCTCTACCAAGAGTTGATGCGGAAGGGGGTCCGGTGGCTGATGTAAGTAATAGACTGCAGCCCGAGAAGCAAGATGCATGAGCAACAAGTGATCAGAACCCACACTTTCTTAACAAAGCTGGAGACATGGTGGCACAGGCTTATAATCCCACCACCGAGAAGGCAGAGGCAGCCAGGTCACTCAGCCTTGCTGGCCAGCCAGCCTACTTGGCAAGTCCCCGGTCTCAGAGAAAGACCCTTCTGAAAAAGAAAGGTGGGTGGTTCTTGAGGAAAGACACTGGTGGCTAACCCATGGCCTCTACCTCACTCTCACCCCACGGCCCCACACACACACTCCTCACACAAAATGTGTATGATTTGGGTCATTTTTTCCTTAACTTTTTGTGGCTTATGAAGGTCATCTTTCCATCTGGTCAGGCAAATGGATCTTCTTTAAGAACCGTGCTGTTGTGCTCGCTTCGGCAGCACATATACTAAAAAAAAAAAAAAAAATTGGAACGATACAGAGAAGATTAGCATGGCCCCTGCGCAAGGATGACACGCAAATTCGTGAAGCATTCCATATTTATTAAGAACCGTGCTGTTGTTAACTGTGCATCCTGCAATCACGCAGTGTAACCTTGATGCCAAAGGCCACCAGGGAATGCTTTCCTGGTCTCCTCTCACTGCAGTTCCTGGGGGCCTAATGCTTGTCACAGTCTGTGTATGCTTACACCCACACCGTTCATCCTTGCACAGACATGGGTGGACTTTGTGCCATTCTGGTTCCTGGCTCTGATTTTTTATCCTGGAGCTTATCGTGTAGCCCAGGCTGGTCTTAAATTCCTGATCTTTCTGCCTCCACCTCCCAGGTGCTAGCACTACAGACCTTTTCCTCCTGGCTGGCTTTAGGGTTCTTTCCTGTGGCTACTGTCCACTTTCATGTGGTCACAGGCTATTGCAAAAAGCTTAGCACTGGGGGTGGCTTAGTGTGGAAGCTGGTTCTTGGTGGATGTCTAGAAGAAATTAAATGTGCCAAATACAAACGGCATCCATTTTTCCTATCACTGGTCAGTAGTTCATGCTTTTGATTTTTTGTTTGCTTGTTTTGCTTATTATAGTCTAAGTTTAATAAAAAAAATTTTTTTCTTGTGTCAGGTTTTCTTTTGGAGGATCTGTCCAGGTGTCAGGCTTCAGTGGCCACATGTGATATCCTCCTTGTCTTGTATTTGTATAACTCTAAAAGTGATTCTTAGGTAATTAAAAAAAAAAAAAAAAACAGATTTTAGGCCTTGATTGCTGATCACTATTGTTATCCAGAGGCCTTTTTATTATGTATTCACCACGTCATCCTCTTTCAGAGATCACACATGTGACATAAGCAGCAAAATTAACTTAATGACTCAAATGTTACATGACTGTGTAACTGTAGGTTAGTGTTTGATCCTTAATGTAATTTTAATGCCTTGGGTTTCTAAACTTTAACCTAATTAATGCTGATAGTCTGTGAAGTATAAATGCCCCAGCTATATAAAAGGCACACAAATTATTTTGTTTTGTTTTGTTTTGTTTTTCAAGACAGGGTTTCTTTGTGTAGCCATGGCTGTCCTAGACTCGCTTTGTAGACCAGTCTGGCCTCAAATTTTTAGAGATCTGCATGCCTCTGCCTCCAAGTGCTTGGATTAAAGACATGCGCCACCACACCTGGCTCATACAATTTTTTTTAATTAAGCCCACCACGAGAAGATAACAGCATGGCACAGAAATGCTTTTATTAGTACCCTAAAAAAATGCCTAAATAATTTGGCATCTAAAATTTACAAAATGGCTGGGCAGTGGTGGTGCGTGCCGTTAATCCCAGCACAAAAGCCAAAATAAATAAATAATAAATAAAATTTATAAAATGTGAGCTGGGCATGGTGGCACAAGCCTGTAATCCTAGCACTCTGGAGGCAGAGGCAGGTGGCTCTCTGTGAGTTCGAGGTCAGCCTGGTCTACAAAGTGAGTGAATCTAGGACAGCCAAGACTACACAGAAATCCTGTCTCAAAAAAAAATTATAATGAAATGTGTTTTAAGTAGACTTCCATAGTAATTAGTGCTAGTCCAAAAATAGTACTTAATCTAAGAGAAGTAACATTATTTTTCAGTGAATTAGTTAAAGATGATTACAATGAAACTGTTCACAAGAAGACAGAAGTTGTGATCACATTGGATTTCTGCATCAGAAACATTGAGAAGACTGTGAAAGTGTGAGTAGATGCATCCTGGCAGGAGCTGTGAGAATGTGCCGCAGAGTGCCTGTTTTAATTATCTTTAACACAGTGGGGCACGGTGTGCAGGGCTTGTTCACAGCGTGGCCGGGCCCAGTGGCTGCTTTTCCCACACAAGAGAGCACGGGTTTATCCTACAGAATTAACCCCATCATTTTGGTGGCACTGTCCCCCACTTTTGCCGAGTGAAAAGGCAGTGGAGTAGGGCCAAGGCCATCCCTTACCTATCTTGGGAGACAGAGGTGGACCAGAAATAGCAGCAGCTTCTGGAGCGGCCTCTTGAGGGTGTTTTTGGATTTTAGAAACAACAACTTTTGGAGCCAGTGAAATGGCTGAGTGGGTCAAGGTGCCGACTGCACAAGCATGGTGACCGGAGTGCTAGCTCCAAAACCCACAGAAGGCTGAGGGGAGAGCCAGGCGCAGTCTGCTCTGACCTCCACATGCGCACTGTGGTGTGTGCAGCCCTGCCCAATGCATGCACGCATATTAATAGGTTTAAAAAACCTATTAAAAAAAAAAAGTCACAGCATTTTAGCAATGACTTTTAATTTATTCTTACTCTTCTAAGAATGTATTTTGTTACAGCTGGGTGGTGGTAGCACACGCCTTTAATCCCAGCACTTGGGAGGCAGAGGCAGGCGTATCTCTGAGTTTGAGGCCAACCTGATCTACAAAATGAGTCCAGGACAGCCAGGGCTGTTCCACAGAGAAACCCTGTCTTGAAAAACCAAAATAAATAATAAATTATCCTGACATTACATGATTCAAAATTAACTTGCCTTCTCTATTGGATCCTAATCTATACATTCATAATGGACGTACAAATGTCCTGATCCTCAGCGCGTGCACATCCCCAGCCTCCAGTCCCAAAGCACACTACCTAAGCACTACTGTTCCGGGACAGTTCTTCCCATGAGAAGATCACTGCTAAGTAACTGAAGAGTGGATAGCATATGCAGTGCGGAGCTGCAGGAAGAGGGGCAGGGCCTGTCCTAGGCTGGAAGGAGTAAATGGCATCTGAGTCCACAGAACTGCTCAGAATGGCCTGAAGCTGAAAACAGGAAATACTTGCCCACCATTGACCACCAGCCCGAAATAAAAACCACAGATAGAGGAGCAGCAGCTATTCAGGAAGGCAGCAAAGATTTCTTAGGAGCTCTTGGCATATAGATCATGATTAAAATTTTTACTCAGTGAATATGATAATAAACTCCCAAAAACCTGTATTTGTTGCACCCATTCATTTGTTTCTTGTGATGTATTTTTTCATACAGATATGAAAAGTTGATGAAAATCAACTTAGAAGCAGCAGAGTTGGGTGAAATTTCAGACATACATACCAAACTGTTGAGAGTAAGTACTGGGCAGCCATGACAGCTACGGGCCATGGTCTGTCCCTCTGTCCTCTGCTGCTGAGAGCTAACATACGCCTCCTGAGAGCAGCGGTAGCTCTAAAGCTCTGTGGAGAAGAGCCGCCCTTCCCCAAATCTTATTCTGCATCTTGCAGCTCTTTGCACTGTTTTCAACACAGCACATGTATCTTGTCTCTCCTTCCTCCCTCCCATCCCATATTTTCTGCATTTTTGGTTTGCTTTGTTTTTAGGCCTTACTGTCTGTGGTAATAAAGGAAATGTATAATGTGGTTCTGTAGGATGCACTCAAATGTAGGTGCTTCCACTTGCTAGAAATAACTGCAACTCCAGAGATGCCAGATCTCTTAAAAAAGACAAAGGCTTGGAACTCTCAGGCAGTGAGTCATTTCTATACCTAAAAAAGGCAGTAAGGACACAAAATAGGAGATGACTGTGAGAGCTACTCCCTGGCTGCCCCTGTGTACCCAGAGGCTCCTGGTGGCTACATAAGAGCCTTTAAAAAGACTTGCATTATTGCTATGTGTGTGTGCCTGCAGGTGTCCATGTGCCTTGAACCCCTCTGGAGCTGGAGTTACAAGCAGCTATGAGCCACCTGGTGTGGGTGCTGGGAACTGAACCCTAGTCCTCTAGGTGCTCTAACCACTGAGCCACCTCCCCAGCCATCATCAGGCCTCTATTAGCTCTCTGTCTCCTTGCTTTCTCTCTCTCAAAAATGGCAGCCTGTCTGTCTAAATCGCACGGGTTGTCGTGCAGTTAAATAAAGGCAGAATACTGTGTGCCTGTAAGCCTGTGGCATTTAAGGCATAAAATAGATGTTAAATTAGAGTGTAGAAGAGGGCCCACTAGACAGCTCAGTGGATAAAGACACTTGCTGCTGAGCCTAATGCCCTGAGCGATCCCCACAGTCCTCCTGAGAGAGGAAGAACACAAGTCCATGAACTGTCTGACCACCACACATATGCTGTGGCACGTGCACGCCACACACATACATAGAAAGAAAGAAAAGAAAGATACATCATTCTCAAGCTGTCTTTTAATCTACTCTTTCCTCTTTCATAAATCATTTTTGCTCAGTTGTTTACAAGTATTGAATTATTACTCCTTTTTATGGAACATTTTTGTGAATATTATCTGGAGTTATTTGTTGATACTCTAGTAATTTCTTGCATTCCTATAATATTTTAAATATTATCCATGCTAATTTGGTTAAATAAAATATTTTATATACAATTTTTTTTAAAAGAAAATGTAATTTAAAAGAGAATTTTAATTAAGGGAATTTGAAGCTGGGGATTGAATAGCTTGGTTGGTAGGACCTGAGTTGCGTCCCCCAGGGCCAGTATGGTTTGGTGCACACTTGTAATCTCGGGGCTAGAGAGGGAGCCCCTAGGATTTACTGCCAACTACTTAGCCCATTTGGTGAGGTCTGATCATAGGGGGCCCACAAATTGCACATCAGTTACATATGTGTAGGAGGTCTAGGTCCAGCCATACATGTTCTTTGGTTGGTGGTTCAGTCTCAGTGAGCCCCATGGGCCCAGGTTATCTGACTCTGTAGGTCTTCTTGTAGTGTCCTTGACCCCTCTGGCTCCCTCCATCCTTCCTCTTACTCTCCACAGAACTCCCCGAGCTCAGCCTACTGTTTGGCTATGGGTCTCTGCATCTGTTTCCATCAGCCGCTGGATGATGCCTCTCAGGAGACAGTTATGCTAGGCTCCTGTCTGCAAGCATAGCAGAGGATCATTAACAGTGTCAGGGGTTGGTGCTCTCCCATGGAGTGGGCATTTGGATCCCTTTCCCCTAGCTGGGCTGCCTTGTCAGGCCTCAGTGGGATAGGATGTGCTTAGTCCTGCTGTGACTTGATGTGCCAGGATGGGTTGGTACCCATGGGG
Organism: Acomys percivali; assembly: GCA_907169655.1. Taxonomy (NCBI): domain Eukaryota; kingdom Metazoa; phylum Chordata; class Mammalia; order Rodentia; family Muridae; genus Acomys; species Acomys percivali. The sequence continues at coordinate 12,821,215 of OU015756.1, forward strand.
GCCTTTCCTTCCCTGAGGAGAAGGGTGTGATGGAGTGATGGAGTGTGATGGTGGGACTGAAGGAGAGGAGGGACGGGGCTGTGACCAGGCTGTAGAGTGATTAAATGAATTAATGACAAGACTGTTGAGGGCACCAGAGGAATGACACCCAAGGTTGTCCTCTAGCCTACTCATGCCGCACACAAATGCAGGAAACTTAATAGCAGCTCAGTTCGCTCTATACATTGGGTTGCTCTTTAGTTCTTCTCCATAGCTTTAGCCCCAGAGCAGTGGTTTTCCAAAGGATGAGTCATATGCTGTGAAGTTTAGTGCCTTGCAGTCAGCAGTATTTTTAAGTAAGATAGAAAATGTCAGAATGCGTCATAGGTTATAAGTCACTGTTCTGTGAACCTTTTACCTTATTTACTTAGACACTTTAAGTGATATTTAAAACATTGGGGGGGGGAATTTTGTAGATAAAATTATTTAAAAGTCAGAAACAAGGGCAGGAGATGTAGTTCATTATTTCTAATTTTAAAATAGCACATCACCACCCCCACCTCCAAAAGAACGTACTTAAAAGGTTTTTGTGAGTGTCCTCCAGCACTGCCCCACAGGAAAACCTAGAAACCAATGATGGGGCCGACAGAGACTGTTAGCCTGAGCCTCCAGATGGTCGTGGGCATTCTAACCTAATCCCTTCTTCTGTTTAGCTTTCCAGTTCTCAGGGAACAATAGAAAGCAGCCTTCAGGACATCGAGAGCAGGCTGTCGCCAGGGGGATCGCTGGCTGACGCCTGGGCGCAGCAGGAAGGCACCCACCCAGGAGACAGGAAGTAGGTACAGCCTCGTGGGCCATCGCTGCTCCTACTAATTGTTGTTGCGCAAAGGCCAACAATTGACTTGGGTTTTTCTTCCTTAAATAGTGTAGAAAAACTACAAGTCCTGTTAAACTGCATCACAGAGATTTACTATCAGTTCAAAAAGGACAAAGCAGAACGCAGTGAGTAACATTTGCTGTTTGCTCTCCTAGTGCGGAGTTCAGTCCCTGTGCTGTGCTCAGCTGTGGAAGACGTGTCAGAAATGCTTGACTGCACTAAAAGTTGTTGTCAAACCAACCGTCTGCATGTCTTAAACCAAGGTTATGAACCCTAGACCTTCTGAAGGCTAGGCCGGCAGCTCTCAGAGATGGCTGCCTGAAGTCAGCAGCACATCTGAGCTGGGGCTCCTGTCACCCCTGTTTTGCCTAGGCCACACACACTCTTTTTTTTCTTTTTCTCTTTCCTTCTTTCCTTTTTCTTTCTTTCTTTCTTTTTTTTTTTTAAAGAAAAGCTAGAGATACAAATTTAAGAATATCCTGACGGCTGGGTGGTGGTGGTGCACGCCTTTAATCCCAGCACTTGAGAGGCAGAAGAAGGTGGATCGCTGTGAGTTTGAGGCCAGTCTGGTCTACAAAGTGAGTCCAGGACTGCCAAGGCTACAAAAAAAAAAAAAGAATATCCTGACTTTGCCAGGCAGTGGTGGCACATGCCTTTAATCCCAGTACTCAGGAGGCAGAGGCGGATCGCTGTGAGTTCGAGGACAACCTGGTCTACAAAGTGAGTCGAGGATAGCCAGGGCTACACAGAGAAACCTTGTCTCAAAAAAAAAAAAAAAAAGAATATCCTGACTTAAGTGTTAAGAGTTAATTTTTATTTTAAATCATAACTTTATGCTGATCAAATTAAAGCATCAATGGGCCGTAAGTAGCCAGTGGACCCCAAACCTGCTATACTCACTTCAAATTCTTAGCGTTTCTGAAGCTTTAATCTCAAAAGAAAAATATCACATATGATGTTCAGCTCTCCATTAACAGAAGTATGTTCTTTCCCATTTCCAGGGCTAGCTTATAATGAAGAACAGATCCACAAATTTGATAAGTAAGTGTCCAGGTTCAGTTAAGATTGATTCTTTTTGCTGCTGCTTTTTGACATTTTGACTTTTCTTAAAGTTGAGATTAATTGCAATTACTGTACTTTAGTCTTGCCTCTTGGAGGTTTTCGCTGTTCGGGTCCGCTCCTCTGGTCCCTGGTCAAGAGAGTACTGGGACAGGAGAAAGGCCTTGTTCCGCCCCCTCAGCGGTCTGCCTCAATGCTGCGCTGAGGAAACAGCACAACTGTCTTAGCTAACTCTAGCTAATAGGTATTTGGGGCGGAGAGGTGAGTCAGTGGTTAAGAGTGCCTGCTGTTCTTCCAGAGGACCAGTTCAGGGCCCAACACCCACGTCAGGTGGCTCACACCACCTGTAGCTCCAGCTCAGGTTTCTAATTAATTATAAAACCGATGATTTTTGTGTATCTGAAATGTTTTTAATTGGGGATAGAAATAGTGCGGTCACATTAAAGCTTCTGGTTATTTCTAATTTGTAGACAAAAACTGTATTACCATGCAACAAAAGCAATGACCCACTTTTCAGAGGAATGCGTTAGGAAGTACGACGCCTTTCTGGACAAGTCTGAGGAGTGGATGAGGTGAGTGGATTCGTGTGGGGGACGGTGGGATGTCTATGCAGGGTAGCGTAAGCGGTGAACTTTGGTGACAGTTTCCAGGATGCCTCCTGCTGATAAACTCTCCCTGGTTTTCAGAAAAATGCTTCATCTCAGGAAACAGCTGTTGTCACTTACAAACCAGTGTCTTGATATCGAAGAGGAAGTGTCCAAGTATCAGGACTACACTAACGAGGTACGCCCTCAAGTGCTATAGGAAAGAACTTTCCACCGCGAGGGGACTGCGACAGGACGGTTCCAATGGTTATGTGTGTGCAGCATGGGCCAGAGAAGCAGCTCCTCCATGCGGGCTCCAAGAAGGAGCTCAGGGCAGCAGGCATCGCAGCAGGTGCCTTTGTTGCTGCTTCACCTCACTGGCCCGTCACCCATTTGTTGCTCTTGTTGTTGTTTTTTTGTTTTTCAAGACAGGGTCTCTCTGTGTTATTGTAGCTGCCCTGGATTCTCTTTGTAGACCAGGCTGACCTCAAACTCACAGCGATCCTCCTGCCTCTGCCTCCAGCGTGCTGGGATTAAAGGCATGTGCTACAACACAGGCCCATTTTTTGTTTTTTAATTGTTGGACAATTAAAAACACCTGATAAAGACCTTGTCTCGAAAAACCAAAAAAAAAAAAAAAAAAAAACACCTGATAACTTATCGTTTATTGTTTGTAAGGGAAACTGTTTTAATGAGTGTTGACTTCAGCACTTTCCGCTGACAGTTTTGAAACAGGAATTGAAAAGCTGGGCCAGGGCTGTATATCCTTGGTCAGGTACTTGCCTAGAGAACACATGTCCCCTGCAGAGTGGGTGCCAGGGGTCGGCTGGCCTTCCTGAAGCTGTAAGTTGACCCTTGATTGGTAGTGTGCACCTCATCCAGTGACACCTTGCTTTATGTTGTAGTTGCAAGAAACTCTGCCTCAGAAAATGCTTGCAGCCTCCAGCGGACTCAAGCACGCCATGGCCCCGGTCTACCCTAGTTCTACCACCTTAGTGGAGATGACTCTAGGGTAAGTGGTGCTGGGGTTAGGACGGTGCCACCTGCTCTCGTCACTCTGAAACCTTGTTCTTACATTTTCAAAATTTTTGTTGTCTTCTGTGATTGGTATTATTTCATGGCTACTTAGATTATAAAACTAAAACAATGTAAATATAATTCTGTGTTTACCTTTGCTTTATATATCTAGTATGAAGAAGTTAAAGGAAGAAATGGAAGGCGTGGTTAAGGAGCTGGCTGAGAACAATCATATTTTAGAGCGGTGAGTGGTGCGGCCCGGCTGAAGCATGTGCTGACTCTGCCGGCTCTGCTGGAGGCTCTGTCGCTCTTCAGAAAGTGCAGTAGTGACAGGGAGGAGAGTCCTAGCCCTCTCCCCCTGTGTACTGGGGAACTTGGGATGCCCTTGGGCATGGATTTTGTTGTTTTGTTTTCTTTTGCTTTTGACAGGGTCTTTGTAGCTCTGGCTACTCCACACTATGTAGACCAGGCTGGCTTTGAACTCAGAGATACCTGCTTGCCTCAGCCTCCCACTGCGCCTGGATTGACATTTGTATTTAATAGAATAGCGTGCTTATTTGACTCTGTATGAGGATCTATCTTCTTCACATGAGTTTTCCAATTGGGGGTTCAGAGTTGCTCATAAGACTCCAGCGGTCTGACTGGTGCTGGGCAGCTACCCTACCCTCTCTCTGCACGCCTCCCTTTATGTACTGAAGAGGAAAGCGACGTGGCATCCTAAGGAATGAGCTTGTTTGTCCTAACAGCGCAGCACAGTCCAGGCACACTGATGTGATTCCTATATGCTGAGGAATGGTTGTCTCCCAGGGCTAAACTCAGAGCAGGAACCTGCATTTTCAGTAAAACCTGTGTCACTCAGAGTGCAACAGTCTCAGAGAGGACAGTGCTCATGGCCGGGTGCCGTGACGCTGGTGCCCAGCAGAAGCAGGCCTCCAGTGTATCTGTCATGCAGTGCCAGCTGCTAGAAGCGCCTCAGCTTTGCTTTGGTTTTGAAGTAAATTTTGGTTGCTGTGTACTCAGAAGCCTTTTTGCTGTGCTACTTTTTGTAGCCCCTCCCCTCCCCTCCCCCATCCCATATTCAGTTACATGAGAAAACTGTTTGGAACCAGAAGTGTTTGAGGCACCAGGATTTGTCCAGATAATGAGATGTGAAGATGAGGCCCAAGCACAGGCCCGGCACTTACCTCTGTTGCATACACGCCTTACACACGAGCTGAAATACTTTCATATAGTGTCTCTGTGTGCCTGCATTGTACGTGCAGCTTGCCCATGAGGGCTGCTGCAGAATTTTCATCTTATGGCCACTTGTCACTACTCGGAGGTTGCAAATTCAGGATGTTTGACCCATAGTGAACAATGGGACAAGTGAGAATATTGGCCCACCTGCCCTGTGTGGCCATGGATGACCCCTTCTACTCTAGGAGTTCTTGTATCTGAAGTCATCCTTCCTGACTAAGTTCCCTCTAATAGCCTCATGCTGTTCCAGGGATGGCACTTCCTCCCTCTTGGAACATGGATGTTTCATGGCTTGCCTCTTCACTCCCCCTCAACTAGTTTGGTTGTCCCTTCATCCAGACTTCCTTTCTCCTGGGGAATGCTGGGATGGTAACCTGCTAACACGGCTCTGCAGTCACACACGGTCCTGGTATTTACAGCTAAAATAATCTGAAATACTGACATAATTATGTCCCTCCCTTGCTTAAAATTTTCTAGCCAGATCTGGTAGCATGTCAGCCTGGTCTACAAAGTGAATCCAGGACAGCCAAGGCTATACAGAGAAACTCTGTCTTGAGAAAAAGAAAGAGAGAGAGAGAGAAAGTAGTCTAGGGAGCTAGAGAGATGGCTCAGAGGTTAAGAGCACCGACTGTTCTTCTAGAGGTCCTGAGTTCAATTCCCAATAATCACATGATGGCTCACAGCCATTTATAACATAATCTGATGCCCTTTTCTGGCCTGCAGGTGAACTGCAGGGCTTAATCTAAAAAAGAAAACAGAAAGAAAGTAATGTGCATCGAGGAAGCTGGGGCCCTGGTCCTAGGCTGCACACCAGCGTTGCTGTCTTCTACTCCCCAACTGACACCCTGCTAACTGAGGTGCCCTCCTCCCTGTCCTCGCAGCATGCTGCCCTGAGCTCTGTCCTCGGCCTCACTGAAACAAACAAAACGGAGAAGCTCTGCTTCTTACAACACCTTTAATTACATTACTTCCTTCCCGTTTTCTCTTAAAAATGTTCCCATGTCAGAGAGATGGCCCTTGCCACGAGCCTGACAACCCATGTGGCAGAAACAGAGGTGCATGTCTGTAACCTCCCCAGAAGCAGCGAATCGCTGTGAGTTCAAAGCTAGCTGGTCTACAAAGGGAGTCTAGGACAGCCAGGGCTGCACAGCAAAACCCTGTCTTGAAAAAAAGAATAAATAAAGGCGTGCTCCACACCATGGTGCCCGTGAGTACCCTGCATACCCTATAAATAAATATTTAAAATACATTTTCTTGAACATTCTGGTTTCTTTTTTTTTTTTTTTCATTTTCATTTTTATATGTATGAGTATTTTGTCTATGTAGCATCTGCATGCAGTGCCCCAGAGGCCAGAAAAAGCGCTGGATTCCTTGGAACTGGAGGTGGGTCCTCTGCAAGAGCAGCCAGGGCTTTTTTTTTTTTTTTTTTTTTTTGCTTTTGTTTTGTTTTGGTTTTTTGAGACAAGGTTTCTAAGTGTAGCCTTGGCTGTCCTGGACTCACTTTGTAGACCAAGCTGGCTTCAAACTCACAGAGATCCACCTGCCTCTGCCTCCTGAGCACTGGGATTAAAGGCTTGTGCCACCATGCCTGGCTTCAGCCAGTGCTTTTTAACTGCTGAGCCATATCTCTAGCCCCAAGAAATGGTTTTGTTTTTGTTTTTAAGCTTTCCCAAGCCACTGAATTGTATTCTTTCATATAGTAATGCCACTTTTCAGTAAGAAATAGAGCAAATCGGCCTGGAGAGGTGGTTCAGGTTAAGAGCATTGGCTGTTCTTCCAAAGGTCCTCAGTTCAATTCCCAGCAACCACATGGTGGCTCACAACCATCTATAATGAAATTTGGTGCCCTCTTCTGGCATGCAGGCACATAGGCAGACTGAATACTGTATACATAATAAATAAATCTTTTAAAAAAAGTATTCCTGGGCCAGCAAGATGGTGCAGCAGGTAAAAGCTCTTGCTGTACAAACCTGGTGACCGGACTTTGGTCCCCAAACCCACGTTAAAGGTACAAGGAGAGAACTGACTCACAAACTTGTCCTCTGACCTCTAGCTATGTGCCTAATATAATAATAATAATGGTGACAGTAATTACTAATAGTGATAATTGGCATGGTGATGACACTGATAATAAACCATTCCTCTAAAATCTATTTTGTAATTTTTCCTTAGTGTTGGGACGTCAGGAACTGGGGTACAGGCTCACTGATGGAGCTCTTTCCCAGAATACGTGGGGGAAACCCTGGAGAGGAAATGAGTAGATCCTGTAAGATTATTTTTCTTTTCTTTTTGTGTATTTTAGGTTTGGGTCTTTAACAATGGATGGCGGCCTCCGAAATGTGGACTGTCTTTAGCTTCCTAGGGACTCTGGCAAGCTCTAGTTTGCACAAGAAGATAACGTTGAGGCACGAAATGAACGCATTTGTGAAAGACATTCTTAAAGGTGTTCTCATTTCTACAATTCAGTATTTGATGAGGTCGTGTAAATATGTACAATTTGTAAATACATAAAATACATATATATATATATAAATTTTTGGCTGCTGCAAGTACACAAGGCAGATTGACCTCAGTGAGCTGTAGAAGAAAGCCATGACCAGCCGATGATTTGGGGTGCTCTCCCCAATTCTTCACATGAGGCTGGAGAAATCATTTGCTCGGTGCCTAAGGAAAATATTTTTTAAGTTGGCAAGGACTGATAATTGACGCATTTGTGAATGACGGAGTGACAGGGGCTTTTTGTGATGGGAACAGAACCAAGGCACTGTTTTCCTATGGTCAGTTCCCTTTGACTAGGATGAAGTGGCATTATTTCATTTTATGAGGTGCCCAAATCTGAGTTTTCTTCATATATTTAATTTCAGATGACTTATTGAGCAAAAACTTTAACGTGAATTCATTGTTTAAATTGTCCATTTTTATTTTGGTCATAATGTGTAATTGTCATTCAGATCCTAGTATCATTTCAATTGTTTCAAGATGTATATTTCTGTACCTTAATTCTGTTAACTATTTCATGAAATTTTCTGCTTACTATTTCATGAAAAAATAAATTTCTCGATTTTAATGTAAAAAGCTTGTATGCTTTTTTTATCTCTGGTTAGAGAAACAAAATGAGTGTTACTGTTTGTTTAGTTCAGGGAACTGACTGCCCCACCACTGAGCCACATCTCATCACTGAGCCACATGTCACCACTGAGCCACATGTCACCGCTGAGCCACATGTCACCGCTGAGCCACATCTCATCACTGAGCCACATGTCAC
>OU015756.1:12847450-12865667 GCA_907169655.1 Acomys percivali
GGGGGGGGGGGGGGGGGGGGGGAGGGAGAATAACTATTATAAACATTCCTGTGAGGCACGTTGATCCCAGTAAATTGGTAGTCTGTACAAACCTTGTAGTCGCCAGGGCAATCTCAGCACTCAGGAGGCAGAGGCCAGCCTCATCTACAAAACAAGTCTAGGACAGCCAGGGCTGTTACACAGAGAAACTCTGTCTTAAAAATCTTTAACAACCTCCCCCCCAAAAACAAAAAACAAAACCTTGTAGTCTGAAAGGAGGGAGCAGACTTCAATGCTAAGCTTGCTGACCGTGTGCGCCGCCACCACCACCACGCCCGGCCCTCCTCCTAAACTTTTTGTTTTTGTTTGTTTGTTTGTTTGTTTGTTTTGTTTTGTTTTTTGAGACAGGGTTTCTCTGTGTAGCCTTGGCTGTCCTGGACTCACTTTGTAGACCAGGCTGGCCTTGAACTCACAGTGATCCGCCTGCCTCTGCCTCCCGAGTGCTGGGATTAAAGGCGTGCACCACCACACCCGGCTTGTTTGTTTTTTTGAGACAGGGTCTCTCTGTGTTAACCTTGGCTGTCCTGGACTTGCTTTGTAGACCAGGCTGGCCTCGAACTCACATCGATCCACCTGCCTCTGCCTCCTGAGTGCTGGGATTAAAGGCATGCGCCACCACACCCAGCTTTTTTGTTTTGTTTTGTTTTTGTTTTCCTCCTGAACCCTTGACTCACATTTCCCTTTTGTTCCACTGGCACCCGAGTCTCTCATCGCCTGGAGATCATTCATTCATTCATTCATTCATTTATTTACCTGTTTTCAGTTTCCTTAGCTTAAGAAAGGCAGCCCATAATTTTATTTTGAGACCTATTTCCCATTTCAAAATCCTGACAATAGTACTTGTGTAGAGGAATGTGAATTCATAACATGGCTGTTCTGCCAAGAGATCACATTCAAAGATCTATGTCTGTGTGATCTGGCTGGAGTACAAACACACCTTTAATCCAGGAGACAGAGACAAGCAGATGTGAGTTCAAGGCCAGCCTGGTATAGAGCAAGTATCAGGCAAAGAAAAGCTTAGGTCCAGGTGTGGTGGCACAGGCCTTTATTTCCAAATAAAAGTAAAGTTAGTTTGCAGAAGGAAGCACCCATGTTTGAAAGGGATGTCTAATTGAGTGGCAGAAAAGGTGACAAATCAGAGAAGATTTGACAGAATAGGATATGCACAACTCTCACAAGAAGAGAGAGGAAAGGAAAGCTACTTAAAGAGGCAGTTTTATGCCTGTGTAGGTGGCGCACACCTGTAGTCCCAGCACTCGGGAGGCAGAGGCAGGCAGATCACTGTGAGTTCAAGGCCAGCCTGGTCTACAAAGTGAGTCCAGGACAGGCAGGACTACATAGAGACACCCTGTCTCAAAAAAAAAAAAGAAAGAAAGAAAGAAAGAAAGGAAGGAAGGAAGGAAGGAAGGAAGGAAGGATTCCTCTGCACAAGCAATCGAAGTGCAATCGGCCCTGCTATACTATAGGCAGACCTTGGAAATGTTCTGAGTCACAGCTGTTAGACAAAAAAAAAAAAAAAAAAGCCACACACCAAACACTTCACTTGTATAAAATATTCAGGATAAGCAAATCTGTAGAGACAGAAAATAAATTAATGGTTGTTAATTAATAACTCCAATGGTCATATGGTCATAGACCCTAGTGGGGGAACTACTGTTGTTTTCCCACATGAGCGTCTAAATATTTATATTTATACCCATATATTAGTGCTGATCTCAACCTTCCTCAGAGAAGTGTCTATTTACAGTGGTTGTATGGTTTGTTTGTTTGTTTTTCCTCTGGGAAGACAGGCATAGTAGGTAGGTATTGGCCATAATTGTACAATATTTTGTTGTTGTGGTTTTGGTTTGTTTTTTTTTTTTTTTTTTGGTTTTTCAAAACAGAATTTCTCTGTGTAGTCTTGGCTGTCCTGGACACACTTTGTAGACCAGGATGGCCTCGAACTCACAGTGCTCTGCCTGCCTCTGCCTCCTGAGAGCTGGGATTAGAGGCGTGTGTTTGTACAATATTTTAAACATACTAAAAACAACTGGAGTTTGCTGTTTAAGCTATGTGAGTTTTATTTACTTTTTAAAATTGTGAATATGGCCAGGCATGGTGGTGCACGCCTTTAATCCCAGCAGTCGGGAGACAGAGGCAGGTGGATCGCTGTGAGTTCGAGGCCAGCATGGCCTACAAAATGAGTCCAGGACAGCCAAGCCTACACAGAGAGACCCTGTCTCAGGCAAAACAAAACTGTGAATGAGGCATGGTTGTGTACACCTGTCATCCCAACACTAGGGAAGTGGAGGCAAGAAGACAAAACGCTTGAGGCGAGGGCCTGGGGGGGTGCTCAGCACTTAAGAGCACTGGCTGCTTTTCCAGAGGGTCCATGTCTGATTCCCAGCCTCCACATGATAGTGTACAACCATCTGTAAATCCAATTCCAGGTAATCTGATGCCTCCCACTGGCCTCCAGGAGCACCAGACAAGCACGTGGTGCACAGACATACGTGCAACACCCAGACATATAACATAAAAAGTTTTTTTTCAAGGGGTTGAAGAGATAGCTCAGCAGTTAAGGACACTGCCTGCTCTTCCAGAGGTCCTGAGTTCAATTCCTAGCAAGTACATGGTGGCTCACAACCATCTATAATGTCTTTTTTTTTTTTTTTTTTAAGATTTATTTATTATTATGTATACAGTACTCTGCCTGCTTGTACTCCTACAGGCCAGAAGAGGGCATCAGATCACATTATAGATGGTTGTAAGCCACCATGTGGTTGCTGGGAATTGAACTCAGGACCTCTGGAAGAGCAGTCAGTGCTCTTAACCACTGAGCTATCTCTCCAGCCCCCAGCCATCTATAATGTAATCTGATGCCCTCTATTGACCTGCAGGTGTGCATGCAGGCAAAGTACTGTATACATAATAATAAATAACTTTAATTTTTTTTTTCAAAAAAAAAAAAAAAAAGAATTTCAGTCTGGCCTATACTACAGAGTAAGACTGTGTCTCAAAAACCAACCGACCAACAAACTTAATATCCTACTTTTATAAAAGATAATCAATAAAGTTATGACTGGATTTCACAGAAAGCCAAGACTGACAAGAATTAAACAGTTTAGTATCTTCTTGTGACCGGCCAGGGCCAACTCCTCTGTTTGCGCTATTTTAACTTTGATATGACTTTGTTATAGGGGATTTAGATTTCCCTTTGCCTGTGGGATGGACAGAGAGCCCTGTTCCTCTCCACAGGAGCCACCTGTGTTTTCTGTTTCAGAGCATAAATACACCTGCCACTCTCAGTGCAGAGACCTGCTACATCTGGACTGTCCACAGAACGGCAAGCGGCCCGGCTGCACATCCACGTTGGAAGCAAGACAGTTCAGCAAGAGGACTAGCCAGGTAGGAAGAGAAGTCAATCGCTCCTACAGCCTTCTGAGGCTCGGGCCAGCCTGCCACTCATGCACTGTGGCTCGCCCAGGTAGCCTCGTGGGATCAAATCTGTGCTCACTCTTTATCATCAGTATTTCTTTCCTCCCGGCCTATCACATTAGAAGCTCAACTCTGGGTTATGGTGTTAGGAATAACACAGTGGCTTATTCCAATAGGTCTGTCACGGAACATGAGGCTTTGATCTGTTTGATGACTTATGCGTGTGGGGCCAGTCATATTGAAAGGTGTATTTTTTTTCTTCTTAATTTTATTTTTTTAATATATTTTATTAATTTATTCATATTACATCTCAATTGTTATCCCATCCCTTGTATCCTCCCATTCCTCCCTCCCTCCCATTTTCCCCTTACTCCCCTCCCCTATGACTATGACTGAGGGGGACCTCCTCCCCCTGTATATGCTCATAGGGTATCAAGTCTCTTCTTGGAAAAGGTGTATTTTTTTATGCTGACAGAATGTGGCATTTAGATTTGTGATGGATTCGTTACCTCTCCATTGTTCCAAATACACAATGAAGGCAACTGACAGAAGAAAGGGTTTATTTTGGCTTACAATTCTGGAGAATTAGAGTCTATAATGGTGGGGAGACTTGGCAGCCAGGAGCTGGACGCTCGCTGAGACCTGTCGTCTTGAACTGTAAGCATGAAACAGGGAAAGCAAACTTGAAGTGACATTAGTCTTTAAACTGTCAAAGCCCACCTTCAGCGACACACTTCCTCCAACAAGCGGCACGTTGTTTGTTTGTTTCCCCCACCCCCACCCCCGAGACAGGGTTTCTCTGTGTAGCCCTGGCTATCCTGGACTTGGTTTGCAGACCAGGCTGGCCTTGAACTCACAGCGATCCACCTGCCTCTGCTTCCCGAGTGCTGAGATTACAGGGGTGCACCACTGCTCCCAGCTGTAGCCATGTCTTAAATGTGCCAAGTTGCGCCACCAACTGAGGACCAAGTATCTAAGTGCCTGAAGTTCTGGGGGACATTTCTCATTTTGTTTTTTTGTTTGTTTGTTTGGGGTTTTGTTTTGTTTTTCCCAAGACAGGGTTTCTCTGTGTAGCCTTGGCTGTCCTGGCCTCACTTTGTAGACCAGACTGGCCTCGAACTCACAGTGATCCGCCTGCCTCTGCCTCCCGAGGGCTGGGATTAAAGGTGTATACCACCATGCCCGGCAACATTTCTCATTTTAACTACCATGCTCTCTGATGACAAACCTGAACATGAGCCATGCTGGGAGGACATTTGCTTGGGTGCTTGTCCAATTAAAACAATAGATACAGGGCTGGAGAGATGGCTCAGTGGTTAAGAGCACTGGCTGTACTTCCTGAAGACCTGGGTTTGATTCGGAGCACCCACATGGCAGCTCACAACTGTCTGTAACTCCAAGACCTGACACTCAGAGACATACCTGAGGTTTTTAATTATATTTTAAAAACAGTAGATATAGCCAGGCGGTGGTGGCGCACGCCTTTAATCCCAGCACTTGGGAGGCAGAGGCAGGCGGATCGCTGTGAGTTCGAGGCCAGCCTGGTCTACAAAGGGAGTCTAGGACAGCCAAGGCTACACAGAGAAACCCTGTCTCAAAGAAACAAAAAAACAAAAAAACAAAACAGTAGATATACCTTATCTGTGATGGGCATGTACTAAATCCTCAGTCGATACCTTGAAATACAAAGAAGTACCAAACCCTATTCATATATTTTTTTTCTATATGTACATGCCTATAAGAAAGGGTTTTGTTTTTGTTTTTGTTTTTTGAGACAGGGTTTCTCTATGTAGCCTTGGCTGTCCTAGACTTGCTTATAGTGCACGCTGGCACGCACCCAGCAAAAAAAGTTTCTTATAATTATGCATAATAAAAGATTAACAATGGATAAGAATGAAACACATTAATAAGCCAGGTTATTTAAGGCAGGTATGGTGGGTTCACTCTTATAGTCATAATCCTATCACTTGGGAGGCTGAGACAGGAGGATCACCATGGTTTAAAAGTCAGCCTGGGGGCTGGAGAGATGGCTCAGAGGTTGAGAGCGCTGTCTGCTCTTCCAGAGGTCCTGAGTTCAATTCCCAGCAACCACATGGTGGCTCACAGCCATCTGTAATGAGATCTGGTGCCCTCTTCTGGTGTGCAGAGGTACATGCAAGTAGAAGACTGTATACATAAATAAATAAATCTTAAAAAAACAAAACAAAAAGTCAGCCTGAGCTATATATAGAGTGAGTCTGTGCTACAGAAAGAGACACTGTCTTAAAACTACAACAGGGCCAGAAGAGATGGCTCAGTGGTTAAGTGCACTGTCTGCTCTTCCAGAGGACCTGAGTTTAATACCCAGCAACCACATAGATGATGGCTCACAACCATCTATACTGGGATCTGATGCCCTCTTCTGGCAGGCAGGTGCACATGCAGATACAGCATTCATATATAAAATAAATAAATAACATCTTTTTTTTTTTTTTTAAAGAAAGAAAGAAAACTACAACAGTAATGAGTTTTAAACTTAGGAATTACTGGTTCCTACAATCTTGCACCTAACATTTTCAGATCAAATTTGTCTCCACGTAACTGAAACTGTGAAAAAAGTGAAATAACCAAAGACGGGACTAGTTAGTGAAGGTGGTGGCCTTCTTCCTAAAGGGCCTCAGCTAGCTCCTGCCAGCGTGCCAGGGTCCCTCTGCCAGCATGCCAGGGTCTCTCTGCTCTCATGCCAGGGTCTCTCTGCCAGCATGCCAGGGTCTCTCTGCCCTCCATACTTGTTGAGAATCTAGAAGTGTCATAGGCCGTGATGGCTGCTCCTCTATCCCTTCTCCTAACATACCAGTTATTTGTTTATTTATTTATTTATTTTGTTTTTTTCGAGACAGGGTTTCTCTGTGTAGCCCTAGCTGTCCTGTACTCGCTTTGTAGACCAGGCTGGCCTCGAACTCACAGCGATCCGCCTGCCTCTGCCTCCCCAGTGCTGGGATTAAAAGCGTGCGCCACCACTGCCCTGCTCCAGTTCTTTATTTAAAAGCTGGTCGTTCTTGCCAAAGGTTGGACACTAGCCTTAAATGATCTTTCAGTGTCTTGTCTGATATTTCACAACACTGTTTAGCCTCCTCTCTGTGTGAATGAAACTCTTTGGAACCAACAGATTGATTTCTCCTGGCCCCCAACCAACACCAAGCACAAAGGACCAGATACACAGTTCAGCCCTTGTTTTTCCCTTACAAAACTGACTCTGGGTCAGAGCAGTCGTGGTTGTTTGAAGAGCTTGCTCCTCATGTGTGGTTCCCTCATGGAGGTCCCCGTTCAGCTCAATTACACTCAGCAGGAGCGCAGGGAGCCCATGAGGACTCTGTAAGGGGCTTGAATAACAGCCCTGCTAGTGCCCGATGGCTTTGTTCTAAGCAGTGACTGATGGGTTGTGATGCCATGGGTGGGAGTCCCTGCCTGATGTACCAACATTCACAATGGCTTCACAAGAGGCCCTCCCGTGAGGGAGATGAGAGCGGATCCAGTTTGCGGCTGGTAGTTTGTTAGGATAACTCTGGAGGGAACAGAGGGTAAGAGCGGCCCTCTGTAGAGCTTCAGAGACAGCAAACATGCTTAATGGGCTTACACGCAAGTGTAAAGTTAAAACAAATGCTCCAGGAAGTTGCTCAAAGAGTTCCTGGACTTAACCTTCCTTCCTTTCTTTCTTTTTTGCTGTCTGTTTTGTTTGGTTGGAGACATGGTTTCTGTGTGTTATCTTGGCTGTCCTGGACTCGCTTTGAAGACCAAGCTGGCCTCAAACGCACAGAAATCTACCTGCCTCTGCCTCTCAAAGGTGTGCGCCTCTCAGCTATCTCTCCAGCCTGCCTGCAGGCTGCCATACTTCCCGCCATGATTATAATGGGCTAAACCTCTGAAACTGTAGGCCAGCTGCCAGTTAAAGGCTTTCCTCTGTAAGTTGCCCTGGTATCTCCTCACAGCGGTAGACACTAAGACACCACCAGTTCATAAGCAAGAGTGTCAAGCTATTAGTTTACCTGTCATTTTCCTGCACAGTCATTATTTATTTATCCATTTTATTTTTGAGATAGGGTCTTTTTCTATAGCCCTGGTTGTCCTGGAACTCACTATGTAGACCAGGCTGGCCTTAAACTCAAAGAGATCTGCCTGCCTCTGCTGCCTCCCTGGTGCTGGGATTAAAGGCGGGTGCCTCACGATGACCAGTTCATAGGCATGTTTTAAAATTTAGGATCAAGCTGGGCACAGTGGCACAGGCCTGTAATCTCAGCCCTTGGGGAGGTAAAGGCAGGCGGATCTCTGTGAGTTCGAGGCCAGCCTGGTCTACAACGAGAGTCCAGAGAGCCAAGGCTACATAGAGAAACCCCATCTTGAAAAGCAGAAAACCAACCAACCAACAAACAAGCAAAATATTTAGGATCAGATGCAGTGGTGTCTACCTCTAATCCCAGCTACTCAGGAGGGTAACATAGGAGGATCACTTGAAACCAGGAGTTCAAGACAGACTGAACAAAGTAGCAAACTCTCATTTCAAGTAAAATAAATTAAACTGAAAAACTAAATCCATGTAAAAAGTTAAAATCCATTTTTAAAAATTTAGCCACAGCCAGGCATGGTATCGCACGTCTTTAATCCCAGTACTGGGGAGGCAGGGGCAGGTAGATCGCTATGAGTGTGAGTCCAGCCTGGTCTACAAAGTGAGTCCAGAACAACTAAGGCTACACAGAGAATCCTTGTCGTGAAATACCTACCAAAAAAAAAAATTTATTATGTTTTTTAGCCGCTTTAGCTTTGGCAGGCAGGGTGTAAGAAATATTTGGTCTAGTGCAATAGTTTTTAGACTGGCGAGCCTGTTGTGTTCATGATGCCGCCAGCAGAGGGAGCTCTAATACTGACACTTTCTGTTGCGCTGTTGGTTGGTTTCCCATGAGTACCTAATGGCTGCCAGTGCTGAGCACTCAGGACTGAGCACTCAGGACTAAGGCTTGGACCCACGACTATGTCGCTATTATAGCTAATGTTAACGTTCAGAAAGCCTCTGAGAATCTTCTGGTTCACATTTGCTATAAGTGTAAGGCATTTCTAATGCTCCCTCTGCCTGTGTGTGTGTGTGTGTGTGTCTGTCTGTCTGTCTGTCTGTCTGTGTGCGTAGGAATTTGTGAGCGCGTTGGTGGTGGTATGTGTGCCACTGTGCACCTGTGGAGTTCTCAGAACAGCTTTGTAGGGTCGTCGGTATTAATGAGGCCAGTCTATCATGGCTACGTCTACCATCAGTCCTGACCAGAAGGGGGAGCCACTTCCAAGCTTCTTCATAATGATGGTGCCCCTGCTGAGTCCGGAAGGCCTTAGGGACAGCATGCGTACTGGACCCTCTCACATTCGTTTGGCTTCTGCATTCCTCTCATTTGCCAGGGCAGCAAGTGTCCCCACTTTGCTCAGCACTGCCAACTATTTCCCTAGGCTCTGAAGTGTCACCTTAGCAATGGCTTTGTCTTGTCCTCCAGAACCCTCTGGTTTTTACATCTCATGTCCCACCTAGGCATCCTCTAGTGAAGGAATTATTTTGTTTTTGAAGGAATTTTTTTTTTTAAAGAAATTAGCACTCTGCGAAAATGGCTCGATGGGACGGACAGGGCGCCTGCTAAGCAAGCATCGAGGACCTGAGTTTGGCTCGCCAGCACCCATGGGAAAAGCTGAGCGTGGCCGTGTGTGTGGCGGGTAGTTGCAGCCCTTTGGGGGCTTATGGGCCACCAGCTTAGCTGTAGGTTTTGTGAGAGACCTTGTCTCAAGGGAATAAGATGGAGAATGAAAAACTAGGATATTCGATGTCCTTTTCAGGCTAGGAACACACAGATACACACACACACACACACACACACACACACACACACACACACATACTACACATAGATAAATGCAGAAAAAGAAGAAAGCTTAGAAGGATGCCTCCAAACATGCACTTAGCATGCAAAAGCCTCTGGCCTCAATGTCTTACACTGAAAAAGGGGGGGGGTGTGGAAGCAAAAGGGAATAAAAAGCAAAGAAAACTGAAAAAGAACACAAGCAAGAACGAGAGCAAATGTTGTATTAAGCTGACAGTCAAGGCTCACGCAGGAGCCAGGCAGACAGTTCAATATCTGCATACATCACGTGACAGGAAGTTATCACGTGGTAAGGCAGGAAGCCAGAGCAGGTAGGAGACAGGCTTATTACAACCTCTTTCATAGATACTACTCCAGGGTCCTGTGAGAACTGTTTTCATCTCATTGGAGGGTAACATCTACCATAGCCTAGCCACCTCCTCCTAGGTCCCCACCCTTCAAATGTCCTGCTGTGTGTGAGCATTGCCACACTGGGCACCAAGCTTTTAACATGTGAGTGAACCTTTGGGGCACAAGCCATAAACTGGGCCTAGTGACACACATCTGTAGTCCCAGCTACTCCAGAAGTTGAGGTGGCCCTAAAAGACAGAATAAGTTCAAGGCCACTTCTGAATAGCTTAGTAAAACTCTGTTTCAAATTTTAAAATAAAAAGAGGACTATCACCTGGCCCAGGTGATCTCCAGCACTCTCTCACCAATGCACAAATACACACAGATGCACATGTATACACAGACATAACACAGACACAAACAAATATGCACACACATTCATACTAGATCACGTATGCACAGATACATACACTACATTACATATACATGCATGTGCACACACACACACACACACACACATGATCTAGATCTAGAGCTTGTCTTTTTCACTAATTCTGGCTTATACCATTACACACTCCATCACCAGATGCCTGCTGACCTTGTCCTGTCCCTTAAGTCCTTCACTTTTTTTTTTTTTTTGGTTTTTCGAGACAGAGTTTCTCTTTGTATCCTTGACTAGCCTGAACTTTGTAGAGCAGGCTGGCCTCGAACTCAGAGATTTGCCCACCACAGCCTGGGGTCACTGAGGGTTCTTATCATTACATTACAGTTTGGGCTACTGATACACAGTATCATGAATGCTAGGCTTTGTCTCATCTGCTGTCAGTCTGAAGTAACAGTCTCAATTCTCAACTGATAATATTTGCTATTTGGCAATGAAGAATCTGCACTTTGCAAAGCAGATTAACAGAAGGGCCTTCATCTTACTGTTATTCTAACTTTACTGGAGTAAGTACTAATTTTCTTTTGTTATTCTGGTAGATAAAATACTTTTCTCCACTCTGCCCCCACCTTTTGTTTTTCCTTTTTGAACAATGTAAACATGCATTTCTTTGGGAAAAAATGAGGGCCAGGCATGGTGGCGCACGCCTATAATCCCAGCACATTGGGAGGCAGAGGCAGGTGGATCTCTGTGAATTTGAGGCCAGCCTGGTCTACAAAGCCAGTCCAGGACACAACCAAGGCTGGAAAAAAAAAAAAAGCAGTTTGATTGTGTCTCAATATTTTTTGCATGTGTTAGTGAAGTCACGTTAAAGCCTGCATGAGGAAGTAGATGGTGACTGAAGACAAGCTGTCCAGGGAGCCAGAAGCAACAGGTTCGGGCATGATTGAACAAACAATGTCTTGCTTTGGAGCTGCAAGTGTGGCTAGCCCAGTGATCCCTGCATGGCCCTGGGTCCAGTCCTCAGCATCCTTCGGAGTGTGTGCCAGAGTGTGCAGTGTCTTTTTTGCACCGATTACTGACACCCAAACCATGGAAAGAGTTTTGTAGATGGAACTTACTTATTAGGAAGATTTTTGTTACTATAGCAACATATGTGAAGCAGCCGATGGGATGGAGAATGGAGATGTATTTAACCTACAGCCCTGGATCCTGAAGGCACAGACAGGCTGGGACCACAGTCCCCTTGTGTTTGTCACATCCTGGTAGGAATGCATATATAAATATATCAGTGTCTGTCTGATAACACACTTCTCCTCAGAGGCCATGTGGATTGGCCAGGACTTAATCCAGTTGAGTCATAGCCCCTATCCCACCCCCACCCCCAGCCCCCCCAAAGGCCCCACCTTTGAACTCAGTAGGTAGGAGTTAGGGTTCCTTATTTACATTATTAGCCTATGATTTTGGAAATTAAACTCAGCCAGCAGCTGTGGGGGGTGGGGCAGCCTGTGACTCCATACTCAGATGAAGACAGCTTTTCTAAGAATGGTCCCCATCCTAGATATGTCTGCTTTTTCCTCCCAGGAATGCGACCCATCTTGCTTTACATATTTGTGTTTTATCATGTGACCCGCTTGCATGGCACTGTGGCAAAGCATCCGAAGAACACGTTCCAAAACAAAACTCACTGGAATCAAGGCCAGTGGCCTCAAAACTCAAGGTGTAGTAGAGCCCGCCACCTAGCAGGCACTCAGTAAGTTAGACACCGTGCCTTGAAAGCGTCCCCACCAAGCCGGGCGTGGTGGCGCACGCCTTTAATCCCAGCACTCGGGAGGCAGAGGCAGGCGGATCGCTGTGAGTTCGAGGCCAGCCTGGTCTACAAAGTGAGTCTAGGACAGCCAAGGCTACACAGAGAGACCCTGTCTCAAAAAAAAACAAAAACAAAAAAAACCAAAACAGGAATAACACTCCTGAATTTTTCTCAAGGCAGAGGCAGGGAGACCTGTGGCTACTGTGTGAAAAGCACACTATTAAAGATAGCATCGCGGACCATAGTCATGGCCTATGCCTTTAATCCCAGCACTCAGGAGGCAGTGGCAGGCCAGTCTGGTCTATTCAGTGAGATCCAGGACAGTGCAGTGAGATCCTGCCTCAAAAACAAACAAACAACAAATAAACAAAGTCCAGTTGGGCCATCAAAGGACTCCAATGGTTAGGATTTTGCTGGCAAACCTAGCAACAAGTTCAATACTGGGGGACCACCACCCCCCCCCCCCCCCGTGATGGAAGGAGAGAGCAGAACTCGCCACAATTTGTCCTCTGACCTCCACTCTTAACACTGAGACATATGCGTGCGCAAACACATATACACAAAATAAATACATACGTTAGTGGAATTTAAAAACATTTTAAAAGATAAAAGCACAGATAAACACTCACTTGCACATATGGCATCTATAATGGAAGTTGCAATGCATGCTGGTCCCCGTCTTCGTAGGGGCAGGGTTTCTAGGCTCCTGATACCTGAGGCAGTGTTTATCGTGTTGCCAGGCGGGGACCAAGGGCAAAAGGCAGTTGTTGGGGGTGCTTAGGCCCACATTAAGTGCAGCTTTACAGCTGTGGCTGGGGCACAGGCTGTAGCAGCCGAGGTCTGCATAACTGATCCTCTCTACACTGCCCCAGGGCAGGGCAGCAGCTGGGGCTTGCAACTGTTGAGCAGATGGATTTCAAAGAGGCCTGGATAGAGGAAACCTGTTGTAAGGGGTACAGCTCGAGAAACAGATGCCTGGTGACATCAGTAATTCCCCACGGGCGGAACCGAAGGGAGTGATTCTTGGTCCTGCCTTTGTCAGTCTCTGCTGGGACTGCATAAGGGCGGATATAGAGATGTGGCCAGAATGTCCTGCCAGTGACCACAAGGCACCATTTCCGGAGAGGCAGTGACAGGCAGCGCTCACCATCCCCAACTCTGCATTCTATCCCAGAGCATCCCTTTCTCTGTAGCCAGATAATAACCCTCACTCCCTATATTTCTCCCCCCGCCCGTCACCGCCCCCCCAGCCATCACTCTACACACTGAGCAGAGCTAAGGAACCCCATGCTGTAAAATGAAAGGAGCCTTGACACCCACCACCACCACCACCACCCCCCCCAGCGAGTGCTCAGGCCCGCCGGGCTACCTCCTGAAGAGTACAATTTGAGACTTCTCTGAAATAGTTGACAAGCCCTGAATAATAGCCAGCCGCTGGTGTCCCAGTCGCAGCTACGATGTAGCGTTCCTGGAAAGGGTCTCAGTCTGGTTTCTATAGCAGATTAACTGAGAGAAGATAATTCCTAAAGAAAAGAAACTGAACTCTTGGATCTAGATGCTAGGAGGACAACACTGGATGTCCCTATCTGTTGTGGGCCTCAGGTGGGTGTCACACACAATAGATAGTGAAAGGGCCCAAATTCCTCCTACTGAAACCTCTCCAAACACCGCCACCATGAGGAATTAAAATTCTAACCTGCTGGGCTCCCTCTCTAGCAGACAGAGGCCTGCCCTGGAAGCCCAGCTTGGCTGCCACAGTGCAGGTTGCACTGGACCCTCTGCTTGGCCTCTAGCCTGCTGATCTGTGCAGTGCACAAACCTTATACCTGTGGGGCTGGTCCTTTCCCACCTGGAAGATGAGGACTTGCTCCAACACCATGGCCTCTTCTTTCCTCTGTATCTCTTCATTGTTACTCTTAAGGTATAGACCTGGGAGTTTCAGAGTGGCTAGAAGGAGTTTTAGAAATTTGCTTTATACCCGGGCGTGGTGGAATACACCTTTGATCCCAGCACTTGGGAGGCAGAGGCAGGCGGATCGCTGTGAGTTCTAAGGCCAGCCTGGTCTACAGAGCAAGTCCAGGACAGCCAAGGCTACACAGAGAGACCCTGTCTCGAAAAACCAAAAAAAAAATTGCTTTATGTTGTACTTGTGTGTGTGTAGTACTCACAGTGATAGGTATGTACGCGTGTCCATGACATGAGAGAAGTCAGAAGACAACCTGTGAAAATTTTTTTCCTTCCATGTGGATCCTAGGCATTGAGGTCCGGCTGTCAGCCTTGGCAGCAAGTACCTTTACTCACTGAGCCATGTTGCCAGTCCCAGAGGTGAATTTTTTTAAGATTTTTATTTTATTTTACTGTTATGTATACAATGCTCTGTCCATATGTACACCTGTTGGCCAGAAGAGGGCACCAGATCTCATTATAATTATGAGCCACTGTGTGGTTTCTAGGAATTGAACTCAGGACCTCTGAAAGAACAGCTAGTGCTCTTAACCTCTGAGCCATCTCTCCAGCCCCAGAGATGATTTTTATAGTTTGCCAAATAGAAATCTATGGGCTTATCTAAGAATATATCACCTTAAAGATCTTTGTTCCTATCATAAAATTGTTTTTCTGCAGCCAGGGCACAGTGGCACAGGCCTATAATCCCAGCACTCTGGGAGGCAGAGGCAGATGAATCTCTATGAGATCGAGTCCAGCCTGGTTTACAAAGGGAGTCCAGAACAGCTAAAGGCTACACAGACAAACCTGGTTTTGAAAAAAAACAATTTCAGGGTCTGGGGCAGGCAAGGCAGCTGAGTAGGGGACACCACTTGCTGCCAAGTGTTACCACCTTAGTTTGGTCTCTGAGACCCACATAGTGAAAGCAGAGAACTGACTTTCTAGAAGTTCCCCCTTACCTCTACATGCACACGTATGCACACACACAAACATGCACACGAATAATCAATAAATTCAAATTTAAATTCAAACCCATTTAAAACCACAGGTCTACATATACCACATTAGTCTTTCCTCTGCTTGCGCCTTGGCCTTCTAAATCTCTGTGGCTCTGGTCTCGGCCTCTTCTGATTCGGGTTTGGCCCACAAAGTGCGCGTAGCTTTCTGGACCTACCCTTTTCATTTGAACCCAAAACCTCACGCAGAGAATGCATTGTTACAGATGGTTGGATTAATTAAAATGTGGACTGGGCTGATTACGCACATTTCTTCTCTGGAGAGGCTTGTTCAGTGTTATCCTAAAACTGGTGTTCAGTGGCTCTGACAGTGGGAGCACAGATGTTTCAGCTCAGACCTCTCTCCTTTATATATCTCATCTGGGAACGATGATGCTATCAAGGGACAAATACCTTGTCAACTCAACATCAATTCTTGACCTCTGGTCTGATTTATGAATTCTTCCTGTGACCACGCAATCTGAGCAGAAGGCAGTCTCTGAAATGGGTTTTGAATTTTAATATCTTTTCATACTGGCTTCTTTGTCAAGCCACAATTTGTGTAGCTGGCTTAACTTGCTGAGTAGAAACTAGAAACATACGTTTCTCCAACAGGCAGAAACAAAGGGGAAATGTGTCCTTCTGAGAGCCACCCAGCTGCCTGCAGCCACCCCCACCATTCCCCCTGGTCTATGAGCAGCCTTCAGAAAACCCTGCCTCTGACTGGGTGCCAGCTGTGACGTCTCTCACAGGGCTCTTGTGTGGCAGGGAACAAGCAAAGCTCCTTCCTGTCTTCTCCACAAGGCTCCTCATAACCACGGGAAGTGGGCCCTTCTGCCTCAGAGAAAAAACTGGAAATGATCCTTAACCCTTGGGTCTCAAGTCATCTGGCTACTGAGGGGACAGGCTAAACAGAATATAGAGGGGCTGGAGAGATGGCTCAGTGGTTAGGAGCACTGGCTGCTCTTCCAGAGGTCCTGAGTTCAATTCCCAGTCACACGGTGGCTCACAACCATCTATAATGGGATCCAATGCCCCCTTCTGCCCTGCAGGCTCTATATGCAGATAGAGTGCTCATATGATTTAAATAAATAAAAGAATTTAGCCAGGCGGTGGTGGCATAGGCCTTTAATCCCAGCACTCAGGGAGGCAGAGGCAGGCAGATCGCTTTGAGTTCGAGGCCAGCCTGGTCTACAAAGTGAATCCAGGACAGCCAAGACAACACAGAGAAACCCTGTCTTGAAAAAACAACAACAAAAAACAAGCAAACAAAAGTAGAATTTAGAGCTTGTGTAGCAGGCAGCTTTTGGTTCTGTCCCTAGCTCCATGTAAGCAGAGCACTCCTCCATGTAAGCAGAGTACGGTGGTGCACCTCTAACCCCAGCTCTGAGGAAGAAGAGTCAGGGCGATCAAAAGGTCAAGATCACCTTTAGCTACAGAGTAGTAAGAGACCAGCTTAGGCTACCTAAAACCCTATCAATTTATTTATTTAGTTAGTTTTGTAATTAAGTATCTAGAAATGTCACCAAAAGTGTTTTGTTTTAAAACACTGTATCTTGGCTCTTTAGCAAGCGACCAATCAGACACTTTCCAAAAAAAAAAAAAAAAAATCACAACGAGGTCATCTGAAAGGATTTTCCTGACATATGTAGATATGTGTCCCTCAAGAGACTTTCCGACTGTAGAACAGTGTGTATCTCAGGGTGCACCCTCTGCAGGTTAAGCACAGCTGTGGGACACTAGGAGAGGTCCCTCACTAATTATCAAAAGAGTAAGACGATCCTCAAGTTCAATAGCAGAGCTGCACCCCCACCACCACCACCTGGAAGCCCGCTCCGGAATAGAGAAACAAAATGGGTGTGAAACAGACAGGGCTTCCGGATTTCATCCACCTCGGAAGGAAGTAGCCCTGGAGATAAACTGACTGCGACTAGGCTGGCTGAGTGCCTGCCTAGCACACAGGGAGCCCTCGAGTTCCAACCCCAGCAACTGCACAAAACAGACATGGTGCTACAAGCCCGTAATCCTAGCCCTGGGCAAGGTGCATGCAGAAAGACCAGACTGATTCAAGATCATTCTTGGTGACGTGAGGAGTTCAAGGGCAGCCCGGGAGACTGGAGCCACTGTCTCAAAATGAAAAGGGGAGGGATGGGGAGCTCTCACTAAGCCTCTCCCTGCTCTGCCCTTCATAATGGCACGCTGTGGACCCTGGACAAAGCCTAGGGACTGTCAGCCTTCAAAGTCAGGGCTTAAGAGGCCACCTGGCAACAGGAAATGAAGCATTGTCCTCTACTCCATACCAATGAACAAGCCAGGAAGCTTCACGGTCACCTGGCAACGCCGAGGAAGTGCAAACCGGTCCAGTCAGCTCTGAATGGCTAAGCTGGGTTTCCGGACAAATGGTTTCCTGTTCAGTCAGCTCTCTCGCGGCGGCGGCACTTTCTTTTCTTTAAGACACCTGTGTTTTTTGGCTGACAGGAGAGGAGACCATGCCAAGCTTTCTGGCAGCTTCTCTGCTCTGGTGACCAATGTCACATCAGTCATTCCCAGTGATTAGCTCCCATCACTGATCCTGGAAGCTTTCTTTGCCTCCACCCCCCCTCCCTCCCCGCCCCCCACTTTGTCTATATGGCCTCTTTCCTCTCCTCCCATTCCCACGTGCCTGGGCAGGCCCAGCTATATATAAATCCAAACCTGAGGTCAGGACGGTAAGGGCAAGAGGTGATTTTATTTTTCCTTCCTTCCTGTTTAGCCTTGACTGAGGCTTGACCCCGCCCCTGTAGGACAAGCAGTGATTTTTGAGGTTTTTGCTGATGGCACAATCAATGGCTCTATTGTTTTTGAGAGATGGAGGGCAAAGGTTCTTCTATCAATCCCAGAATTCACAGGGCCATTTGCAAGTTACCCTTTCCTTTGAGTTAGGTTCTGTGGTAATTTCCCCTGAACTCTGCCTTCATAGCAGTGAACATAGCTGACAGTCATAGATTTGAGTGTGTGATTATTTGATGTTTTCTTCTCACTAGACTATTCTATAGGCTGAATTGTGTCATGTTTTTAGGCCCCAACCCTCTATGTGAATGGTTCTCAACCTTCCTAATGTGTGACCCTTTCACACTTCCTCATGCTGTGGTGACCCCCAACCATAAAATTATTTTCGCTGTTACTTCGCAACTGTAATTTTGCCACTGTTATGAATTGTAATGTATATATCTGTTTTCCTATAGTCTTAGGAGTCTTAGATGACACCTGTGAAAGGATCATTCGAGCCCTAAAGGGGTCACCACCCATAGGTTGAGAACCATTGCTCTATGTGATAATATTTGAAACTAGACAGAGCATTGGGCAGGTGATTCCGGTTAGATGAGGTCATGGAAACAGGGCACCTGTAGCACTCATTTTTTTTTTTTTTTTT
>OU015756.1:12865677-12904805 GCA_907169655.1 Acomys percivali
GCAGCACACACTTTAAGTCCCACCACTGGGAGGCAGAGGCAGGTGGATCTCTGAGTTCCAGGCCAGCCTGGTCTACAGAGTGAGTTCCAGGACAGCAGAGCTACACAGAGAAACCCTTTCTTGAATAACCAGAGAGAGAGAAAATAATAATAATAAATTAAGCTGATGGTTCCAGAGAGATAAGAGTCCATCTTCCTGGGGAAAGTTGGCAGCTAGCAGCGGGCATAGGAGCAGGAAGCTAAGAAATCACAGTTTTTATTTCAAACAGGACGCAGAGCTCTTGAGCTGAAAGCAGAGTGAGGCTCTCTACTCTCAAAAGCTACCTTCATTGGCATCCTTCCTCCAGCAACGTCACAGCTTCTAAACTTCCCCAAACACACGGCCAAGCAGAGGCCAAGTGTTTACATTCCCACGCCTATGGGCGACCTTCTTCATTCAAACCACTGCAGAGGGGCAAACTAGCGCCCTTTGAAGAGTCATTAGGACTAAGCTTAGTCTACCATTTTAGCTTTTGGGAGCAGATGCCACAAGATCAGGACTTTGAGGTCAACCTCAGCTATCTGAGGCCCTGTCTCATAAACAGAAGACATGGGGGGGCTGTGGCTCCCTTGAAATAGTGTTTGCTGCTGAGTGCGGTGGTGCACGCCTTTAATCCCAGCACTCGGGAGGCAGAGACAAGCAGATCGCTGTGAGTTCAAGGCCAACCTGGTCTTCAAAGAGAGTCTAGGACAGCCAAGGCTGCACAGAGAAACCCTGTCTCAAAAACAAAAGAAAGGAAGGAAGAAAGAAAGAAAGAAAGAAAGAAAGAAAGAAAGAAAGAAAGAAAGAAATAGTGTTTGCTTACCATGCATGAGACCCTAGATGGAATCACAGGATGCAATAGAGAGGGCAGGACAGCACATGCCTATAACCTGACACCTCCGGAAGCAGAGGTGGTCAAGATCAGTCTCAGATACATAGAGAATTTGAGCCCAGCAAGATGGCTTAGTGGTATTTGCCAAATACCCATATGATAGGAGGACAGGCCTGAAAGTTGTCCTCTGATTTCCACATATGCACCATCAGGGAGGGCATGTACAACACACACACACACACACACACACACACACACACACACACACACAATGAATATATCTAATTTTTAAAAAGACTTGCTTCTAAATTTACCTACCTGCATGAGTGTATATCACATGTGTATGGGTGCCTGCGGGGCCCCAAAGAGGTCATCAGATCCTCCGGAGCTGTAATTACAGATGGTTGTAGGCCACCCCATGGTGGGGAGGGTAGGAACTAAACTAATCTTGTGCCATTGTAGTAAATACCCTCAACCACTAAGCCACCTTTCCAGACCCAATTCTTTAAATTAAACAAACAAACAAACAAACAAAAAACAAAGCTGGGTGTAGTGGTCTATATAATTAATCCCAGCAGAGGCAGGTAGATCCCTATGAGTTCAAGGCCAGCCTGATCTACATAGGGAGTTTCAGGACCAGTAGGGCTACCTGGTGAGACCTGGTCTCAAAAAAGTAGGGGAAGCCACCACGTGTGGTGGTGCATGCCTTTAATCCCAGCACTCCGGAGACAGAGGTAGGTGGATCTCTGTGAGTTCGAGGCCATCCTGGTCTACAAAGCGAGACCAGGATAGTCAAGACTACACAGAGAAACTGTGTCAAAAAACAAACAACCAAAAAAAAAAAATCCATCAAAAAACAAAAAACAAAGCAACTCCAGGACAGCCAAGGCTAGCACAGAGAGACCCTGTGGGGGGGGGGGGGGGCAGAGTGAGTGAGTGAGGAGTTGGAAATTTTGGAGCTTGAACTCAGGAGGGGTTTGCCTGCATTGCTTAGGTAAGCCATCACCACCGAGGAACAGACCCCTTCACAATCACACTTGAACTATATGAGTGTGTGTCTGTACACCCTGTGTATTCAGTGTCCACAGAGGGCAGAAAAGGGTGTTGCACCCTCTGGAACTGGGGTGATGTGGGTACTGGGCATTGAACCTGGATCTTCTGCAAAAGCAGTAAGCACTCCTAACTGCTGAGCCATCTCTCCAGCTCCAGCTATTGGTAGGAGGATAAAGTTCTTTCTTCTGTAGCTGGCCCCACAGCACCTTTGGCTCAGGAAACACTAAAGGCCAGTACGTCCCTTCAGTCACATTTTCTACTGCCCCTGAGAGACGTCCTGCTTGGTGTGGAACCATTCATTCCCTTTGCACTCACGCGCCCACTATTCAGAGGTAGAATCAATATTGTCAAAGCCCTGAGCTGGCTTTATATTAAGAGAAGACTTGGTGGCTCTAGGGAGGAACCCACAAAGGCTTTGTTGAACTTCAGAAAGCTGGGACCACAAAAGGAGCCGTCACTCACCCCCTTTTGTCTGAGTTGATTATTACTTTGCAGAGGGGGAGATCTCTCAAGTCACATGGTTTGTTCGGTTAGTAAGAAACCTGGATCTTATTTGCTTTGCTTATGAGGAATTTTTTTTTGGGGGGGGGGTTTCAAGACATGGTTTTTGGTAGCCTTGGCTGTCCTGGACTCACTTTGTAGACTAGGCTGGCCTCGAACTCACAGTGATAATGCCTACCTCTGCCTCCCCAGAGCTCTGGGATTAAAGGCATGCCACTACTCCTGGTGAATGATATCTTTTTAAAAATGTTTTTCTTGTTTGTGTATGTGTGTGTGTGTGTGTGTGTGTGAGAGAGAGAGAGAGAGAGAGAGAGAGAGAGAGAGAGAGAGAGAGAGAGAGCGCATTTTTGTGCTCTCACACAAGTGTATCAAGGTCAGGAGTTGGTTCCCTCCTCCCACCATGTGGACTGAGGAAATTGATCTCAGGCTTAACAACATGTTCCTTCATCTGAGGAGCCATCTTGCTGGCTGAGTTATGTCTTAAGTGTCTATAAAATTGTTCCTTCTCAGCCGGGAGTGCTGGCGCATACCTTTAATCCCAGCATCTGGGAGGCAGACGCAGGTGGATCGCTGTGAGTTCGAGGCCAGCCTGGTCTACAAAATGAGTCCAGGACAGCCAAGGCAAAACAGAGAGACCTTGTCTCAAAAAGCCAAAAAAAAAAAGAATGCTGGGACATTACATTAAGTAAAGGACAGAATGAAGGAAGCCCGCAGGTGACAACAGTGCCGGTGGAAAACAAGAGTGAATTTGATTGAGGGACTGAGAGGTATTTTGCAAAAACTAGTAACTGTTCCCTTAAACTAGTGACAATATTTCCCCCCTCAAAAATGATTTCTAAAATTGTTGTGTGATCTTTCCTTGGATGATAAATCAAAATAAGAAGTGATTTTTTTTGACCTGAGAAATCTTTTTTTTTTTAAATTGGTGTTTTCGAGACAGGGTTTCTCTGTGTAGCCTTGGCTGTCCTGGACTAACTTTGTAGACCAGGCTGGCCTCGAACTCACAACGATCCACCTGCCTCTGCCTCCTGAGAGCTGGGATTAAAGGCGTGCCCCACCACCGCCAGCTTGACCTGAGAAATCTTACTCTGCCCAGCAATGCAGTGTCGACTGCTCCTCTGGACTCTGCTGAAGCTCTGTAGAGAAGTGCTCACTGGCTCTGGCCAGTTCGTAGGTACACTTATTTTCCAGGGAAGGCTGGAAGCGTGCAGGAAGACTTGAGATTTGGGGTGGGAAGTGGGGGTGGGCGATGTGGTGTGCCCTGGTTTGGTTCTACGGACTGTCGCACTGAGCTCCACCCTTCCTGCAGAAGCTCTTGGGCAATCCTTTCAAAACAAGTTGTTGAACGCTCTGGAGAGATCCCCTCACCCAGCCTCCACCTACCCGAGGCAACAGGAGGAATCAGAGTTAGCTTCTTCACCGCCTTCAAATACTGATCCTTTGTTCCCCAGGAGGGATGTCTGGTCCACCTGCTGGCACAGCTAATATAGCTGCTTTGTTTCGGCTCTTTCTGGAATTAAAAGAACTTTCTGGCTAGACTGGTTGTTTACTCAAGGGTTCTGTGTCAGGTAGAATCGGATCTGTGCTTTACCTAAAACCTGGACGTCAGTCATCCTTGTGACTTTTGCCGGCCCCTCGGGACCCAAAGGAGAGCGTCTTACCTACTCCCCTTGCCCTCCAGCAAATCTTCCGGATCCTGGCTGCGGAGTCCCTAAGCCTATCCACTTCCTGTTTTCCGTTTAAAGCCTGCGGGCAAAATCTTATTTTACATAACACACATGGTCGATTTGTCTGTGCTATCAGCTTCCAATCAATTCATATTTTAATGTTTGTCAGCTGGTGTTCCAGGCACTCATATGGCTTAAATGTGACTGCACAGTTCCTATCCAGAAATAGTGTCGCCCACCAAAGCCCCACGTCCAGGTAGTGCGCAGCATTCTGGCCTTGAGGCCAGCGGTAATCCAAACCATCTGCACTTAACAACAATGAACGCGCCGCCTCAGACCTCCCGGGCATTTCCTTCCTCTGATTATAACCTGGAGTCTCCGGCAGAACTCGGGGAACAGCAGCCAGGCAGAACAGGCTTGGGTGCCAGTTCGGCTACCTCAGGGTGGTTCTATAGGGAGGAACTCCATTTCCTGTAACAGCTTTTTCCCTCGGCTTCTAACGAACCTTGAACTTAGAATGGTGGTGATCTCCACTTTTGCCCGGAGGGCTTGAAGAGAAAGCTTTCATTTGTGGAGCCTGAGTCAGGCAACATTCTGAGGTTAAATTTGTCCCGGATACCTTATAGCTCTCATTTTCTCATTTCCTCTTGGCCTTACCTCCCACTTTTTATGCTCTCAGAAGTGTTTTAGAGTACTTGCCTAGCACACAGGAAGGCCTGGGTTGAAACCCCAGAACTACCTACCTAAACCAGGTGTGCTGGCCCACAGCTGTAATCCCAGCATTTAGGAGGTGAAGGTCAGATGAAAAATTCAAGGTCATTTTTGACTACGTAACTAGTTGGAGGCCAGTGTATACTACACAGGGCTCTGTCTCAATACAAACCGAGGCTGCCAAGATTGCTTAGCCGGTAACGGAGCTCATCATACAAGTCTGATGCCCAGACAGGGTAATCCTGGGGACCTAGGTAAAGGTGGAAAGAGAAGTGACCACAGAATTGTCGTCTGACTGCCATGGGTGCATGGTGCCATGAGGCAACAACACACCAAACACACATTAATGATAAATAGATTAAATTTAGGGGGGGAAAAAAAAAAAAGAAATAAAGTCAAGGTTTACTTTCAGTACTTTTTTTTGTCTTGTCTTTTGTTTGGTGGGCATTGTTTAGTTTTTTGAGACAGGGTTTCTCTGTGTAGCCCTGACTGTCCTAGACTCTCTTTGTAGACCAGGCTGGCCTTGAACTCACAGAGATCCACCTGCCTCTGCCTCCCGAGTGTTGGGATTAAAGGCATGCACCACCACCACCAGCCAAGATAGGATATTCTTGGGACAACTGCTTGCTCTGTACTAATACTTCCATGATTATTCAAGTCTCTGTAGGGAACAGCGAGATCAAGACTGCACGCACACGGCTCGAGTAAGCACTGTGTTCCCCGTAATTACTTTGTAGACACAAGCCTGGGATCTTGGCTTTCAAACAAAGGGGATAAGATGCCTTCACTTCAATGAAAAGGGAGACCAATGGGAAACTCATGCTAAGAGGTTTTTAGCTCGTTCTAGACTGTTCATTACGTATAAAATGGAGAGTTTGCAGACGATCTTTCTAAACAGTACCACCTATGAAGCGAAACCTGAAATGTGAATTCTAGACTCGCCTTCACATCCGTCTCCTCTGTGGTCTGTATGGGACTTGAATCTCAGGGATGGGGAGATAGGCTTATCTGCGGCACCGCTCAGTTTCCACCTGCGAAGAGGAATAATTACAGGGCCTTTACGCTAAGATAAGTACAGGAGAAAGTGCTGCGAGCATTTAAAGAAGAATGGCCCAAGACACATGGAGCTATGATTATTATACTCTGCTATTTAATTTCTCCATGTGGAGATGCAGCCATTACTGAGAGTACCCCTCAATGACACTGCCAAGAAGCTCCATCCTCAAGTTGTTAAAAGATGAAAGGGCGCCTCAATGTTTCTTTGCTTGGAGTCTGGTCTCACCCTAATCTAGTGGGTGAGGAGGCTGGAATAGCTCCCCTTTTCCAAATTTTTATTTAAAAGGCTCACACAGTATATGGCTCAGCCAATGTAGGCGCTTGCTGCCCACCCTGACCAGCTGAGTAACCTAACCACCAAAATTCAGTCCTTTGTTTTTGTTTGTTTTTTTTTTGTTGTTTTGGTTTTTCGAGACAGGGTCTCTCTGTGTAGCCTTGGCTGTCCTGGACTCGCTTTGTAGACCAGGCTGGCCTCGAACTCACAGCGCTCCGCCTGCCTCTGCCTCCTGAGTGCTGGGATTAAAGGCGTGCGCCACCACCGCCCGGCATAAAATTTAGTGCTTTGGAACCCTCATGGGAAAAGGAGAGAACCAACTCCTGCAGGTTGTGCTTGAGCTTCAAACACATGCAGTGGCTTCCTTTTTTTTTTTAATTGTTTTAATTTTTTATTTAATTTTAATGTGCCCTAGTATGAGAGTGTCAGATCTCGGAGTTACAGACAGTTGTGAGCTGCCATGTGGGTGCTGGGAATTGAACCCACGTCCTTTGGAAGAGCAGGCAGTGCACTTAACCACTGAGCCATCTCTCCAGCCCCCACAGTGGCTTCTTTGAAACGGCATTTTGTGGATTGCAACTGTAGTGGTAGACTGCTCAAGGGTGTGGGTTCTGATCCATGGGCACACATACACACACAGATATGCACACACACACATATGCATATACTTCCACACCCACAGAAACAAACCCACACGCCACACGCAGCTGAACACATACAATTCCAAATAGCTAGTATGTAAGCAAAGAAGTTATTAAACTAAGAGAAGACAGTGAACTCTCCCAGGGGACAGTCACGTGTGGACATCTGTCTAAATCAAGTGTCCTCTTCCCTGGGGGGGGGGGGGCAAAGTTCCTATATATGGCCCTGGCTACTGATGCAGAGAATGGTTTTCTTATGAAAGGTTAGCTCTTCAGAACTGTTTCTGTGACTGCAGATTGCAGCTGTAGTGGTAGACTGTGCGTGTATGTTTCTAGGGATTGAACCAACAGACCTGTACATGCTAAGGGTATGCTATAGTGTTGGCTACAGCCCAGCCATAGGAAAGAGAAATGTACACTCTATTTTTAGCCACTCTCCTTGAGTGTGCTACTTTTCGTTGTTTTCAGCTTGAAGAACTCCTCATACCAGCGTGGCGTATCTTAGAACAACGTATTTTTTTTTAAGATCTATTTATTTTATGTGCATGCATACATTGCCTTCATGCACACCAGAAAAGGGCATCAGATCCTATTACAAATGGTTGGGAGATGCCATGTGGTTGCTGAGAATTGAACTCAGGACCTTTGGAAGAGCAGCCGGTGCTCTTAACCTCTGAGCCATCTCTCCAGCTCCAGAGCAACGTATTTTTGTTTTGTTTTGTTTTTCGTTTTTTCAAGATAGGGTCTCTCTGTGTAGTCTTGACTGTCCTGGACTCGCTTTTGTAGACCAGGCTGGCCTCGAACTCACAGCGATCCGCCTGCCTCTGCCTCCCAAGTGCTGGGATTAAAGGCATGTGGAGTAGCGTATGTTGGATGGAACACCTCATCCCTCTTTGAAGCATGTTACAAACAGCAAGCCTGCCCAGTTTCCTTAGATAGGGCCCCACCCTCCCTGCTCCCTCCATCTGCGGTTTGCCCCACACATCTTCAAATAAAAGAGAGGAGGCTTGCTTTTGCAACCTGAGCCAGTGACTAGCTGAGGTCAAGATCCTGGGGCAGTGTTTCCCAGTGGCCAGCCAGAAGCCATCCTCCTCTGTATTGTAGTTTGCTGTGAGAAACAATGGAAGTTACCCAAGCTGGAGCCCCAGCATGTTTGTGGGCTCCGGTCTTACGACACAGCGCCCATCCACCAGCCCAGCACTGTTCTTCATGTCCTGTCCTGACTCTTTCCAAATCCCTGCCAGAGAAAGTCTTACTTCCTCGGCGTACTTTCAGAAACTTGGCTTGCAACATGGCTCATCAACTCTTCTGTAACAATTTAAAATTTTTCAACAAGGGGCTGGAGAGTGGGGCTGAGGGGTTGAGGGATGGGTGGGGGGAGAGCTGGGTGACTGGCTACTGCTAACTTTTGATCCCAGCACTAAGG
Organism: Acomys percivali; assembly: GCA_907169655.1. NCBI lineage: Eukaryota > Metazoa > Chordata > Mammalia > Rodentia > Muridae > Acomys > Acomys percivali. Next base: position 12,873,860 of record OU015756.1, read on the forward strand.
AGGCAGAGGCAGGTGGATCACTATGGCTTTGATGCCAGTTGAGTCTGCAGGGTGAGTTTCAGGTCAGTCATGACCTGCTGCTGGGGTTACAGACAAATGCTCAAAGTGTGGCTTTTCTTTTCTTTCTTTCTTTTTTTTTTTTTGTTTTTTTTTTGTTTTTTTTTTGAGACAGGGTTTCTCTGTGTAGCCTTGGTTGTCCTGGACTCGCTTTGTAGACCAGGCTGGCCTCGAACTCACAGCGATCCGCCTGCCTCTGCCTCCCGAGTGCTGGGATTATAGGCGTGCGCCACCACGTCCGGCTTCCCAGGGATTTTTCATGTGCACATAGTCTGTACTTGTTTGTATTTTGCAGGTGACCTCCCTTTTCCCACCTGCCTCTCTCATTTCCTCCCCCCCCCTTCAAGATGGAGTTTCTCTTGTAGTCCTGGCTGTCCTGGACTTGCTTTGTAGACCAGGCTGGCCTCGAACTCACAGAGCTCCACCTGTCTCTGCCTCCAGAGTGCTGGGATTAAAGGTGTGTGCCCACCATGCCTTCTTCTTCTTCTTCTTCCTCCTCCTCCACCTCCTCCTTCTTTTTATTTATTTACTTTTATTTTATGTGCAGTGGTGTTTTGCCTGCATGTGCCTATGTGAGGTTGTTAGATCCCCAGGAACTAGAGTTTGAGACAGTTGTGAGCTGCCATGTGAGTGCTGGGAACTGATCCTGGGTCCTCTGGGAGAACAGCCAGTGCTCTTAACCCCTGAGCCATCTCTCCAGCCCTGTCTCTCTCATTTCAGACAAAAAGGTACCATCTCCTCTAAAGGGTTCCCCGACCAAATCTTATCATGGTCTTCTGATCTTTACTTTATATTTTGATAGACTCTTAAAAGACTTATTGATTGGCTAATTACAGACCATCTGCCATCATGATATAATTTCCCCAGCTAAATTACAAGGTTTTGGAAAGCAGGTACCAATTTGACACTTCTTTTTATGTCTTGTCCAGTTTCCCTAGTGAGGTATTAGCACTTGGAGTTGTGAAAGAACCGCTGGCCCTGTCACATAGGCACCCATGACAGCCAACCAGAGCATCCCTGCTTGCTTGCCTGCCTCCCCAGGAAGGCTCCTTACCTGGGAAGTGGGCGATTTATGGTGCCCAACTTAAGCAGGTCCTAGGCAGCCTTCAGAATCTATAGCCTAGCCACTGATCTCACTTCTTGTTGTTGTTGTTGTTGTTGTTGTTGTTTTTTTAAAGGCAGCATTATCTCTCCAGAATTCTTGTCTTCAGCAAAACTTGTCTGTTCAGCCAGGTGGCAGATGGCACAAGCCGTTAGTCCCAGCACTCAGGAAGGCAGAGACAAGCTGATCTCTGTGAGCGTGAGACCAGCCTGGCCTACAAAGTGAGTTCAGGACACCTAAGGCTACACAGAGAAACCCTGTCTCGAAAAACGAAACAAAACATCAACAACAACAACAAAACAAATCAACAACAAAAACTTTGTCTGTTCAGCTGTTGCCCCAAGATAGAATCTGTGGATGGTGCAATCTACCTGAGGGCCCCATGTGTTTCACAGCTGTAGCTGCCAGTAAAAGCCCTGCTGAGAGGTGGGCAGTAACTCTGGCAAATAGCTCAGGACAAAAAAGAATTCAGAATCACTCTACCTGGCCAGAATAAGGGCTGGGAAGCTAACAGCCCTTAGCAAGGCTCCTTGTGTGGATGGGGAGCTAGCCCACAGTAGGATAATCAACCAAAATAAGGACCGGAAAGCCAGGCTAAAGGAGCACATAACTGTCGTCCTAGTGCTCAGAGAGCTGAGGCAGGAGAATTACAAGTTCAAGGTCAGCCTGGACTTAGGGGAACCTTTATATGAGTAAACAAACCAACAGACATCAGGAAGTTCAGTGCCCGGAACATTTTTTTTTCCTTTCTCACAAACTTAAAGAAAATTACATTTATTTACCTGTGCTTGCATGCATGTGCGTATGCGCATGCGTGCCACCGTGCTCATGTGGAGGTCAGAGGGGGAGCAAGCGCAGGTCATCGAGGTTAGCCGCAGGCACCTTTGCCTATTGAACCATCACACTGGGCCTTTTCATACAATCTGTATAGAACGAAATTTTTCTCATCTTCTCACACTAATGCAACATCTCTTACGACATACGTTAAACCAACACCTAGTAAACAATTTGTAGGTGGCAGAAACCTTTCGGATTTTTCTTGAAGTCTGGGGACTCTTCCCACACAGTGACTGAGCCCCACAGGCAATGCACACAGTGGCTCCCAGGTAACCTCAGATGTGAAGATAACTTTGCCATTCCTGGCTGAGCACACAGCCCTTTGATCAGCGTCACTGGGGCTTGATAAAGTTTCAGTGAGTTTCTACAGATCTAGCTTCTAGAAGAATGTCTACTATACAGAAAGAGCACACGTGATTTTCTTTCCTTTTGTTTTTGTTTTTGTGAGACACAGTTTCTCTGTTGTAGCCTTGGCTGTACTGGACTTGCTTTGTAGACCAGGCTGGCCTCGAACTCACGGCAATCCATCTGGCTCTGCCTCCCCAGTGCTGGAATTAAAGGTGTGCGCTACCATGCCCAGCAAAGATTTATTTATTTATTTTTGTATATGAGTGCTCTATCTGCCTGTACACTTGCATTCCAGAAGAGAGCATCAGTTTTCAGTATAGACAGTTGTGAGCCATCATGTGGTTGCCGAGAATTGAACTCAGGACCTCTGGAAGACCAGACAGTGCTCTTAATTGCTGAACCATCTCTCAAGTTTGTACAAATGATTTTCAGTGAAATTTATTTCTTTATTTGAGGGGGAAATCTATTTGTTTGTTTGTTTATTTATTTGGTTTTTCTGAGACAGAGTTTCTCGGTGTAGCTTTGGCTGTCCTGGACTAACTTTGTAGACCAGGCTGGCCTCAAATTCATAGCAATCCACCTGCCTCTGCCTCCCTAGTGCTGGGCTGGGATTAAAGGCGTGCGCCACCACATCACCATGCCCTGCCAAGGGGCCTTCTTTAGGGATAATATTTCTGGAAAAAAAATAGCAACTACTTTACATTTCCTGCTTTCCTATAGGAGTTCTTCAATTGACCATGAATAAACTGGTATTGGCTTGGAGATAGGGTTGAGTTGGTGAAGTATTTACCTGGAAATATAATGCAATCGGTGGGTTGCCCCTCAACACCACATAGATGGAGCGTGGTGGCAGACACCTGGGATCCCAGCACTTAGAAGGTGGAGGTAGGGACGAAGGAGCCCCTCCCTCATCCGTGACTGTTGAAAAGTCTAATCTTGGCTGTTGGTTGTGGGGCACACCTTTAATCCTAGCAATGGTGAGGTGGAGTCGGGGCATGGGGTGGGGGTGGGGATACTCTATGAGCTGGTCTTAAAAACACACACACACACACACACACACACACACACACACAAGAACAAAAACCAGAAAAGTTTAATCTTATGCAGGCCACTGCCGCTGGGGTAAGATAATGACTGCAGTAGTTGCATCACACCTGCCGGAATATAGCATTTAGCATTTTCTGCCTGTAAAAGTATCTTCTATTTGCCTGTTGCAATTGTTGTCTCAGAGGCTTACTGCCTCTGTCTGCTAACCTAGGCTAGTAGTCCTGAAAACTTCTAGCCTCCATACAATCTAACCCAGGCCTAGAATGTTTTCAACCTCTGAGACTTACTGCTTAATAAGCTCACCCTTACTTGTTCTTTCTGAGCTCTGGGCTGCCTGGTTCAACTCAGCTGTTCTGGCTCAGACTCCTCTCCCAGGTGACTGATTCAATCTGGCTTCTCTCTCAGCCTGGGATTGCTCTGCTTGGCCTCAAACTAACTCGTCAATCTGCTCTAATCTTCTGGCTCCTTCTCATTTTCTGGTTCATTCCATCTTCACCTGAGTTCTCTCTCTGCAACCCATCTCTCTGTTAAACTGGTAAAACTGCCTCCTCTCTCTGTGAAACTGCCTCTTAAGGAGCTTCCCTTTCCTCTCTCTTCTCATAAGAGTTGGGCATATCCTATTCTGTCAAATTTTCTCTGATTTGACACTCGATCAGACATTGCTTTCCAACATGGGTGCTTCCTTCTACAAACTAACTTCTTTGTTTGGGAGTAAAGGTCTGTGCCACCACGCCTGGACCTAAGCTTTTCTTTACCTGAAACTTGCTCTATACCAGGCTGGCCTTGAACTCAGACCTCTTTGCCTCTGTCTCCTGGATTAAAGGCGTGTTTGTATTCTAGCTAGCTCACACGGACCTAGACGATCATTGGATGTGATCTCTTGCCAAAGCAGCCATGTTCTGAATTGACGTTCCTCTCCATCCACCTTTCACCTTTCACATTCTCTCCATCCTGTGTTCTTCAGTGTCCCTTAAGCTTTAAACGTGGTGACATGAGTGTCCTGTTTTGTTTTTTGTTTTTTGGGGGGTGTTTTCTTTTCTTTTCTTTTTTTTAAAAAATATTTATTTATTTATTATGTATACAGTGTTTTGCCTGCATGTACACCAGAAAAGGGCACCAGATCTCATTATAGATGGTTGTAAGCCACCATGTGGTTGCTGGGAATTGAACTCAGGACCTTTGGAAGAGCAGGTGGTGCTCTTAACCTCTGAGCCATCTCTCCAGCCCGGGGTGTTTTCTTTTGAGACGTTATGATGTGTTGTTTACTTTTTGCTGCAAATTAAGAACTATTCCATTCATAGAAAGGAAAATACAGGCATGCATTTGGGTGTGGTGGGAAAAAAACCACCTGTAACACTACCACTTAGTGGATAAGCAGGGGAATAAGTTTAAGCTACATAAGACCCTGTTTCAAGTTGGGTGGGATGGCGCACACCTTTAATCCCAGCACTGGGGATGCAGAGACAAGTGGGTCTCTGTGAGTTCAAGGCCAACCTGGTCTACAAAGTGAGTCCAGGACAGACAGAACTACACAGGGAAACCCTGTCTAGAAAAACAAACAAACAGACCCTGTTTCAAAAACAAACAAACAAACAAACAAAAACCACCGGGAGCTGGTGAGACAGTGCAGAGAATAAACTGCCATGCCTGATTGTTGTTTTAAAGACAAAATCTCAATGTTCAATTTTGTCAGTCAAGACTCGGGAGCCAGATGCTGAGGTGAAAGCCTGCTAGCTCAGACAGGCAGAGAAAGCACCCAGCTGACCTTCTTACTCAGCTGATATCCCAGAAAGAAAAGCACATTCTACTTCTCCAGGCTGTCTTAAAAATCCTTCAAACTTCCCAGGTGGTGGTGGAACACACCTTTAATCCTAGCACTCAGGACGCAGAGGCAGGCAGATTGCTGTGAGTTGGAGGCCAACCTGGTCTACAAATCGAGTCCAGGACAGCCAAGGCTACACAGAGAAACCCTGTCTCGAAAAACCAAAACAACAACAACAACAACAAAAGAAACCTTCACATTTATGTTCGTTCTTTCTACTTCCTGTGTGTCTCTCTGTCCTCCAGACTTTCTCTCACTCTCTCTATTTTTCCCCCATGTTCTCTTCCTGTCAACTGGTTTCTTGCTCCACCTCTAGCTAGGGTTAACTTTATTTAATCCTATTTACAGAAAGCTCTTGGATTAAAGGTGTGTGCTGAGGCTGAGCCACACCACAACCAGAAACAGGTTTTTCCAATATACAATCTCGGGGTTCACAGTGTGATCAAATATCCTGCTACTCCTGATGATTTGATCCCCAGAATTTACATAGTAGAAAAGGAGACTCCGTTCCCACAAGTCACCCTCTGACCTATGCACACACAATATAGTAATAATAAATAAAATTAAATAAAAAATTTAAAAGGCTGACAAATATGACAAAATGCTAATTTTTTTTCGAAACAGGCTGTCCTGGACTCACTTTGTAGACCAGGCTGGCCTCGAACTCACAGCAATCCATCTGCCTCTGCCTCCCGAGTGCTGGGATTAAAGGCATGCACCACCATGTCCAGCCTGTCTTTTTTTTTTTTTTTAAAGAGCTGGGTTTGAACCCCTGGCTTTGGGTATACTCAACATGTACTGTAACACTGAACTACATACACATCTAAATTAAGGGCTTAGTCTCTGTTTTGCTGCTGCTTCTTTTTTAAAAGATTTATTTATTATTTATACAGTATTCTACCTGCAGGTACACCTGCATACCAGAAGAGGGCATCAGATCCCAGTATAGATGGTTGTGAGCCACCACGTGGTTGCTGGGAATTGAACTCAGGGCCTCTGAAAGAGAAGACAGTGCTCTTAACCACGGAGCCATCTCTCCAGCCCCCCCATGTTTGGCTTCTTTAAAAACAACTTTATTATATTTTATTTATGTGGATGGGTGTTTTGCCTGTTTGTGTTAGTTACATTTCTATTACTGTGACAAAGCACCACATTGGACTTAAGGTTTCAGAGGTTAAGAATTCAGATTAGAATTCATATAGTGGATCGAAGGTGTGATTGCAGGAACAGGTAAGAATTCACATCTTTATTCACATCTTCAGTCAGAAGCAAGAGGCAGACAGAAAGGGGGAGGGATAGGGAAGGGAGGAGGAGGAGGAGGACAGAGAGAGAGAGAGAGAGAGAGAGAAAGAAAGAGAGGCACACACTGGGAACAAGGCCACACCTCTAATCTTTTCCGAACAGTTCCACCAACTGGGGACTAAGTATTTAAACATACCATCCTATGAGGGGCCATTCTCTTTCACGCATGTCTGGTGCTCAAAGAAGCCAGAAGAAGGAGTCAGAGCCCCTGGAACTTGAGTTATAGATGGTTGTGAGCTGCCGTGTGTGTGGATGCTTGGGATTGAACTTGGGCACTCTGGAAGAACAGTAGGCACCTTAACCACCAAGCCATCTCTCCAGCCTCCTACTTTGTTTCTTTATCTTTGTTTGTTTGTGGTCATTATTTTATTCTTTTACTCTGTGAGAAAATGACAAAAAAAGAAATACAGATTTATGATTGTATTTTAAATTATTGATAACTATCTCAATCCATTTCAAACCAAAGCTAACAGTTGGCTATACAGTTAAGCAAAAGTTAAAATCCTCTAACTAGGGCCGGGCGGTGGTGGCACACGCCTTTAATCCCAGCACTCGGGAGGCAGAGGCAGGTGGATCGCTGTGTGTTCGAGGCCAGCCTGGTCTACAAAGTGAGTCCAGGACAGCCAGGGATACATAGGGAGACCCTGTCTCCAAAAACCAAAAAAAAAAAAAAAGATCCTCAAACTATTTTGTGTGTTTTGTTTTTTTTTTTGTCCCACTCAAAAATATGGAATGCTTTATGAATTTGCATGTCATCCTTGTGCAAGGGCCATGCTAATCTTCTCTGTTTCGTTCCAATTTTAGTATATGTGCTGCCGAAGTGAGCACTTGTTTTTGTTTTTTGAGAGAGGGTTTCTCTGTGTAGCCTTGGTTGTCCTGGACTGCCTTTGTTGACCAAGTTGGCCTTGAACTCACAGCAATCCACCTGCCTCCGCTTCCTGAGTGCTGAGATTAAAAGCGTATGCCACCATGCCTGGCTTTCTTTATCTTTTTAAAATATTTATTTATTTACTATGTATACAGTGTTCTGCCTGCATGTACTCCTGCAGGCCAGAAGAGGGCAGCAGATCTCATTGCCAGATGGTTGTGAGTCACCATGTGGTTGCTGGGAATTGAACCCCAGGACCTTTGGAAGAGCAGCCAGTGCTCTTAACCTCTGAGTTATATCTCTCCAGCCCCTGTTTCTTTATCTTTTAAAGGTGACAAGTGACTATCAGGTGATGAGCTATTGTCCAGGGCTGTGAGGTCTTAGAGGGAAGGCAACTGATTCAGTGCTGAGGTAAGGGCCGTCCATGGGCTATGTCCTGCTCAGTGATGAGGAAATGCGGAAGCTGTGGGCACAATCTGCTGGACCAGGATCTCAGAGTGCGGGCATCATTTTGGAAGTGTTTCAGTGTGGCTTAGTAGATCCAAGGTCTGTTGGATTAACGTGGGAAAGTCTTATTTCTTTTTCTTCTACGTTTCGTGATCTCAACCTGGGTGGCCGCAGGCTTATGGGTAGCACACGATCTTCCTGGGTTCTGGGATTGTGCAAGTATGGAGCTTCTTTCTCCATTGCCTGGGCTGCTATGTGTCAGGTGCAATGCTCTTTGCCTTATTGGACTAGTCTCTGGTGGATGAATGCAGCGGTGTAATTGCTGTTATATTCCTACTTTTCTAAATGCAGTTTCAATGGAGTTAGATAACTTATGTGGGGCACACCGTCTCAGCACACGTTTGAACTTAGTCCCTCTGAGTCCCAAGTCTACATACTTTTTTTTTTTTTTTGTCTTTTTGAGACAGGGTCTCTCTGTGTAGCCTTGGCTGTCCTGGACTCACTTTGTAGACCAGGCTGGCCTCTAACTCACAGCGATCCGCCTTCCTCTGCCTCCCGAGTGCTGGGATTAAAGGCGTGCGCCACCACGCCCGGCATCCAAGCCTATATTCTTAACCACTGAATACTGTGCCATTTTGGCTGTAGCGGTTATCTCTGTCTTCGTTTTGAACACAATGGAAGTTACCAGCATGACAGCCACAACTATAGGGACTGATCAAACAGGGGAGATGCTGAGGGTACAGAAAAGCTACCTTAAATGATTTTCTTCTGGGCCTGAAATAACCAACCTCCATGGGGGGGGAATATATATATACATATATATATATATGTATATATATTTGTTTTGTTTTTTTTTCTTTTTCTTTTTTTTTTTTAAGATTTATTTATTTATTATTATGTATACAGTGCTCTGCCTTCATGTACACCTGCACACCAGAAGAGGGCATTAGATCACATTATAGATGGTTGTGAACCACCATGTGGTTGCTGGGAATTGAACTCAGGACCTTTGGAAGAACAGGTGGCGCTCTTTACCACTGAGCTATCTCTCCAGCCCCTGTTTTTTTGTTTTTCAAGATGGGGTTTCTCTGTATAGCCTTGGCTGTCCTGGAACTCTCTTTGTAGATCAGGCCGGCCTCGAACTCACAGAGATCCACCTGCTTCTGCTTCCCAAGTGCTGAGATTAAAGAATTTTTAGCCATTGTTTCTTTACTTATTTTGAGATGGAATTCTCCTTACATTGGCCAATCCGACTTTAAACACCTGAGCTTAAGCAAACCTCCTGCCTCAGGGCCTTTTGAGTAGCTGGGTGTGTGCTGCTGTGCCAGGCTAAGAAAACATTGTGTTGCCTGACAAGTCCTAAGTAGGCCACTTTCAAAGCTCATGAATTCAAAGACCCAAGGAGTCCCTGCAGCCATTCAGCTTTGCCTGTCATTTCTGTCCAGAATTTGGCTCCAGAATTCCCAGGTGCCCCATTTAGCATGAAGAGTCCAGAAGGGTGTCTTTTCTCAACGTGATAAAATGGCTCCCAAAAGCCACCCAGCAAGATCTCAGTTCCCAGATAGTGTCTCAGTAGCCAGCTCTGTGAGATCAGCCCACACCGGAAGCTGTCAGCCCACACCGGAAGCTGCCCATGGATGGGGAAGGCAACCACCATAGACTCCAATCCTTCAGCCCCGAGCTGCGACTGAACCTTTTATCCAAGGACAGTGCTTGGGCTAAAATGTTTAGTGATCAAAGAAGAAAATGGGTAAAAGATGCTGAGTATCCACCAAAGTCTAATATTTAGGGTAAAAAGACTTTGTATGGGGGGCTGAGAGATAGCTCAGAGGTTAAGAGCACTGTTTGTCTTCCAGAGGTCCTGAGTTCAATTCCCAGCAACCACATGGTGGCTCACAGCCATCTACAATGATATCCGGTGCCCAAGGGCAGGCACACATGCAGGCAGAACATTGTATACATAGTAAATAAATAAATCTTTAAAAAAAAATCAACCCCCCCCAAAAAAGACTTTGTTTGGCCTAGTTCTATGTCAAGAGCTTTTTTTTTTTTAATATTTTTTATTTATTTAATTTTTTAATTTATGTGTGTTGGTGTGAGGGTGTCAGATCTTGGAGTTACAGACAGTTGTAAGCTGCCATGTGGGTGCTGGGAATTGAACTCAGGACCTTTGGAAGAGCAGGCAGTGCTCTTAACCACTGAGCCATCTCTCCAGCCTATGTCAAGAGCTTTATGAGATTTCTCTCACTTCATCCTTATAGTAAGCAGAAGAGAATAAAACAGGAACATTATTTTTCCCATTTTACTGAAGACAAACCTGTGTCACAGAGTAGCTACTTAAAACATTAAAAGTCCGAGGGGCGTGATGGTGCATGCCTTTAATCCCAGCAAGTCCAGGATGGCCAAGGCTGTCTCGGAAAAAAAGAAAAAAAAAAAAGAAAAACAAAACAAAACCATTAAAAGAGCCAAGCATGGCAGCACACCTTTAATTCCAGCACTAAGGAGGCAGAGGCAAATGGACCTCTGCGAGTTCAAGGCCAGCCTGGTCTACATAGGCATTCGAGATCCACGGTTACACGGTGAGACCCTGTCCCAAGGGGTTAGGGGAGTCATACAAGGATATGTGACAGGGACTGAAGAGATGTTTTAGCAATTAAGAGCATAGGCCACAAAGGACTTGGGTTGGATGCCAACACCCACATGGCAGCTCACAGTTTCCTGTAACACCAGTTCTGGAGGATCTGACACCCTCTTCTGTGTCTGTGGGCACCAGGCATACACATAGTGCACGGTCATACACGCAGGCAAAATATCCATATATCCATACACATAAAATAAAAAAATAAAAGGGAAGCCGGGCATGGTGGCGCACGCCTTTAATTCCAGCACTCGGAAGGCAGAGGCAGGCGGATCGCTGTGAGTTCAAGGCCAGCCTGATCTACAAAGTGAGTCCAGGACAGTCAAGGCTACACAGAAAAACCCTGACTCAAAAAACCAAAAAAAAAAAAAAAAAAAAGGAAAAAAAAAAGAATTAAGCAGGAGCATTGTCCTTTCAACACCGGTCTACCTGTCCCTTAAGGCCGTGCCTCTTCCATGTCACACAGACACTAGTGTAAGTTGACCTTTTGGATAAGCGTGACCTTTACGATAAATCTCTGATAATTTATCTTATTCCTTATCACACAGGGAGACATCTCTCACAATTACAGGTAGATAAATGTGATTGTGTCATGCGTGCTGTTTCATGACCTGCCTTACAAAACGTTGGCTGATTTCAGGAGTGAAAAACAACGGACCTGAAGTCGGGTGTGATGGTGCACACCTTTAATCCCAGCACTCAGGAGGCAGAGGCAGGCGGATCACTGTGAGTTTGAGGCCAGCCTGGTCTACAAAGGGAGTCTAGGACAGCCAAGGCTACACAGAGAGACCCTGTCTTGAAAAAAAAACCCAAAAAGCAAAAAACAAAAAACAAAAAAACAACCCTCCCAAAAAGAAAAGAAATGGACCCCTTAATTTTTTTTTCTTTTGTTTTTTGGAGACAGAGTTTCTCTGTTTAATAGCCCTGGCTGACCTGGACTCGCTTTATAGACCAGGCTGGCCTCAAACTCACAGCAATCCGCCTGCCTCTGCCTCCTGAGGCTATGCCACCACACCTGGCTCTGGGCCTCCTCATTTTATTTTTTCTCATAGCAAGTCAGTAACTAAATGAGAAGTTCATAAAGACAAGCCAAACATTACCATTCTTTTGCTCAAAATCTCTGGTAAAAAATAAAACCTTTATAGAATAGTGACTTACCTTTGGTTGTTATGTTTTTACTTTTTTCCCCCTGAGTACTGGGAATCGAACCCAGGGCCTGGCACACGCGGGGGAAGTACTCTGCCACTGAACTACATCTGCTACCGACCTTCTGTCACACTTTTGACAAACCTTCCCAACACTCACCCTCCACTTGCTTAGCGAGGAAACACTGATTTCCTTGCTCTTATTTGACTGTGCTGAGCACTGGCTCCTGCCACAGGACACTCACTCACTCCGCAATCTACCTGAAAAGCATTTCCCATACATATGTACAGGACCAGCTCCTTAGCCCCCTGTTTTGTAGAATATGACCTGCATTACTCTTCTCATTGCTCTGACAAAGCCACTTGCTAACCCTTTAAGCATGTTCTTCAGAAGGTTAGTAGGCATTTAATGGAAGTCTAAACCAATAGGCTCCCCTATCAGTGGAAATGTTTGGTGACTCAGTCCACTTGCAAATTCAGTTCTGAATGTGACAGTAAATCCTTTCTAAACGGAGCCTACCTGAGTCTGTTTTATTTATTCTACCACTTCCTTGAGCTTTATTTTTATTTATTTATGTATTTATTTATGTATTTATGTATTTATTTATTTATGTATACAGTACTCTGCCTGCAGTTACACCTGTACACCAGAAGAGGGCACAAGATCACATTATAGTTGGTTGTGAGCCACCATGTAGTTGCCGGCAACTGAACTCAGGACCTTTGGAGGAGCAGTCAGTGCCCTTAACCTCTGAGCCATCTCTCCAGGCCCCTTCCTTGAACTTTAAATGGTAAAACTGTCTAACTGCTTAACAAGGCATTTTGTGTTTTCACAAGTTCTAATTCCATAAGTCAAATCATTTTTGTTGTTGTTGTTTTTATTTTTTTATTTTTTATTTTTCCAGAGAGGGTTTCTCTGTGTGGCCTTGGCAAAAATCATACTTTTAAATTTTAATTTATTTTATTTTTTTGTTTTTCGAGACAGGGTTTCTCTGTGTAGCCTCAGCTGTCCTGGACTCACTTTGTAGACCAGGCTGGCCTCAAACTCACAGTGATTGGCCTGCCTCTGCCTCCGGAGAGCTGGGATTAAAGGTGTGCACCAATCATGGCTTTTTTAAACAAGCGATTCTTATGAGGCCAGTGATATGTGCTTGTAAAAGGCCAGTAAAAGGTGCTTGTGGTACAAGCCTCGCCACTTGAGTTCAACACTGCAGAACCGAGGGTGGTAGGAGAGAACTGACACCACAAAGTTGTCTTCTCACTTCTCCAGGCATGTCACAGCAGGGTTGCCCCCACACACAAACACTAATCATTTTTAACAATTAAAAAATAACAACAGCAAGCTGGCCAGTGGTGGCACATGCCTTTAATCTCAGCACTTGGGAGGCAGAGGCAGGCAGATCTTTGTGAGTTCGAGGCCAGCCTGGTCTACAAAGTGAGTCCAGGACAGCCAAGGCTACACAGACAAATACTGTCTCAAAAATCCAAAAAAAAAAAAGTAATAATAAAAAAATTAGAAACAAGGGCTGGAGAGATGGCTCAGAGGTTAAGAGCACTGACTGCTGTTCCAAAGGTCCTGAGTTCAATTCCCAGCAACCACATGGTGGCTCATAACCATCTATAATGAGATCCAGTGCCCTCTTCTGGTGTGCAGGTATATGTGCAAGCAGAACATTGTATACATAATAAATGAATAAATCAGCCGGGCGTGGTGGCTCACGCCTTTAATCCCAGCACTCGGGAGGCAGAGGCAGGCGGATCGCTGTGAGTTTGAGGCCAGCCTGGACTACAAAGTGAGTCCAGGTCAGTCAAGGCTACACAGAGAAACCCTGTCTCGAAAAACCAAAAAAAAAAAAAAAATAAAATAAATAAATAAATAAATCTTAAAAAAAATAGAAACAAAACAAAAAACAACCCCCAAAACCCAAGTGATTCTGATGAAACGATGACATCTATAAAACTTAATTCAGTCATTTTCCCTAAAAATAATGTGAAAAGCTGGGCAGTGGTGGCACACCTTTAATCTCAGCACTCAGGAGGCAGAGGCAGGTGGATCTCTGTGAATTTGAGGCCAGTCTGGTCTACAAAGAAAGTCCAGGACAGCCAGGGCTGTTACACAGAGAAACCCTGTCTCAAAACAAACAAAACAACAACAGCAACAATAACAAACAAACTTTTCTGTTTTTTTTTTTCCCTTTTTTTTTTTTTTTTTTGGTTTTTCGAGACAGGGTTTCTCTGTGTAGCCTTGACTGACCTGGACTCACTTTGTAGTCCAGGCTGGCCTCGAACTCACAGCGATCCGCCTGCCTCTGCCTCCTGAATGCTGGGATTAAAGCTGTTTTTGTGTTTAGACCAGGCCTATGTACTCTAGGTGACATATGGAACTTGCCGTGTAGACCAGGCTGGTCTGGAACTTAGAGATCTGCCTGCTTCTCTGCCTCTTGAATGCTGGGATTGAATGTGTGCACAGCTACCAACATGCTAGGCTCAAAACACTTTTTTCTTTTTGGTGTGGTGGATTATAAAGTATTTTAAGCATATTTTTCCTCAAAGCAGTCATAGAAGGAGTAATTTACATTGGATAAATATATATTACATATATTTATTTATATTGGGTAAGAGACACCATCCTTTCTATCTATAATAAAACAAGTTTGTTAAATTATTTAAACCACCCGCTACTCAAATTGGAGCATTTAATAAAGACTCTGTTGTTTCCACCCGGTAATATTTGATTGATGTAACAGTTAAGAGTCAAGGAAGACAAACTTTGCATCAAACAATTGTCCTCTTCTTTTAAGTTTGGCTGTGCGGCAGGGACACAGGCCTATACCCAATGGAACAATAAAGATAGACTCTCTGTTTCCAGTCATCCAGTTGCTTTATGGCTGGGAAGAAGTTTTGTTTTTGTGAGACAAGGCTCTGTAGTCCAGGCTGGCCTCGAACTCATGGAGATCCACCTACCTCTGCCTCCCAAGTGCTGGGATTAAAGGCATGGGCCACCACCGCCCCGCTGGGAAGAAGTTTTGTTTTGTTTTGATTTTTGGCTTTTTGAAAGAGAGTCTTTCTGTGTTAGCCTTGGCTCGATTAGCCCTGGACTCGACTAGTAGACCGAGCTGGCCTCGAACTCACAGCGATCCGCCTGCCTCTGCCTCCAGAGTGCTGGGAATAAAGGCGTGCGCCACCACGCCCAGCTTTTAATGTAGAAGCTTTAAAATAGGCTGTGACTCCACGATCCCTCTAGGGTTGAGTTGCCTGGAGTGAAAAACTGTTTAGCAAGCTAGACATTTGAGTAAGCCCGGAGGAAGGCAGAAAGGCAGATTAGCCAGTCTCCTTTCCGTCTGCCCGCCTCGTGGGTAGAAGCGATGACACCATTTCTTTTCCTTCTCAATCGTCTTCTGGTCTAGCTTTCCCTCCCCTTGAATCTTAAGTGAGGTGCCACAGAAGCAGCGGTCCCAGCCCTGAGGGTGATTGCTACCTTGCTGTTTCTAGCCTCAGTTTAGGTTCAGAGGAACTCTCTTGGAGCCGTTTGCGGAGGAGGGGAGGAAAGAGTTTAGGCATAAACTGGGTCTTCTCGTTAAAAAACAAACAAAACAACAACAAATCTTTTAAAAGAACCCTGTTCCTTAAAGCTTCACCGCCTCTTCCCAATCAAGTTCTCTTACAAGGAAATTAGCAGCATTTAAGTCAACCGGTCACACCAAGGTGAAAACGACCCTCAGGTGATCCGAAGCAAAGAAAATGTGGCATTGGGAAAAAAAAAAAAGCTGATTGCAAGGATTATTTTTTCCCAAAAAGAAACTTGTGGAGTTTGTGTGTGTGTGTGTGAATAGTGTTCTAATCTACTTGCCCCCACGATTTGACTCGTCCCTTGTAGGTGACCCTGTAGAAGGCGAAATTTACGGGGTACATTTAAACTAAAAGTACTGGATTGTTCGGTGATTACTGAATTTGTCTTCTAAAATCTCAACTGTCTTAGGCATTCACATCTGGCATGCGCCTTGGCCACAGGGAGGCGCGGGAAAGCCTTATGACCGAAGTTCAAAAGAGCAACCAGGAAGGATGTTTTCTTTCGAATGAGCACAGCCCCAGCTGCTCTTTTCCCCACCCACCTCTACTAATTTATAACGGCCCGGGAGGGACAGGCTGCACGCCTGTGCGTCATCCACCAAGGACGAGCCTGATGTGGAGAGCGGAAAGGTTTTCCTTTATATTCCCGCCCTCTCCAAAACTTCGGCTCCAGTAGTAGTGGGGCGGGGAGGAAGGGTCACTGAGGAATCTCTAACTCTTGGAAGGATGGTGAAGCACTCCAGAGCACACTCGAATCCGACTTCCCCCGAAACGCTCACAGGCAGGAGGGGCGTGGCCAGGCGGACAAGGGCGGGGCCCCACCTGCGCGCGCGGAGCTGGGCTGGGCTCTTCCCCAGCGGCTGATGGAGGTGGGACCTGGGCGGAGCCTTGACGGCCAGGGGGCGGGGCCTGTGGTGGGACTGGGCTTGGCGGGACCGTGGCTGGCCGGGGGCGGGGTTAACTGGTGGGGGGCGGGGTCGTGGCGCACCGGGGCGGGGAGGCGCCGGGCTAGGGCAGAGGAGGCTGCGGGAGGGGACCAGGCGGCGGCTTGAGCGGCGGCCGCAGCTGCAGCAGGACGGCCGGCGGGCGGCTCGGGGCCGCGCGCCGGGAACCTCACGGGGCGGGCGGGCGCCGCACCCCGGCTTGGCCGCCTGCGCCCCGGGAAGGCCCCCTGCTCGCCACGGGACCAGCAGCATGAGCAGCGGCTACAGCAGCCTCGAGGAGGACGCGGAGGACTTTTTCTTCACCGCCAGGACCTCCTTCTTCAGGAGAGCGCCTCCGGGCAAGTCCCGTTTGGGTCAGCCGGTGAGTGGCGTGCTCGGGGGGTTCCTGGCTCCACGTGTCTGCGCCGGCGCTGGGTTATGCTCGCCGGCGGCCGAGAGTGGCCTTTGCACTTTCGGATCCTGATAGGTGCTTGAAGCTTGTGCAGTGGGCGTGGGGAGCCTGCGGCGAGGGAAGGAGGTGGAAGGGCGCGGTGCCAGATGGCCTGGGCCGCCCCGCTTGGGGACGCGGGCTGCAGGAGCAGCTCCCGGCGCCGGAGGTCCTGGGGCCACTCGGGATGGCCCCTGCGGCAGCCCTTCAGGGGCAACGGCCAGGTCCCCGCGCCGTCCTGGCTGCAGTTTGCTCGATGGCCGTGAGTGGCTTGAGGGCACGCAGTGGCTCGGAATGACCGAGCAGCCCCTAGTTAGGACAACCTGGGGGATCGGCGCGGGGGTGGGCCGGGGAAGGGCCCGGGCTATCGTTCGCACTCACTAAAGACTAGGGTTCCCATCAGGTCCGGCTTTGCGGGTGCTGCGGACGTTCTAGGTAGACTTAGCTCCAGCAGGCTGAGCTTTACGCCGGTTTTTTCCTTTTTTGGAGGAAGGGTGCCGTGGGAAGCGTGGCTTGGGAAAAGACAGAACAGGAACTTGTGCCAGTTTAGCAGATCGTCACAGTGATTATTTTTTTTAGGCAAGTTTTCCAAAAGGGGCACATAGGCCAGATTTGTAAGGTCGACGCTTGAACCCGTGGCTTTTTGGCCCTGAAAGCCGCTCCAGGGAGCCTGGGCAGCCTAGGCACACTCTCATCGGATTTAACTTGTTCCTTCTAAAATACAACAGGCACCTTCGGAGGTTTCT
Source organism: Acomys percivali (assembly GCA_907169655.1). Taxonomy (NCBI): domain Eukaryota; kingdom Metazoa; phylum Chordata; class Mammalia; order Rodentia; family Muridae; genus Acomys; species Acomys percivali. The sequence goes on from OU015756.1 coordinate 12,891,160, forward strand.
CTCAGCTCTGGAGATGGAAAAGAAACAAAAAACAAAAAAAGAAAAAAACAACAAGAAGAGAAACCAGTTGTTCAGGGGCCAAGTTACGAGGGTTTTGTTAGAGAGGAACTCAGCTCAGGCTGTCCTTGCCAACCCTTTTAATAGGCCACTTTTAAAAATAAAATTTCTTTATAAGATTTGAGAGCTCTAGTCTTTTTGGCCTATTAAATTTCCATACTAGAGGGAGGAGGAGGGTGATGAAAGGCAAGAATGAAGTCGAGTACCCTTATTACTAACAACAGCTAATCCCCCACGAAGGGCTACAGGTGGGTGGTATCTGGATTTATCCTCAGACTTATGCTTGCTCTGCTTACTAGGCGAACTTTTATTTTCAGTAGAATGTGCTAATGGATGAATTTGGAATTGAGAGATACTCCCTACCTAGCCCTCCCCTGTGGTTTGAGGGAGAAATGGCATTTCTTTGTGCCTTTTCCCCTTGTTGTTTTTCCTCATTGTTGGTCTTTACTAACCCTTCATCACTCTGCGGTTTCCTCCTTCCATTACCTGGTAAAGAGCTTGAGCTAGTTTGAAATATATTCCAGAGATGTCTAGTAGTTTCCAGAAAAACCAGGGGAGTTTTTGAATTCTACCAGGTGTGAGATTTTCCTCCACAGGGGCCAGCCAGATGTTGTGGTTGAAGTGAAGTTTAAGAATCCTACCATAGGTTATGGTAGCACACGCCTTTAATCCCAGCACTCAGGAAGCAGAGGCAGGCGGATCTCTGTGAGTTCGAGGCCAGCCTGGTCTACAAAGTGAGTCCAGGACAGCCAGGGCTACACAGAGAAACCCTGTCTCTCTCTCTCAAAAAAAAGAATCCTTCCATGGTTTTAAAAAGCTGAAACTGTGGTTTGGGAATGCAGATCACTAAGTAGAGGGCTTGCCTAGTATTCACTGCATAGTGTGGGTGGTTGTGTTCACAGTAGTGGGTGTAGGTGTGTGTGTGTGTGTGTGTGTGTGTGTGTGTGTGTGTGTGTGTAGGCAGGAGGATCAGCAATTCAAGGTCATCATCCAACACCCCTGCTCCATACGCGCTCGCATGCACTTTGTGTAGCATTTCTCTCTAGGTTTATATACATGTAGAGAGTCTAGATTATATGTCTTCACTTATACAGCGTGTGTGTGCATGTGTTCCTATACCATGTGTATGTGCATGTTTGTATATGCTGTGTAATATTGCTCATTTGAGCACAGACATGAGTACATAAGACTTGTGTTGAGAATTAGGGCAGTAAGAGTCACTCTTGGGTTGAGCAGTTCTCTGTGTATTTTGAAGCTCTGTTGCCTGTTTATTCCTTTAGCATAGCACATGCAAGGTGCTAAGTGGTAGGAGTTTGTCAGTTAAAGAAAGGGTTCTTGGGGGCTGGCGAGATGGCTCAGAGGTTAAGAGCACTGGCTGTTCTTCCAAAGGTCCTGAGTTCAAGTCCCAGCAACCACATGGTGGCTCACAACCATCTATAATGAGATCTGGTGCTCACTTCTGGTGTGTAGGCACATGCAGGCAGAATTCTGTATAAATTATAAACAAATCTTTAAAAAAAAAAAAGAAAAGAAAGGGTTCTCAGTGAAAGGGGGCTCTGTTGCCTGAATTTATGTATTTATTTATCTACCTATTTATTTTTGAGACAAGATCTCTCTATCTAGCCTTAGCTGTCCAGGCTGGCCTCAAACTCCCAGAGACCCGCCTTGTCTTTGCTTCCTTTTCTTGCTTGCCTGTGCCGTCACTCCTGTCTGAACCCTGAATTTCAGTAGGCATTTTGTCTTATTTACAGAAGTGACTGTATCTTAAGTTCCTGATTGCGTATTTGTGAATGAGGAAGCGAAGCCTGAAAAGCGATGCACTCTGGTAGAACATTGAGTTGGGTCAGATGACACTTCTTCACTTTAATAAATGCTTATGATAGGGGGTAAGACAAACATCACCCCCACCATCCCCAGACAGGGTTTCTCTGTGTAGCCTTGGCTGTCCTGGACTCACTTTGTAGACCAGGCTGGTCTCGAACTCACAGCAGTCCACCTGCCTCTGCCTCCGGGTGTTGGGATCTTGCACAGTGCTTCTACCTATCATCAGGGATGAAAAGCATTTGGATCATGTTTCCTTGCCTGGAAGAGAAGAAAGATGGTGTCTATCCCCAGCACACTCCCTTCTCTTCATCCTGTATTCACTGGAGACTTTTTGGTTTCTTTGAATACTTGCAAGAATCCCAGAAACCATACTTCTTAGCATTTCCAGCGGGTGGTACAACATAAGGGAGAGGAAAAGAAAATCACTGTTACCCAGAAAAGATCTGGCTCTGGCTCTCTCCACCTTTTTTTTTTTTTTTTGTTTTGTTTTGTTTTTGGAGACAGGGTTTCTCTGTGTAGCCTTGGCTGTCCTGGACTCACTCTGTAGACCAGGCTGGCCTCGAACTCGCAGCGATCCGCCTGCCTCTGCCTCCTGAGTGCTGGGATTAAAGGCGTGCGCCACCACCGCCCGGCTTTTTTTTGGTTTTTTGAGACAGGGTTTCTCTGTGTAGCCTTGACTGTCCTGGAATTGCTTTGTAGACCAGGCTGTCCTCTAACTCACAGCGGTCCGCCTGCCTCTGCCTCTGCCTCTGCTGGCATTAAAGGTGTGGGCCACCACCCGGCTAATAAATACGTTTTTAAAAAGTCCTTTTAGGGGATGTTACTGCTGTGTCCTCTGGCCTGAACCAGAGCTCAACTCTGCTGTTGCTCAGTGACAACTGGCTGAACGAATGACTGCTTTCCTAGCTTACTAATACTTGGCCCCTCACCGCTTTCACATGTGTCCGACCTCATGGTTCTCCATGGAGCCCTCTGAAGCCCTGATGTTAGGGCAGGAGAGGTTGCTGGGTGGTTGTTTAAGGCCCCATGTGTGCTGAGAAGCAGGGCTGGAGCTTGGCTCTTATAATTCAGATCCATTTTCTTAGCAAAAGGATAGCTTAACATGCCATTTTCCCTTGTAAATATGGATGTGTATATATTAAGAGTTTCTTAAAAATCTTGACTTTCTTGGCACATGATGTCATTATAATGCTCAGTTCTTGTTTGCGGATTCACAAATACTTCAGAGGCTCCACCTGTTCTTAGTTTTAAGCAGAACCAAAAATGCCCACAGCTCTGTAGTTACTAAAATCAAACTGCCTAGAAATGTAGGATGCAATCATGGCCTGAAACTATTAATATAATCTGCTAAACTTAGATGGGGCCCTTTCTGCCCCCCCCAACTGTATGTGGCTAAGGATGACATTGAACTTGATCCTCCTGTCTCTACCTGAGTACTGGGATCACACCCGGTATTCTGGGGTGCTGGGGATCAAATCCCAGGGCACTCACGGTACACAGTAGGCAGTCACTCTACTGACTGAGCGACATCCTAGCCCATGTCTTCCCTTCCAGCGGAGGGCACTGCCTTTCTTCCAAAGCTTACATTCGTGACTAGAGTAAGGACCACGGCTTCCGCTTTGGGAGTGGAATGGCCCAGCTTCTCCAGAAACAGGATTCGTTAAAGTTAGCCTGCAATATGCCACACAAGCCTTCAGTTTGCCTTTTGCATTGACTCCTTGTGACTATCCAGCTATGCTTTATTAGTTCACTTAAAAGTAATGTGTTGCACTCTCACATTTATTATGATTATGATGATTATGATTATGATTATTATTATTATTTTAGAATTTTATGTGTATGGGTGCTTTTCCTGCTACATGTATGTCTGCATTATGTATATACAGGGCCCATGGAGGTCAGAAGAAGGAATTGGGTTCCCTGGAACCGCCATGTGGGTGCTGGGAACTGAACCTGGGTCCTCTGGAAGAGCAGCCACAGCTCGTAGCCTCTGAGCCATCTCTCTAGCCCCTACACTCTTTTTATTAATGTTTTGGAGGTAGTTCACTTGGGCAAAAGAACAGTGGTTTGCGATATCAGCAGTATTTTAGCGATACCAATTTTAGCCCTATATAGCTGAATACAAGTATTTTCCACCAGCAGCTCTACTTTTGTAAGTTATTTTATGTGTATGGGCATTTTGATAGCATCTGATGCCTACAGAGGTCAGAGAAAGGTGTCAGAGTCCCTGGAACTGGAGTTAGAGATTAGAGACAGTTGTGAGCTGCCATGTGGGTGCTGAGAATTGAACCTGGGTCCTCAGGGAGAGAGAGCATCCAGTGTTCTTAACCGCGGAGGCAGCCCTCAGCAGCAGTTTTGCTTGGCTAATCCATTTGCAATGCACATCTTGCCTGCATGACTGTTCTTACAGACTTAATCCATGGGGCTTTTGTGATTGTGTCAGCAGGACTCACAAAGGCATATTTCTCTGACTGAATTTCAAAAAGAAGTCAGTCCCCAGCCTTCCACAACCGTGGCTGAGCAGTATACTCTGCTGTGTTTCTTCTTTTGGCAAACATACAATATTTGGAATTGTTTGGGAGCAGTGACAAAAAAAAAATTTATGAAAAAAAGACTAAAGATATCTAATAATGCGGTTATTCTTTTTAGACTTCCTTTGGCAGCCAATGCCTGTCATACTGTGACCATTGTTTTTCTAGTAGAAAAAAAAAAATGAGGCTGCTCCCAATCCTTCTTAGTGGGGTCTGGTCTCCAGCCCTTAGCCCTCAGTGTCAGCAGTGGGCTTTCTCCTCCCTCTGTGGATTAAAGGCCACACTTGGCGGCTTGAAGGCCATTAGCCAGCCTTTGGGCCCCTTTTCAGAGCCGTAGTGGAAAACTAGAGTAATGTGTATGGCTAGGGACATCTTGTATGTGTTGTGGCAAGCATAGCTTAGCTCTTTGCAAGGAATTGTATACACCTAGCTGCTGCTGCTGCCACCGCCACTTTCTCCTCCTCTTCCTCTGCTTCTTTTTGTTTTTTGTTTTGTTTTTTGGAGACAGAGTTTCTCTGTGTAGCCTTGGCTATCCTGGTCTCACTCTGTAGACCAGGCTGGCCTCAAACTCACAGATCTGAGGTTTTTAAGAAACAAACATATGAAAATGAATTTTGGCTTGGGTTAGGACAGAACTTCCTATTTTTTTCTGAGACAACCCTAACTAAACATTTGCCATTTAGCACGGCTGTGAGCTCTCGAATTGGCATTCAGTTGTTCCCAGCATTGATGAATATAAAATCAAATATCATGAAAAATGTTTTTGTTTTTGGTTTTGGTTTTTCAAGACAGGGTTTCTCTGTGTAACAGCCCTGGCTGTCCTGGACTCGCTTTGTAGACAAGGCTGGCTTCGAACTCACAGAGATCTATTTGCCTTTGCCTCCAGAGTGCTGGGATTAAAGGCGTGTGCCACCATGCCTGGCTCATGAAAAATGTTGAAGATGCTGTGTCTGACATCAGATATTCAGTCAAGATGTGGTTTGTTGTGTATATATAGACACACAAAGCTATCTCATTAGCATGCACATTTGCCTTTGTCCTTAGTAGTAAAAATCTTTTTTTTTTGGTTTTTCGAGACAGGGTTTCTCTGTGTAGCCTTGACTGTCCTGGACTCACTTTGTAGTCCAGGCTGGCCTCGAACTCACAGCGATCCGCCTGCCTCTGCCTCCCGAGTGCTGGGATTATAGGCGTGCGCCACCATGCCCGGCTTAGTAGTAAAAATCTTATGTGCATGCACTCTCCCCCCAAACAATTGTTGTAAAATAAGTTCCCTTAAAATAGTTTTTGCACGTATTTATTTTGTGGGCGTGCACTCAAATGTGCATTTGGATCTTGGTACTCAGGTGGAGGCCAAAGGACACCCTGTGGGAGTCGGTTTGAGTTGGTTTCATTTCCACATGTGGGTCCTGGAGGTCCAGTTCACACCATTCATTGGCTTGGTGGCAAGTGCCTTTCCCTGCTGAGCCATCTCACACACTTTGAGACTGGTCCTTCCTGAAACTCAGCAGAGCTGCAGTCTGGAGTCTCGAAGCGATTTGTCATGAGTATTGCTTGGTTTCATGTGCCTATTTTATATACCCATAATCCTGCTGTCAAGTTGAAATTTCTTCTGGAGAAAAGGGAACTTGATTGAAAAAAGGTTTAAGCAGTGCTGATAGTAATAATGTGTGTCAGAGTTAGCTGGAAGTTCTCCTCCTCCGAGTCACCTGTGGCAACCACGCCCATCTCTGTTCCATGTTAGGTGGTTCGTTTTCTGAGGCAGGGCCTCACTGTGCTGTCAGGCTGCTTATGAAGTGGTCTTGCCTCGGCCTTCTCAGTGGCTGGGACCATAGGCACACACCGCATCTTGCTTGTAACTTGCTTGTCTTAAGAAAGCTAATCATGAGTTCGAGGCCAGCCTGGCCTACAAAGAGTTCCAGGACAGCCAGGGCTATTACACAGAGAAACCATGCCTTGGGAAAAAAAAAAAAAAAGAAAGCTAACTACTGCTTTGTATATTCATTTTGTGAGTAGTTTATTCAGTCACTCTAAGGGTAGAAAACTGTAATCAGAGTTGATCGAACCTCTGGTTAACCAGCCCAAATATAAACCAAAGTAAACAGCATCCTTTGTTTATCCTAGCCCCCGCTGCCCCTCTTTCCCTCCCTCCCTCCCTTCCTGTGTATATGTGCGTGTGTGTGTTTTAAGATTTGAGTCTCTTGAAGCATGTGTTGATCACCAACTTGCTATGTAAGTGAGAATCACCTACAGACCAAGTGCTGTAATTACAAGCACATATCACCACACCCTAATGGGGTCTGGCAAACACTGTCTAAACCGAGTTTTAGCTCCAGCTTGGTACTTTTCATTTTTCACAGTCTAGTTAACTCTGGCTTGTCTGCCAGGAGCTGACGACATAGCTTTTATTTTAGTTACTATTTGTTTACTTCCCAGTCCTGATGCTTGAACAGAGGACTTGGTGCTAGGAGAACCTTCTATTAGTGAGATACACCCCAAGTCCTTTTTATTTGTTTGTTCCTGCCTGGTCTGGTATTTGCTAGGTAGACCAGGCTGGACTCCAACTCACTGATATCTGCCTGCCTCTGGCTTTCAAGTGCTGGCTGGCATTAATGGTGTGTCCCAGCATGCACAGTTAAATTGTATTTTAAATGGAGAAAGTCAGCTGTGCTCTTGACTAGAGGGTGTGATACATGACTGAAACTTGAAATGCATGTGAAAAGTCATCAAAACTGGCTCTTTAAAAGCAAGTGACCCAGCCGGGTGTGGTGGCGCATGCCTGTAATCCCAGCACTCAGGAGGCAGAGGCAGGCAGATCGCTGTGAGTTCGAGGCCAGCCTGGTCTACAAAGTGAGTCCAGGACAGCCAAGGCTAACACAGAGAGACCTTGCCTCGAAAAACAAAAAACTAACAAACCAAAAAAGCAAATGACCCTTCCATTGTTGGGTTGTGTAGCACATTGGTGCCTTGTAGTTACCAAATCCTTGAAATGTGGCTGGCCTGTATTGAAGTGGACTGTACATTAAAAAAAAAAAAAATCCCCACTACATTTTAAAGACTTAACTATAAAAGAAAGAGTACAAGACACATCACAGTAGTTGAAAAAAATATGTTGAAATGTTAAGATAGGAATGTGAAATGTTACATGCTCTCTTGGCATCGTTCCTCATCTGCAAGAAGCATGTGCATTGGACTCCCCTGAAGGAAACCATAGAGCACTGCATTCGACGTACATGTCCTGGGTGTGAACTGCGACATAATGTTTATAGAAATGACAACACTAGGCATATTAGCCGAAGTTAACTTTACCTATTTTTTTTTTAAACTTTATTTTAAAACATTTTACGTTTATTTTTGTTTTTATTTTTATTTTTTGGGTTTTCGAGACAGGGTTTCTCTGTGTAGCCTTGGCTGTCCTGGACTCGCTTTGTAGACCAGGCTGGCCTCGAACTCACAGAGATCCACCTGCCTCTGCCTCCCAAGTGCTGGGATTAAAGGCATGTGCTACCACACCCGGCTTTATTTTTGTTTTGAAAGGTTGTTGTTAGAGGCAGTCTTCTCTCTGTGTAGACCAGGCTGCCTTTGAAACCACAGAGATATGCCCATGTCTGGCTCCAGAGTTCTGGGAGCTGAACGTGTGCTACTGTGCCCAACCTACATTTATTTGTGTGTGTGCATGTGTGTGTGTCTGTGTGTGAACAAAGATGCCACTGTGCAAGCTTGTCTGTGTCAGTTCTTACCATGTGAGTGAGTCTCGGGGATCCAAGTCGCATCCTCATGCTTGGCTGCAGGCGCCTTTATCGGCTAAGCCATCTCACACCGTCCTCACCCATTTATTTTTTAAACACCAGGAAAGTTTAATGTTGTGCCTATGGCTTGCACTATATTGGGTTGGATAGGGTTGCACACTAAAGCAGAGTTTAAATCTTCATCTTCTCAGTGGCTGGAGGTGGGGGTGTGGTGCCCGCCAGGCATGCTGGGAAAGGGTTTTGCCTGTGAAGGGGGCTTACTCACTGCTGTGCGGAATAGTTTCTTCTTGGTCTGCCTTGGGTCATGCATACCAGCCATTTGAGGTTATGAAACTTGTGTGCGTGGAAACCCCCTGCCCCACCCACCTACCCACCTATCGTGGGCTGGTGGATAAAACTGGCCTAATGGCATTCCATGTGCAACTCTGTGTTCAGTTTACAGAGAGACTGGGACTCATTATTTCAGAGTTTTAGAACAGCGAGCTTAATATGTATTTTATGGACTGTAATTGCTAACTGCTGCTACATGATTCAGCCAGCTAAGAATAATTTACTAATTACATCCTGCAGTACCCATGCTCTTTCTCCAGTTACTAAACAAAGTGAGCTAATGAGAGGAGGGAAAAGGGATAAATTTGGAAATTGGAGACCAGAAGAGTGGATGTCTTAGAAGATATTAGCTTTAACAGACTTAGAATGTAATCAACCAAGATTTCACTTGAAATAATGGAGGGGAGGGGGGGAGGGCAGGGAGGCCAGTAGGAGAGAGAGAGAGAGAGAGAGAGAGAGAGAGAGAGAGAGAGAGAGAGAGAGAAACGGAGAGCTGGGGAGGGTGGCTTTCTAAATTCGTTTCACAAGTGTCGACCGCACACTAGACTGAGGGGTTTAGGGATTCGGGGTGCACAGATCCTGTTGAGTTTCTGGGCTCAGTCACTGGTCGCCATATACCGTCTTGAGTTTGACAGCTCATCCAGGTGCTGTCACCTGGCACTGAATGGGTCCTTTTGTGACACAGTTAAGTTAGCCTAATGTCTTCAGGGTCCATCCATGTGGTAGCATGTGTCTCTTTCCCTCCCCTTTCAGGGTGAATGATGCATGCGTGTATGAGTTTGTTCGTGCCACTTTTCACGTAACTGTTCATTGCGGGGCCCTCGAGTTACTGTAGCCTGCGAATGGGCGTGCCGTACAGATGTCAGCGAGAGGCCCTGCTGGCAACTCACTGGCATGCCCACTCAGAAATACTATTACTGGTATCATTAGGTAATTCGATTTTTCAATTTTGTTTTGTTTTGTTTCTATGAGACAGTTTTTCTCTGTGTAGCCTTGGCTGTCCTGGACTCACTTTGTACACTAGGCTGGCCTTGAACTCACAGATATCCACCTGCCTCTGCCTCGAAAGTACTGGGACTAAAGGTGTTTGCCACCACACTCGGTAGTAATTCAGTTTTTGACTTTTTTTTTGGCGCGGGGGAGGAGAATGTTACGCTGATGTTTATTTAAGTCCTGCTATTTAAACCTGAAATTTTGGGATGTTGATGATTTTAGCTTTCATTTGATGTCTCTATTGGAGTTTACTAAATAGATGCTAGTCTGCATTTATTGGAAAACATATCTGATCAAATATATATTACAGTAATTTCTACAAAAGAAGTACAAATATTCTTCTTCGGCACTGGGCTTGGGTGCAGGTCATGTATGTGTTGGCAGGGGCTGTGCCGACGAGCCCCAGCGTTTGATGATTAGTCTTTTTTTATATGCCAGTCATGAACATTTTGAGTGTGAAAGTTCTCCTTTATGGCTTACTCTTTTCGGATGCACAAACATGAGCTGGCACCCAGCATGAGACCAGAGCAGCAAAAGATCCGGTTGTGGCGGCCTGGACCTCCAGTCCTGAGGGGCTGAGTTAGGAGGCAGATTCCAAGGAGAGCCTGACTTGTCGCGCCTTCCTGTCTCCAGCAACTGTAGCGATGAAAAGCTCACCGGGCAGTTTATTCTTACTTGAATCCCATTTCTTTAATTAACTTTTACCATTTTTCTGTTTTGGATCTTCGTTTTATGTGAGCCTGGTTTCTCCCGTGACCTCTGACCTTTTGTCTGTGAGGCTGGTGAAATCTGGAGGACTCCAGTTTGGAGGCTATGGTTCTGGTAGTTCCCAGTTTCTGTGGTTGGCTGAAGTTCAGGTGGTTTTTTTTTGTTTTTGTTTTTGTTTTATTTTGTTTCTTTACTTACCCTGTAGTCAGAGGGACATTCCATGTTTTGGTGCTTTGAAATACTTCAGACTGAGTTGCAGTCTGAGACTCTCTCGTACTCAGGGCTTCTGGAGTGGCTCTTGTTTTTGTCACAGTACAGCACAGGCATGGCCCAGAAGCTGAGCCATGGATGCAGAGGGTGGGGGACCAGTCAGCTGTGTGCCCCTCACAAACTGCAAGGGGACTTAATGTCCTGTTTGCCTTCAGATTTCAGTAAATACAGGGCCAGTTTGTCAAGCACCCTGAAGGGCCCAGGAGAAGCAGATCCTCTTATAACTATGAATAGGGCATGGGGCAGTTAAATAGGCATCTGGCATTGCCGTCCACTGAAGTTGGTGCCTCTGTAAAAAAATGTTGAGCGATGGTGGTGCACTAAGGAGGCAGTGGCAGGTAGATCTCTTGAGTTCAAGGCCAGCCTGATCTACCGAGTTAGTTGGAGGACAGCCAGGGCTCCGCAGAGGAACCCTGTCTCGAAAAACAAACAAACAAACAAACAACAAAAAGTTAAAAAGAGTTACTGTTAGCTTTTATGGTAGTCTGCAAGTCAGTTAGTCCGTAGTTTTATTTTTGGTATTTGTCAGCATGGTTGAAGGAGTTTCCATGACCAGGATTCAGTTTTGTTTTTTTTGGTTTTTTTTTTAGATAGGGCTTCACTGTGTAGCCCTGGCTCTCCTGCACTCACTTTGTTAGACCAGGCTGGCCTTGAACTCACAGAGATCTGCCTGCCTCTGCCTCCCCAAGTTGCTGGGATTATAGGCATGCACCATCGAGCCTGGGTCAAGATTCAGTTTTCAAACAGCAAATCAAAACAAGGGAAACGTTTATGAATAAATTACACAGGACTGGCACCAGTGCTAACGTGAAGTTCAGTTTGCTATTGTGATGTGTCGTCAGTGGAGCATCCTGGGAAAATTAAAATGGACTTGATTCTACTGTTTGTGGGATTTCTGTGGCGCTGAGATGAGATGTAAGCCAACGGGGTTTCGTTGCTTCACGGTGTCAGCAGATGCAGGTTTCATAGCATGCAAGTAGTGAATTCAGGGAAACTGGACCACAGTGAGTAATTTCCCAGCCATGGGAAAATGTAAATATTATGTGCATGGTTAAAGAAACAATAACATTACTTTTGTCCGTTTCAGGTCTGGCCCTGTTTGTTTAAACAGGCTTGCTGATTGCTTTTTTTTCCTGGGCAAGTCTTCCTTTAGGGGGAAGGTGCCCTTTGAGAGTTTTCTGAAGTTTGAAGGTGGCTTTCTTGTGTTTCCTCTGACCATCGCTGATCACGAAACTGCCACGTTCAGGTTGATACAGGGTCTTTGCCAGAAGGTTTTTTTTTGTTCTGGAAGAGCGGCCAAAGCTCTTAGTCACTGAGCCCAGTGGCTTTCAACCTGCCCAACACTGCGGCCCTTGAGTATATCTCCTTATGGTGTGGTAACCCCCTGCCCCCACTGCCATAAAATTATTTTGCTGCTACTTCCTAACTGCAGGATTTTGTAGACTGGGCTGGCCTCAAACTTACAGAGGTCCGCCAGCTTCCGCCTCCCAGAGTGTTGGGATTGCCCGTGATTGCGCCCGCGCCCGCGCCCGCGCCCGCGCCCGCACCCGCGCCGGGCCAGACCCTTCCTTAAGTTGGTGGGGAGAATTTAGAGGAAGGCTATTTAGGGTAAGAAATACTTTTCAGGGCTGGAGAGATGGCTCAGTGGTTAAGAGCTCTGCCTGCTCTTCCAGAGGTCCTGAGTTCAATTTCCAGCAACCATGTGGTGGCTCACAGCCACCTATAATGTGATCTGATACCCTCTTCTGCAGATAAAGCACTCATATGCAATAAATAAAATAAATAAATCTTTAAGAAAGAAAGAAAGAAAGAAAGACTTTTCAAAAGATAAATAAACTTCAGACTCATTCCTGCCGGAGGGAAACTTGTTTCAGTTTCATTTGTTTGTTTATTTTCTGTATACATGCACACACGTGGTGTTTGTGTGGAGGTCAGAGGACAACTTAATGGGAGCTAGTTCTCTCTTTTTACCGTATTGGTCCTTGATCTAGCTCAAGTCAGCAGGCTTTTTAAAAAAAGCTGGGTATGCATTCGTGGCTCCAGCCTTAATCCCAGCAGAGGCATATGGGTCTCTGAGTTTAAGGCCAGCCTGGCGTACAGAACAAGTTGCCGGACAGCCAGGGTTACACAGAAAAACCCTGTCTCTAAAGAAACAAAGCACCAGGCAGTGGTGGAGCACGCCTTTAATCCCAGCACTTGGGGGCAGGTGGATCTCCGTGAGTTCGAGGCCAGCCTGGACTACAGAGCGAGTTCAAGGGGAGCCAGAGCTGTTACACAGAGAAACCCTGTCTTGGAAAAAAAAGAAGAAAAGAAAAAAAAGAAAAGAAAAGAAAAAAAGCAAAACAAAAGTTAGGCATGGGGCCATGCTGGGGCAGTGGACACAGGAGGGCCTCTAGGGCTTACTGACCAGGCAGTCTAGTCACACTGGTGAGCTCCAGGCTCTGTGTGTGTGTGTGTCTGTGTGTGTGTGTGTGAACCTCAATGCCTTGTGCATGCACGCAACTACTCTACCATTGATCTCCAGTTGGATATATGTTCATAAGTGATGAGTTGACTGTTTGAAGCAGTTATATATGCTAGTCTGATTTTAAGCCAGGCTATGTGTGTGTCCCAGGCAAGCCATCTTTAAGTACATCTTTAAGCGTCATCTATAAACCAATAGCCTGAATAGCATTAACAGATGTTAGCAGTTGCCATCTCTGAGAGATCCCACGAGGGGTGATGGATCCCCTTTAACTGAGCAGGCCAAATGGGGAACCCACTTCAGTCAAGAGAGTCAGAATGGACTGATACAGTCAGCCGAAGGGCGAAAGGTGACAGAAAACAGTCTCTTTGGCTGTGGGAACTAAAACAGACAGGGCACCTCAGTGTAGTTGATAAGGGACACTAATCGTTCTAGGAGGTTATTGCTGTTTTTTAACTGCTTGCCGTATCTCAACGGCTTGCCATATCACCGTGGTGTTTTGTTTGTTTGTTTTTTGGTTTTTTAAGACAAGGTTTCTCTGTGTAGCCGTGGCTGTCCTGGACTCTCTTTGTAGACCAGGCTGGCCTCAAACTCACAGAGATTGTCTGCCTCTGCCTCTTGAGTGCTGGGATTAAAGGTGTGCGCCACCACTGCCCAGGTGTTGGTTGGTTTTTTCTCTTTCTTTCTTTCTTTCTTTCTTTCTTTCTTTCTTTCTTTCTTTCT
>OU015756.1:12904815-12934510 GCA_907169655.1 Acomys percivali
TCTTTCTTTCTTTCTTTCTTTCTTTCTTTCTTTCTTTCTTTCTTTCTTTCTTTCTTTTTTTGAGACATGGTTTCTCTGTGTAGCCTTGGCTGTCCTGGACTCACTTTGTAGACCAGGCTGGCCTCGAACTCACAGAGATCTGCCTGCCTCTGTTTCCCGAGTGCTGGGATTGAAGGAGAGCACATGTGTATTGGGAGGGGAATTGTTGTTGCCACCTGTCCAAGCCTGAGGCCTAACATCAAGATGTCACCAGCTTTTTTTCTTACAAGCAGGCCACCCTGGCTCTAAGAGAGATATTTGATCATATATGTACACACACACACACACACACACCCAGCTGGACATGGTAGTGCACTTGGGAGGCAGAGACCAGCCTGATATATACAGTAAGTTCTAGCACAGCCAGGGCTATATAGAGAAACCCTGTCTCAGGAAAAAAAAGAAAAGGGAAAAAAAAAAAAAAAGAAGAAGAAGAAGAAGAAGAAGAAGAAAGAAAGGAAAAACAAAACAAAATAAAGACAGTGTCGTTTTTGTCACATAACCATGCCCAGTTTTAAAGTGTGAATCCCCTTTCTTCCCTCCGCTCGCCTGGCCTCCAAGTCCTGTTCGCTTTGGTGACAGTTGCACTTCCTCCTGGAGATTTCCTCTTTCCTGCAGCGGGCCTTGTGCTGATTGTTTGGGGACTTAGTCACCGGCTTCATTCTGGTGTTCATGACATCAGATGAGATGAGATAATGTCCATCAACTGCAAAGGGGGCCGGAGCCATGTCTGCTGTCCTCAGAGTTCTGTCCTAGGCTGCGGCTGGCCGCTCAGCCGGTCCCCCACCCACAGTGCTGTCTCAGCTGGCTGCGTGGCTCGCACTGTGCAGGAGCTTGCACAGTTTGAATGGACTTGCTTACGCCTCAGTGCAGGAGCTGAGGAGGTGCCGCAGCCAGTCGCGGATCTGTCTGGCTGACCCTGCAGAATTCCTTTCTACTCTGGCGGTGGTCAGTGGTCTGGTGACAGGGCTCTGATGTCCCCTCTCTACCGTGCCCTCCTCTCCTTTGAGTTAGTGTTGCTCACCTAAAAAATGGCTGTCTGAAACCGGCCTTATGCTATGAATGCTGTGTTTTACTGGCATGTTTAATATAGAATTTTTGCTGTAGTGTTTTTGATGAATTCTAAGGACTCACGGGTACACTTCTTTTAAAAAAGATTTATTTACTTTCGTTTTATTTGCGTGGGTGTTCTGCCTGAATGCATGTCTGTGTAGCGCACACATGCCTAGTGGCTAGAAGGAGTCAGATCCTTAGAAACTCAGGTTACAGTTAATTCCTATGAGAGATTTAGGAACCTTTAGGAACCTTTGGTGACACAGAACTGGGTATTCAGCAAAAGTTAACTTTCTCTCTCTTTCTTTCCTTTTTTTTTTGTATAGCCCAGCCTGTCCTAGAACTCACAGAGGTCCCGCCTGTCTCTGTCTCTGATGATGGGATTAAAGGTGTGTGTGTTAGCACTGGTAATTTGTGGCAACTTGGTAGGAGTTTTCACTAAGGCGGTGTTACTCAGGAGTGTGGCTGAGGAACTGGAACTCGGAGACACCTAGGGGAAGCAGAGGGCAGTTATTTATGAGACAGGGTTTCGCTGTGTAGACCAGGCTGTCCTTGAACTCACTCTGTAGACCAGGCTGTCCACAAGCTCAGAGACCTGCCTGCTTCTGCCTCCCGAGTGCTGGGATTAATCATGTGTGCCACCACAAGACAGCTGGTTTTGAGTTTGTCAGTACCATTTCTGGCATCTTTGGCTGTCCCTTTTATCACGTCTCTTGAGTGTTGGTCTCCTAATCTTTAAAAGAGATGTTCAAAGCGAGGTGATTGAGTGTTGTCTATGAAGTCTCTCGGCTGTGAATCATACAGTTGTCGGATTGGCATGGCAGGCCTATTAAGAGGGTTACAGAGCAGGTTCTGCTTGTATCTTCTAGTGTAATCTATTACAAATTTTTAGCCTGTGTATTATTTTGGGGAATGATAAAAAGTTTTTGAGAAAGACTTCTCTGTTGTGTTTATTTTCATGTGCAAAGTGATTTGAAAATTGGAACATTTGATATCCTAGTTCAAATGTTCATTTGGAGTTGATTTTGTTGTTAATGAAGAAATCTGGGGAGAAAGATGGCATTCGGTGTATTGTTGGATGTATCAGGGAACTTGCAAACTTAATTTTATGTCGGGCGGTGGTGGCGCACGTCTTTAATCCCAGCATCAGGAGTCAGAGGCCAGCCTGGTCTACAGAGTGAGTCCAGGACAACGGAGGCTACACAGAGAAACCCTATTTTGAAAAAACAAACAAACAAACAAAAACAAACACAAAAAAAAAACCCCTTAGTTTTACATCTGTAGATTATCTAGATTGTGCACTTGACAAAGACAGACCAGAACACTGCTTTATAATGCTGTCATTATGAGTTGCCTTATGGGGACCCATTCTGGGAAGTACATCACTAGGCATTTTCACCACACATGTTGGGAGTGTACGCATACAACCCTAGATGGTATCTCTCCATCCGTCGCTCCATATGGCCTCTTGATGCAATACTAGCCGGAATCAAAGAACACAGATGTGGGATGTGCAGGGCTGTCACTATGGTGATGCAGCATCCTGTTGCACAGCACACCTTCTGTTTTCTTTTTGCAAGTAGAAGGCAGTACACACTTGAATCATGATGAAAATTATATTTTTAATATATTTGTATTTATATGATACATATTTAATAAATATACAAGCCAGCCACATAGTCATTACTATCAAGTGTTCTGTCACCGTGTGTGTGTGTGTGTGTGTGTGTGTGTGTGTGTGTGCGCGCGCGCGCGCGCGCGCACGCGATCTCTTTGTTTTCAGCCCCTGGCAGCAGTTCACATTCACAGCACTACTAGTGCAAGTGAAGTGTGTCCTACAGTGTTATGAAGGCTGCTACTTTATTAGTCTGTACCGGGTGGGACTGTATTTACAGCGTGTGTGGTGCTTGGCCCAGGCACAGAGACAGCCCTATTGGGTTTTGAGCTTGAGTTTTTGGTGCTGGCATTGCCTTTTGATCGTGCTGAGTGAGGGCGCTAGTGAAGTCTGTCCCTGTCCCATTGTATCTGCTCCTTTACCATCTGGTTTGATAGGGTCACACTTGTGTCAGAGCCATGGTGGAGAGGAAGAAGTTGGATAAAGGCAGTGAAACAAGTGGCTTTTTGTTTTGCTTTTGTTTTTGATGGAGTAATAGTGAGACAGTGGGAATAATTCTGTAGTGAGGTGGAAGAGAGACATTTAGGTGGAATGGACAGTGCGTTGGGCTGGGCTCCCCAGCCTGCCGCAGTGCTAACTGTTATGGGCCTGGGGCTGTGTTTTGAGTTTTCCCTTTCTTCCTCAATGGCCCTGACTAATTTATTCCTTGACAAATGGTTAATTTTTTTTCTGGAGTGAAAGAAGCGATGATTATGATTGCGGTGGATTTTTTTTTCTTTTCTTTTCTTTTTTTTTTCCTTCCATGAGGGCATTGAAACTGGATGAAGAGAATCAAAGCGGGTCGGTTTGTTGCTAGTCTTGGTAAGTGAGCGGAGTATGCAGAATTATTTCCCTCTTTTCTGAAAGAAGAAATGTTTTGAGAGAGATCCAGGGACTCATGGTGTATTAATTCATCCATTTTTGCTGCCAAGTTTCATGCAGACAAAAAACACCAAACCAGATCTGAAATTTTGTTGGAGGAGTTACGGATACAGAACCAAGAAAGCGCCCAGTGGAGGGTTACCATGTTATGTTTAAGAATCCAGTGGGGCCGGCCATGGTGGCGCACACCTTTAACCCCAGCACTCGAGAGGCAGACAGAGGCAGGTGGATTGATGTGAGTTCTAGGCCAGCGAGTCCAGAACAGCCAAGGCTACACAGAGAAACCCTGTCTCGGAAAACCAAAACCAAGAGGCTGGGAGGAGTGGGCAAAGAATATGATCAAAATACATGGTGTGAAATTATTAATTAATAAAACATTATATTAAAACTTGTCTTAACACATGAGCACCACACTCAGCCTTCCCCGCCCCCACATGGCCATGGGTTTTGGTGACTAAACTGTCTTCCCATGCATGCCCTTATCTCTCCCTGTCTTTGTTATCTTTCTTCCACACCTCAGCGTCAAAGGGGCCTGAGAGGCAAAGTCGGCTGGCCTCTAGCTCTGCTGTGTAGCTCAGGGGTGACCTTAACTTGCCGACCCTCTTGACTCCACTGCCCACACCCTCCAGACTCTGGGCTTCCTAAAGGGAGGCCACCACATCCTTCTCAAGGTGGCTTATCTTTGTTTGGAGGAAAGCGGACTGATTACACAGCTTTTAACTACTCACGCGACCTTTCTGTTGAATAGGCCATAAAGTCTGCATTTTTCTGCTTCCCTTTTGAAATGTTGTTTCAGGTGTGAAGCGAAAATGTTTAGTAAACAGTGCATTCTTTAAGCCCTTCGGCATTTCCAGCCATCTTGGGCGGCTTAGAGTCCCTTGGGGGGGGGGAGGGATATGCAGGTGGCTGGTGGTGTCTGAGCTCCCTGCTGCCAGCCTGCCTCCCTCCTCTGGTTTATCATCTCACTTTCTGGATGTGTGTGCTTCATCCCTCAGTGCGGTGGCCCTGCAGGATTCACAGAGGAGTGTAGTGTAGTGTCTGCCTCTTGAGCAC
Organism: Acomys percivali; assembly: GCA_907169655.1. Classification (NCBI taxonomy): domain Eukaryota; kingdom Metazoa; phylum Chordata; class Mammalia; order Rodentia; family Muridae; genus Acomys; species Acomys percivali. The sequence goes on from OU015756.1 coordinate 12,909,497, forward strand.
ACGGCCCACTGGAGGGTCATAGGAAGCCATTGACACCGGTGGTGCCTGTGGAGGCGTGGTGAAGGCACCCAGGCCGCTGACCACACAGCATACACATAGGGCCCTTCGCCTGGCCCGAGACAGGTGTAAATCAGGCCTTTGCCAAGGGCATTGCTGCTTTCTTTCTGAAGATATACTGAGAGGTAGTGGGTTAGAAAAGCGCTAGGCTGGCTGGGCGAAGTAGGGGAAAGGGGCCAGCCAGCCAGGGTGACTGCCATATAAACAGAGGGCAGAGGAAGAGGACTTTATGTCGGGCGCATGGAGCTTGCGCGAGAAGGCGAGGAGCCAGGTAGATACAAGCCATAGGTTATGGTGAAGTTAGGCTGAGTGGCCTAGGCTGAAATGTAGCTGTAGTATTTCTTTCTATAGCCATGGTTCTCCTCAACCTTTAATACACTTCTTCACGATGTGGTGACCGCCAACCATAAAGTTGTTTCGTTGCTACTTCATAGCTATAATTTTGCTGCTGTTATGAAATGTAATGTAAGTCTCTGATATACAGCTCCTTGGAGGTTCGAGACCCACAGGTTGAGAAACCACTCTTAACATAGCAAAGGTTACTATGAGATTCCCGAAGCTATGTTCATAGCTTTACATTGGTAGACATTCAGAGGAAACCCCTGGGTCTTGAGTTTCCAGCATTCCCATTTCCATACCAATTACATTCATTGTCATCTGAAAACTGTTTGTGCACAACACGAGTGGAAATTACAATGACCGTGATGCATGAGGTTCACCTCAGCAGCGAAGAAGTTGGGGATTTCCAAAAAGCTTTGTTGTAGTTGAGCGCTGCCTCTAGCCTGGGGTGGTGGCACACACATTTAATCCCCCAGCACTGGGGAGGCAAAGCCAGGCAAATTTCTTCAAGTTCAAGGCCAGCCTCGTTTACAAAGTCAGTCCAGGACAGCCACGGCTCTGCTATACAGAGAAACCCCCTAACTAACTAATAGGTCTTTGAAATTTGTTTCAAGGACTAGCAAATGAAGTTCTGAAGGCTGGTTATATATTGCTGATTGATTCCTTTCCTCTTAGATTTATAAGAAAATTTAAAAAACCCATGTGCATTCCAAAAGCGACCCACTCATCCCCTTACAGGGACCAGTAGCAGCGCCATGTTTAAGCTGTTGATGCACTGTTGTTGAGCAGCAGGCATATTGGGTGTCCGCATTTGGTTTTGGAAGGAAAGCTTTGTGACCAGCTGCGTATCTTTTGTGTTCCTGTCGAAAAAGCATCTGTATGTTTTGAAATGTCTTAAAGTGCTTGGGATGCACATGAGGTTTATGAAAGACTTAGAAACTCATTCATTCTTGCAGTGTGTCTGGGACACAAGGGTTGGAGTGACCCGTGCCAGCTACTTCTCAGAAGTTGTGTGTTATGCGCCTGGGGGACAAAGATGCTGTAAACCCAGCCTGTTCCTCTTCACTCACTTTCTGTGATTTCAAAGCATTTTTATCAGAGCAGTGGGTTGCAACCTTCCTAATGCTGCGATCTACCAGGACTACAGTGTGGTGGCCCCAACCATAAAACTATTTTCACCGCTATGTCATAGCTGTAATATTGCTACTGTTATGCGTTGTAATGTAAATCTGATATGTGACACCTGTGAAAGGGTCATTTCAAGCCCTTCAGGGTCTCGACACCCAGGTTGAGAGCCACTGTCAGAGATCATTGCTAACCCTCTAATTAATCTTCCCTCAGCTTGCTTACATACAGATGATACTGCCATAAACATGTGGGTGTGTCTCCATAGGTTCTGAGTGGATTGCCTGCTCATAGAGAGGAATCTTCATGTTTGCAGTTTGATAGGTTTTTTTCTGGTTTCACCTTCAAATCGGCGTTTGGAGATAAATTATTCCTATGTCAGAGGCCAGTGAAGTACACCCGGAATTCAGCACTTGGGGATGGAGGCAGGAGAATCACACATCCACACATCCTTGGTTGTGTAGTGAAAACGCATCTCAAAAGAAACAAGAAAGGGGCAGTGAGCTAGTATACTGGTTATTCTTTTAAAGTCCCAAAGGAATTGTGAATATTTGAGTTTAGCGGGGGAGTCGAGGAGAGAACAGATGGTATTTATTGTGTGTAAATGATCTATAGCTTTGACTATGTAAGGTTCTATTTAATTTAATGATTGTATCTTTTTCTAGGACCTCAGCGAGACCTTAAAGGAAATAAGTAAATTGTGTGTCTATGGGATCTTCTTCAAGCTGGTACAGGCACAGGAAACTTGAACAAATGGCTTTTTTGTGTGGCATCTTCCCTCCCTCTCCCCCCCCCCTTACTTTACCTGAGCTAGGGCTGGCTAAGAATTAGTTACGTATCTTGGGGGTGACCTTCTGATTCTCCTGCCTCCACCTCCTGAGTGCTGAGATCACAGCATTCCTCCTCCTCCTCCTCTTTCTTTTCTTTTCTTTTTTTTTTTTTGGAGACAGGGTTTCTTTGTGTATGTAGCCTTGACTGTCCTGAACTTGCTTTGTAGACCAGGCTGGCCTCAAACTCACAGCGATCCTCCTGCCTCTGCCTCCCAAGTGCTTGGATTAAAGGCATGTACCACCACCGTCCAGCACACAGCATGCTTCTTCATACCTGGTTTTCTGCTGTGCTGGGAATTGAACTCAGGGTTTCATATGTGCTAGGCAAGTACTCTGTCAGCTGAGCTGTAGGTCCAAACAAAAGTGTTACTTGTTTGTTTTATTTGTGGTTTTTTGTGAGGCGGGGTCCTATTCTCCCTGGCTACCCTGGAACTTGCCATGTGGCTGAGTACTGCCTGAGCTCTCCGCCTCCACCCCCACACCGAGCGCTGGGTTTGCAGGCATTTTTGGACACCCACATTTTATGCAGTGCTGGGGTCTGGTGTTGGGTTTCCAACGTAGAGCTTTGTGACCGCTAGGTAGGCACTCTTAATAACTGAGCTAGCTACATCCTAGCTATGTGTGTGTATATGTGTGTGTGTATGTATATTTTTAAAAAATTTATTCATATTACATCTCAATTGTTATCCCATCCCTTGTATCCTCCCATTCTTCCCTCCCTCTCGCTTTCCCCCAACTTTCTAATTATTTTAAAACCTCCTTTTAAAACTTCTCAAAGTGCTCAAGTAGCAGGCAGAAAGTGCCTGAGATTTCAAGAACAGCATAAAGCATGAAAAGGCCTTTTTTGAAGTTTCCTGGCGCTGGTACCTTCAGCTGAAAAGAGGCTGTGTTTCCTTATCGCATTCCCTGCCCCAGCCGCCCAGGTGTACTTTGTGGTTTCCAAAGTACCCGCTGGCCTGCCTTTAGGCCGATGGGACCAGTTTCTTCATAATTCCTCTGCTTCCTTTCTTAGAACATTTATGAAACTCTTTTCTTCAACAAGGTCCTCAAAACAGTTTTTTGCTGTGCAGTGTAGTCGGCTGTCCAAAGTTTCAGACCTACGGGCAGAAATCGACTTAATTGGCAGAGGTATCTCTGGTCTTATTTCTATTCTGCGATGAAATAACGAGATAAACACTGATTAAAAAAGAAATTGTGATGGTTTGAAAGGAAATGGCTCCCACAGGCTCACGGGGAGGGGCACTATTAGGAGGTGTGGCCTTTTTGGAGGAAGTGTGTTGTTGGGGTTGGGTTTGGGGAAGGGGGTCTCAGATGCTCAAGTCAGGCCTAGTGTGGCAATTTCTCTTCCTGCTGCCTGTGGATCCAGACATAGAACTCTCAGCCTCTTCCCCAGCACTATGTCTGCCTGCACACAGCTATGCGTCCTGCCACGATGACGCTGGACTAAACCTCTGAACTGTAAGCCAGCCCCAACGACACGTTGTCCTTTATAAGAGTTGCCGTGATCATGGTGTCTCTCCACAGCAATATAACAGTGACTAAGACAGAAATAATAATACATATATATATATATATATTTGATAATGTCATACATTTATACAGTGTATTTTATATATCCACCCAACTCCTGCCAGCATATCCCCCCACCTTCATGGGATCCCCTCCCTCCTTCTCTGTAACCTACTGAGTCAAATTTGTCCAAGTAGGATGTTGACTGGGCGACCTTACTGTCTTGATCTTATGCAGGTACCCATAGCATTTCAGAGCACCCCCCCCCATCCTCTGGCATTTTACACCCCTTCTGCCTCTTCTGAGATGTTCCCTGAGCCTTGGGTAGGGGATCAGGTTGGTGTAGATGCACCATTAGGGCTGAACACTCAACGGTCAGGTACCCTCCGCATTTTGACCAGTTCTGAGTGCCTGCGTTAACTGCTTTCCACTGTAGACGGACGCTTCCCTGGGCAAGGTCAAGAGCAGCACTGGTCTGCAGGCTCAGACACATACTTAGAAGGCACTTTAACAGCGAGTCCATTTGAGTAAAGCCACAGCAGGAGGTTGGCCTCTAGTGTTTATGACCTCCAGAGCCATGGGCTTTTGACCAAGGTCATAGGGTCAGACATGAGTTCTCTTCTGTGAAACAGGCCTCTCAGATTCAACCAGAGACAGTTAGTTATTCCACAACGGTCTTGCTACTTACTTGGACGGTCAGTACTGTAGCTTTCAGGGTTTGCTATTACAGTTGATGGCTACTTTTGGAAGCTATCCGGTAGGAATTTTTCAGTTCAGTTCCAGTTTCATTTCTTTGTTTCCTGTAATCAAAGTGTGTCGTACTTTCAGCAATAGGATCAATTTTTGTCTGTTTGTTTTGTTTTTGGGGACAAGGTTTCTTTGTGTAATCTTGGCTGTCCTGGAACTCAAGAGATCCACCTGCCTCTGCCTCATGAGTGCTGGGATTAAAGGCGTGCGCCACAACTGCCTGGCTTTATTTTATTTTTAATTCGTTTCATGGTAATGGTCTCACCAATAAAGGCATCACATGGCTAGAGTAAGGGAACCACACAAATGCTCGCTCAGTTCCAAACCCTGCACATCTCAGTGGTCTTCTGGACCATTACAGATTAGCTGTGTGTTAGAGAGGTAGGTAGATGATTAGCTTTGGCACATACCATTGGTTTACCAGTGTATATGCCCTCAAGCAATGTATGAGAGTCCATCCATTCCCTCCGAGGACTTGCCAATGGTTGTCTTAGATACACGTGTCCCCACCCCTACCAGTCCCGTGCTGGAGAGCAAATCAGGACTCTGTATATTGCACATGCTAGGTAAATGCTCCACCACTGAGCTGTATCTTAAGCCGTATGTGTGTATGTGTGTGTGTTTAGGACTTATTTTTAATTATGTTTTTGTGAAGGTATGCACACAAATGAGTGTGTTGGTGCCTAAGGAGGCCAGAGCATTAGGTCTGTAGAACCTGGAGCTAGAGGCAGCTCTGAGCCCACCAGTTTGGGCACTGGGAAACAAACCTGTTTTCTGCAAGAGCACTACACTCTCCACTGCTGAGCTGTCTCTCCGGCCTCCCTTGTGTGAGTTTTTAGTTCTGGCTTCACGGAGGTGCTAGAGGAGGTTGCCCGTCAGTATGGCCTGGGCGGGATGAAAAGAAATTGCCAATGTATAAGCATAAGGTTCTTTCTACTCAGCTACATATTTGTCAGGTTAGTAGTCTCAGAGACGACTTAAAACAAACAAAAGCAAAAAAACTGGGCAGGAAACCAGGCATGGTGGCTCAGGCCTTTAATCCCAGCACTTGGGAGGCAGAGGCAGGTGGATCTCTGTGGGTTTGAGGCCAGCCTTGGTCTACAGAGCAAGTCTTGGACAGCCAAGACTACACAGAGAAAGCCTGTCTCAAGAAACAAAAGTGAAACAAAACAAGAGCAAAAATGGGCAGAACAAAAAATAAGCACCAGGAGACCACTGCCACCCCACTGCCAGCACCACCCCCCCACCCCCACCACTACCCTCACCCCCATCATCCCCCCATCATCCCCCCCACCCCCATCACCCTCACGCCCAATCAGGACCCTGCCTACATTTTCTCTTTGAAACAGCCTTGGCTATTAAACTTTTTTTTTTTTTTTGGCTATTAAACTTTTGTCTCATTTTTCTTGTGTGTTCCAAAACCCCTCCTCTAAGAACCATGCTGAGATTTAAACAAAAGGTCACAGTACTTCAAGTTCCTGTTGGAGGTGTTCCTGGTTTTTGCTCCCTTCTGTTTCTTTGTTGAGAAGACCCAGGAAACCTCCTGGAGCTCAGAGATCTCAGCAGCAAGATTTATCAGGAGCCTCCTAGGGCTGTGGGGGCGGGGCGGGAGAGGGGGCAGGGGCTGTGTTAAGTGGTTTCTGTTCTGATTTTGTCCTGACCCGGTGAAGGGGGACCGTCATCATCTGCCTTCCCATGAGGAAGCCAAAGCTTGGAGGAGGGAAGCAATTGCTCATGATTATGGGACTGGGGGTGTAGGAGCTGGCGTTTCAATCTAGATCTGTGACTCAAAGCCTTCTTCCCCCGGACTCTTCATTCGTCAACAGTTAATCAAGGCCTAGGGCTGTCGTTCTGCTGGGTTTTGCTGGGCTTGGTGTCCAGCTCTGCATAAAAGTTCCAGGTGATGAGATGTTCAAAGTGAGCCTGGCCTACATGAGACCCCTTCTCAGTAATAAATAGTTTCTGCATATTTATAATTCACTAACCAAGTGTCTTTTTTTTTTAACCTGAGCTCACAGCCTGCCCACATTCTGGCCAAAGTTTAGGGAAAACCCCAAAGTTGCCTGAGGCTCTTGAGGGCTGTAATCCAAGATAGATGCTTGAAGTAGATGCTTCAGGCCGATGTTAGAAGTGCTTATGGCTGGGCACAGCATGCAGGTGCAGAGGAGGGGAGCCTCCTCATAAAGAGCTGGTCTCTAGAGGACATATCTGGACTGTGCATTGACAAAGCACCTCAGATGTGTGCTCTGGACGTTACCCAGAATCCAGTGGCAGTCTGCTCCGAGCTGCAGGTATTTGTGATTGCTGAGTACACGTGGACTTTGTTTCTGCTTTTTATCTAAAAAAAAACACAACACTTTAATAAGACATTTTTTGTTGTTTTTGTTTTTGAGACGCGGTTTCTCTGTGTAGCCCTGGCTGTCCTGGAGCTCACTCTGTAGACCAGGCTGGCCTCGAACTCACAGAATCCCACCTGCCTCGGCCTGCGTGTGGGTATCTGTACCATATTCGTGCTTGGTGGTCAGAAAGGCCACAGATACCTTGGAATTGGAGTTACAGATGGTTGTGAACCACTGAGTGCTAGGAATGGAAACTAAGTCCTCTGAAAGAGCAACAAGTGCTTTTAGCTGCTGAGCCATCATCTCTCCAGGCTGAGAGCCATTCCTCTAAATGTGGGAAAATGTCCCCTGCACCCTAGGCTAGCCTTGAGCTCCAGACACTTCTTCTGACTTAGTTACTTAGATTTGGATTTTGTTTGTGTTTGTTTTTGTTCTTCTAGACAGGGTTTCTCTGTGTAGCCATGGCTGTCCTGGAACTGGCTCTGTAGACCAGGCTGGCTTTGAACTTAGAGAGGTCCGCCAGTTACTTGGACTTTAAAGGCACTTTGGAAGCAGGACTTTGTGACATCAAACAAAAGATTCAAGGAAGCACCAGGACAGCTTCGCAGCACTTCCTCCTGTCCTGCAGGTGCCCTGTCGGTCTGAGCTACTAGTACTGAATAAAATAGGAGTGTTACTTTTTTTTTTAAATGTATAGGTAATACAGTTGGCTTTTGGGGCGCTTAGGTAGCACCCGAGATTGAGACTTAAATGTGCCTTTAGTTGCACTGTGGATTCTTCACTGTCTGCTCACCCTTCCACCTGTCCCTGGCTGATTTGATAAGCAAATCTCTTCACCTCCAGGCAGAAGAGGAAGCAATACCTCAAAGGCAGCCCTTCCATGACTGCTAATTTAATTTTGCCTCAGAACCCTCCAACTCCTCGCCTGTCCTCAGGACACTGAAGTAAGCAGTCCTTTCTCACCTTGGGAGAGTCTTGCAAATGCCTCTCCTGTAGAATAGACTCACTGAAATGATCAGCTGCTGAGCAGTTTTATATTGACTCCTGCCTTTTTTTTTTTTTTTTTTTTTTTTTTTTCTTAAAATAAATCTCACCACTCCTTGGAAAGTCCCCACGCTGCTCTTACTTTTGGTTGCGCTGCCCTGTAGCTTCCTGCTTGTCCATGTGACCTTGCTTGTTTGGCCAGATCTCTGCTGCCAGTGCTGCCAATAACACAGACTTTTGTTTTGTTTGGTTTTTGATGCTGGGCATGAAGCCCAGACCCTTGCACACACAGGCACCCTACCTCTGAGCCAGCCTAGCTTAGATAGTGTACTGTCTCAAGTCAGGGTTTCTATTGCTGTGACCCAGAAGGTCATCGTTGTCCATCCTGGCCCATCATTTGAAGAAGTCAGGACAGGCACTCAAACAGGGCAGGAACCTGGAGGCAAGAGCTGATGCAGAGGCCATGGAGGGGTGCTGCTTACTGGCTTGCTCCCCATGGCTTGCTCAGCCTGCTTTCTTTCTTTCTTTTTTTCCAGCCTGGTTTCTTAATAGAACCCAGAACCACCAGCCCAGGGATGGCACCACCCACAGTGGGCTGGGCCCTCTTGCGTTGATCACTAATTGAGAAAATGACTTACAGCTGGATCGCATGGAGGCCTTTCCTCAGCTGAGGCCCCTTCCTCTCTGATAACTCCAGCTTGTGTCTAGTTGACACAACACCAGCCAGTACATATATATTTTGTTTTCAAACTAGATCTGTCACATAAGTTTTTTTTTTTAGATTTATTAATTTTATTTGTATGATGTTTGAGTTTCATGTGTATATGTATCCCACTGTGTGCCTACTGCTCACAGAGGCCAGAAGAGGGTGTCAGATGCTCTGGAACTGGAGATACTGATGGTTGTGAGCCATCTGGGTGTTGAGAATGCAACTCAGGTTCTTTCAAAGAACAGCAAGTGCTCTAAACCACTGAGGCAGCTCTCTAGCACCCTTCATCGTCTTCTTCCTCCTCCTCTTCCTCCTTTTGCGATCGGGTTTTATGATGTCAACGCAGCCCTGCTTGGCCTCGAACACCCTATATAGATCGGGCTGGCCTTGAACTCACAGAAGTCTAGCTGCCTCTGCCTTGCTCATCCTGATTTGTGACTTTTCTTTTTTTTTTTGGTTTGGTTTTCCGAGACAGGGTCTCTCTGTGTTAGCTTTGGCTGTCCTGGACTCACTTTGTAGACCAGGCTGGCCTCGAACTCAGAACTCATAGCAATCTGCCTGCCTCTGCCTCCTGAGTACTGGGATTAAAGGCGTGCGCCACCACCGCCCGGCGTTTTGTGACTTTCTTAAAGACACTGTTAAACTTCCTGTGTGCCTCCCTCCCTCACCCAGTGTTTTCTTCTGGCACGTTCATAGGGCTTCACATTTGAAAGCAATACCTAAGGTCTACAATTCCATAGACGCAACGGCATTTGTTTGTTGCTTTGTTTTTACTGGAGACAGATGGGTGATTTGCTAGGCTGGTGTCCAGGCAGCTCCCAGACTCGGAGTGTCTGAGACAAAGGGCGAAGGAGCCCTTGTTCCTCTCTCCCCCCCTTTTCTTCTCACTTCACCTTTGACAGGGTTTCCTCAGTCTGGGATAGTATAATGCCATGGCGACTTCAGAAATCATACTCTCACCAGTCCCTAAATGTGTAGAACTCAGATCCCGTTTCAGTCTGCAATTTGTGCTACAGTTGCATTTATATTTAAAGCCTTGGAATTTCTGTTGGTCTGCCAACAGAAAGGAACCAAGCACAAATGAGAAGGCCTGAACAATGGGACCCTGTCACCATCAGGTCTGGAGGTTGGAAGCCAGAGATGGAGCTGCTTCCTCAGGGCAGAAGCAGGATGTGAGGTGGGCCTCGCCTCGCCCTCGGCTTGTAGCCGAGCATCCTCTCCGTGTGCGCCGTGCGGGAGTTTCTCCTTGTGAGGGCATCAGTCATGGGGTGACAGCTCGTGGTGACGCAGTGGCTTCTGTAAGGACCTGCAATACCCAGGTCCTGGGGACTGGGGTTTGAAATATGGAGGGTGAGGCACGAGCTAATCCATAGTAGGCTCTTTACCAACCAGCCAGCAGCATTTCTACCAAGCACTTGTGTGGGGCGCAGACCACGGGTCCCAGTTCAGGGTGACCCTCGGGGATCTCCAGGCTGGTGGTGGAGAGCTGTTGTTGATGCGTCTCTTCTTGCATGGAAGGCATGGAGCAAGTCTGTCTTTGGGAAGGAGAATGCTGACCCTAACTGCTCGCCAGCTCGCTGCTGCCTCAGTACTGACTAGAGTCGGTGTGGAAGTCATTTCAACACAGGCACCAGAGTCTTGCCTCTTTCCTGATTTTTAATCAAAACTCCTTGCTTAAAGTTGCTTTCTCTCATGAATGGCTGCAGTACCGTTTTCTGTAGCCGTTTTCTCCCTCGTTCTCTGCAGAGTACTGTGAGTACTATCCAAACACGTATATGCTGTGACATTCTGGCCATCAGAAAATAACCGCACCAAACCCTGACGTTGTGGACCAGCAGTTCTCAACCTGTGGGTCGTGACCCCTTTGGCAAACCTCTATCTTCAAAATAACTTACATTACAGTTCATAACAGTAGCAAAATTATAGTCTTGAAGTGGCAATGAAAAATACTTTTATGGTGGCGGGGGGCGGTGTCAACGCAGCACCAGGAAGGTTGAGAAACACTGCAACGGGGTGACAGCCAGGGATCGCTTTAGCTCAGAGTTGGTTTATAGTTGAACTCAGCCTTTTCTCTCATGGGTGACATTGATAGAGCTCTGTAGTGGGTCTCAGATATATGTAATGCTTCTAAGCTCTTAAAGATTATTATTCAGCCCCTTATGAGTAATTTTACCTTATGAGTACTTTCTGTGGTATTTTTAAAAAAGATTTATTCATTTATTATGTACACAGTGCTCTGCCTGCATGAATGACAGAAGACATTAGATCACATTATAGATGGTTGTGAGCCACCATGTGGTTGCTGGGAATTGAACTCAGGACCTCTGGAAGAGCAGACAGTGCTCTTAACCTCTGAGGTATCTCTCCAGCCCCGTTTTGTTTTGTTTTTGGTTTGGTAGGTTTTGTTTTTTGTTTTTTGTTTTTGTTTTTGTTTTGGAGACAGGGTTTCTTTGTGTAGCTTTGGCTGTCCTGGACTCCCTTTGTAAACCAGGCTGGCCTCGAACTCATAGTGATCCGCCTGCCTTTGCCTCCCAAATGCTGGGATTAAAGGAATGCGCCACCGCCCCAGCCCGTGATATTCTTTGGTATTGTGTTTTTTTTTTTTTTTTTTTTTTTGGTTTTTCGGTTTTTCGAGACAGGGTTTCTCTATGTAGCCTTGGCTGTCCTGGACTACCTTTGTAGACCAGGCTGGCCTTGAACTCACAGCGATTCTCCTGCCTCTGCCTCCCGAGTGCTGGGATCAAAGGCGTGCGCCGCCACCGCCCGGCTTGGATTGTTTTTTATGTAAGAGGCAGCAGCATCACAATTCAGTGGTCCAGGAAGCAGGTAAAGGCACTTGCTGCCAAGCCCAACAAACTGAATTTCGTTCCCAGGGTCCACATGGTAGAAGAAGAGAAAGGTTCCTTCAAGTTGTCCTCGACCTGTGTGTATGCCACCACAGTAAATAAATAGATGCACTGTCGTTTGCAGTGGGAGAAAAGCAGGCCCTCTGAGAGAGCCGGGAGGCACACGTCCCTACCCTCAGACACTGCGAGCCCATGTCCTGAGAGAAGCCTTCCCTCTCCTGAAATTCACAGCATAGTCACTGTTTTGCTTCTTGTGAATTTTATTTGTAGAAAACAAAAACCAAGCTGTGTGCGGCAGGGCCCAGGCCCTGAGAGGCATATTCACGATGCACATCACAAGTGCATGTAAGTAGTGAATTCCAAGCTTGGTCAATGCTACCTGGCAAGAAAGACCCAGCTTCAGCAAAGAAAAGTAAAACAAATCACCAACCCCCAATGCTTACTGCTTTTGTCTAGTTAAAAAAGAAAAAGCTGTAATTTTTTTTCTGACTAGAATTTGGAGTTTCCCAAATATGCTTCTAACACAGAATGCATATTTCTAGAGAAAATCGTTTTTTGAGGTTGTTGGTAGTGCATGCAGGCCTTAAAGTGCTTGCTGGGAAACACTCAGGGATATGAGAGTATCGACCACTGGATTCTAAAGTTGAAGGTCATACTGACAGGAGAGTGGGCTGTGACCGCTTCGGGCTTAGGGCTTCTTTTTTGGCTGATAAAAATGTAAACCGATCAGGGTGAATAGTCTCAAACTATTGTATTCTCAAGTGGGTAGTCTTCATTGTCACGCGACACCTCTGAGTAGGAAGGCCTGCTCTGACGGTGGGCGCTGGAACCCTAGACTTAGTTGCAGGCACAGTGAGCCAGCAGCTTCTCCGCCATGATGGACTGCAGCTCCCTCAAATGGAGCCAGGACAAACCCAGCCTTCCTCACCTTGCTTTTTGTCAGGACTTTCATTGCAGCAGCAACATGAATTTGTATCTGCGGCTGGTTTCTCCCTCTGGTCTTCTCATCTCTTGTTTGCTAGTGTTGGGGAGATGGTCCCAGACCTGTGCAGTTGGGGGTTGTTTACACAGATTGAGCCTGCAAGCCCAGAGATGACAAACATAGGGGCCCGGCTGATGGCTCACTCAGGCAAAAAACCGATTAGAGAAAAATGGGCCGCCTTCCTCAGTTGATGGAAAATCCAGGATTTCCTGATGTGGGTCCCTTGATTGTTTCAGGGCCATCAACCAAATAGTTGTCTGAAGTAAAGTAAGTCGCAACAGCTGCATGGAAGAAGAAATCAGTCTTGAAAGGATAAGCAAGCGTACAACCAAGTAACCAGAGAAGCCAGACTGATAGAGACAGAAAAGCGGAGCTAGAGATTAGTGGGGACAGTTTTGTTGGGGGTGACAGTTACAGGGATAGATGGTAGCCAGGGTTCCTTAGTGCTACAAAGCTGACCACTTAAGGATGGCTCAAAGTAGGCTGGGCCTTGAATCTCAGCACTCAGGAGTCAGAGGCAGGTGATCTCTGGAAGGTTGAGGCCAGCCTGGGCTACACGTGAGTGAGTTCTAGGCCAACATGGGATACATAGCTAAACTCTGTCTCAAAACACACAAAACAAAGGATGAAATAGTCAGCTCTATATGTGTTTAGTCATGATGAAATGACTTGGGGACTAGAGAGTTGGCTCAGCAGTTAAGGGCACTTACTGCTCCTGCAGAGGACCTCCAGCACCCATGTGGCAGTTCACAACCATCTTAAAAAATAAAAAACAAACAACAACAACAACAAAAACCCTCCAGTCCCAGGGGAGCTGATGCAGTCTTCTGACTTCCAGGGGCCTCAGGCCCACACACAGTACAAACACATACATACAGGCAAAACAGCCATACACATAAAATAAAGTATATATTTATATTATATAGTATATAATATAGATTTTTTTTTTCTGGCCTGAGCTTTCTATTTCTTAATTCAGTAGACACTTGCTCCCCCCACCACATGGTCATCCACGACATGTGGTCCTCTGCAAGTCATGAGGCCTGGCCACATCCTCCTCCTCCACAGAGCAGCCTGCTTCCACCACCGAGCCTTCTCCGCCATGGTGTGCTGTGCCCTCTGAACCATGGGGCAAAGCTAGCCAGTGCAGAGGTGGAGGCAAATACCTCTTCTCTGAACCTGAAAACAGATAGGAATTTTTATATCTGTATCGTTTAAACCATCACCACCATTCAGACACCAGCAATCTATCTCGGGTCGGTCAACAGCTCTGGGAGAAGCCCAGACGCGAGCCTCCCCAGCTTTGTTAGGAATAATACAGAGAGTAAAGCTTGAGAAACTAGCTAAACACTTGGTTGCTTAAAAAGGAACTAGCAGGTGTTTTATGTAAATGGAGAGAGAGGGGAGTGGGGGGGAGGGAGGGGGAGGGAGAGAGGACTAGCCACAGAGTACAAGAGTACAGGTGCCTATGGAGGCCAGAGTCATGGGGTCCCCTGGAGCTGGCATCATTGTGACCTGGGTGCTGGGAACCCATCTTTGGTCTTCTACAAGAGCAGTATGCTTTAACTACCCAGCCATCCCTCCAACCAAATGTCTGTCTCTCTGTGACTCTTTCTCTCTTTCTTTTTTTAAGATTTATCTGTTGATATGAGTGCTCTGTTTTCATGCACACCAGAAGAGGGCATCAGATCCCATTGCAGATGGTTGTGAGCCACTGTCGGGCTGCTGGGAATTGAACTCAAGATCTCTTGAAGAGCAGCCAGTGCTTTTTAAACAGCTGAACCGTCTCTCCAGCCCTCCACCCAGTTTCTTAAGAACAACAACAACAAAAAGAAAGAACTATGAGAACCACTGGGACTGTGACCCTAGTTTCAAGGACATTCTGTGGCCCCATTAGAGTGTCTGGAGGGAGACCTGGCTCTTCGTCTGCTTAATAAATTCTTGAGGGAGGAGAGAGGTGGCGTGAGGTAAAGAGGCGGTGTGAGGTAAGGGTGAGGATGTGGTATTTTTGGAACCGTTTGGGATACAAAGAAATTTCCTGATAAGATTAGATTCCTCCCAAGCGAGACTTGGACCCTGTGGTCACCTCTTATCCATGAAAGCACCACACAGGGACAGCTTGGAGGGTGTGGCTCTTATCTCTTGTCAACTTTGAGATAGTGTCCTGAGGTGGCTCTGAGAGTAAGGAAGGATGGCCTCTTGCGGGCCGCTTTGTTTTGGCTTGAGGTTTGTTCTGTTTGTGATCTTTGACAAGAGGATCATCTTGGCCTGGGGATGTCATTCAGTGGACAGAGTGGTGCCCAACACTACATGAACTGGGCATGGTGGCACACGCTTATGGCTCCTGTACCGTGAGGCCCATACCCAGGCATTCAGGCATGTCTTCCATTCTTCTGAGCAATGCTTTCTCTTAACCTTTGTGCTTATGACTGTATTAAAATGTATAAACAAAACCAAAAAGTCATTCAGGGCTTTTGTCATTTTTCCCCCCCAACTTATTGTGCAGGGGCAGTGGATACCACAATTTAGAATGCAGTAAAATTTGAAAAGGAAATTAGATCAAAAGCTACAAGTTATGAACCTGATATTACTGGAAACAAAATGTTTTTTGATGGTTTGTTTTTTGTTTTTGAGACAGTGTTTCTCTGTGTACTTTGGCTGCCCTGGAACTCACTCAGTAGACCAGGCTAGCCTCAAATTCATAGAGATCCACCTGCCTCTGTCTTGTGAGCACTGGGATTAAAGGCACTAATATGTTTTCTTAATTGACTAAAATATACTCTTATGTAGAAAACATGGAAATAAGTGGGGCAGGGGTGGCTGAAGCTTTTGTGTGAGGCCAGAGCAGGCCTCTGACCTCTGGGCCCTTGTTTTTCTCTGCCGTCTGCAGTTGAGGTCTCCCGCCTTCTCCCCGAAGCCCACATGGCCTTTCTTTGTGCTTGTCAACCATCCAGTTTATTTTTTATTTTTTTTTATATTTATTTATTTTTAATTAATTTATTCTTGTTACATCTCAATGGTTATCCCATCCCTGTATCCTCCCATTCTCCCCTCCCTCCCATTTTCCCCTTATTCCCCTCCCCTATGACTGTTCCTCAGAGGGATTACCTCCCTCTGTATATGCTCATAGGGTACAACCATCCAGTTTTATCTTCCTCTGTAGGACAGCTTCCTGCTGCAGTGCCTTGCCTGAGGGTGTGCCGGGACTCTAGTAGATCCAGTGAACCCTTGCTCACAGGCCTTGCATTCAGATCTTGTTCTCAGCGAGATGGCAGCAGTGGACAAGCTGATCCTATGGTCTGTCCGTGTGTCAGTGAAATAATTTCTTCGGTAAGATTACCTGCTTACCGCGTAGCAGCCGTCAGAAGGTTTCTTTCCACGGTGTAACTGCCCCCCAACATCTGTTTGTGTCTTCATTTCAGACGTTTCTTGAGCCCAAGTGCTCCTGGCTTTGTTCTAGGTGCTAGCATCCAGCTCAGAAAAACCCGTGCCACGGGAATCTTTGGAAGAAAGCAGGCAGTAAGGAAGATAAATACAGCTACGAGTGCTTCCTTAACAAGGATGAGGCACTGGGTTCAAGCCCTTCTCTTCCCCATGCATAAGAAATAAAGTGAGAGCCAGAGTTGTAGCTCTATTGGTGAGCACTTTCCCAGCACGCGGGAAGTCCTGAGTTCAATTTTTGGGGATATGGATCAACCTGTTAAAATGCTTTGTGTGCCGGCAGGAGGCCTGAGTTGAATCCCCAGCACTCATGTAAAAAGCGGGCTGTGGGGGCATGCACAGACCTGTGACCCCAGCACCAAAGAGGGGGAGCCAGGAGAGTCAGTAGCGCTGGCCACTGACTAGCTAGTCCCGCTGAACTGCTGAGTTAATGCCAGATTCATCAAGAAGCCCAGTCTCAGAAACAAAATAGAGAAGCAGTCGAGGCAGGCAACACATACAAGTGTGTCCCGTGTGTCAGTGAAATAATTTCTTCACCACATCATCCCCCCCCCCCCGCATCCCCCAGACACATACAAACACCCACACAGAAAAAGAGAAGAAATGGCTAAAATACAGGACACATTAGTGTTATCGAAGAAAAAGGTTTAAGTTTCCAACCAGTAATTTTATGCATGTGTGCCTATGTGTGTTTTGAGGGAAAGAATGTTAAGTGATTGTAGCTGCCTGGTGTTTCCATGTGAAATGTGTCTTTTAAGTCCCAGATGGGGTCCAGACCTCACCCTTGTGTTGAATTAAAACTTCCTGTCTGGCCTCTGGCCTGGTGGATGCTGGGCCTTGCCTGATTGGGATTGAGGACCCCAGTGACAAAAGCGTAGGGCTGGAGGGAGAAGCGAGTGTGTGGTCTTCAGATGGAGGGGCTTAGAATAGCAACCCTCATAAACTTTAGCCATTATAAGTGTCAGCTCTGTACATCCTGTTATAAAACCCAGGGCTTTACCTGGGGGCAAGCGTCCAGCCCTGCAAACGGTTGTTCCTGCAAGTACCAAACTTTGGAGTATACACAGCTGTTGATGCCCTCTGTCCTGTCACCCTGGACACTTTTCAAATTCCCTGTCTTCTCTCTCTACCTACCCTGCCCCTGCAGCCATATAAGAAGACTGTCTTTAAAGCAGGAAACACAGACCTATGACAGAGCTCTTGTTGCTTCCTACCTAGGAAATGGGCAGAGGGAAGACATACTCAGCGTCATTGGCCTCTGAAAGTGTGTGCACAGAGGTGGTCAGGCTGTTGAGGAGTGCAGTGGAAATGTCAAGCATGCTCACTTGAGGCGTAAGACACAAAGACTCTCTAGCACAGCGGTTCTCAACCCTCCTAACCCTGTGACCCTCTAGTACCGTTCCTCATGGTGTGGCGACCCCCAACCATAAAATTATTTTCGTTGCTACATCATGACTGTAATTTTGCTACCAATATTAATCGTAGTATAAATATCTGTGTTTTCCACTGGTCTTAGGCGACCCCTGTGAAGGGTCATTTGACCCTCAAAGGTTGAGCCCCAATAGGTTGAAGACCGCTGCTGTAGTGCCTTCTCGGTCTCCAGCTAGATCTTGTTTATAGACTAAATTTACAGTTTAGGGAGCGTGGAAGCCATCTCGGGCGGTGTGAACTCACTCTATGGTGTTTAATTTTAATTTTAATTTTATTTTATTTTCTGGTTTTTCGAGACAGGGTTTCTCTATGCTATCTTGGCTTTCCTGGACTTGCTTTGTAGACCAGGCTGGCCTTGAACTCACAGGGATCCTCCTGCCTCTGCCTCCTGAGTGCTGGGATTAAAGATGTGCACCATCATGCCTGGCTGGTGTTTAATTTTTTAAAAACATTTATTTATTTATTTATTTATTTATTTATTTATTTATTTATTTATTTCATATAGAGTGTTTCGTCCACACTCTACACTTTGTATGTGTGCACATCAGAAGAGGACATCAGATCACACAATAGATGGTTGTGAGCCACCATGTGGTTGCTGAGAATTGAACTCAGAACCTCTGGACAAGCAGCCAGTGCTCTTAACCACTGAGCCATCTCTCCAACCCCTACTGGTGTTTCTTACCTGCTTCTTAGAGCGTTTAGTTTTCTCAGTTTTTGGAACACAGATTCTGCACTATGGGGGGGGAGGAGAGGGGCCTTCATACTTTGAGACCCTCCCTTGGTGCCGCTACCCATGATCTCACTTGTCTGTACAGTCCCAGACCTCAGCTTAACAGCCATCACTAAGTCTTTTCAATTAACAGGTCCCTTTTAAAAGATTTATCCCATGCCACTTGAGAAAACCAAGGTTCAGAATTAGCAGGTATGAGGTCACCAAATCATCTAAAATCAGTGGGGCGCTGAGGAGCTGAAACCAGAGATGAAGGTAGTTTCTCCCTCGCCTCTCTCACATTTGAAGTATTCTTTCTCCCTGCAGCTCACGAGAGGCTTGTAAATGCACATCTTAGGCTGGGGGCTGAGTGAGGCTGAGTCTGACCAGTTTAACATCTCTTACAAGTTCACTCTTATTTTTGCTTCATTTTCTTTTCTTCTACAGACAAAGTTTTGCCACAAAGCTCCAGGTAGCCTTGACCTCACCTTGATCCCTTGCCCCAGCCTCCCCAAGTGTTAGCATTAGAGGTGTTTGCCACCATGCCCAGCAGCTTCTTGATATTTTGAGAGCCTTTGGTGAGGTGTTGCCCAATTTATAATCCTTTTCTTTTTTGTAAACTGTTGGATTTTGAATTTATGTCTCATGATGGTGGTGAAGGCCCATGTGGGTTATCCCTTCCTTTTAACAAGCCCACCCCAACTACCCCCCCACCTACCCCCACTGCAGGAAACCAGGTTTGGAAGCAGGTGTGGCAGCCCGCTCCTTAATCCCAGCATTCAGGAAGCCGATCACAGCTGTGTGGATCTCTGAATTAGAGGCCAGCCTGATCTACATTAGTGAGTCCCAGGACCGTGTGGAGAGGCCTTGTCTCAAAAAAAAAAGAAAAGAAAAAAAGAAAAAGAAAGCAAGCTGGTTCAGAGAGATCAAGAGGTGTAGAAGAAGGTGCTGCTGGGATTGCTTTCCCTTGGTCAGGGCAGCCTGAGCTGGAAGTCCTGTGCATCAGTTCGTGGATTACCTCACTGCCTTGAGAGCGTCTCTCTCTCTCTTTTGAGCCTAGAAAGTCAAGCCTCAGCTCCCTGTGCCTGCTCCACCTAAGGCCCTGGAACACCGGCCAACCGCCTAGAATGCTTGCATCCCCAGCCTTCTGAAGATTCCTCTCTCAGTGGCTCTGTTTACCTGGAGAGTGATTGAATTCCTGCTGAGTCTTAGCTCCCACAGGAGCGGGGTCCAGTTTGTAACCTCTGCTTTGCTGGGAGGAAGGTAGAGAAATCCCAGCAGGCAGTTTGGCCACCAGACAGCCTGTACACTCGGGCAGGCCTGGGGCAGAGACGGTTTGCATCAGCGTCTCTTCTTGAGGATTCTTTAAAAAAAAAAAAAAATTTTTTTTTTTTTATTGTATTTGCATTGGTGTTTCGCCTGCATATATATCTGTGAGAGGGTGTCGGATCCTCTGGAACTGGAGTAACAGACAGTTGTGAGCTTCCATGTGGTTGCTGGGAATTGAACTCAGGACCTCTGGAAGAGCAGCCAGTACTCTTAACCACTGAGCCATCTCTCTAGCCCCCTTCTTGGGGACTCTTGATGCTAAGTGATGCCTCAGTCTCCCTGGCAGCTGGCACTGGCAGTAGATCAATGAGTGATAAGGAAAGTTAGTCATCTCACTGTGTTTTGAGATAACGTCAGAGGCAAGCTGGGCACGAAGGCCCATGCCACCACGGGAGATGGGGGGATCAAGAGTTCAAGGTCATCATAGGATACATAATACATCAAGGCCAACCTGAGCTACTGAGGCCCTGTCACAAACAAAACCAACAAAAAAAAGAAAGAAAGGAAGGAAGGAAGAAAGGAAAGAGAGAAGGAAGAGTGGCGATGGGGCGGTTGGAGGATGGAGGCCGTAAAGGAGCCAGGGTAAGGACCTCAATTCTGTCAGAAGGAGCTGTGAGCACTGCTGAGACATACTCGGAGCCCGGAACATGAGATTCCTACTGGGTGATACTAGGATGTATTGTAGATTTTCTGGGGTCTTATTATGTTGGTGGGTTTTCGTTTTTGTGGTGCTGCCTATGCTAGACAGATGCTTTACACCGAGCTGCGTACATCCCAGCTCCAGACCTGGAACGGAAGCACTCAAGGTCTTCAAGGAGGAAGCGCCACTCTTTTTGTCTTTGTTTTTAAACTGAAATTTTTAAAATTAATTTATTCTTGTTACATCTCAATGGTTATCCCATCCCTTGTATCCTCCCATTCTTCCCTCCCTCCCATTTTCCCCTTATTCCCCTCCCCTATGACTGTTCCTGAGGGGGATTACCTCCCCCTGTATATGCTCATAGGGTATCAAGTCTCTTCTCCGTAACCTGCTGTCCTTCCTCTAAGTGCCACTAGGTCTCCCCCTCCAGGGGACATGATCAAATGTGAGGCACCAGAGTACATGAGAAAGTCATATATCACTCTCCACTCAAGTGTGGAGACTGTCCTGTCCATTGGCTAGATCTGGGTAGGGGTTTAAAGTTTACCGCCTGTATTGTCCTTGGCTGGTGCCTTAGTTTGAGCCGGACCCCTGGGCCCAAATCTGCCTAACATAATGTTCTACTTGTAGGTTTCTAGGACCCTCTGGATCCCTCTACTTTGCTATTCTCACATGGTTCTCTACTCTAGAGTCCCAATAGGATGTCCTCCCCTCTGTCCCAGTTTCCTGGTAAGTGAAGGCTTTCATGGGACATGCCCCTTGGGCTAGTATGCAGATATAAGTGAGTATATACCATTTGAGTCTTTCTGGGAAGTGCCACTCTTTTTTTTTTTTTTTAAGACATTTGTTTATTTACTTATTTATTATGTATACAGTGCTCTGCCTGCTTGTACCCCGGCAGGCCAGAAGAGGGCATCAGATCACATTGTAGATGGTTGCGAGCCACCATGTGGTTGCTGGGAATTGAACTCAGGACCTTTAGAAGAACAGTGTTCTTAGCTGCTGAGCCATCTCTCCAACCCAGGAAGCACCACTCTTAACACAGGAGCAAGACCAACCCTACCCCTCTTTGTAGAGTAACACATAGCGACTGATGGAAAGAGTGGGGGGGGGGGGCGGCTGTCTCTCAACCTTCCCAGAGCCCCTTGTATAGCTAGTGGTATTCATCTACCTCAGTGGCATAAAGGGGAGAAAATTGTGGCCAGTACAGCCAGCATAGCAACAGTGGCCATTGAAAACTGGCTGCAATGCTGTTCTCTCAGATTCACCAACTAGCAGGAGCCAAGGATGAGGGGCAGGCTCTCTGGAAAATAATGCCGAGTTGGTGACATGGTGCTCTCAGAAGAGCTGGCAGGAGGCGGTCCAGCCCAACACTCCATGGCTAGTGTGCTTTTCAGAGAGTAGCAGGTGCCGACAAGCCCTCTGGGAGCTGAGCTGTGTGCAGCATCTGTTCCTAGCTCTGGAATTTGCTCTGGCCTCAGCTTTGGCCAGCAGGGGAAGTTTTAGAGGCTTCTCGAGGCCCAGGGCCCCTGCCCTGGTTGGGGAATGTTTAAGCCCATTCTTAGGTGGCACTGTTCCTGCATAACTGATTGCTGTCGCTCATATGTGCTCTACATCTCTCCTTGTGTTTTCAAGATAATGCAGTGAGAAAGGGCAGCTGTGGCAACCTCTACCCCAGAGCAAACACTTCTGGTGTGTGGCAAAGGGTGGAACCAGCTATGCAGCACGGATTGTTTATTCTGTTTTAAGATGAAAGAAACAAGCCACAAAAAGGAAAACCAGATTTTCTTTCTGTAGGTCTTATTTTCTCTTTAACCTCCCTCCTTCCCTCCCTCCCTCCCTCCCCCCTCCCTCCCTCCTTTCTTTCCTTCCTGGACTCTAACATTGTCTTGTGCCCAAGTCCAAAGGTATGAAATAGCTTTCTTAGACGTCTCTTCTCTTCTCTTTCTCCTTTTTACTTTTCCTTTGAACTATTGAGTTCGGGGATGGCTAACCGAAGCAGTCTCTAAAAATAACCTCTAGCAGCATGCCAACTATTTTTTCTTTGTCTAAATTTAGCCCATTTGAGCGGTGTGTTCTGGTTTTGCAAAGACCTCCATTAGCTGCCCTGGCTACTCACTGAGGGTTTCTGTGTGCCCGCTGACATGTTTGATAATGAAGAAGCCAGTCAACCACTGACCACTGCACAGGGCAGTTTACGGAAGAGCCTCCCCTCCGAGGAGCCTCCTGGGTTGATCTGTACCGACCATGGGCTCTGTAGTAGCTGCCACCTCCGTGTCCCACAGGAGCCCTTCAGGGCTGAACTCAGGATCCCTTCACTGATGTGTGTCTGTACCTAACACAGCTATTTGCTAAAGTATTTAAGAGCCGAATAAATATTTGTCTGAGGCCAAAGTCCCGCTCCACTAACTAAGCAGCAGGAAGCAAAATATTATTTGTTGGCGGTGCCTGCAAAGAGATTTGTCTTTTCACATGAAAATTGAGAAATTGAATGTAGAGAACCAAGAAGGAAGAAGAGAAAGTAGCCGAGCCCTGAGTGGCCCCGGGGGCTGCAGTATTGGGGACCCATCTCTGGGTAGGAGGGACAGGGATTGCCATCTGTCTTCTATGTACTGGCTACTTGTAAGACTTATTTTTGTTTCTGAAATAGCGTCATTGCAAGAGTTTGTTCTATGTAGTCTCAAGATCACATTTAATTTTGTGGAAGTGGGCATACCTCGTTAACAGGGTTGGTTGGTTGTTTGAGACAGGGTTTCTCTGTGTAGCCTTGGCTGTCCTGGACTTGCTTTGTAGACCAGGCTGGCTTCAAACTCACAGAGATCCCCCTGCCTCTGCCTCCTCGAGTGCTAGGATTAAAGGCGTGTGCCACCACTCCTGGCTTTTCGGTTAACAGTTTGCATCGGTCAACTTCTGGAATCTTGCTTTAGTTGTTTTCCCATGCCCATGTGTTTTCTTCCTGTTACAGTTTTGGGGTGGGGTCCTAACTTCAATTTTCATAGCATTTCTGTCTTACAGATTTCATTTTCCGAATGTTGGGCATTCAAGGAGGATCATATTTTATCCCACTTCCCTGCTGTGCCCACAAGCAGTTGAGAAGGCAGGAATAAGTTGCGTGGAGACCAGTTGTTTTTGTCTCTGGTGACACTTGGAGCCCAGGTGGAGAGCCAGGTTTGTCTCCGGACAGGTGGCCTTCCTCAGGCTCCTCTGGCTGGAGGTCAGGCTGGGAGTGCAGCTCAGTGGTAGAGAGCCTGTCTAGCATGTGACTAGTCCTAGGTTCGGTCCTGCTCGCCGAAGTGGGGCATGAAAATGAAACGTGGTGAGTGAGGTTTGGGGGTTTTCCCACTTCACACAGTCATCTGGCGACAGATGTTCTGCTTTCCTGGGCTTTTAGAGGCCAGTTGGCAGGCAGAAGGACGTGGCTTTGGAGTTGGCCAGGCCTCACGGTCACAGTCATCCTCTGAAACATCAGCTTTTGTTTGTGCAGAAGTTTATGTACGCTGGGGATAAGTGTCCTACATCAGAGGTGCGTGATGGGTTACAGGGTGCCACGAATGGCCCGGGCCCCTGCTTGGCACCTCCTGAAGCACACGCCGCACAGGTGTCACCCAGCCAGCCAGCCTAGTGTGTCTTCCTCCGCTCAGGGCTCTGGTTGGAGTGTTGTCCAAGGTAGACTGGCACTTGGCCGTTTGCTGCTTTGGTAATTTGGAAGGGAAAGAAAGGAAAAATGTTTCTAAGCAAGTAAAGCTTTAAGGAGAGAAAGAGTTGTGTATATTTCATGTACCCCAGGCCAGCCCCATCACCTCTGGGGTTGGAGAGCATGGCCTGCGTCACCCTGAGGAACAAATGTCTTTCATTCTCACACTCTGACTTCTAGGACATTCTTAAGTGCCTGTGTGAAAAGTTTAGTTTTGTTCGAATGTTAGAGGACCCTGTCAACGGGTTCCCGGGGCAGGAAATTGGACAGTTTGGGAGGAAAGGTAGGAAAGACAAGGACCTTCCCCACCCTTGCAGAAAGAGGCCAGCCCTGGACAAATGAAGCTCCTTGCGGTCCCTGCCCCAGTGTTTCCTCAGCTTCCACAGCAAGGAAACATCCTGTGTCCTCCGCGACACTTGCGCAGGCGATGATGCCACATGTGAGTTTCCTGTGTTTGCATCTTTGCTGACCCTCCTCAGGTGTCCGCAGCCACTTCCTGTCCTGTCTTGAGCGTGGAGAAAAAGGGCAGTTTTGAAGATAGACCAGAGCTGCTCTGACTTGTACCCTCACCGGGGCGCACAGTCCATAAACCCGTCTCGTTCCTTTCCAGATCAGTCTTTTATTCCAAGTTGTTTGCCATCCAGGGTGGGGCTGAGCCCCCCTATCTTTGCAGGCTGACCCTCTAGACAGTGGGGGAGGGCCAGCTGCTGATGCCCTGAGCTGAGGAAAGGCGGAGCTGGCTTCCTCCAGGGCTTCCAGCTTCCTGTGCACGCCACTGCAGGAGGAAAAGGAGCTGGAGGGTGTGTGAAACCTCAGCTCAGAAGAGCCTCCCCCCTGCACAGAAACTGTAAATTACACACAAATACTAGTAAAACAAAATACCCAGGCCACCCCTGTTCCAGAGCAGCTGCAGGGCAGCCTGTATTTATAAACTGTGTGACGTTAGGAACCAACTATTATTTTTGGCAATACTTGTGTGTGAGTGTGTGTGTGTGTGCGTGCCTGCCTGTGTGAATGTGTGTATTTGTGTGTAAATATGAATATTTGTGTATGAGTGTGTGTATATTAGTGTATTTGTATGTGTTACTGTATTTGTGTATTAGTGTGTGTGTTCTTGTGTAAATGTATGAGTGTATGTATTAGTGTATTTGTGTATGTGTGTGTATAGAGGCTGGTCAGGCTGTGTGTGTATATATATATATGTGTGTGTGTGTGTTTAGAGGCTGTGTGTGTGTGTAGAGGCTGTGTGTGTATATGTGTGTAGAGGCTAGTCAGGCTGTGTGTGTGTGTGTGTGTGTGT
>OU015756.1:12948438-12967447 GCA_907169655.1 Acomys percivali
CACACACACACACACACACACACACACACACACACACACACACACACACACACACCAGGCTTCAAAAAGCAGCTCTGGTCTGGCTGGCATGTGCTGCACAGGACCGTGTCCTCTCTGAGCAGTGCTGACCCATCACAGGAGATGTCGGAGCCTCAAACTTCAGGGCCAGCTTGCTCCTTGCTCTGGGACTGGCGTGTTTCCCAGGCAACACTTTCCTCCACTGCATCTGCCCTGCAGATCTTGTGTGAGCCCCTCGCTGAGGTGGCCCCTCTCTGCGCTCTTCAGTGAAGTTGCCTTAGAGCCGAGAATGGAGGAAAGCTCTGTTCGCCTTTCCGTTTGACTTAGAGCCGCTCCTTTCCCTGTCCTGCTGACCTCCTGCTCAGTGTGACCTCTCTTCATTCCTCAGAATTCAAATGGGATTTACACTGGCTTCATTAAGGTGCAGATGGAACTGTACAAACCCTCCCAGTCCCCTCCCAGCCCCGGGAGACTCCCGTCCAGTGGCGGTGGCTGCGTGAACACACTTCACATCAGCAGCACAAACACTGTGGGAGAAGTGATTGAGGCCCTGCTCAAGAAGTTCCTGGTGACTGAGAGCCCCGCCAAGTTTGCACTTTATAAGCGGTGTCACAGAGAAGACCAAGGTATGTGCCACACTTACAGTGAAAGTGGTCTGTCTGCTGCGTTTTCTGTCTCCTTGACTCACTTTCAGGAGGACGGCTGATAGAGACCATGTCAGACTGTGTCAGAGCTCAGGGACAGATTGTGGAAGCCACGCTCTCACGGCAGATCTTTATGATGACTGGCTGGTTGTAATTCTGAGCTGAGGAGTGGTAGGTGTGAGGGGCTTGGAGGCATCTATGTAAAAGGAACTTTTATTCACCTGTTTCAATTGTTGTCTCAGAGTCTTACTGCCTTGACGTAGCCCGGCAAGCTTCTAGCCTCTGTACAACTGAACCTACACCTAGAATGTTTTCAGCATCTGAGACTTACTCCTAAATAAGCTTACAGCCCAAAATGCAGCCACCTTTATAGTCTCTGGGGTCTATGGATTGTGCCAGCCATGTGGCATAGTCACGCTCTTCACAATTCCGTTCAAGGGTGTCTTTGAAGTCAACTGTGTAGGACACCCACGGGCGGGTGAGGAAAGCCTCCGTGAACCCCCAGATGCTGATGTTCATGGACTTGGCTCCAGGCTCCGAAGCGAGCCCAGTGAAGTAACGGGCTCCTGTGTGAACACGTAGCTTTGCCAGCACTGGCCTTCATCTGCAGAGAGCCTGATCACCTTGATAGGACAGTTGCTGTGCTCAGTGGCCACGATGCTGCCTCCAGAATCCAGGATGGTATCATAATGTGATCCTTCTAGCATCTTTACCCAGGAGTGACCCCCCCATCATCTGAGAGGTACATGTCTGGGACCATTACTGAGATGGCGTCTCCCAGACTACCGTGAGCGATGGCGGTGCACACCGCGTTGGGCTCTGAGAGTGGGGCCGTCAAACATTCAGCTTCAGGAGATGCCGTAATATGCATGGCTTCGAGAGCTGCACCCTTTCTTGGTCTTTGCAGTAGCATCACACTCGCTGTGCTCCAGCTTCCACGGCTGCTTCCACGGCTGCTCCCACCGTGCTCCCAGGTCCAAAGGGATCACGCTCTGAATAGAGCTGTGCTGCATTGTAGTCCATCAGTGAGGGGACAGGGCAGGAACCTGGGGGCAGGAACTGGTCCAGAGACCATGGAGGGGCCGAGAGAGAAGCCAGATTGAATCAATCAGCTGGGAGAGGAGTTTGAGCCAGAACAGCTGAGTTGAAGCAGCCAGCCCAGAGCTCAGAAAGAACAAGTAAGGGTGAGCTTATTAAGCAGTAAGTCTCAGCGGCTGAAAACATTCTAGGCCTAGGTTAGAGTGTATGGAGGCTATAGAAGCTTCCAGAACTAGCCTAGGTTAACAGATAGAGGCAGTAAGCCTCCCAGACAACAACAGAAACAGGAGAATAAAAGTTCCTGTTACATCTGTCTTCAGTGAGCATGTGTGGAGGATTTGTTGGTGTGCACAGAGGGAGAGGGGCAGGTTTGGAAAGGGTGTGGTGCGATGGTTTTAATGCCCTTTAGGACACAAAAGAGCACGTCCACTGTTGAGGCTTTCAGTAATGGGTTTACACATGCTGTGGCTTGACAGACCAAGAGGTGCATATACAACGCATTCAACTCAGACTTAAGGAAGAGTGCGTGGTGTCCTGACCTGGGGTCTGTCTGAACTTATGCCTGTGCCCGTGCCCAGTGGATAGAGAGAATGTCAGATTACCTCATGGAATGGGCTGGGATATCCTGGGTGAGGCGTTTGCATGGAACTTAGTGTCTGTGACTCACTCTCTGTGCTAACTGGGAAGTGTGATAAAGAGCCGTAAGCTACTTACGTTTCTCTAGTTTGTCTCTGGGACAAGCCTAAAGCAGACAGAGAAGAAAATGTACTGACTCTGACATGATGTCAGTGTCCTTTAGCTGCCCAGGGTGACGCACAGCTTCTCCTGAGTGTGTACGTTTGTTAGACACAGGCCTTTTGGAACAGAGAGACAGGCCAGTCAGAATCGCAGCCCTCCTGAAGCCCCGGGCCTCAGCAGCCTCAGGAGGAGTAGCCACCACCAGGAAACCACAGTGCACTTGCATCCGAAGTACCGAGAGACACAAGGGAAGTCCGACAACACTTTCAGCTTGCTGCTGGACGTCAGCTACACAATCTAAAGATCCCCACTCCCCCTTCTAAGAGGAGGCACAGAGACATCACAGGCATATTTAATGCAAATTCCTATTTCGTTTTTTTCTTGGCACTCATTCCCTTCTCCTCAAGATGTGGTGTATGCCAGGCAGTTTGTACACCATGGAACTGTGAGAGAATGGTGACCTGGCTCCAGACACGGGGCCTGTCCCTGTGGGGTGCCAGAACAGAGGGTGGGGGGCTGTCCTGCACTCTGTAACACGCTATCTGTCCCCTTTCCCAGTGTATGCCTGCAAGCTCTCTGACCGTGAGCACCCGCTCTACCTGCGTCTGGTAGCAGGGCCCAGAACCGACTCGCTTAGCTTCGTTCTTCGAGAACATGAAATTGGAGAGGTGAGTGGGGACTTGTTCAAGGTGGCATCACCGCTACACGGAGCAGCCAGGCAGCCTGCTCTATTGCTTCAAGGAGGTGGCAGGGCAGAGAAAGGGAGAGGTGTGAACCTCCCAAAGTGAAGCCCACGTTAGCTCGCTGTGAAACTCTTAGAACACTATGTTGCTGTGCGCTCTTCAGAGGTTGGGGGGAATAACAGTGCAAACTTGTCCTCATGCGGCGAGCCATTTTCTCCTCTTCCCAGCTCCACGTGACAAGCCAGCTGAGCTGCCCCCACATTCTTAAGAACAGTCTCCAGGCCAGTTTCCTTCTAAAGGGAAGGAAAGGGAAACGCAACAAGATGTGCGTCCTAGAATCCCCTCCCCTCTTCAACCAGTCAGATGACTCGGGAGTTCCGTTTGCAGCAGCCTCCCCTTCCCTCCAGGCAGGAGTATTGGGGTGTCCGATGAAGACATGCGTACTGTCTAGTAGATCACCTGTGAGCTTCCCGTGATTCCTGCCCCCCCCCAACCCCCGCTAACTGTCCAGCCCAGGTCCTTAGACTAGGGACATGTGAAGTGTCCTGGGGGAACAGTCCCTGGTCGTTCGGAGGGCAGGCTTGGTGCTTACAAGTCAGGGGCCTAGGCTGTGGCTAGATAGGAACACTGTGTGAGGCAGATCTTCTAATTATTCCTCCTCAAAAGGAGCTAGAATGTGGTACTAGATACTTTCGTTAAGTTACCATCATCGTCATGTATGTATATGTGTGACAGGTGTTTGCGAGCACCAGTTGATTCCCTTCCTCATGTAGGTGGGTCCCAGGGTTAGATCTCAGGTCACCGGGTTTGCATAGCAGAATCTTATGATATTTACAGCTTTAAAAAAAAAAAGTTTTCATTTGTTTTTTTTTAATTACATTTTATTAAGCCAGGTGTGGTGGTGCACACTTATTATTCCCAGCTCTCGGGAGGCAGAGGCAGGTGGATCTCTGTGAGTTCAAGGCCAGCTTGGTCTATAAAGCGAGTCCAAGATAGCCACAGCTACACAGAGAGACTCTGTCTCGGGGTGGGGGGGAAATGTGTGTGTGTCTTGTCTGTGTCTGTCTGTCTGTGTAGTGCCTGCTGTGGGGAGTGTGCTGTGAGTGAACTAGAACAGGACAGGAATCACACTGAGGGCAGTGAGTCCCTCTGAGCTGCCATGCAGGGAAGGTGTGGGCAAGGGAGACACTAAGCAAGGAGTTTGGGTTATTGCAGTCTTAGTCCTGAGCAGGGCTTCAGAGTGGCTCAGTGAAAGCTGTTAACTAAACCCAGCCTTGGGTGGGAAGGGAGGGGAAGCCTTCTCTGGACCCCGAAGGGTGAGCTGGAGATTTCAGGCTAAGCAGAGCAGGGAGGGCGTGGCTAAGCTAAGGTACTGAGCTGGGCTAAGTGTCAGGTGTGGGGCTGGGAAGGCAGTGTATTTCTTATGCATTCGGTGGGTGCCAACTGCACGCTTTAATGAGGAATGCTGACCGTGCTGTGTGTGTGTAGGAGGAT
Organism: Acomys percivali; assembly: GCA_907169655.1. Classification (NCBI taxonomy): domain Eukaryota; kingdom Metazoa; phylum Chordata; class Mammalia; order Rodentia; family Muridae; genus Acomys; species Acomys percivali. The sequence continues at coordinate 12,953,054 of OU015756.1, forward strand.
GGGGGTACTCAGAGAGTGCAAGGAAGGATGCTGATGCAGGAGTGCGGCAGTGGATGACAGTGGGAGCTGGGGCAGTCGAATTGGAGAAAGCAGATGGACTAGATCGTGGGAAGGGGAGGAAGGCCAGAGTGTGATGACTACAGATCCAGGTGTGGGGAGTGTGTGTGTGTGTGTGTGTGTGTGTGTGTGTGTGTGTGTGTGTGTTTTCTCTCTCTCTCTTTCTCAGCTCAGGGTTCTACAGGGCTTGGTGTCACATGCTGTAACACTGGCACTTGGGAGGATCACGAGTTCAAGACCAGACTGTGCAACATAGCAAAACCTTTTGTGTCTGTCTCTGTGTGTGTGTGTGTGTGTGTGTGTGTGAGAGGGGGGGGTGTTTTGGGGGTCGGGGAGGGAGAAGGAACCACAGGCTCCTGTCTGGACTCTTGAGTTAAACATGCCGGTGCTCCTCTCTGTCGCCCACAGTGGGAAGCCTTCAGCCTCCCCGAGCTGCAGAACTTCTTGCGCATCTTGGACAAGGAAGAGGATGAGCAGCTGCAAGGCCTGAAGCGGCGCTACACAGCCTACAGGCAGAAGCTGGAGGAGGCACTGGGCGAGGTGTGGAAGCCAGGCTAAGACGGAGGGCTTCCTGCAGGAAAGCACAGCTCGGACTCATGAAAGAGCAGCGCCGCCTCTCTCCCCAGGCCCGGCCACGCTAGGGTCTTCCGCTTTTCTCTCTAGACTCAGTTCTCAAAGCCTGATCACTCAGCATCCTGCACCTCACGGATTGGCCTGGGGACCCCGCAAGCTTGTTTTGTCACGGCACGGCGATGTTACCTCTTGCAGGCTGTGAGCCTGTGGTCATCAGGCGCATCCTGGAGTGCTTGGAAGCATGAACTCTGGCTTGACTTTTCCCTGGTTCCTTCTATTTAATGATGTGACTTTGTTAAGCTTCAGGAAGTAATAAGTGCAGTTGAGTTTTAAAGCTTTAACAAGCAATCTCTAAGTACTTGTCCTATGGTGAAACTACCTGCTTGGTTTTGTTCTATGTTAGAACAGTCTGTCCTCATGAACGGAAAGAAACAGCAATGTGGGAACTCTGGGGGACTGAGAAAAGATTTTCGAAGAGTTTGGACCAGAAAGTAAAGAGCATGTTGGGAAGGTAGAGGGAATGCGAGAGCCTAGGGCTTGGGAACGGGATGAACGCGGCTTCTCAGTGAGCCACAGACAAGAAAGGTGTGTTTCTTTGTAAAGGAGTTAAAAGCATTCAGGGTCGACATTAAGCCCGGTTTAAGATTGCTGGATTAGCTAGTGGTATAACATGGGGTCCCAGCCAAAGAGATAGGAGTGGAGTCCAGAGGGAGGGGGTCCATGACCTGCGGCTGACCTTCAGTGGACGTAGCCTTGACTGCAGTGGTCCGAGGTAGGCCTTCTGCGCCTGGACCTGACCTGTGCATCTCCCCCACCCCCCCGTTGGTGTGCACTGGATGGTGGGTGGGCGGGGGGGTAGCTTCTCTGTGTAGGTGGGGCCTGACCATTTGCTAATTCCTATTAAGGTAGTTTATTTTACCCCCAGAGATTGTTCTTGGAGTTGGAGTATGGGTGAGGGCAGCTGTATCCCCTCAACTGTTAGCTAGAAGAGGACCGGGGTTCACGGCAAACTTTGTGACAATCAACTCTCTTCCCTCCTCTCCCACCCCCCCCTTTCCCCGCCCCCCTCCCCCTTCCCCCCCCCCCCCCCCCCCCAGTCCCTCTCCAAAGTTGTTCTTATGAAGTAGAGAACGGGGTGTTGGTTAGAGGCCCAGCAGGCCTACCACATCCTTGCCTCTTAGAGACTTGACTAAGGTCCCCAAGGAAGGAAAGTCCACACCCAGCTGACTGCACAACAGGCGTTCATTATGGAACTATTTTCACAGAAGTGCATGTTCCTTCCAACCAAAAAACTGGGTGTGCAACAGAAGGCTTCCTGAAGATGGGTGCAGTCGCCTCATTTTCTGACGCAGCTTGCAAATCAAGAGAGCAGAGGGAAGCGGGGTGCTGTGTTTCTGGAGGGGCCTAATAGTCGGTCTGTTTCTAGTCTAGATACATTTTGTTGTTTATAAATTCCCAAGGAATTGTTAACACGGTGACACCTGATGGATTCTTTTGGAAATTCCAAGGTGTCCCCACTCTTGGCCTTTCTATGAACCGTGCCTTTGATGGAGTATCTGCCCCTTTGTGGTGGCTCTCCTGACTTGTCAGAGAAGGTCGCTCCGTGGGAGGCAGGTCCACGTGTGGGTTGTGCTGCACAAGCTCCTGAGACAATCGCATCTTCCAAGCTATTAGGAAGAGTTGGGGGGGTGGGGGGGAAGGAGTAGAGCTAGCTATAAAATATGAATGGCACACCTTGTTTAATTTTGCATGTGTTTCTTTTTTTTAGTGTATCAATGAGGTCTAGTGACATTGCCATCCGACACGTTGCCTTTGTTGTTCAGGGAATGCCTTTGTGGCTTTTGTGCGCTGGCTTTACTATTGAGACTGTGGCTTGGGTTTGTATATGCCAGCGTCAACCACCTGGTCTTCTAATTGCTCCTCCCCTAAGCTCAGCATTTGTGACAAACACTGTTAGAACCTGTAAGTAGTAGCTGATGGGTTATCTGTGAATTTTTATTTTATTTTATTTTACTTGAAGTAGATTGTGCGAAGCAGGCACCCTCCTCTCTATTCATCAAACCTCACTCGCTGTCATGTGCACTACACGTTGTCACTCAGAAACTTGACCGTGTTGAAGATCTGCCAGTCTGTGGATCCTGAAAACTGATGCTCTCTCCCAAACACTGGTTAGTTACTACAGCAGCATTTTTAAAGCCTAAAAGAAGAAAAAGAGCCCCAGCGGCCAAAGATCTTTTTCTTTCTTTCTTTCTTTCTTTCTTTCTTTCTTTCTTTCTTTCTTTCTTTCTTTCTCTTTTAACCATTGTTCAGAGCCTTCTGTGAAATGAAACAAAACTTTGCTGTAATACTGTTTTCTCTTCACAATGTGATGGTACAGGAAGGTGATACATGAAGGGTGGAGTTGCAGGGGAGCATTTTAAATCTAGAAGTTAAAAGCTATATTTATAACGTTGATGAGTTTAAGTTTTATTTTTATAGGGAAGATTATTTTTTTTCTCCCCTGAAATTGTATCTGGAATGGCAAATTGTTTCTATGATTAAAAATTGGAAGTTGTTAATTGATATTCATTATGTCTTTATTTAAGATAATATACACAGACATATATTTGTTTATATTACATATACCACACACACATATAGATATATATATTCACAGTTTTGGAACAAGCTGTTTTTGCAGAGAAATATACCGTAATTCAATAATGTTTATAAGGGGAGAGGGGCACATCGTTTTTTTTCCAAGTCTTGTCTTTGTTTCCTTATTCTGGCTCCGTGTCTGCCTGTCCTGAACATTAAAGCATGAGAACTGTGGAAAGCCATGCAAACACCAGAGTTGTGAAGAGAACCTTGTTGCTGCCATCAGCAGACCAAGCGGTCCTTAGAAACAGACCCTCAGCCACCCTGCCATTCTTTTCCTCCTGGGTTTTTTTTTGGTTGTTTGTTTTGTTACTCATTTTGCTTTGTTTTTTTTAACCTGAAATAGGCCACTTCAACAGCAGGAAGTGTTTGATTTTACGTTGTTTCACAAATGGGATGGAGAGATTTGGTGGGGACAGTGTTCTCCTTATTCAGTGTCCAAGGATGCATAACATGGTCTCTCTGTTATGCTGCCCTGCCCCTAGAGAGGCCTTGTTGAAATGAGGGCCAGGCCATGGGAAGAAACTCCCCTGGGTAGTTAATTTATTTTTATCTTATTATTTATTTATTTATTTGGTTTTTTGAGACACGGTTTCTCTATGTAACAATCCTGTCTGTCCTGGACTCACTTTGTAGACCAGACTGGCTTTGAACTCAAGAGATCTGCCTGCCTCTGCCTCTTGAGTGCTTGCATTAATAGTGTGAGCCACCACGCCTGGCTATTTTATTTTATTTGCCAAACATTTTCTAAAGGTTCTGGATAGGGGACTGGAGAAATGGCTCAGAGGTTAAGAGCACTGTGTGCTGCTCTTCTGGAGGTCCTGAGTTCAATTCCCAGCAACTACATGGTGACTCATAACCATCTAAAACTGAAATCTGGTGCCCTCTTCTGGCATGCAGGTGTACATGCAGGCAGAACATTGTGTACATAATAAAAATAAATTAAAAAAAAAAAAAAGAAAAGGTTCTGGATTGTTACTTTAGCATGATTCCTGATCTCTCCCTCTGTCCCCAAGACAAGTTGTAGGCATGAGAATTTCTCTTCCTTAAGGCAGGTCCCTGGGTAGCGCTTCCATCTCTTTCTGTCTTGGAGCTGTCCCTACAGGAATCCCCCAGTGAGTGAGGCTGGAGAGAGAGAGAGAGAGAGCTCTGAAGTGAAGTGTGTGGAATGATTTCTCAGAAGCTCTGAGGTCAGTTCCCAGCATCCACACCGGGTGCTCAAAACATGTAGGTATACCTCCAGCCCCAGGGAGCTCTTAGGCCTCTGTGGGCACCTGCACTCACATACCACACCCAAACACACACACAATTAAAAATAAAAACTTTTGGGTTAAGTTACATCCCCAGCGTGACGTCAAGAGTAGTGCTACTAATAAAACTAAAAATAATATTTCAAAAGGGTTCCTGCCTCTTTAAGAGAGCTAGGCTGCACAAAGGAAAAACATCCTGAAGAGAAGGGCAGCCCCTGTTGGGCTTCCCCTTGGTCTATCCCATTCCAACATGGCTGTCCAGGCTTCTCTAAATGCTATTTAGTGAAGGCACCACAACCACCCCATCCACATCTGGAGGGCTTCCTGGAGAGTGGTGCATCTTGCCCAGTGAATGTCTTCATCTGTATCTAATGTAATAAGCCCCCACATGCAGAGGGCATTTCCCAGCCCTCTGTGAGTTATTCTAGTAAAAATTAGTCTGAGGAGGGGTCGAGGGAGCCCATGCATAGCCCTATAACCTGGGACTTTTTGTGCGTGTCAAGTGTGCAGTGAGTTTTGGGGCCTGGGCCCTTGGCTGTGGATGGGGGGCTAGTAGATGCCATCTTGCTGTTGCTGGCTTTCACTGCGGGATTCCCTGCTTGCTGGTGGGGGGCTTCTCCCATCATCCAACTCACCCCATGTGTCAGCGCTGCAAGTGTATGGTGCACAGGAGGAACAGAACTCTTGAGTTCTGCCTGCCCTGCATTTCGATGCTGCCAGGTGGTCCTATCCTACTTTGGTGGTTTGTTTTATTGCAAGGCAGAAGTCTCTGTTACAGCCTATGTCCACCAGGTGCTCTCTTTGTGCTGGGTCTTAATTTTAAAAGCTGACAGTAGCTTGGCTTGGTGGCTCATGCCTTTAATCCCAGCACTCAGGAGGCGGAAGCAGGTGGATCACTGTGAGTTCAAGGACAGCCAGGGCTACACACAGAAACCCTGTCTAAAAACAAAACAAAACAAAACAAAAAGCCGACAGTATGCTAACACATCTGAGGAACCACAGTGAGATCAGTAGTGTGAACATTTGCACAAGCCACCATGAGAGTGACTTGGCAGGCCTTTGACGGTCCGGCTTCTCAGCCATCTCCAAGCTCCAGAGTATTCAGCAAACTGCATTTTCTTTTTTTGTTTGTTTGTTTGTTTTTTGAAACAGAGTTTCTCTGTGTAGCCCTAGCTGGCCTGGACTTGCTTCGTAGACCAGGCTGGTCTCGAACTCACAGCCAACCCGTTCCCTGCCTTTGTCTCCTGAGTGCAGGGATTAAAGGTGTGCGCCACCACCGCCTGGCAGCAAACTGCATTTTCAAAGAACAAACACCGCATCCTCTCTGATGGGCAGATCATGAAAACTGGCTTCTGGTGGAGCAGATGGACCTTTCCAGCTATTTACTTTTATTGGTGATGGTGCTTCATTTATGGCTTCATGGAGCAGTTCGCAACCTCTGGGTCGCGACCCCCTTGGGAGTCGAACAGCGGTTTCACAAGGGAGTCTCATATCAGAAACCCTGCGTATCATACATTTACATTATGATTCATAAGAGTAGCAAAATTACAGTTACGAAATAGCAATGGAAGGAACCTGGTCTTGGGTTTTCCTTTAAGATCTGCTGCCTGGGAGGAGTGGGCGGGCCAGAGCAGGGCAGGCAGCCAATCCCAGCGTTCCTCTTGCAATTGGGTCAGATAATTCCTGGAGCTACCAGGAAAAAAGGTTCAGGAGCAAGCCAGGCAAGCCACCCACTCCCTGCAGGGGGTTAAACCCATTCAGTCACCTTCAAGACAAGCGTCATCCTTCGTAAAGGAACTAAGTATTTAAGAGTCTGTGGTGTACCGCTTTCTGACGTGAGCCACTACTTGTTTGGTTGGTTTCTGGTTTTTCAAGACAGGGTAAGAAGCAAGAAGTGTAGCCTTGGCTGTCCCGGACTCGCTTTGTAGCCCAGGCTGGCCTCGAACTCACAGAGCTCCACCTGCCTCTGCCTCCCAGGTGCTGGGATTAAAGGTGTGCGCCACCACACCTGGCTGAGCCATTACTTGTTTACTTCTGAGTTCTAGAAAGAATCTTGGCCTGAAGAGTTTAATGGGGGTGGGGAGGAAAGCCAGGTGAACGCCTGAAGGGCCAGGCTGAGTGTGGCCGGCTGTAGGCCCGCTTCCAGGTTGCGCAGATTAGCAGATTAGTCAGAGGGGTGGATTTAGGCTTTGGTTTGGTTTCTGGTCTAGTTTAATCTCGTTTCGCTTTGCTTTTTTTTTTTTTTTTTTTTTGGCAAATTACTTGAGGTTGATCCTAGGGTGACAGGTCGAAATTTGTGATTTAGAACACTGGTTTCCGAGAGACACCCCTGTGAAGACTTCTTTGTTGTGTTTTGTTTTTCAGAGACGTGGTCTCTCTGTAGCCCTGGATGTTGTGGGCTCACTCTGTAGCCCAGGCTGGCCTTGAATTTACAGGCTTCTGCCTCTGCCTCTGCCTCTGCCTCCCGAGTGCTGGGCTTAAAGGAGTTCACCACTGCCTCCTGGCTTTCAGGTGTCAGTACAGGGACTCTGCCGTGTTAAGACGCTCTCAGCTGCACACAGTGGCACTGAACGCCCCGGAAGCTCCCGTCTGTCTCCCTGTTGCTGAGGAAGGTGAGTTGGTGCTTTGAAATGTTCACACTCACACACAGCAGCACCACAGCACCACAGCAGGACTCACACTTTGTTCTGGGAGGGAATTTATTATAGCCAGTCAAGTGTTTGGTTTCCTGTTCGTTTATATCGTTGCTGTGTGTGGAGGGGTGCCACAGCATTTCCGCAGCACACCTATGGAGAATCAGTTCTTTTTCCTTCTACCGTGTGGGTCCTGAGGATCCAACTCAGGCCATCAGGTTGGCGGCAGGTGCTTTAACCTGCTGAGCCTTCTCCTAGGTCCCTAAGTCTTCTAAAAGGGTGACCTGTATATATCTTACTTAATGTCCTTGTGTCCTGTGATATCGTTATTACTGTGTTTGTTTGGTCTTTTGAGACAGTCTCTCTACATATCCCTTGGCTGTCCTGGACTCACTACGTAGACCAGGCTGGCCTCGAACTCACAGCGATCTGCCCGCCTCAGCCTCCTGAGTGCTGGGATTAAAGGTGTGCCCATCACACCCAGCTGATACCTGTATTCTTCTTCTCTCTCTCTCTCTTTTTTTTTTTTTTTTTTGGTTTTTCAAGATAGGGTTTCTTTGTAGTCTTGGCCGTCCTGGACTCCCTTTGTAGAGCAGGCTGGCCTCGAACTTACAGAGATCCGCCTGCCTCTGCCTCCCGAGTGCTGGGATTAAAGATGTGCGCCACCACGCCCGGCTCAATACCTGTATTCTTATCACCTTGCAGTATGACTATTTCGTCCATATTGGTAAATTCTTCCCTAGACTTGAAAACAAGCTCCAAGTTTCTCCGGGTTATTAACTGAACGATTTTTTTTTTTCTTTTAGACAGGGCCTCACTCTGTAGTCCAAACTGGCCTAGAACTTTAGTGTGGAACAACGGTTAGCCTCCAACTTGTGGGAATCCTGCCTCAACCTCCCAAGACAGATTCCAGAGGGAGCCACCACTCTGCCATCAGCAAGCGTTAGGAAGTACAGCAGTGTTGGGAACTTGGGGTGGGGGTGATACGGTAGGAGAGCATCAGCACCCCCCAACACCACCACCATGGGAACAAGGATCCAAGTTCACTATAAAGTCAGGTGTGGTGGAAAGGAACCCAGGTCCTTTGAGTGACAGCGGAGGAGGCCAGAGAAGTGATTTAGAACTGAGGTCTTGAGGGGGAAGTGTTTAGGAGCAGGATCAGCGCTTGAGGGAGTCAGTTCCGTAAGACGGTGAGGGAGCTGGCTTCTGAGGTTCTTTTGGTAGCAGCATGTGTATATTAGGGTCTTTCTGGAAGTTTTGCTTTCTGCTGTTCTGAGAAAAGACTAGAGTTCTTTGGCAAGGGGGACATTTAACATTTATAGCAACAGTTTCTCCGAGCTGCACTCGGTTCTCTATTTGCTGTTTGTTTTTCTGTGATGGGAAAGATGGTTCTGAGGAGGACTCACTTGACTGACTGCTTGCCTCCCGTGGTTAAAACCCTGAGGTCCACCGAGAAGAGACTTGATACCCTATGAGCATAAACAGGGGGAGGTAATCCCTCTCAGGAATAGTCATAGGGGAGGGGAATAAGGGGAAAATGGGAGGGAGGGAAGAATGGGAGGATACAAGGGATGGGATAACCATTGAGATGTAACAAGAATAAATTAATAAAATTAAAACAAACAAACAAACAAACAAACAAAAGCCCTGAGGTCCATCCATAGCTCCGAATGTTTGGTGGTCCCTGCCTATAACCCCGGAACTGGAGAGCGGAGGCAGGGGATCAGAAGTTCAAGGCCATCCTCACTCGCACAGTGAGTTCTAGGCCAGGGTGAGATACATGTTGGCTTTTTCCACAGGGCTGGGCTGCTGTGAGGACGCTATGAGGTAGTGAAGGCCCCTGCACGCCGCCCATCTCGGGGTAATATCGGAGGACACTTGGGTGCTGTTTTCTCAATCCTCATTTGACACTATAGCTCATCTAGAGACATCCTAGCCGTCAGTCTCCCAGAGGAGACCTTTCAAGGTAGAAAAGCTGTTGCTTCGGGCATCAAAATACCGTCTTTGCGCGCTCAACAGCATGTTGCCCCTCAGCATCCCTCTGGCTTTACATTTCATCTTCCTCCCGCCCGCCTTTCCATTTGTCTACTTGTTGGGATTTAGACAGTGTCTCCAGAAAGATCTAAGTGAGGAAAGAGCTTCGTGGATGTGGCCTGGGCCATCCTGTGACTGAATAAAAGGAAGCAAAGGGGCTGGGCGAGGGGGCAGAGGACACAGCACTGGCAGTGCAAGCGCGAAGGGTGGCGATTGGGCCCACAGATACCCTCACGAATGCCAGGTGGGTGTGCCAGGTGGGTGTGACAGGTGTCCGTAGTTCAAACCTCAGAGATTGTTCAATAGTCCCCAGAGTCGCTATGGAGAGTGGCCGTGATGACACCACAAACTTTGGGTTTGATTGCGAGACTGTCTCAGTGAATGAGGTAATGGTTAGGAGTGATCCGCTCACCCTCAATTCCAGCAGCGTCAGGGGCAGGTGGATCTGTGAGTTCAAGGCCAGCCTGGTCTATGTAGTGATCCAGGTCAGCCAAGGCTACACAGTGAGACCTTGTCTCAAATGAGTACCATAAAAGAATAAAGACTCCTGAATCATGGGGTTGGAGAGATGGCTCAGCAGTTAAGAGCACTGGCTGCTCTTCCAGAGGTCCTGAGTTCAATTCCCAGCAACCACATGAGGGTTCACAACCATCTTTAATGGGATCTGGTGCCCTCTTCCGGTGTGTAGGTGTACATGCAGGCAGAGAACTCATACACACCAATAAGTAAATCTTTAACCAGTGTCCTGGTGGGCACCTTTAATCTCAGCGTTTCTCTGTGTAGCCCTAGCTGTCCTGGAACTTGCTCTGTAGACCAAGCTAGCCTCAAACTTTGAGAGATGCCTACTCCTAACCTTGAACTTCCAGATGCATGTATGGGCATGTGTATACATACAAGCACACACGTTCCTCCACACATGCGCGCGCACACACACACACACGCACACACACGCACACACACACACACACACAAATATGAGGGGGTGATGATAAAAACAAAATTCTGTTGAACACCTGCACCTCTTTTTCTTCAATTCCTGACCATGAATGCAGCGTGGCCAGCTGCCTCATATTGTGTTTTACCCAACAGGCTGGACTGTATCCTTTTTCTTTTTTTCTGGTTTTTCAAGACAGAGTTTCTCTGTGTAGCTCTGGCTGTCCTGAAACTCAGAGATCTGCTTACCTCTGCCTCTCTGGTGCTGGGATCAAAGGCGTGTGCCACCACTGCCTGGCTTTCATTCTTCTTTTCTTTTTAAATGTTATTTTTATTTTATGTTCTTGGGGTTTTGCCAGCCTGTGTGTCTGTGGGAGGGTGTTAGAAGTTCTGGTACTGGAGTTACAGGTAGGTGTGAGGTGACCCGTGGGGGCTGGGAACTGAACTGCAGTCCTCTGGAGAGTAACCTGTGCTCTTCAGGGGTTCTCTGTGTAGCTTTGGCTGTCCTGGACTCCCTTTGTAAACCAGGCTGGCCTTGAACTCACAGTGAACCACCACGCCTGGCCTTGTTTTTTGTTTTTTGAGACAGGGTTTCTCTGTGTAGCCTAGGCTCTCCTGGACTCCCTTTGTAGACCAGGCTGGCCTTGAACTCACAAAAATCCATCTGCCTCTGCCTCTCCACCCCCTCCCCCAGTGCTGGGATTAAAGGTGTGTGCAACCATTCCCGGCAAAAACGAATCTTTAAAAAGCACTAACATAGGGTGATGCGTGGGTGGTGGGCATGCTGGTGACTCGGTTCCTGCACTTCCACCCATGACTGGCTCTCTCCCAGCATTTCCCTCTGAATGCTGGCGTTTCTTCTGTTTCTGTCCCCTTCAATTTTGACTTAGAGAATTTTTGGTGTTGGCATTATGGGTTTGGCCAGACGTGATTGTGGAGGCAAAGCAAGGCATGTGAACTAGAGGGAATTGGGTCTGTGGAGTGGTCACTGCCAAGTGTCTCATTTGTATTTTAAACATTCATGCTCACAGGGTAGGGCGACTGGCTGATTTACAGCTTTCCCCCGTGCTCCCCATAGAGGCAGTTACAGAGCATGCTCTTTCCTGACAACTTAGAATCGATATGTCTAAGCACCGGGCCTCCAGGCTGTCATCACTGCAAAGCTCGGGGGTGGGGGGGTGCCGAATGGGCCAGACCACGGGCCACACAGCTGGAGGCTTCCGCCTTTGTTCCTCTCCAGTGTTTCCATGACTGTGGACTCCCATCCTGTCCCTAAGTGGGGCATGGAGGCTCATACCTGTCACCCTCACACTCCTGATGCTGAAGCAGAAGAAGTGTGGCTTCAAGGCTAGCCTGGGCTACACGGCGAAGGCCTGTCTCGATAACACTCAGGAATGATCACAACAGCGAAAGTGGGTTCCCGCAGTTGGTGGATTCCTTGAGGCCAGACATTATCTTTGGTGACCTTTCCATCTCTCTTAGCTGGGGGACACCAGGTGGGGGGAAGGGGAGGAAGAGTCTTCCTAGACAGCTGTGGTAACAGCTGCTTGGGCAGCTTGGAGCAGAAGGGTCCTCTCCAGGCACACCCAGTTCCAGACTGTGGCCTGTCCTGCTGTAGTCTTCAGTGTTGGCCTCCAGCTGGGGCACTGCTTTTGCTTTGGGGTGCTTTGCAGGGAGGACACAGGGAGACAGCATCATGAGCCGGAAGCTTCTTTCTTCTTATTCTGTGTGGAGGATTCACAACACCGTGAGCTTCTTTATGGCAGCAACCAGGAGAGTGCAGTAGAAGGCTAATGGCTGCCTCGGGAAGTGATTCAATCTTGGAGAATCCAAGGTGTCATATTGACCTGGGAGATGCCAGAGATGGGGCACAAAGCAGCTTAGGGGCATAAACAGAACAGAGTCAACACACATCTGAGGTGCTTTCCCAGCTCCCAGTGGAGGCAGGGGGTGGGGGGGGGAGGAATGCTAACAGGTGCCTGAGAATCTAAGGCAGGACTCTTGTATCAGCTTTTGGGAATTATACAAACACTAGAGAGAAGGGTTGACTGTGACAAGCTGCCAGCCAGGGATCGAATTAACATATTTTCCAACATGTGCTGAGTACATTTAGCAACTACTCTTTTTAGTAACAGTAGGTGGGGACTCGTGTTTATTTATATTCTTGGGTGCTGGGGATTGAATTTAGGGTTCGGTGATTAGTGAGTGAGTGGGCAAGTGCTACCACTGAGTGACACTGCCAGTCCTTGGGTTTCTGGTACCAGCTCTCGCTATGTATCGCAGGCTCTTAGAATGCTCTAGCTGTCTGGTTTTGAACTTGAATCCTCCTGCCACCTGGGAGGTAAGGACTGAGGAGGAAAGACCACAGACTGGCTAAGTCATAAGGCTGGAATTGTGGGTGTGGGTTGCTGAGCCTGGACAATGCGTTTCTGTCCCCTTTGGAGATAAGTTGAACCTCTACTACTGGCTGGCTTTGCTCTGCTGCCACAGGCACCTGTAATTAAATAAGCTTTGGCAAAAAGGAGGGAGTAATCCTGCAGATCACAGAACCAGCAGGGTGCAACAGGAAAATGGATTTGAGGCAGGGCCTGTAGCTCAGTGGCAGAACAGGTTTTTACAATGTTCAAGAGTCCAGTCTTGGTGGCTGGAGAAATGGCTCAGAGGTTAAGAGCACTGTTTGTTCTTTGAAAGGTCATGAGTTAAATTCCCAGCAACCATATAATGGCTCACAACCAACCATAATGAGTTCTGGTGCGCAGGCACATATATGGACAGAATACTACATAAATAATAAATAAGTAAATAAATCTTATTTAAAAGAAAAAAAGAGTTAAGAAAACAAAGAGTCCAGTCTTAACAACCCTCCTGTCTTAGTTTGGGTTTCTGTTGCTGTGATAAAACACCAAGACCAGGCCAGGCATGGTGGGCATACCCCTTTAATCCCAGCACTCATGAGGCAGAGGCAGAGGCAGGCAATCTCTGTGAGTTCAAGGCCAGCCTGGTCTACAAAACCCCCACCAACCAACCAACAACCCAAACCAAAACAAAACCCCCACTAAGACCAAAAGCAGCTTGGGGGAGAAAGGCAGGAGCTGGGGTAGGGGCCATGAGGGGTGCTGCTTACTGGCTTGCTCCTCATGGCTTGCTCAGCCTGCTTTCTTATACCATTCAGGACCACCCACCTAGGGTTGACACCACTTGCTTATTTATATACCCAGGACTGTGATACCACCTATAGAGAGCCAGGATCTCTCACATCCATTACCAATCAAGAATGGACCACAGGAGCCTAGATAGCTCAGTTGGTAAGGCCTCAAACCTTCCGTCTCAAGGTCCCGGGGTTCAAGTTCCCTCTTTTGAGTTTTATAGCCAGGCATGGTGGCACGCGACTTTAATCCCAGCACTCAGGAGGCAGAGGCAGGTGGATCACTGTGAGTACAAGGCTAGCTTGCTCTAGAGAACGAGTCCAGGACAGCCAGGACTATATAGAGAAACCCTGTGTGGAACAAAACAAACAACAAAAAAAGCATGTACCACAGGCATACCCACAAGTCAGTCTGTTGCGGGAATTTTCTCAGCTGAAGCTCCCTTTTCCCAAATGACTCAAGCTTGTGTCAAGTCAAAAGTACCAACACTGCCCTCTCTAACCCGAACCCCAACCCCCACCCCCCGCCCCCCCCCCCCACGCGCGCGAAAAAAAGTAAGGACTTAAGGTCCATTAAATTTTTCGTTTTGTTTTGTGGCAGAGTTTATGGCCTAGGACTCACTATATGGCCCAGCCTAACCTAGAACTCAGAGTAATCGCCCTGTCTTGGCCTCTCAGATGCTGGGATTACAAGTGTAATGTCACCATTCCCAACTTTAACCATGGATCTTTGAAGTCCTGATTTTTATCTTTACTATTTCACTAACTCGCTCCGTGAGCTCTGGTGAGTTAGGTCGTATTTTGTTGTTTTGAGACAGGGTCCCCGGCAGGCTTAGACCTGATAATGTAGACGAGGCTGGCCTCAAATGCAGAGCTCCACCTGCTTCTGCCTCTGAATGCTGGGACTAAAGGTGTGCACTACCACACCCGCTCGTGAGTTTTAAAGGTTAAAAAAACTATAGGTACCTTTTATGTCTCTATGCTCTGGGACCCTATCACCATCTTTAGATTTAAGAAGACAGACAGACAGACAGACAGAATCTTTAGATTTAAGAAGACAGACAGACAGACAGACAGACAGACAGACACACACACACACACACACACACACACACACACACACACACACACA
>OU015756.1:12967457-12982888 GCA_907169655.1 Acomys percivali
CACACACACACACACACACACACACACACACACACACACACACACACGGGAGAGAAAGCACATGCCACAAGCTCTCAAGTAAACAGCTAGGGTCTCAGAGAGGTAGGGGGTTCATGAAATTTTTGCGAAATAGTCTCATGTAGCCGAAGCTGACTTGAATCTGGTGCCCTAGCCAAGACTGGCCTTGAACTCCTGATCCCCCTGTGCTACCTGCCGAGTGCTGGGGTTATAGGCATGCACTGCCATGACCAGGTTTTTTTTTTTAAAGATTTATTTATTTATTTATTTATTTATTTATTTATTTATTTATTTATTATGTATACAGTGCTCTGCTTGCATGTACTCCTGCAAGCCAGAAGAGGGCGCCATATCACATTACAGATGGTTATGAGCCACCATGTGGTTGCTGGGAATTGAACTCAGGAACTTTGGAAGAGCAGGCGGCACTCTTAACCACTGAGCCATCTCTCCAGCTCCGCCATGACCAGTTCTAAAGCACTTCCCTTAAAAACAAAGTTCTGCCTTAGAACTCCCATTAAGCTATGGCACGCTAATGCTGCTGCTCATGTTTCATACCCCCCACTTGTGTGCATATGTGCACGTTGGCTGTGGGTCTGTGGGTGCACTGGTGTGTGCACATGCATGCAGAGGCCCGGAGCTCACACTAGGATCCTTGTCAGTTACTCCTCACTGTTGAGGCAGGGTCTCTCAGTTGGAAAAGTTCACTGATACTGCTGGACTAGTTAGCCAGCTCATCCTAGGGGTTTCCCTGCACTGGAATCACGGCCAGGCTTGCCACAGCCACGTGGCTGTAAGGGATCCAGTCTCATTCTCACAGTTGTGCTTTGTCCAAGGGGCCATCCCTCCAGGCCTCCCGTGATTATTACAAAGGGTCTTGCTATGTGGCCAATAGTGGCCTTGGCTGGGTCATCTTGAGTGTTAGTATTGTAGCTGTGTGCTGCCCCACTTTGTTTTTTGAGACAGGGTCTCTCTGTGCAGCCTTGGCTGTCCTGGACTTGCTTTGTAGACCAGGCTGGCCTCGAACTCACAGCGATCCACCTGCCTCTGCCTCCCGCTGGGATCAAAGGCGTGTGCCACCTGCTTGCGATTTTGCCTGACTTCTTAATCATGTCTAGTTATAGTGATTCCTAAGTCACCAGGAGAATTCAGTACAGTCTTCAAACGTTGGGTCCTGTGAGCTCCATGGTTTGTGGATCAGACTTCCTTGCCCTTAAGTGCCACAGCTGGGAGAAAGGAAGGAAACAGAGCCCTGTGGGGAATCTGGCTCCGAGGGACAGGTACCAAGGCAGTGGGACCACCAGAGTTAGCTCTTCTTTGGAAGTGCCTGTGCTGACCGCTGGTGGCATGCCAGTGAGGACCCACTGAATTTCCTGTTTCCTAAATGATTTGCATGTCCTCTGTGGTTTGTGACCCTGCTGCACCCTTATTTCCCCTTTAGATCAAGGTAGCCCCCTCAAGAGTCTGACCCAAAGCTAGGCGGTGGGGGTGCACACCTTTAATCCCAGCACTTTGGAGGCAGAGGCAGGTGGATTGCTGTGAGTTTGAGGCCAGCCTGGTCTACACAGTGAGTCCAGGTCAGCCAAGACTTCACCGAGGAACCGTCTTGAAAAACCAAATTAAAAAAAAAAAAAGTCTGACCCAAAAGGAAAAGAACTGGCTCTAGCTGTCCTCTTCCCTGCACACGCAGTTTGACACTTGTGTACACACACATACAATCTAGATACGGATGTATAAAAGCACAGCTGCTCATCTTCATTACTTACCTACACACCCCCTTCACCTTAAGTACAGGGTTGGAAAGCTGCTCTTCTGACCACATCACAGTAGCTGTGGATGGCCGCTCCGGCTTCTAGACTCTGTGGGTATGGCAGGGAACGCATCCACCTAGGTGACCACCCCCTTAATTAGCCAGCTGGGAGTTGTTGGGTAAGCGTCAACTATGGTTATCCCAGTCTTACGCCCTTGAACAGTCTCTCACGTCTGTTGGCAAATGAGCACTGAACGATAGCCCCAGCCCTTGAGCTAAATGCTTCAACAGCAAAGTAGTTGTGACAGACAATGGAACCTCTAAGCCTAGGATATTGGGTGTTCAGCCCTTTAAGAATGTTTTTTGGGGCTGGAGAGATGTCTCAGAGGTTAGGAGCACTGGCTGCTCTTCCAGAGGTCCTGAGTTCAATTCCTACCAACCACATGGTGGCTCACAACCATCTATGAGATCTGATGCCCTCTTCTGGCCTGCAGGTGTACATGCAGGCAGAGCACTGTATACATAATAGTTTTTTAAAAAGGGGAAAAAAGTAAGTCTGTTGGCTCCGGCAAGATGTCATTCTTCTTTTAGGGAAATGGGTCGAACACCTGGGTTAACAGCATCGCACGTCAAAGGTGAGTTACTCTATCTACTTAAAAGCTGGCCAAGGAAACTGTCAATCACTTATCAGGATGCTTTTTCTTTTAAAACATTTTATGTGTATTTGTGTGCATGCCTATTTGCCTGTGGATGTTAGAAGAGGCATTTGATCCCCTGGGCTGGAGTTACCGATGGTCGCTAGCTGTCATGTGGGTGCCAGAAACAGTCTGCAAGAACAGCTGTTCTCAGCCACTGAGCTGTCTTCCCACGCCTCAGGGACTGGTGTGTAAAGTGTTCCAGGTGGAGGCTGTGGTGAGGAAACAGCCGGTCTTCACTGTGGGTTAGTGACTAGCATTACAGAGCAGTCAGGGGGACAGTGTGACCTAGCACCACAAAATCGCCAAACTACCCCACGGAGCAGCCACCTGCTTACAGCTTGTGAGAACTGCTACTTGTGGACTAAAACAAAGGACACATCCCACTAGAACAGAAATAAGTTTTAATACATTGAAAAGTGCAGCAGTGAACAGGGTCCTTTGAAGGGCACTTTCTAAGTGACTGAGATGACAGGGCCAGGGTGGAGTAACTTCTACAACAGCTGATGCTAATAAGAGAGTTTACAAAGTCCATTGAGTGTAAAGTGCTGGTGAACTAAGCCCAGTGCACCCATCGACCCCAGTGGTGATCAGCTGACACCCTCTGCTCTCTCGTGGATTCTGAGCCATCATCTTTCATTAGAAAAGAGAAAGCGTTGACCTTAGGTACTCTTTAAGTTTAAGAATATTTCCCATAGCTACTCTTATTTTATACAAAAAGCCTAGTGCCAACAGGTCGAAAGGTGTCTGCGTCAGTACCGTTTGTGGACACTCTACATGTATATGCTACTTTGAGATTATTAGGTCTGAGTGAGTTTTAAGCTGGAACTTTCATAAGGCAAGATCCCTGCATTCCATACTGGTTTGAATGGCTCTGGTTTGAAGAGCACCGGCAAGCATGGGCCTGGCCCTCAAAGGAGATGCTGAATTCATGTGAGTACAAAGAATAAGGCCAGCCTCCTGCAGTGTGTCCCTTTCAGATGGGAGGCAGTGTTGCCTTTTATGACAAACCAAGGTCTACTCACTATGTTCAGGAACGGTCCTATAACTGTGAGGTACAGAGGATCTGATGTCCCATCACCTGCATGTAAGGGTAGCGAAGTAAAAACACTACGGCAGCTGGCTGTGTCACTGTGATTTTGCCTGCTTTCGGGAGCCAGCCATAAAACTGAAGAATATGACATCACAGTCCAAGGCCTGGTAGGAGCTGGTCACTTCACTAGTGGAGACTGATGTTTAGAATCCAGGTGGAGCGAATGAAGCCAGTACGCACATTCAATTTTGTAACTTTTAGTTTAAAACTCAAGCTTTTCCCTCTAAAGCGGCCACAGCAGATGTTCATTCCATTGCCTGCTGGCATCTCAGCGTCACCACAGTTGCTGGGGTTACATGAGGTAAAGGATAAACCCCAACATGGCCGCTGGAATCCTGAAAGTGGCTTCTAGCTCTGTCTGATAAGTGCTTAAAGCTAGACAGAGGCTGTAAAGCTGATGCTACCTTCTCTCCCCAAATAGAACAGGTTAAAAGCCCGGCTCTCCCTTCTCTGCTGTCCTGCCAGCACGCAGCCTTCCGTCCAAATGTCAGAGCGGACCTGGTCCACTCTAGACCCCTAGTTATTCAAGACTGTGGGAACTCAAGAGCTTACCGGAAGAGGGGGAGAGGGGGATGCGGCAGCTGGTTTTCCCACCAACCTGGACACACTGGCATATTCAAATGAGAATGGCAGCGAACTGCAGCCGGTTAAGAGGACTTTGTCTGTAGCACTGACACTTGAGATCTCTCCAAACAGGCACTTGCAAGTGCAGCGCCTCACCTGCTGTTCCAGGAGCCTGATCTGCTCCTCACCAAGGCCGCTTGGTGCTTCCCTCTCCACAGTGCTGCTGAGCGCTTCAGTGGTCTGAGCCACCAAAAAGCCGATGGCTCCGAGAGCCAATACCACAGCCTGCAGGTGGATCAGCGGGGCAGCACCTCGGGAGTCCAGAGAACTGGAGCAGAGGATGGGTGACAAGCTGCACATCTACCACACCACGATGAGGTTATAAACATCGTTTCTCTACAGCTCCACAAACAAGAACTCTTTTCAGGACTGTGTGGTTTCTGACAGCAAGAGGCCCTGTCTGAAAAGCTATAGAGGGCTTGAGATTTGGGGGCTGGCTACATACCAAAAGGCTTTATCTTTCTGCCCTCAAGTATTGCCATTTATCTGGACAGTTTTACAAATTCACCACGTGGGGATCATCACACACTGTGCCCACCCAATATGAAGGGACATGGTGAGGATGAAGACCTCAGGAGTGCTGGTTGTCATCTGAGGGGAGAGAGAGAGACGGGGTCAGCCACTTCTGACCCGGGGAGCAGATTCACAGTACTGGAAGTCAGTTGAATGGGTTATTTTTCAAACAAGACTTGAAGCAGCCGGGCCCGAGCTCTCCCAGGCACGGGCTCATGAGAGAGGGGTGTGTGAGGATCCAATTGCAGAAACTGCACACGGTGCTACAGAGGGTGCTTGGAGAACCTTCTTGTTCTGACGCTGCCGTGACTGCTGAACATAAGACGTAGGTCAGACCTGTATCTGAGGAAGGAAAAGAAGGATGTCACATGAACTGCATGCAGCTAGCCATGCAGATGCTAACAGCATGCTCCCCAGCAGAGAGGAACCCCGGAAGAAAGCCCGGTTGGAAGTGGCTGCAATGTAAGTGTGCTTTCAGTAGGTGAGAAGATTTTCCACGCCAGCTGTGAGCTGAGGGAACAAAGTTACCTGTATAAAGTAGGAGGTGGTTCTGACTCCGCTAGTCTCCTCTCTCTCGAGCCCTCTCCCTCTCTGGGGGACCCCTGCCCCCTTCCTTCTTGCCCCATGCTCACTTAATAAACCTCATATAAAAAAAAAGTAGGAGGTTCTTTTTTTAAAAAAATGCTGCCACACAGTCCTAGCTGGCCTGGAAACTGCTATGCAGACTGACCAGGCTGTCCTCAAACTCACAGACAAATAGCCTCGGGCTCCCATGTGTCGGGCTTGAAGGCAGGTGGGCTGAGAGAGGAGAGGAGAGGCGAGTCCTAGTGTAAAAGCATCAGACAAAGAGCTGACCCTCACTCAACGCTCCAGTCCAGTTCCGAGGTCTCTTCCTCCTTTATAGCTGCTGCCGCTTAAGAGCACATGCACATGGGTCTTGGATGTGTGCTTGAGCCTGGCTCGTGAATTTATACAACTCAGTTCGAGTTGTAAAGAGCCAGGTGCTCTGGGAGGGACTGTGGCCCATCCAGCACAGGCAGTGTGCAATGAACGTGTGTGGCTGGGATCTGACACCTTGTGCCTACAGGATCCAGTCCAACAGCCCTATCGCAGAGGATCCCTGAAGAACAAATGTTTGGTGGAAAAGAATAACCTGCGGTGGTAAGTTCCAACAAGCTCCATTGGTGTTCACATGCGCAGGCCAACCTGCATACACAACCAGCATCTATCTTACTACACAAGCACCGGGGTGAAAAGACTATTACGGGTAAAACAAAATGCTGGGGGAGAAAAACCATGTTCTGCCTGTTCTTCAGAGGACCTCTGGGCAAACCGTAAGTCTGCTGAATCCCCCGGTGTGACATGCACGTGTTTGGGCTCTGGAAAGTTGGCAACTGATCCAGATGCCCAGGAGAAGCAGGAGAGCACCACAGCCACCCTGCTCCCGTGGTCTTGTGGTGTGGCAGGTCGGTGCGCCAGCAGCTGAGCCTGCTCTGCAGGGTTCCTTCACTCTCCTCTGGGCCTCTAGTTAGTGAGACTCTGCTCTCAGTTCCCAGAGCCAGCCTAGAAAGCACGGCTGAAGCATTAGGTCTATTTGGTTTTGATTTCAAAGTCAACACACGTGAGCTGATGTCTGGGTCGTCATAGGGGAAGTGAAGGCTGGACAGTGAAAGGGACTGACCAGGTTTACTACACTCATTCCATTCAAAAGTTACTTGGTTTAAGCTAGATAAAATGACAAACACTGTCTTTTTATACAGTTGCAAGACATGGTGGCTCACACCTCGGGAGGGAGAGGCAGCCTGGTTGGTCTACATACCAACTTCTGAGACAGTCGGGGAGACCTGTCTCAAAACAACAAACTTCAGGCTGGGGCTTGACCTGAAGGGTCCCGTGAGGACATAAATGAGTCCTGTTCTGACAGTGTGGGATCTGTGTTTCTGGCTGTGTGCATACTACATAACTGTCCACACCCCTTCCGCCTACTCATCCTCACTCACTCAGAAGTACAGGCGAAGAAGGCCGAGAACGCACACAGCCCCACGTCACTGTGAGAGCTAAAATAATACTCTCTAGGTGACATGCTGATTTGACTTCATAATTTTCAAGCAAAAAAAAAAAAAATAATGCCATACTTCTTGCTAATGTGGATTGACTGCACGGCAGCGGCAGCCAGCATCTGCACACACAGCACTGTGTAAACAGGTCCCGAGTGGGAGGCATGCCATCACGTTCAGCACGCTGAAGAGGTCTCTACTTCAGCCTCTGAGCTCATACCTGTTCTCATTAGTGTCTAACACTCTGAATCTCTAAGAAATGAAGCTGTGTGCCCTCAGCAGCTCGCAGAGCAGGGCAGGGCTGGCCAGAGTTGTCCAGTGCCACCAAGTGGAGGCCTGGGACGGGGAGCAGGACTGAGCTTGCAGCCACTGGAGGTAGAGAGCAGCTGCTCTCCCCAGCAAGACAAGCTCACACAGCAAGAACACAGCATGCCCTCGAGAGAGAAGAGCAAGCCCAGCTCACGCAGAGCGAGCCGCTTCCGGTCATCTGGAGGAGCATGACCCCACAGACGAAGCAGAGTAGCGAGGACAGAAGCCACTTACCCAGGGTCAAAAGCACCTGGAGTGCGACAGGTTGGCCCGGAACAGGACTGGAGCATCATCAAGCGATAGTTCATCTTTCCCAAAAGCTCAGGGTCTATACTCTTAGCAATGTTGGTGATTTGGTCTGGGTCTGCAGTTATATTATAGACTTCTACGAATACCTAGAAGCAAAAAGGGAAGAGGAAAGAAGAAAATGGGTTATATTGAGAATACTGCTAAGGCAATTGCTTCTACATAGAAAGGGAAGGGCCCGTGGGAAAGCAAGGCCCATCCATCCGGCATGTGGCGTAAGGCTCCAGGGTCCGCACACAGTCACACCCTGCCTGTGCTGGGGCTCCCTGGTGTCCCACATACAGCCCCACGCTGAACGGTGGCTACCTGTCTAGCCCACATTGTCAGGAAAGGAAAATGACCCTCTAGAGTAGCGGTTCTCAATTGTGGGTCACTGACCCCCAAAGGGTCACTTAAGACCATGGGAAAACACATATTTACATTACGATTCATAACAGTAACAAAGTTACAGTCATGAAGCAATGGAAATAATTTTATGGTTGGGGTCATCACAGCATGAGGAACTGTATTAAGAATCACAGCATTAGAAAGGTTGAGAACCACCTAACCTAGAGGGTGAATAAAAGGTGAGACCGTGATGGCCTGGCCTCAGTAGCAAGACAATTTGTGGCCACTCAAGGGAGTATGGAAACAATATTTTTGCCTCAGAATCCTGGGATTCAAGCAAGGATGGAGGTAAGAAGTGCTCTGATTTCTGGTACAAATAATTCCCTATTTTAAAAAGTAGTTTTGAGGTAGTTTGTGCCAATGGGGAAGGCTACAGTATTATTTTTGTTGCTGTTATTGGTTTTTGTTTTGTTTTTCTTTTTTTTTTTTTGAGACAGGGTTTCTCTGTGTAGTCTTGGCTGTCCTGGACTTGCTTTGTAGATCAGGTTGGCCTCATAGTGATCCACCTGCCTCTGCCTCCCAAGTGCTGGGATTAAAGGCATATGCCACCATACCAAGCCTTTATTTATCTATCTATCTATCTATCTATCTATCTATCTATCTATCTATCTATCTATCTATCTATTTATTTATTTATTTATTTATTTGTGTAACAACCCTGGCTGTTCTAGACTTGCTTTGTATATCAGGCTGGCCTTGAACTCAAGAGATCCACCACGTCTGCTTCCTGAGTGCTGGGATTAAAGACGTGCACCACCACTGCCTGGCCAGTATTATTTCTAACAGCAGACTGCCTAGAATCAGTAGTTTTCCTTCAAATCACATACTGATCTCCAACTGGGACTCAAACAAAGGGCCAGGATATGGGAGGAAAACCTTGCCTCCAATGGCTTTGAACCGCTGCCCTCAGACTACTGCTCACCTTATTAAATGGGTAACCATGGGAAGGGACAGCTCAGCTTGAGTGACACTTTTCTTGCCCAATGGGCTTCTGAGCTATAAGGGAGCGTCCATTTGGAAGAACACAGATGAGCATCTACTGTGTACAGGAGGCAGGTGGCCAGACAGGGCAAGTGAGTGCATGCTGAGCACCAGGCATAAGGCTGCAACCTGGAGTCCACACACCTTCCCAAGGATGGCCCTCCTGGGCCTTTGTCCCTGATCTAATAACAGACAGCAGTGGCTTGTGCTGTGGGCAAAGGGAGCTTCTGGCTGAGTCAGATGCTGTCCAGCTTGCTGGGAAATGCCCCAACTCCTCTCTCTGTAGATGCGCAAACACCTCACTTTTAATTACCAGGGAGGGAAGCCCACAGACCAGGCAAGTGACATTCTGAAAAAGTCAAGTATGCATTTAAACTGTGGAAGTGGCAAGTAGAGAGGAGTCCATTGAGAAAAGTCAGAGTGAAGCTGGCTGCACGAGACTGTCTTGTGAACTGCAGGAGACCTCAGGGACGGCAGAGAAGAACGCTCTTCCCTGGGCGCTGCCCCGGATCATCTTAGGACACCAAGCCCAAGCAACCAAACACAGGCGGTAGACACGGCATGGGGGCTGGGGTAGCGGGGGGATGTGTCCAGGTGCGTGTCTCCCTTACCTCCTGGTCATCAAACTCGCAGTACTGTAGGTTCCACAGAGACGACAGCGTCCTCACGCAAGCATACGTATTGTTGTAGGCATCCTCACACACACAGTCTGGGAAACATTGCTGGAAGGACATTTTACCAGTTAAATGAGCACACAGGTGCAGGCTGGCTGACCCAGACACCAGGGAGGAAGACACGTAGGTATCAGGTGAGTCCCTCTGACGGAGCGTCTAGAACTATCAGCTCAGCACTACAAAGGACCTAACTCCAATGTCTTCCACAGGCCCTGCTAGTCCACAGCTGGTTGAACTGTGTGTGTGTGTGTGTGCGCACACACTGGTCTGGACCTTTACTCAGAACACTTTAGTGTCAGGAGACAAAGCTCCAGCCCCCAAAGCCAGGTCAACGTGGCTGTTACCTCGTACATGATCTGCCTGGCTGCCACCAGTGAGGGCACCTGTGACGGCTAAGGCATAGGGACAGATCCCACTTCTCCATTTTGACAGAATGTCAAGGAAAATGGCACCGCCACTAGGGAAGTGGACAGTGGGTAAGGTAAGGGGTGAGGGCATGGGCGCGTGACAACAGCACCTGCCGAGTGGTAGCGAAGTGTGGTCCAAGACAAACTCTACTCACAGACACTCCAGGACTCAGGGAAGGGCAGGTCGGGTCAGTGACGTTGCGGCCTTCTCCTTGATATTCCACCAGGACGTCTGACCTCCAGGTTAGGTTACTGGCCCCTTTCTAGAAAAAAAGGTGAAGGTGGTTTCTGTGAGGCATGGACTGATAAGGGAACTGACGAGGGAAAGTGCTTTCCATGCTGCCGGAGGGGCCTTTGGGCAGCTCACAGGGAATGGAGAAATGGATGTGTACAAAAGCCGCTTATGGTCTTTCAAGCGATGGTCAACTGCTGGGATGTTTGGTAGTTCCTGTAAGGGCAGTACGTACGGCAGGTGGCGACAGAAGCTAGAAAACAAGTGAAGGTGGCGCAGCGCAGGTGGCTCCAAGTTCAGATCTGAGTGCAAGTGGGACCCAGCTTAGTGAGGTTCTGCCTGCCCTGGGCAGCATAAAAGACATGCGCTGCGAGTCATTTTTTAAAAAATATTTATTTTATGTGCATTGGTGTTTTGCCTGCATGTATGTCTGTGTGAGCATGTCATATCTTGGAGCTACAGACAGTTATGAGTTGCCATGTGGGTGATGGGAATTGAACTCAGGTCCTCTAAAAGAACAGTCAGTGCTCTTAACCACTGAGCCATCTCTCCAGCCCCAGAGTGTGGGTCTTGAGATAAACATACTCAACGTATCTCACTTACTCTGTGCTGCACATTAGATGTGTGGAGGAAGGAGGCAACAGCTGAAACGCAAACATTTGAGACAGGCATAGAAAGCTGGCAAAGAAGGCTAGGACAGGAACAAGTTTGGGATCAGAAGCAGATGAATATGGCTGGGTGTTGTGGCGCACGCCTTTAATCCCAGCACTCGGGAGGCAGAGGCAGGCGGATCGCTGTGAGTTCGAAGCCAGCCTGGTCTACAAAGGGAGTCCAGGACAGCCAAGGCTACACAGAGAAACCCTGTCACTCACAAACAAACAAACAAACAAACAAACAAACAGCAGATGAATCCAGGATAGCAGGGAACATGTGTCGGGTGGGTCTTGAACCCCAGAGGAGGAAGGAGGAACAGCTAGGCCAGGGGGCCCTGAACAGCAGACCAGCTAGGCCAGGGGACATGCCTGCAGCATTCGCTGCTTGGAAGGCTGAGGCACAAGGACTGACCGAGGCCAGCTTACTTGCTGAGCCACACACACATCAAGACATCTTTGAAGAGCAACAGAGGTGGGGGATGGGGAGAGAGGGATGGTTCTGAGTAAGGAACAGCAAGGCTGCTTCAGACATCAGCCAAGGACAGATCTAGGGAAACAGGCCCAGTGGGAAGAGACCCTTATGGAGCTTCCTCAATAGCTTGACACCTGCCACCTCAAACCTTAGGGACATTTTTCAGGGCCTCACATGCTAGACCAGCACTGCAGCGGCATGCATGCACAGGAAACCGAGAGGCTCTACTCCACAGCTGGGTCTCTAAGTGTGCTTCTAGTGTCAGCATCAACTGTGAATGTAAACACCTCAGGTCCTGACTCAAGGAAAAGCAGTTTACGTGTTAGCAAGCCCATAAGCATGCCTGGTGTCAGTTTGAGACCTGTGCCTCTAAAGACTGAAGCTGGGAGATGTAGTGGGGGTGGGTACTAGCTCGCACAAGAAAGGCCAAGAAAGGAACTGAGAGGACTGGACATTGCTGGAAGGTCCATGCCCATCTCCACAGGCACTGGCCAATCCCAGTTGGAGTCAGGTAGCCACAGACAGGAATCCTCTAGAAGCCTTTAAAAGAGCCTGCGAGCTCCCCCTTGGGGTTGCCGCCATTTTGTATGGTTGGCTGATCTCTGCATGCTGCATGCTGTTTCTGCAGAAGAAATACTCTATTTTTGCATAGTATTTGAGTCTGGGGTCTTCCTTCAGCGATTTTTGGACCCTTACAGAATGAAACAAAGCATTTTTTTTTCCTGAAAAAGGCCTTATGTGTATATTTATGGTGTACCTAATGATCCTCCGCATCCACTCAGCTCAGCAGCCCTGGGTAACTTCCCCTCCAAGCCAGGGCTGGTTAGATCTGGTCCTGAGCTGCTGGTCTAGCCCACTGGATGAGGCTAAATATGGAACTAATAACTCTTCATTGCATTTTAGTTCACTTAGAAGGCCACATGTGACCATCCACTGGCCTAGTGTGTAAGTGCCTTATATCAACAACCTCAAAACGGTGCACAACGAGAAACGTGCAGAGGTGACTGTACACACACATCCAGATGACCTGTAGCCTGGAACTTGCTCATGTGAGGTTAGGAGACACCTGGCTGAGCTACAGGTGGGATGCACTTCCAGCCGCAAGGCCCACATCTTACAGGCGATGCAGAAGCCGAGTCTAAGGTTACATGGAAGAGGGACCTAGGGACTTAGGACCCTGACAGAACAAGGAGGCCAGCAGACCCACACAGACAGGCTCAGGTACTCAGCTTGAAGGCAAGGCAGCACAACAAGGCGAGGCCCGTGGGTCAGAAGAGATGCCTGAGTACAGAGAAAGCAAGGTTCTTAACTGAAAGAGCAAAGCCATCCTAGATACACACAGGACCCAGGACACAGAACGGTAAAACCTGGAGAAGAAACTGGAGGAGATCTCCAACTTCACACGTACACGTGTTCTATAACTAAGAAACAAACAGGCTGGGGAGGCGTCTCAGTGGGAAAGCACTTACCATACAAGCCTGACAATTTACATCCAGATGCCCAGGGGCTACATAGTAGCATAGGCACCCATAATCCCAGCATCCTCTATAGGAAGATGGGAGCTGGACGCAACCCTCATGGGCCAGCCAGGATGGCTTCCAAGGCGGTACCGAGGCTATCTCGAGGAAGGAGAAAGGTGGGGACCAACACCTGAGAACTGTCCTCTGACTTTGGCATACATGTCCATACCCACGTAAGTAAGTATGCTCCTTCACACACAAAGAAGGCCAGCCATCAACAGGAATGGCCCGCTCTTCTTTCTCCATATTACAATACAGGGAAAGATGAGCAACAAGCAGCACAGTTTGGGCAAACACGATGTTTCACAGCCGAGGACAAAAGAAACAGAGTCTATCACCAACAATGACACTGAAAGGCTCAGAATAGATGTTTCTTCAAAACCGACATCTAGGCAGTTGGTGGGGTGGTGGCTAGGCAGTGCAGCTCTGTGGCTGGCTCTGCACCACACGTGTCTCCCACCCCGTGCCGCTGCGATGCCCAAGAGGAAGGTTAGCGTGGGGGGACTGGCGAAGGTGGAGCCCAAGCACCGTTCCTTGAGGCTCTTGGCCAAGCCTGCCCCTGCCAAAGTCGGCGCAAAGCCCAAAAAAGGGCTCGGGGAAGGATAAATCATCAGACAAAACAGTGCAAGCAAAAGGGAGGAGGGGAGCAAAGGCAAACAGGCTGAGTGGCTGACAGCAAACTACAGATCTGCCTACAGAAAACGGAGAGACAAAAAACCAGAGTGCGGCCTCTGAGGGAGAAGAGAAAGAAGCCAAGTCCGAAGAGCTGTCCATTGTGTCTGTCAGTGGTCCCTGACTCTCTTCTTGTACTATCAGGAGGACATTTTTATCAACTATTTTGTAAATGTGAGTTTTTTAGTAGCTCTAGAAACAATTTTAAGGGGTGGGGGAATCCTATCTCATGCCATTTTTAAAGTGTAAATGATTTTTTAAAAATTTATTTATTATGTACACAGTGCTCTGCCTGTGTGTGAACCAGCAGGCCAGGAGAGGGCACCGGATCTCACTACAGATGGGTGGGAGCCGCCATGAGGTTGCCGGGACTGAACTCAGGACCTCCGGAACGATCTCTCTAGCCAAGTAAATGATTTTTTTAAAAGAGGTTGAATCATTTGCTGGTTGTTTACTTTTTTGAGACAACCAGAAAATAGGAGGATATTGAATCTGGAGAGGCTGTGACTGTCTTGGGGATCACATTCTGTAGAGGGGCTAGTTTTGTATCTTACAACACAGTGTGTACTAAACGGCAATTTGGAATCTCAGTCGTGCATTCATGTCTGGAATATTTTCAGTTAGATCTGATCTCCTGTTTCTAGTAGAACTGTTTTCTAAGAAAACTGCTCCTTGGTCCTTGCCTGTCAGAACTGTAATGTCTCTGGCCATGGTTGTCCATTTTCCTAACAATTGTGATAATGTGCTGTGAAAGGTGGAAATTAAGAGTATGTTCTGTTTGTGGCATTAAGACTGTGAGTCAGTGGAACTAAGTAAGCATCATGAGCATTTGGTTGTTATGTGAGGTCATCAGGAAAACTTGTCAAATTTGAGGCTGGAATGTCACTGGGATAAGTTTAGAGACACAACATGTGGTTCTTCATTTGGGTTCCTGAACACAACGTGTGACTTCAGAGTCTGGGTACTTGTGTTAAGAATTGAAATGTCTGTACTCTGCTGCTCGGCCAATAAAATCTCAGTTGTGAAAGAGTATTTGTAAAACAACAACAACAAAAAACAAAAACAAAAACAAAAACAAAAAAGACATAGATACACCAGCAAGCACTGGGCATGGAGCCCCTCGTTACTACAGAATTGCAGATGAGGACCACGGGGGATGCCCCTGTGCGCCTGCTCTGATAAAATAAAACAAAAACCATCTAGTGTCCATGAGGGTGTGAGAAAATCTGAACCCTCACACATGGCTGATGGAAATACGTAACGTGCTAAACAGACTGGTGGGTCTGAAAAATTAAGGTTACCAAGTGGCCCAGAACACTGGCACACAGAGACCTGCAAATGTGTGCATAGTCTCACACAAATGTTCACAACAGGGCTACTCAAAGGAGCCCCAAAGTAGCAAGAATCTCCACATCCAGATGTGACGGATGGACAGATGGAGCCATGTGTCCCCTGGAGGTGGGGAGAGTGTTCTAAGCACTAGAAGGAATGAAATACAGATCCAGGCTACTATGCGGCTGACTCCATCTGTATATCCAGGGTACACAACTCCACAGAGGTAAAAGGGGGATTATGGGCTGCCTGAGGGCCAGAGGAGGCAGCAGTGGAGAGGATGATGGAATGTTCTGAAATGACTGAGCTGTCCACGCTAGTGAACTGCATGGCATGTGAACTGAGCTGACAAGTGACTCCCCTTACTGAGAAATAAATGCACAGTTGAGACCAAACACTGTTTTTCACTCACTCAACTGGCATATATGCAGTTGATAGTTTACACAGAGCAAAGGGAATTCTCATCTTAGTGGGTATGCAGGACACCGGGGACATGTGTGAGAATGCTAAAGCAGTACTGCTCAGGTGACAGAGCTAGACCACCACACATACTACCTGGGAGGAGATGAACAACTAGGCCAGGACGCACTCAGAGTCCATTACAGAGTATCACGTAGCCGAGAACTATATGGATCCATCTTGGAAACAACACTGAGTCTTAAAAATGCCCAGACAGATCCAGTACAATAGTGTGTGTGTGTGTGTGTGTGTGTGTGTGTGTGTGTGTGTGTGTGTG
>OU015756.1:12990216-13012437 GCA_907169655.1 Acomys percivali
ACACACACACACACACACACACACACACACACACACCCTGGAAAGAAAATCCCACACAATTTCCGATGAGGGTCACTAGTGCTGGAAGTAAATCTTGAAGTATGTGGCAGCAGAACTTGACTCACAGCAAGCAGTGGATAGTTGGGGAGAAGGGCACTCTTTCCACGGCTCACAAAGGCCTAAGCGCACCAACCGAGCAGCCTTCTTCTCCAGGAGGGATGGCAGCTTTCTTAGCAAGTGCTCCCACACAAGGGACCAGCTGCAGTCGGGTACCTACCTTGCTTGTCTGGTTTGGTTTGATCCCAGGCCCTCGAACCAACAGTGGAACTTTGATATCGAACTCATACAGTTGTCTTTTGTCTATTGGCAAAGAGAACTGTCCTGAAACAAGATCCCAGAGTCAACACAGGCCAGGGTGGGCATGCAGCACATACACCATTTGAGACAGTGAAAACTAAAGTGATGGGGTCTTATTATTATGTGGGATTGTCTGCGTGTGCGTGTGTGAGAGGGAGTGTGCCACCTGTGTGCATGCCTTTGGAGGCTAGAAGGTGGTGTTGGATCTCCCAGAGCTGAAGTTACAGGCGGTTGTGAGGCCCCTGACATGAGTGCTGGGAACTGAGCTCAGGTCCTCTAGAAACACTCTACTTAGCCACTGAGCCGTCTCCCCAGCCCCTTAATTCTAGTCTTGTAACACAAAGTTTAAACTGGCCTATGTTTCTTTTCCTGTTCCTCAGCACATCTCAGGGACAATAATGAGTTTACTGTCTCTGGATAAGTAACTAAAAGGGACCTGCTCGAAACAGCACACGCTGAGCAAAATTGCTGTCTGGGAAGGAAGGGAAGACAACTACGTACACATTCACACGTCTGTGACCTGACCCCAGTGAGTGCTGTCACTCCAAGCGCAGCCAAATAAAGGGAGGAACATGCGCTGTTTCTCTGTGCACTGATGCGCAAGGCCACGAAGTGAGGACTGACCCTCCTCAGGAATTAATTCCAACAGACACGCTGAGGACAGCACAAGGATGGCAACCATTGGCAAAACTCAGTTTGAGGAAGTTTTAGCAACAACTTTTTAAAAAAATATTTATTTATTTGGGCTGGAGAGATGGCTCAGAGGTTAAGGGCACTGATTCCTCCTCCAGAGGTCCTGAGTCCAAATCCCAGCAACCACATGGTGGCTCACAACCATCTATAATGTGATCTGATGCCCTCTTCTAGCCTGCAGGTGTATATGCAGACAGAGCACAGTATTCATAATAATAAATAAATCTTTAAAAATTATTTATTTATTTATTATTTATACAGTATTCTGCCTGCATGTGTGCCTGCACGCCAGAAGAGGGCACCAGATCTCATTGTAGATGGTTGCTGGGAATTGAACTGGGGACCTTTGGAAGAACAGACAGTGCTCTTTATCTCTGAGCTATCCCTCCAGCCTCTAGCAGCAACTTTCAAAGGGAATCTCAATGACAGGTTCATAGAAAGGGATCTGGTTAGATTCCATGACCCATCAATCAAGACTGGCACCCCCAGAGTGGCACCCCCAGAAACGGGGGCCTCACAACTTGGTAAGATGGGAAGCACAGCACACAGAGGCTGTGTCAGTCTGCTCAGATGAAAGCAAGCCTCATGTCAACTTAAGGGGAAATGTGCACACATGGAAAAAGAAAACACTTTAGCTATAGGAGGTCTAAGTAGAAGGGCAGAGGCCAAGGGCATGGAGTTCACTCACACTGAGGTTTTCAAGAACCAGAAATACTTCCCAAATTACAAGACCTAGTCATGACGTTGAGCTCGTAGGACAGCTTTGTTTCCCATCTACACAACACATTGCCTAAGTTGCATTTACCATACAGCTGAGCTACCTTCTCACTTTCCCCACGGCTGTCTCTAACACGTCTTAGCTCCTGACTTTCTCAGTGGAAATGCCTTCTAACTGAGGAGTCCTGAGGACGAGACCCTCGGCCTGGCAAGTCCACAACGGGCAAGTACTGGACTCCTCCCGCCCGGGTGAGGGGTGGGCAGTGTCGCTCACCTGTGTGGTAGCCGTTGTCTGAGGTATAGAAGATGTACGTGTTGTCCAGTTCACCAGTGAAGTCCAATCTCTTCACCAGTTTCTCCACAAGATCATCAACTGAGAGCAGAGTTCGCCACCTGGAAGACACAGGGGGAAACAGGACTCCAGGGACAATGGCCACACAGAAACACTCATCCCAGGAAAGCAAGCAGCAAGTGTTCAGTTCTTTCCCAGACTCTGTCACTGCAAATTCCAGCATACAATAATTACTTCATCAAATCCATTTCCAAAGGAAAAAAATCAGGCTTTTGATAATTGGGTAACTTTACTTTTTTTTTTTTTAAAGATTTATTTATTGTATATGAGTGCTTTGTCTGCGGAAGAGGGCATCAGATCACATTATAGGTGGGTTTTGAGGCACCATGTGGTTGCTGGGAATTGAACTCAGGACCTCTGGAAGAGCAGGCAGCGCTCTTAACCACTGAGCCATCTCTCCAGCCCCGGTAACTTTACTTTTTACAGTTGCTATATGAGGGTAGAGCTAAATCAGAAAGTTGGTGATTTGGTACAGATTACTACTGATTGGTTCAAATAAGTCTGTGCTGCAATACTGTGTAATGCCAAAACTTGTCTTGACTACTGCCTGTTTTTATAAAGTTTTATTGGCACACAGCAATAGTTCATACTGCCTAAGGCTGCCTTTGTGTTGGGACACATGGCCTGTGATCTTAGAGCATTTACTACTGGTATTATCTGGTCCTACAAAAACTGTTTACTGATGTCTGGTCCAAATTCAATACACTCTAAGAGAATTTTCAAAACAATTTGCAAACATAAAGGAATGTCTGTGTGCCTGTGAGGTGGCAGTGCCACACAGCATCTCCCCCACTGACCTGCCTTCCTATTTGTTCAAGGATAACAAATGGTTCCATCCCGGTCCTCAAAGTCACCCACACTGAGGACAGAGCAGCAGTGCCTACCTCCTTCTGAATGCGTCATCCAAGAACTGTATTGAAGAGTTCGTCATTGGCGTCTTGGCTTGCCTAATTAACCAGTGCTTGTTCTAAAATTCAGAAGAAACAAATGTTAGCACCAAGTCCCTGTGAGAGTAAGAGGTTCTGAGAGTCAGTAAGACAAAGGCCTCACACTTTAGCAAACTATCTAGAAGCCGTTGAAGCCTCCTCCTGTGCTCCGACAAGCTGCAGCTTCTCAGAGGGACCCTCCACTCCACCAGCCCCCACTGCCTAACACCTTGATGCTCTTTTGTTAGCAGCAGCCACTGGAGACTCAAGGGAGTGCCTTGATGCCCAGATGCCACAAGCTAAACTGAGGTTCAGTTGGTGACTCTGATCCTGTGTCCACTACAGCTACAAACTGGCAAGTGCTGACTGCCCTCTCACATTCTGCCTCTGGGACCCTGTGTTCCACTCATCTGTCTACTCAAGGGACTGCTATCCCTGGAGAAAATCCTGCCCCATGAATTTAAAGCTTCAAGTCCTTCACATGCTGCACCAGCAGAGATGCAAGCTTGGTTCCCAGTGCTTATACAGGACAGCTCACAGCTGCCTGTAACTCCAGTTCTAGAGGATGTGAGTCCTCTTCTGGCCTCACTCACTCACTGGCCTCTGCACTCACACATACAAACCTATACCAGAGACACAGATGCATACACAAACATTTGAACTAACAAAAAAGCCTCCAAGTCCAATTCTGGAGGGGCCATTTTATTTACATAAAAGCTACACTTTAAGTAACAAAGGTACCCTCCTATGCCATCAATTCTTTGTGCATTCATAAGACTCCAAATGACTACTTTCTTTTCTTTTCTTTTTTTTTTCACAGTACAGGGTCATGTTCTAGGTGAAAAACCCACAGTCATCTTTTTCTTGGTAACAATTAACATATAAATCAGTGAGCAAAAGCTAAATCAGTAATGTATTAATTAGTATTATACAGAAATTGTGGAATGTCATTAGACTATCAGCCACCTGCATCTGTCACCAATGACTCAGCTGTTTCTTTGGCTCCCTGCCCCCACTTCACTTACCCCAGACAGGATTTTGCTGAGGCCCAAGCAGGCCTCGAGCTCTCAATCTTCTCGCCTTGGCCTCCCAAGTGCTACAATTACAAAGGTGGGTACCATATCCAGGCAGATGTTTCTTTCTAATGAATTGACCATTACATTTTTAAATTTCTGAAATGGCCAACAGACCATAGAAAGACATTTATTTAGGCTCCTGCTTGAAACCAACAGCTTCAGCCAACTGCTGGCCCTGATTCAGGTCCAAAGTAACTCCTTTCCAAACGGCATTGCTCCAGCTGTTCTTTGGCTAGCAGATTTTACAAATTCTTAAATCCTCGTGATGGAGGGTTCACATCTGATCTCACATGACTGGAAAGTCCTCTTGCGGTCACGCATCTAAGCCAAGGTTTTCAATATTACTGCCCCCGGTAACTTCCAGTAACACAAAACTGAGATGAATCTGCTAGTTTAAAATCAGCTCCTCAACCTAACTTAGCCAGCACACACCTTATGGTGCGGCAGGCAACAGGCCAGCTGCCTCTCTATATATGTTAGTCACTACTGTAACCAAAGGCTTGAGACCTGCCACGTTAGGGAAAGCAAAAGGAGGGATGAGCATTGTGCTTGTCTCACAGCAGGAACTGATGGTAGTGGCTCTGCCTTCGAGACTCAGTCTGCACTACCACAGACACTGTGACGTCCAGGGAAGACTCAGGCAGTGAGACGTGCTCACACCAGGGAGGTGTGAAACCCAGGCACGTGGCACACACCTTAATCCCAGCTATTAGGAGGCCCAGGCATGAGGGTCACTGGGAGACAGTGAGCTGAAGGTGAGAACGGTGATTGGGGATGCTTCTGTTGCTAACAGTGTGACTTCTGTTTGAGGGAGGGAGAAAGATCCTTCATATGCGGACTAGCGGTTTCAGAAATGTCTGGATAGGATTCCTCCCAGGCATCTGGGGCTCAGGAAGACAGAGAAGGGAGTGGCTTATTAAGTAAACGTAAGAGATGTTAACTGCGGAAGCCATGTGTGGTGGCACTTAATCATGCACCCTGCCACCTCATGTTTCCATCCCACCTCCACACTGCCACCTCTCTCTATGCCTTGGTCAGTGAGAGTCACCCAGGGCTGCTGCAAGTGCAGAAGTCCCTAGAGATGCGTCTCTGCTACTCAAGGACAGAGGAGGCAGAACACAGATGTGACTTCACCAGTCGGGGCGGGGTGGGGTTGGGGGTGGTGCCTTTCCTATTGCCTGGAATCTCTTCTCCTGTTCACTGGATGGGTGGCAGAAACTTTTATTTTTGAAAATATTTCTATAATTTGTTTACCAGGGACAGGTGCAATAAACAGTGCCTCCAGGAGAGCTCCAAGGGACCACCCTTCAGGGATACAACTTCCCTGAGTACAGCTTACTTCAGAAATCAGAGGAACCTACCGTGCCGTGGATGTTGAAGCTCTTGCTCCTTGGTGCCATGACGTTCTGGAACGCCTTCTGGTACTGCGGTGCGGCTGTCCAAGGTGAGTGGGGCGCTGGAGTGGAGATCATCATGAAGAATGGCTCAGAGTTGGACTTGTAGTCCAGGAAGTCCAGGGAGAGATTGGCCTGACACACACAGAGAGTGGTCATCTCCTAGCCCTGCCTAGCAATCGCATATCCAATAGGGAAGTTTCTCTTGGTAGACAGAGAGCGCACGCAGGGTCAGTGTGGGTACTGACCTGGGACACATCTCATTTCATGGTCGTGTACAGCACGCTGCTGGGATAGTACACTGGATTTGGACCATGCTTAAAGCCTTGAGAAGCCTACCAAGGAAAGCAACTAAGACCTTAACTTTAAAGACCTAGAGATCGTGTTCCAGAGACAATAAGAAGCAGTGCACTGTCCATTCTAGTATTAATTTATAGCAGTGAGACCTTAAGGAATGCTAAGCGGGCCAGGGAGGTGGCTTAGCAGGTAAGGTGCTTGCTGCCAAGCCTCATGAAGCTGTGTCCCCTCCCCAGGCCAGTGCGGCGGAAGGAGAATGGACCCCACATTCTTTCATCATTCTAGCCAATTGGTGCCCTCATTTCTCCCCAACACTACTCTACAGGGTGCCTGTGGTAATACTTTCCACCCACTCTGCAGCTTCCTGTGGTTGCTCTGAGGCTGCTCAGTAGAAACACTCACACTGCCTCTTCCCTCATTGGAACTGATCATCTCTTCAGGGTTATGCTCAGGCGTTACCTATGTCGCCCCTTTACCCTTCTTATTTATCTAACCTGTCAGCGCCTAATGAAGTAGTCAATGAATGACCAGCAGCAAATGACTGCACGTACATAACCGGCCCCACGGCACATGTGAGACTTCCGGATGTCAAGGGGGCTAGCTTCTGAGGAACTAGCCTTTGCTCACTTACCAGGGAACAACTGCTGTACTCTGTACTAGACTGTTTGGTGAATAAACAGTCTAAGGAAGGTTTGCACTAAAAGCTTGTCAAGACAGGAGGATTCTATCTGACTCCAGCAATTTCCACATGCACAGCCTCGTCCACAGAGGCCTGCAAAGGACATCTAAGTAGAGGCTCTCTGAGGCCACCATAGTCACAGACAGAGGCATTTACCTCTGAATTATGAGAATGTGAGATTCGAGTTCAGCTCATATGAGAGGAAAAATACCCCTCTGTAGGTTTTTAATCAGTTGGAAATATTCTTTGGCAGATAGATCCAAGGCATCATACATTTATGTTTGCCTGTACAAATCAGACTCAGATGCTGTACAGACAAACTAGTCAAGTGTGAGGGAAGGCCACAGTGCCTGACTGCTGAGAACTTACCAGAACATCCGTCAGGTAGTCCACACTGTAGTTCTCACCATGCTTCCTCGCCTTCCCGTTGATAGAGAGGGTGTAGTTATAGTATTTAGAATTCTTTTCCTATGTAAAGCAGGAAGTAAGATTTGTGACAAGGTCACCATACAAAGCCCAAGTGTGACCTCCTGCTGGGAAGTTTTTGAAGGGTGATAAAACAGAAGAGGACAACTGCCCAAGTCAACACTGAACTGGGTCTGAGGGACTTTATCACAGACTAGCAGGGTTGACTAATCTGTGCTGCTTTCAAAGCCAGACATAGCTCAGGAAGATCAAGAAATTATACAGCTCAGGCCACTAATGGCAGGAAAAACACCTGGGATGGAGCGGAGTCACCAGTCAACAGATTTTCACTAGAGATGAATCATTTGCCATAGAACAAACTTGTGTCGGTGTCGGGGCTAAGTCAGAGTATACGCATGCGTCTCTGGGCTGTGTCCGGTTGTCACCGATGTCAGTGGTCACTTACCAAGGCATACCAGTAATTCCAGCCCAGAGGAACGTGCTCCAGCCCACCTGCATCTGGGGCTCCATACTAGAAAGACAGCAGAGCAGGGTGTTAGAGCTCTGTAGACACTCCGGACCAGGAAGAAACAGTCAGCCAGGAACGCCTTCCCACCAGCGCCTGAACCAGCTGGTCCACAGTTCCCCAAACACATAAACTAACTAAAGAATAAAGAACTCTGTAACCCAAGCCATTTCTTCAGTAGGGGGCAGTAACTTTGGTCACTGTGCAAAATCTGGCCTGCAAGATGTTTTGAGTGGCCAGTGTGCCATCCAGTCATTTAAATGTACAGAGCCAGTCCAAAGGAAACTTTACACAAACTTCAGATTGCAGTGCAGATGCTTTTATTTGAACACGCCAGGTGTGCTCATTTTTGGGGTGTCCACAGCTGCGTTTCTGCTGTGACAAGCACTGTGCAGCAGCTCTATGACACTCACCATCTGGGTACCACATGGGACCTATTGATGGGGTGAGCGCTGAGCTCCGACTGTGTAGTCCAAAGGGCACCTGGCTGCAAACAGCCAAGAGGATTCGAAGGTGGCCTACTGGCCTGCTACTTCCATTGCGCCCTGGTGATATCTACTTTTGAGGCTCAGTTTATCTGGCAGAATGGTTAGAAGAGACGACAGCCCACTCTCCCCTATGTAACTATAGTTTAGTACTGCCCACTTAAGGCAGGATCGAATCTCCGAAAACTGGCCCTGTACACATCAAATGACCTTCAATATGCAAAGCAGTCCAAGTTCCCTTATAGCCATCGAATTGCCTCAACTCCACAACATAGCGCCTCCCTACTTCTCATGGTTCTTTCAAAGCGATTCATCTTTCCTCAAACCCACAGGCCGCAGACCCCCTCAACGACTGGGAGGAAGAGGCATGGGAGGTTCAGACCAGGCACGAAGACCTCCAGCCACCACAGGCAAAGGATGGGGGAAATGCACGTCTCTTCACCTTGCACCGCAGCTCAACTGTCACTAAGAAGCACCCGAACACCCTCAATATATCACGTCCTTTGAGCACAGATGCTAAGAAAACAGAGACCAAGGTGGTGGTGAACTTAGGGCCATGAGAGCTTGAGTGACAGGCCACAGTGAGGCTCCACACCCCCTCGAGGGCCAAGAGACCAGTATCGACCACCCATGGGCGCTGTCCTTTTATCACAGCTTCTCCACAGCCTTGTCTCACTTTTAGTCTGTTCTCACTCTGCAGGTCAAAAAATGAGTTGTATGTTGAATTGCTCTAACTCAGAAGTGATTCTAAGAATCCTCAGCAAAGAGACTAAAAACAAAACCTCCCCACCTGATCTGAAGAAGAGGAAGTGGAAATAAAGACCCTGTGACAGGCACCTGACTACAGAGTGGAGTGTCTACTCCAGTGACAACAGGGAAGGGGGGGCCGATGGGAGAGTGCTTAGGATAATTTGTAAATAAATGCTGTGGGGCTGTGTACAAGGAAGGAACTACAGAACACAGGCACATAATGCGTTTGTCTAATAGGCAAATCAGCAAAACTGCATATAACCAAAACCCTTTAATAGCATGACTTAAAATTGATACCAACGAGAAAAACAATTATCAAGAAACATATGAATTCACATTTTAAATGCGGTTGTAAGAAAGGAGAAGATCATTCAACATACCTCATTTAAATACTTCCCAGCAAAAAAGGTTTGATAACCGCACATTGATTTTAGGATCGCTGGGAAGGTGCTTGGCTCCTGGATCTTCTGCCAGGACTTGCTACTGCAGTTCCCCTCCAAGGTGTTGTTAACGACGTGATGGTTGTGTGGGTACTTTCCAGTCAGGATGCTGGCTCTGCTGGGGCAGCAAAGAGCGCTTGGCACATACTACAGAGGACAGAAGTGAGAGACAAGGTTCTACTAGAGACTCGGGCAGGAGGGAAAAGGGGGTGCTGATGCCGTCATGGCAGCTTCGGTTTCTCACGGAGCAGAGACCTTTCTTTACACACGGCATACTCCAGAGCAGCTTAAAAGTCATTCATCAGAAACCAACAGCAGATTTTTTAAAAAGCCAGCAAACAAATTGCTACTTGAGAAAAGGGGACCGAGAAACAGTTGGGAGAGACAAAGTGGAGGTAGTGGAAATGCCGTAATGGAACCCGTTACTTTTGTATGCCGACATAAAAACCGACCACCTGAAGTTCATGCTGGCATTGTCGTCTCCTTTAAGTGCCTAATTTGTTTTTGCTGATGTTTTTCTGCCCTTCAGGCTGGATTTAACTCTTTTTCCCCTTTTGGTGCTAAGGCAGAAAACTCAGGACCCAGCGACACTGAGCTAAGTCTCCAGTTCTGCTCAGCATTTTAAACCACTCATGAGGGTGACTGTCTCCTCGCGAACAACACTCACCACTCACCCTTTTTAAATCAGATGTGTTTGTTCTTTACAAATTTTTAAAAAGTTTTTGCTTTAAGAAGGTTTTAGTTATTTATGTGTACATGTGTGTATGTGCCTTCATGAATGTCTGTCACCAGTGTGTGGTGCACACATGGAAGCGGGGAGAAGGTGACCCCTCACAGTGGGGCCAGCGGCCTGCTGCCTCAGGACAGCGCAGCTTTAACTGCAGAGCCCTGCCAGCAGCCGCCTGCGGTTCTTACACCGACTATTCTTCTTGCCTGGCCTAGTCAGCTTCAACTGTCGACTTAGCACAGCCGAGAGTCACCTGAAAAGAGAGGGACTGTCTGTATCTGACTGACCTGTGGGTCTGTTTGTGGGGGGGCTGTCTTGTTGTTAACTGATATAGGAGGGTCCAACCCACCGTGGGGGACACTCTTCTTTGAGCAGCTGATCCTGGGTGGTATAAGAAAGCTGGGTAAGCACGGGTTCACGAGCTGGCATGGCCAACAGGCAGTCTTCCTCTATGGTCCCTGATTATGATCTGTGACCAGAAGTGTCTGCCCTAGGCTGCTTCTGGTCAGCATTTTACCACAGCAGAAAGGAAACTAGAATATTTCCCCTTTTGCCCTTTTATAGTCAGTATCACATTATTACTGATCTTTCATAATTCGTTTTAGTACCCGCTTAGACAATTTCTTCCTTTAAAAATATCACCTTATGGGCTTGATCTCTGGTACTGATGAAAACCAACCAAGCTGGGGCCTGGGTGCCTAACTCAGTGCTGGGGCTTACGTACACCGTCAGTCCCCAAGCCCAAAGGAAACACCGTCCTGACTGTTCTGACCCAATCGTCAGTCTAGATCGCATTTAAAGTTATTTAGTTGGATCTTGAAAAAAGTCTTAAAACTTTAATTAGAAAAAAAATATTTATTTACATTTTGATTTTTCTTTTTTCAAGACGAGTTTCTCTGTGTAGCCTTGGCTGTCCTGGACTCACTTTGTAGATGAAGCTGGCCTTGAATTCACAGAGATCCACCTGCCTCTGACTCATGAGTGCACACCACCACACCCAGCTCTGAGTCCTTCGTCCTAAGCATGATATATGCTACTTGTTTGATACACTAATTTTTAGTAAGGTTGGATCACGCACTTGGAACAAACATCTACTTTCCCTCCCTTCAATTACTGGAACAACACCCAATACCGTGTACAACTTACCATGAGCTTACACACACACACACACACACACACACACACTCTCTCTCTCTCTCATGCATGGACATGCACACATAAGCACACACGCGCGTGCACACACACACATGCGCACGCACACATCACATATGCCGATTCACGTGACCGCAATAACCTGAGGTGGACATTACTGAACTCATTTAAAGTGGAGACACAAAAAACCAAACAGAGCTGGGAAACAGGCAAATTTTAAAATCAAATTAGGGTCTATGCTTAAATCAAGTACAACACTGTACTATTGTTCAGTGCATTTTCAGGATAAAGCTACCACACTGTCACAGGGTTGTGTCACGTTCTTATATGAACAGCTAGATTTATTTTGGGCTTCTGATTCCACACATATTATATGCGTGTTTTCAGTACCATGACCTTTGTCAGGGTCAGCTAGCAGACCTTGTGAAGCTTTTACTCTGGAACAATTTACATAGCGTAAGTGCTCTTGGTTTCAACGCTCAAACAGTAAGGATTTCAATAAACTGTCCTAGTTATGCAGCAGTCTAGCTTAGAAAATACCAGCAATTAGTCAGCTATATTGGCATACACCTTTACTGCCAGCACTTGGGAGGCAGAGGTAGGCAGGTCTCTGTGTGTTTAAAGCCAGCCTGGTCTGCAGAGTGAGCTCTAGGACAGCCAGGGCTACATCTTGTCTCAAAACAAACAGTTTAATAAACAATCGAACAAACACCTCCCCCAAAATGACCAGCAATTAATTTATCATTTCAATTACAAGATGAATAAAACTCTTTAGACCAGGTATTTCATGTAAAGACAAAAAAAAAAAAAAAAAAATTGCCTACGTTAAAAAAAAAAAAAAAAAATTGCCTACATACACCACCCTAGAGGCCAGCCTGAGTGCTTCTTCCCAGGAGGTGCTATGCTGTCTAAGGACATTGCAGAGGCTTCTAAACTTACAGCACTGGAGAAGGTCATCCCCTTCTCCCCGATGAGGGCCTTGGTCTTCTTCAGCGGGGTCTACAAGGTAAACAACACTTTGTTAAACAGTGTCTGGAAACTTATAGCACACAAGTCAGAATCTGTGTTTTGTTGCATCTTAAAGGTGTTTTATTTTATGTGTGTGGATGTTCTGCCTGCATATACACCTGGCACCATGTGCATGCATGAAGTGCCTGCAGAGGCCGGAAGAGGGTGCTGGACCCTCTGGAAATGAACATAGAGACAGGCGCTGGTGGCTGTGTGGGTGCTGGGAACCGACTCTGGGTCCTCTGCTAGAATGAATGTTCCGCACCTTGCAGCCACTTCCCCAGCCCCTTCTGTTTTAGTCTAATCATTTACTTCCAAACCGTCAGCTCTGACAGAAAGCAATCATCAAGACGAATGATTCTGGAGATGAGCCAAACAGGCTGGGTTAGAGTCAGGGCGACCCTGTGCAAGCAGGAAGCGAAAGTTCACAGCTGACAGCATTGCAGGCAACAAAATCACAGAGCTCTCTTGCTGACAACCTCCACAGGCATGAAATGCTCTGAAAGGAGATTTCTGACCATCAATGGGGAAGTAAGACAACACTTAGATTCTGAAAGCCAGACAAAGCCACAAGGCTCATGTCTTACACAGTCAGTGATAGAACTCAGACAAATAAGGTGTACATAGACCCTGTCAAACATAAAGATTAGTATTGCAGGGCTGGGGATTGAACCCAGGGCCTTTTGTACCCCAGGCAAGCACTCTTCCACTGAGCTGCAGCTCCAGGCCTATCACTCTGCCTATAGCCTAGCTTTTCATCTTGTGCGGCAGGCAGGTATTTAACTATTAATAAAAGCTATATTGATCTAGGTTCACTTCCCAGACAGCAGAAACGACCATGAGGAGGTTCCTGAGGAGGTCCATGATGACCCTGAAACACATCTGACATGCAAGAGCAGACTCCATACAGTGTTTTTAAAAAATATTTATTTATTGCATATATAGTGCTCTGCCTGCATGTACACCTGCAGGCCAGAAGAGGGCACCAGATCTCATTATAGATGGTTGTGAGCCACCATGTGGTTGCTGGGAATTGAACTCAGGACCTTTGGAAGAGCAGGCAGTGCGCTTAACCTCTGAGACATCTCTCCAGCCCCGTGAATACAGTTTTAAGTCTGCCCAGCACAGTGATTCCTTAGAGACTGTGCCTCCAAATAGATAAGGAGGTTAATAAAGGACTCACTCTCAATGATATGGAAATAACGTTTTCCACTGATTCATAAACCCAAGTTGCTTACAGACTCCAAAGGACAAATCCAACTTGCTCAAGTCAAGTAGCAGACCCTCAAGAGACGCCATGGAAGGTCTGTGCTAAGCTTCTGAGGCAGCGGCACCAGCTCTCCTGAAAGCATCACAGGTGCCAACCTCAGGAAGTAACAGTGGACTGAAAGCAACCCTGGCTCAGCCAAGAATCCGAGTTACCACGAAGGCAAAGGATGGAGCGAATGAATAAGAATGTGAAATGCAGCTAGGGCGGTGGTTCTCAACCTGTGGGTCGAGACCCCTTTGGGACTGGGTCATATATCAGATACTTACATCACGATTCATTACAGTAGCAAAGTTACAGTTATGAAGTAGCAACAAAAACAATTTTATGATGCAGGGGGGGGGGTCACTACAGCATGCGGAACTGTATTAAAGGGCCGCAGCATTAGGAAGGTGGAGAACCACTGACCTAGAGAAAGAATGGGAGGTGAAAGGGATTTGGTCATCAAACTGTCTGATACACATGCAGAGCCACTAAGACAGTTTTAGGGTTCCAGGGAGACTATACCGTGTGATGCTAAAAATTTATTCTGTTAAATACATTCCGTGCTGAGCTGGGCAATGGCGGGTGGGAAACAGTCTCTCCCTCGCCATACTGCTTTGGGGCCTGAACAGCCAAAGGTAACCAATGATCTCAGGTAGTGGCAGGTGCTACAAAGAGAACATAGCTGCACAATGTGACACACCTGGTGGGAAGATGGCAGGCACCTACTTCAGATGAGCAACCAGCACGGCCCTTTAAGGTCACCTCATGCACAGGCCCAGAAGAGGAGTTTACTGGCTGAGTCAGCTGAATAGCCTAGCAGAAAACAAGCCAGTGCGGAAGCAACAGCTCAAGACAGAGAAGGGGAAGAGCTGAAGGCAAGGCTTCACAGGGATTTTGATTAGAAGTTTACACTAATAATCTATGCATGGCTGAACAAGTCCCAAGCAAGAGATCCGACTATACTGAAAATACACACCCACGCTAATCCGAAGCAACACTGGCCAGTCAGGTGGAAACCATGTGACGGTATTAAGAACCAGTCACATTTATTCTCGTGAACAAATGTGTAACTTTACATATCCTATGAAAATTCCCTTTTATAAAAACCAAAGGCATCAGTGACTTTCCTGGTCCTGAGGATTAGCACTCCAAAGATCTTGAAGATACCTTTAACAATGGAAACCATCTAGTTTTAGGTAAAGCAATGTCATATTTATTCTTTCCCTACATTCCTGACTAAACATCCTTTTCCTAGAGTAAATGATTAAAAACAAAACAAAACACACCTGTGATTTTGCTTCCATCATACCATAATTAAGTGGGGGTGGGGGGGGAAGAGCCATACCCCATAAAAACTAATAAAAGTAGTCTCTCAGATGATACATGGGATGAGTACAGTTAAATGGTAAATGTGAGATAAGATGGAATTAATGATAATTGACAGGGGCTAGAGAGAAGGCTCAACAGAAACAAGCACCGTCTGCTCTTCCAAAGGACCCAGGTTTGATTCCCAGCACCCCCACACGGCAGCTCACAACCAACCATCTCTATCTCTTGTTCCAGGGCATGTGATGCCCTCTTCTGGCCACTGCGGAAGCGGGCGTTCACACATGGCTGTACGCACATACGTGTAGGCGAAGCACCATATAAATTAAAACAAACAAACAAACAAACAGATCACGGTGCATGCTGGTAATCTCAGTTCTTTCGAGGCAGCAGCAAGAGGATCCAGGAGTTCAAGGACATCTTCAGCTACATGGCTAAGCTGAGGCACCCACGACCGTGCTGGATAGCTTCACGTCAACTTGACACAGGCTAAAGTCGTCTGAGAGGAGGGAGCTTCAGTTGAGAAG
This sequence comes from Acomys percivali, assembly GCA_907169655.1. Lineage (NCBI taxonomy): Eukaryota > Metazoa > Chordata > Mammalia > Rodentia > Muridae > Acomys > Acomys percivali. The sequence goes on from OU015756.1 coordinate 13,005,306, forward strand.
CGCCTCCAGAAAACACTAAGAATTTAACATTTATATAATTCCTGATTATGTCACGGTTCTTCTTGCTGTAGGTAGTTTATTGTATATATGTGTAATAATATAAATGTATATGTAAAAAAATTTAATAAAAAAAAAATCCCTCCCCCCCTCCACAAATGCAAATGCCTCCAGAGGGGCTAGAGAGATGGCTCAGAGGATAAGAGCACTGTCTGCTCTTCCAGGGCTCCTGAGTTCAATCCCCAGCAACCACATGGTGGCTCACAACCATCTATACTGTAATCCGATGCCCTCTTCTGGCATACAGGTGTATATGGAACGCTCATCCATAAAATAAATAAAATCTTATTTAAAAAAAATGTGCCTCCAGAAGACTGGGCTTAATATAAGCAAGCCTGTATGTAGAACATTTTCTTAACTAGTGACTGATGGGGGAGGGCCCAGTCCGTTATGGGTGGGGCCATACCCGGGCTGGGGGTCCTGGGTTCTAGAAGTAAGCAGGCTGAGCAAGCCAGTAAGCAGCACCCCTCATGGCCTCTGCCTCCAGGTTCCTGCCCAGTCTGAGTTCCTGCCTCGGCTTCCCTTGATCAACTGTGACTACGGACACATAAGCCCTGTCCTCCCCAAGTTGCTTTTGGTCATGGTGTTTCATGGCAGCAATAGTATCCTTAATTCCGACATGAACTGTCTTGAAAAAAGAAAAAAAAAAAGAATCACATTAAATGAAATCCATGTGCTATCCACCTTTGATCTGAGCCAATGTAGGTGACGTGTGTGTGTGTGTGTGTGTGTGTGTGTGTGTGTGTGTGTGTGTATGTGTGTTCCTGACTGCTTTGCCAACTATTGCAGCCATCTGAAACACAATTCCTCTCTGTGGTAAAGAAACTACATATACGGTTGTATACATAAATCAAAGAACGTGGTTGACCCTCCTACTGACAATGTTCCAGAATGCCACCGAACACTCAGTACCAAGTGCCTGTGTGGCCACAAGCATTCCAGAAAACACGTGGCAAGACAGGGTTACCACAGTGTTCTCCAAAAGCAAATAAACCGTTTGCCCTCAGAGCTCTACACTTACTCAATGACCCCAAGTCTTCTCTCTCCTCTTTAAGATAACGACCTTATCTGCAGGCTTCTGTGACTTCAAAAACACAAAGATATAAGAGACTGACACTCAATCACTTTATCATCCTATTTGACAATTAGTGTCATGACGTCAGAATTCCCTGAAGGGCCAGGGGCTGCAGCTTTAAAACAAGAAAACACCACTTATTTATTTAGCGTGGGATCCAGGGTTGACGGGACCAGGTGCTGGAAGCGTTAAGCCTATCTTGTTCTGGTTTCTCAGGCCAGTACAAATGCGTCTTTTGAGAAAGAACCTAGGGCCACAGAGATGGCTAACAGGGTACAAGGAAACTGCTGCCAAGCCAGAGTGGCCCCTGCAAGCTGTCCTCTAGAGTCATATTCAGGCTGCCGTGGCAAAGAAGCAAATAGGAAAAGTTCTAGAGGCAAGTAATATTAACACAAAAAGTAAAGACCCTTGACTGTATAGAGACATCAGCTGTGCTAAGTGAACTGGGAGCACATTGTGTGTTAGTAGTGAATTTTGTTTGCAATGGTAGTATTTAAGGCTTCACCTGTCTCGTACTTTAGGTACTGATGGAGGAGGCATTCTGTTTATTTGTTTTTGTTTTCTGGACAAAACGCTCTTTAAGGACACTTTAAAAAAAAAAAAAAAAAAAAAGCTTTGAAAGCCCAACACCCAACACAGGTGGGACAGAAGATGGATCTTTGTGAGTTCAAGGCTAGTCAGACCGTGTCTCAAAAAAACAAAAAAAAACCACACACACACACAAACCGAAAAGAAAAAACAAAACAAAACAAACAAGGAAAGACAGACAGATAGGAAGATAGGTGTTGGAGCAGATGGATGTGGAACAGGTGGAGGGAAATTAAGTCAAGACTTTGGTACAAGGGGTGGGGGCTAGTTCTGAGGGAAAGCACAGGCTCAGTGTGCACGAGGCTTTGGGCACCTCACTCCCCCCCCCCCCAACGACAGGAAAAACGGTTCAGTATCATTATTGCTCAGTAAAAACTACAAAAGCAACAAGGCACCTGGGGCCTAGGTGGAAGAAAAAGGAGGGGCTTCGGGTCTGGTAATGCAAACACCTTAAACACTATCTAGAAAAGACGGTCCACCGAATACAAAGCATATATTCCCAGCCAAGAAATACACAGCTCTGCTTACCGTGACCACGTGACACACGGAAAGCCCAAAATATTGGCAGTTAGCAAACTGATTTCACAACCCACCGACTGGCTGGGACCAGCAACTTGAAGGACACTGAGCTAGGGTTAATTACCACACAGGAAAAGATAGGACCCTCCTGCTGAGAGGTTTCACAGATGCAGCAATCAGCTGAAAGCAAAAGGAGAACAGAGAGGAGCGAGTAGAGACTTTTTTTTTTTTATTTAAATGAGAGCTGTAGTGCCTTGAGCAAGTCTCTTCAAGCATCACTGAAAAGGGGTTGGTGTACGAGTTCCCAAAGGTCAAATTCCGGAACCTCGAAAGAGCAGAAGTGATTCTGGGAAGGAAAAGTAGTCTTCATGACAACACCCATTAGCTATAACGCGGAGCCCTAACAGTAATACATCAACCAGGTGTTCTATTAGGCTAATTGATTTTTTCCCCCTTGATGTTTCTTATGCAAAACACACTCAATAACAGCAAGACAGCCTACAGACCACTTTAGCTCGTATCATCACTTAAGAGCCACTACCGAACCACAAAGGCCGACGACGTCCCAGGTCGTCCGAGAAGAGAGGCGACGAGGCCTCGGCTCTCCCTTAATCCATCACTGGCCTCCACAGGTTAAACCCTGAGCGGTGAGCGTACGCTGCAGCAGTAAGGTCCACGGTGCGGTGCGAGCATGTGGCTGAGCTCGGGAGAGGGAAGCCGAGTCCTGGCCCGTCCAAGCTCCCAGAGGACCCGCAGTGACCGCGCACACCCACCCACCCAGCGCCAAGGCGGCAAGGACAGGGTCCCGGGAAGGGAGTTACCATGCCGCCGAGCTCCACGTCCTGGTCGTCCGTGAGCAGCAGCAGCACGTTGGGCCTGCGTGCCGCCCCCACGAGCCCCACGCTGCCGCCCAGCAGCAGGAGCAGCAGCAGCACCGCAGACGGGCGGCGGGGATTGCCCGGCCGGAGCCCGGCTGCGGACAGGAGCCGCATAGCCGCCGCGGGGACCGAGAGCTAAGGACAGGTACCGGGTGCTCGCAGGCCGGCTGGGTCAGCCTTTCTCTCCCTAGGCGAGATCACGTGAGCCGGGGGCAGGGGGCGGGGCGTGCCGTCACGTGACGGGCGGCCAGGGGCGGGGTCAGCGGGAGCGGCGGGGAAGCCGAGCGCAAGGCTGCTGGACCGAGCAGGGGCCAGGCGGAGCGTGGCGGCGCCTGTGATCAGGCCTGCTTCTGGTGCTGGAGGAAGGACTGCGGCGCCAGATTGGGCATGAAATCAGGAGGGAGTCGGCTCTCTTGTCCTCCAGAGAGAAGCAGCGCATCTGCTGTGTTCATAAGATCAGCTGCCGGCTAAAGTCCGGGCTAGCCCTGGGGGTTAATGGGCAGCTCAGCCAGCGCCCTTTGACTTTTCACCTTTAGAGATTAAAGCTCTCATTTGGCTCAGCGGTTGTTATTTGCACTTTCCTTAGCTGGCATGAATTTCAAACAATTTAGGAATGTCTTCTCTAGTAGTTGTTGATGAATGTTTCAAAATTGGATTACATTTTACTATACATTTCTTTTATGTATTTTGTGCACTCATATAATACATCCCGCGGCACGTGTGGGTGTGTGGAGGTCAGAGAACAACTTGCTGGAGTCAGTGCTGTCCTTCTATTGAGTGTGTCCAGGGGACCGAACTCAGGTCCTCAGGCTTGTCTATAGGTGCCCTTAGTAGATATGCTGAGCCATCTTTGGCGAGTTTTTACAGGCTTTTTTTGGAAGCTGTTAGAATGTGCATGACCAATGGCATCCAATCACGTGTTGAATGATGCCTCAAGTATTTTGAGTTGGGTAAAAAGCTAACTTGCTTTTAGGGATTCCTGTGAGATCAGTGCACAGCATACCACCTGAGCATCGTTCTGTGCAGAACACGATGTGCACTGCTATTCGCCACTTTGCTATGTATTGGACTTAATGCCTTTGTGGTTTTTGTAAGATTTATGTGTACGAGCATTTGCCCACATGTGTGTATGTGTATTGTGCCTGCCCAGCTCCTGGGGAAGTCAAAGAGGGCATCAGACTCCTGGGGCTGGAGTCACACATGGTTGTGAGGTACCATCTGGGTCGCTGGGAGCCCGGCCTTCTGCAGGAGTAAGTAATATATGCTTGTAACCACTGAGCCATCTGTTCAGGCAGCTGGACACAATACCTTTTAAGTATATTTTTCTTATTTTGATTAATTTTTCATTAATTGTTTAAAGTGTTTCTCTCTCTCTCTCTCTATATATATATATATATATACATATATATATATATATATATATATATATGGATAAAGTACAACTTTTAGCTGAAACATTCCCTTGAAATTTTCATTATAAGATAGACACTGCTTTTCCTATAACCTCTGGAATGTAAACCTCTTTCATTTATACCACCCTCCCACCACAGGGTCTTGTTCTGTAGCCCAGGTTCACTAGGCTGACCTGGGACTGTGACTTAGGCTGGTTTTATTCTCCACAAGTCCGGTCTCAGTCTCCCCGGGGTGCTGGGACTTCCGGGATGATCCACCATCACATGACTGGTTAATAACCTCATAGCCACACCCTAAACCACAGTGGCATGCCCTCCTGCTATGAGCAGGCAGGGAGGAAGAAATACGTGTTGACACACACACAGGGGGGCAGCCAGTGCAGGCCTGACTGAAAGGTCTCGGAACCCTGGGAGCCAGAAGGAGTGGTAAGTGGTGTGGGATCCTCTGGCCCGTGTTAATGAAGGCGTGGGATGAAGAGTATGGGCGCTCCAGCAAAGTGTTAGCCAGGGTTTTCTCAAGAAGAGCATGCAAGGGGTGCTAATTGAGACATCATCTCCAGTCAGAGAAAGGGACTGACTTTTGGGTTGTTCGGTCTGGTAATACCCCACAGTCATGAGTGAAACTTTATTTATTTATTTATTTATTTATTTATTTATTTATTTATTTATTTTTCTGAGACAGGGTCTCTCTGTGTAGCCCTGGCTGTCCTGGACTCACTCTGTGGACCAGGCTGGCCTCGAACTCACAGCGATCCACCCGCCTCTGCCTCCTGAGTGCTGGGATTAAAGGCTTGCACCACCACGCCCGGCTTATGAGTGAAACTTTAAACAAGTTTTTCTCTTGTAATAAATTTTTTTTTTAAAAAAAGTTTGTTTGTTTGTTTTTTCCAAGACAAGGTCTCTCGGTGTAACTCACTCTGTAGACCATACTGGCCCTGAAATCACAGAGATTCGTCTGCTTGGGATTAAAGGTGTATGCCACCACTGACTAGTTTGAATTTAAAAATTTAAACAATTATTGGGGGGGGAGATCGTGTGTATGCATGTACACGTGGCCATCAGAGGACAACTTGAATTGGTTTTCTCCTCCTGTGGAAGTATCCGGGATTGAACTCAGGTTGTAGGCTTGGTGGCAAGTCCCTTTACAATGAGGAGCCACCTTGCCACCTTGCCAGTGTCCTCTTGAATTTTGAGAGATTTTTCTGTGTAAACTACTGATTCGGAGGGTGCGTTAGAAGGCAAGGCAAAGGGTGAGCATGGAAAAGATGTAACAGGGCTCACTGTGAGGAGGGTTGGAGATGTCTCCCCAGAGATGAAAGGCCGAGATCTCCAGGTGCATGTAGGCATAGGGTCACCTGGGTTTGGTAGCAGACCAGAAGGGATGCCACATTCAAATGACAAGGTTTAAGCACACCTTGCAGGCAATCAATCTAGCTGCAGGAGACCTCACCTACCTTCTAGAACCAAGCCCAGCCTCTTAAGACCACTCAAATTAGATAGCAGTATGAAGTCTATAATGTTTTACATTCAGTAAAACTTACTACAGGGGTCCTAAAGCAGAAAACTGATTCACAACCAGGAGAAAACGGTTGCCTTGGAAACAAGTGAGCGGGATGAAAAAGATACCAGACCAGGATCTGGAAGCACCCAATAAAATTGTTCAAAGTTTCTTTTTAAACAGGAAAATATGAACCTAATGAAAACAGGGAGACTTATTAAGAAAAAAAAAGTAACTTACTTGTACAATATCCAAAAATAATTCACTGGCTGACTTAACAGATTAGACAATGGAGGGGAGTGAACATAAGCTGAATTGAAAACAAAAACAATAGAAAAAGCTACAATAAATCAGAGATGAAAATAAAAATGTATAGGGTCTCTGTGACTTATGAGACACAACAATGTAGTCGGCCATTTATATGACTAGAGTTAGGGAAAGAAGAAAGAATTAAAAAAAAAAAAAGTTTCAGAATGTTTAAATTTGGGGCTGGAAAGATGGCTCAGAGGTTAAGAGCACTGTCTGTCTGCTCTTCCAGAGGTCCCGAGTTCAAATCCCAGAAACTACATGGTGGCTCATAACCACCTATAATGTGATCTGATGCCCTCTTCTGGCATGCAGGTGTACATGCAGATAGAGCACTCATATACATGAAATAAATAAATAAATAAACAATAAATCTTCTAAAAATGTTCAAATTTGAAGAAAATAAGATGCAAGAAACTCAACCCCATGTACAAAAATCAGAGAAGGCCTGGGAAGCTGGGCGAAGAGGATGACACATTTGAGGTTAACCTGGGCTAAGGAGTAAGAGCCTGTTAAAGAAAAAGTCTCAGAAAACCTTATACCTAGCTACCAACTTCACTGTAAAAGGCTAAATATCCACTCTCAACATGCTTTCAGTGTTAAGGTGCTGGTTGCAGTCAGTGCAGCCAGGCAGACAGAAGACACATACCAGCAGCCCCTCAATGGGGGTGGAGATGTGCTGACCTAGCATGCCAGAAGCTCTATATTCAATTCTTGTATAAATTGGGCTTGGTGGCACACGCACATGCGTAAACATACACACACACACACACACACACACACACACACACACACACAC
>OU015756.1:13014704-13035528 GCA_907169655.1 Acomys percivali
GAGAGAGAGAGAGAGAGAGAGAGAGAGAGAGAGAGAGAGAGAGAGAGCAAGAGAGAGAGAGCATGTGGTGGTCAGAAGGCAACATTTTTAGGAGCTGGTCTTTGCTTCTCCCCTGTGAGTACCAAGAATCAAACACCAGTTTTAGATGGCAAATGTGCCTTTACTTGCTGATGCATCTTGCCATATTAAATTTTTTTTTTATTTAAAAATATAATTTTTAAGCTGGGCATGGTGGCACATGCCTTTAATCCCAGCACTTGGGAGACAGAGGCAGGTGGATCTCTGTGAGTTTAAGGCCAGCCTGGGCTACACAGAGAAACCCTGTCTCAAGAAAACTAAACAAAACAAAAATCCAAAAAAAATATAATTTTTAAAGAAGACAGAGTCTCGTTATGCAGCTCATTGAACTCAAGGCCACCCCCCACCCCACCCCCACCTTGGGTGTCCCATGGTCATGTTCTGAGATGATAGGCTTTGCTACCCCACACCCACCCACTTCAATTTATCTATAAGTAGTAGTAGAAGGCAATCAGTTATCAAATCATTCAACCGTGTTTTCAGTACAAAGTTTTTAAAATATTTTGTGCGAGTGTGCCTAAGTGTATATCTTGTGTACCACATGCAGAGCTGTGGCGGTCAGAAGAGGGCATTAGATCCCTTGGACCTGAAGTTCCAAGGAGTTGTGAGCTGCCTCATGAGAGCCAGGAGCTGGGAGCTGAGGCCCTGTCCTCTGAAAGAGCAGAAGGTGCTCTTATCTGCTGAGCCATCTCTCAGCCCATCCAGCATATCTATAAATTCTGTATGCTTAAGGGCACACAGATTTATAAAACGTGTCCTTTCATAACTCCTGTTTGCTCCAATTTCAAATTATTTTGGTGGTAGTGGTCAAGGACACCAGATTTGTATTTATAGTGTCAGGCTGTGCCCCAATGTGTGAGAAGTGTGAATACACAGGAAGCCGGCCAGTGTTCACTAGAAGCACCGTTGCCTCCTTAGAGGTGCAGACAATTACTTAAGAGCATCAGAAGACTGGGGAATTTTGTGCCTAATGAGAGGCAGGCATTAAAAAAGTTCAAGCTAGCTTCATGGCAAGTCATTAGGTTCTCTGCTTCAGGGCTCTCACTGAAAAGCGACGAAGCTAAGCTTAAAGGGACAATCAATGGGCCTAAATTCACAAAGATATATTCTGAAGTCTAGTGGGGGTGGGGTACTTGTCAAACAAGAATGGCACCTGAGGTTGACGCCCAGAACCCACTTAAAGCTGGAAGGCGACAACCCGACTGCACAAACGTGGTCTATCCTCTGACCTCCGCACCCAACATCATGTGATAAGTATGCACACACGCAACAATACTTTTTTTTTCTTTTAAGAAAAAATAAAAAAGACAGAAAAAAGACAAATCCCTCATAAACTTGATTTTACAATCAAAACCAGCCCTGGCAAATTTTATTAGCTCGGTCAACCCAGGAAGGTTTATTAACTTCCAATTCTGTGTCACAGAATTCATTTATCCATTTTTTGTTTTGTTTTGTTTTTCGAGACAGGGTTTCTCTGTGTACAGCTTTGGCTGTCCTGGACTCACTTTGTAGACCAGGCTGACCTCGAACTCATGGCGATCCACCTGCCTCTGCCTCCGGGTGCTGGGATTAAAGGCGTGGGCCACCATATCCGGCGAATTCATATATTTTAATCCAGGTCTTTTGCTAGAGGAAAAAGGTTCACAGTGTCACTAGAATGCCAGGACACTCCAGATGGTTAGAGTTTTAGGAAGGTTTTTGTGAAGCCTCGGGTCAGGTAGGTAGGAAGGACCTGGGCGCCGCGCCCGCGGACGTGAAGCCGGAACTCCCGGCCCCGCCCACCACTTGGCATCTAGACCCCTGGCGGGCACTCTGCAGCCCGCGTAGCCGCGCCCTCCCGGAACTGGCGGGCGCCGCGGCGGTTCAAGCCATGGAGGTCCTTCCCGTCGGAGGGACAAGGGACCCGCAGCAAGCCGAGGTGGCCGCGGGGCACCCGGCGAGCGAAGGCGACGAGGAGCCGCAGCCCCATGGCCGCACCAGCCGCACCGCGTCCCTGGTGAGCGGGCTGCTCACCGAGCTCTACAGCTGCACCGAGGAGGAGGAGGTTGCAGCCGGCGGGGACCGTGCGCCGCGGGGTCGTCCCCCGCGCAGCGACAGCCTGGACAGCTCCACCGAGACCTCGGGTTCCGACGTATTCCTGGGCGGCCGCGGCGCGGGCGACTCCCGAGTGCTACAGGAGCTGCGGGAGCGGCCGAGCCTGCGGCTCCAGATGCAGTACCTGCGGCGGAAAGGTGAGCGGCGGCGCGGGGACTCGTGCCCACCTGCGCCCTCTGCGTTAGTTGCCACCTGCGCCCCCTGCGCTTGTTGCCCACCTGCGTCACCTGCCCACCGGCTCTCCCGCGCCATTTGCGCCACTTGCCCCACTTGTCCACCGGCGCCATTTGTGCCACATGCCCCCCTGCGCCAGTTGCCCACCTGCGTCACCTGGACGCCGCCGCCTTGCCGCACGCATGGGGGGAGCGTGGAGTCAGTCTTGACTTGAATTCGGGAACTTACTGACACACTTTCACTAGGTCTATTTCCTAATGCCCAGCCCCTCCCCCTTTGCAGGTGTGGCTCAGAGCCTGGTCGAGTCTCCCCACCTCTCCCAAGCCGCTCAGGTGTCCAAGGCTAGAGTCAATCTAGACTCTAACTAACTTCACCTGAAAGGCTGTTCGGGCCAGCTTGGAGTTTCTTCTGTGTGCCAGAAGTTACCTAGAAGACTTCTAGGGCTTTCCACCCCGCCCCCTTGCCTAACCACGCCACTTAGACAGGGTTTTAACTAGTGAGGCAGAATAATTGGATGATGCAGTTCGCAGCAGAGCGCGTGAATTCCGTGCCTGCCAGAGCGAGAGTTCCCAGCAGCTTTGGTTTAATCTGGGTCTCTGAGGAGAGTCTGAGCAATTGGCCTTCACGGTGCGGTGCGTTTAACTGCTGCTACCTTCCACCAGCCTAAAGAGCTGAGAAATGGCCTTGGTTTCCTCAGAGGAGAGGCTAATTTGATATTCCTTTTCTTATCAAACTTTGGGGCTCACGTGTGGTCGAGATTATTTCTCTCCCCGCCCCCCCAACCCCCCAGTAATGATAGTTTACATTTCAGGCAACCGGACTAGTACAACTGTCTTTTTTTCATAGCTCTAGGAAAACCTCAATTTACAAAATTTAGTAAGGTGTGGGGAACAGAAGGCAAAGTCACTATCACATTTCCTGCAATATTGTCCTTGTGCTAAGTCACCTCGGGAGGGATAAAGAGAATCAATCACGCAGTGTTCTTGCACTTGCTGTATCCTGTCCAGCTGGTTCCAGGAAAAACAAAATGAAACAAAAGTAGAAAAATAATAAATCTGTCTGCCTTCTCCTACCCGTTTAAACAGTTCTCAGCTTCCTTTTTTTTGGGCTTCTTAGTGAAGTCGGGGTCATTTTATTTCGTAAAATTATCTGACTGTGCTAGGAATGCGTGTTTATGCCCACCTGCTTGCTGTGGGTCTGTGGTCTAGGCACGGTAACAAAATGGCCTCTGATGGAAATTGGACTGTTTATGGTGAAGGGGATGGCTTGAACTTTGGAGTCAGATTCCTCAGGTGACGCGCTGCACTGCTCAGGCCTTGGGCAAGCTGAGTTAGTGTGCCTTAAGTGCTGTGTGAACATTAGAGACAATGTTCATTATTCTAAGCCCATTTGTCATTCAAGAGTAAAATTCCCTAGAGTGGACGGAAATCGGCCAGTTTTCCAGCTGCCCACTTCTTCTGTTGCTTAGTGAGAATCAGGGGGTATGGCTGGCACAGAGGCGGGGTCTGCTGTGGGGTGTTTATTTACCTGCAGAGTACTCTGGAAGGCGTTTCTGCATGGGGCTCTGAACATGACCCAATAAGTAGGATACAGCACAGAGAGCTGCACACTTTTCTTTTTTGGTTGGGTTTTTTGTTTGTTTTTGTTTATTTTGGTTTTCCTGGACTCGCTTTGTAGACCAGGCTGGCCTCGAACTCACAGCACTCCGATCTGTCTATATCTGCCTCCCGAGTGTTGGGATTAAAGGTGTGCGCCACCACTGCCAGCTGGAGTTGTATCTTAAGAAACATCAAAAATGAGGTAGGATTTTTCACACATTTCATACTGCTGTGAGCAGTAGTTTAAAGCATGTAGAATTATTATTATTATTGTTGTTATTATTTATTATTATTTTATTCTTAGTTCTTCTAAAATTTTAAGAATTATTTTATGTATTTGGGTGTTTTGCCTGCAAGTCTGTGTACCATAGGTGGTCAGTGCCTGCTAAGGTCAGAAGAAGGGGTCGGACCCCCTGGAACTGGACTTACAGACAGTTGTTAGCCACTGTGTGTGCTAGGAGTTGAACCCAGTCCTTCAGAAGGACAGCCAGTGCTCTTAACCTCGGATTCATCTCTCTTGCTCAAGAACTTAGAATTATTTGATCCTTTTAGAGGAAATAACATTTTCTGCCACGTATGAAGAATTACCAAGGTTCTGAAATGAAATGTACAGAGTAGCTCTTAGAAGACCACACAAAACCACATATTTAAAACAAAGCCAGCATTGCCACATTCATCTCCGTTGCAAAATGTGCTGACAATTCACAATCGAAGTTGTTTTTAGTCGCTTTTTATTTTTGAGATCCTGGGGTTTGAACAACCAGGACCTTGCATACGGTAGGCAAGGCCCCTACCACCGAGCCCTCTCTTACTTTGTATTTATTTGTTTATTTGTGTCTGTGCATGTGCGTGCATGTGTGTGTGCATGTGTGCCTGTAGAGGCCAGAGGCCAGTGTGCCACCCTGACGGCATATGGGTGAATTTGCATGCTGATTACTTGACTTGTCTCCACAGCACTTAAGCTCTTGAGACAGTAGCCTACTTACTTGTGTGATCTGGCTTTGAACTTGTGATTCTTCTGCCTCAGGCCTCTTGAGTAGGTGGCAATATAGGGCCTGCACCACCAGACTCAGTAGCTGTGTGAGTTTCCAAGCACGGAAAGGCAAATGTGTCCCTGGAGTCCGTCACAGTAAGATTAGCCCTTGCCTTCTTGTTCCAGGTAGCATCAAGGGTAACAAGTATCTTACAGAATTTGTCTTATGAGCAAAGTGAGATATTAGACTGGAACGTCTCAGCTGAATTCGTCCAATGCTACCTTGAATGAAAAACTAGAGCCAATGGGTTTAAATGCGTTTTCTAGACGTGGGCCTTCTGACTATTAGCACCCTGGGGATTTGTATCCCTCTCAAGGGGATCGCTCTTTGTCTTCTGCTAGACTGTGGCGAGCTGAAGACCATTCTGCGAGAGCTGAAGTACAGGATTGGCATCCAGTCGGCAAAGCTGCTCCGGCATCTGAAGCAGAAAGACAGGTTCCTGCATAAGGTTCAGAAGAACTGCGACATCGTGACGGCCTGCTTGCAGGCTGTGTCCCAGAAGAGAAGTAAGTCCTGGGGTCGGGTGGGCTTGTTTTGTATCCTTTGCCCCTTTTGCTGCCAGTGGGAGTTGCAGCAGGCACGGCTTTGCAATATTTTGAAAAGTTCAGGAACCAACCAAACAACAGAGCTTCTTGTGTGTGTGTTTTTTAAAAAAGATTTATCTACTTTATTTATTGCATATGAGTGCTTTACAGAAGAGGGCAGCAGATCTCATTATAGATGGTTGTGAGCCACCATGTGGTTGCTGGGAATTGAACTCAGGACCTCTGGAAGAGTAGGTGGCGCTCTTAACCACTGAGTCATCTCTCCGGCCCGAGCTTCTCGTTTTTAAATTCGAAAAAATGGATGCTTTATGTCTAATGTTAAATCCTGGCTGTGTTAGTCACAAGTTGAGGTCACAGTTCACTCTGACAGTGGTTATTTTTTTATGTGATTAAAAAACGGCTTTTAACAAGCATCAGGTGGATGTAACTTAAAGTCTCGCCCTTGTTCCTTTAATCCTGTGCTCTACTGTGGAGATTAAACACTGTCTAACCAGTGAGAGCCGTGCACAGCCTGCTCTTGCCTGCTCTGGAGCCCAAGAAGGGCAAAGTATCTGAACAAATGAAACCTTCATCTTTCGTTACCCACTTTTAGCTGAGAGCTGCCTAGCTTGTTAACTGAATTAAAAAAAAATTGTTCAGTTACCAATCCATCTTAATTGTTAGCTATTAATACTTGTGAATGAATTTTGTAGTTCTCCATACAGTTACACTATGTTTTGTTCTGCTAACGTGTCCCTGATTTGTTTTGCGTTCTTTTTGTCAACACGCAGCGTGGCAGAGTGGGGTTCAGGTATGGCAAACGCAGGTGCAAGTGTCATTCTGATAAAATGCTTGGGGCGGGTTTCTTGGGTGCATGTCAGAGTTGCTTTTTCTTATTACTTTCCTCTGTCACATTTTATATGTAATGTAACAGATCAAGGTTTTTTGTTGTTGTTGTTGTTGTTTTTTGTTTTTTTTTTTTTTAGTTTTAAAATTAACATGTGTCTGTTTTTGTGAAACAATGTCCAGGGCTTTATTAGTTTTCAGTAATAACATTAGCAGCTTAAAAGCCCACCTAACGGTGTGTTTTCTGCCTCCCTTCAGTGTGCTGCTGTATGCTGTCCTCAGCTTACTTACGGCTTTGACATATAATGCATATGAGGCTTAATCCTGGCTAGTGGTACAGTGTAAGAGGAATAAAGCTGAGTAGACAGACGTTCTTCTAGCCAGGCACTTATCTCAGGAGCTAGAGAAGGATAAAGGAAGGGTGTGTGTGCATGGATATGCATGCATGTGTGTCTACATAGACTTGGCATATTTATATGTGGTAACTTTTCATGGATTCTGACTGATTCAAATGTGTTAGGTAAAAATTATTTCCTCCTAATATGAGAGACTGGCTCTGATTTTTTCCCTGTATTTATTCATTTATTTGTTTATTTTCATCTTCCGAGACAGGGTTTCTCTTGTAGTGCTGGCTGTCCTGGACTTGCTTTGTAGACCAGGCTGTCCTCACTCATAGCGATCCCCCTGCCTCTGCCTCCAGAGGCATGTGACACCACACCTGGCTTGATTTTTTTTTTCTTTAAAATTTGTTTTTATCTAGTTAGTTATTAGCTTTTCTACAAGAAATTAAAAGCACAGGCTGGAAAAGCATGGTGTTTTGATGTGTAGGGGAGGTGGAGCCAATGAGAGGAGGCAGAGCCAATGAGAAGAGGCGGAGCCAATGAGAAGAGGCAGAGCCAATGAGAGGAGGCGGAGCCAATGAGAGGAGGCGGAGCTTGAGGGCTCTAATGTTAGGCTTTAGATGGATTTGATTGGAAGAAGGATTGACATTTGTGTCTTTTAGACAAATGTGCCCACTAGCACATAACTCAACTTAAGAATTTTTGAATGTATTCTCACTGTGTATGTTAAATATATCTCTTAAATTCTACCCATTTTTTCCCCTTCTTCACTCTAGAGAATATTGGGCTGTCCTGAGCCTTTCCCAACAAGCTTAATTCCTTCCTTGGTGTTGGAAAGACTTTAGAGTTACAGACTTTAAACTCATCGCCTACTTCGAGTACCTCATGCTCTTTCTGCAGAGTCACCCGCAAACACACTTAGAGTTCTAAGAACTGAGACTCCACTGCAGCACAGGGCACCAGCTCTCATTCAGTAGCAGCCGCAATGACATTCAAACACAACCTTGACTTATTTTAGTAGATGCAGAAGTTTGGGCTGGGGAAATGGCTTGTCAGGTAAGAGTGCTTGTATGAGGATCTGATGGGTTTGGACACCCAGAAACAGCCAGGTAAAATAAATAACTGTTTATAGTTTCTTACAAAAGTCTTATGGCAGTGTCTTCATTATTGTTCCAGTGCTGTGAAGGGACACCATGAGCAAGGCATCTTATAAAAGAAAGCATTTAATTGGGAGCTTGATGACAGTTTTAGGGCATTGGTCCATGACCATCATGGTGGGGAGCATTGACAGTAGGCAGGTAGGTATGGAGTAGTAGCTGAGAACTTACTTCTGATATACAAACAGGAGGCCGGGGGTGGTGGTGGTGGTGGTGGTGGTGGTGGTGGTGGTGGTGGTGGAGGAGGAGGAGAGACAGAGAGACCATCACAGACAGTATCTCTTCATTTTAAATCTGTGATGGGAAGAAGACAAGCATGGCCTGCTAGGGAGGGTGGCACACGCCTGGACTCTCAGCTTGCAGTAGCCTGGAGAAGGAGGATCAAGATTTTGAGGTCAGCCAGACTCTATCTCAAAACCAAAACCAAAATAAAATAACAACAACAACAACAACAAAACCCAAGGAGGAAAGGGGCAGGATCAATATTTGTATTACAGAAGAGTGTCTTTTCCTTTTATATCACCTAAGAATATTTATTTTTAAGAGCCATTTAATGCTAATTAAAAACAGCAGCTGTGATCATCTATTGAGAAATGCCTTATGCCTAGCCATTGCTTCCCTCTCTGACGGCAGCTCCTTTAAGCGCACAGTATTAGAACACTGAGATTCAGCAAGTTTAGCTAGTTTGCCAAAAGTCAGTCACATTGCTGAGTGACTGAGAAAGAACCAAGAGATAGCAGTCTCAAAAGCCCACATTTCCCACCGTAAGTCACGAGTGCCTGTTTTTTTTTTTTCCTCTCTAGTTCTGCTATATTGTTGCAGCATTGCTGAATTTTGTAATGTTCAGAAAACAGAATAATTCCTGGTTTATAGCAAGTGCTGCTTTAGCACAGTCTGTTCAGGAAGGACGTGTTTATCTTGGCTAAATGATTGTATTGTACAGTTGCCGTGTAGGAAAACCCACTTAAAGGCTCTACGACAATGAAAGGAATTAAAGGGGAATTGGGCCAGGAGGACCAACAGTTTGAGGCCAGATTGTGTTACATAGTGAGACCCTGACCCAGAACAACAGGAAGCATCCTCCAAACTTTTGACCTTCCTGTCTCTACCTCCCAAGTGCTGGGAACACAGGCATGTACATCGTACCCAGTTTATGTGGTGTCCCAGGGCAAACCTCGGGTTTCACGAATGCTGGGCCAACACTCTACCGACTGAGCTGCTTTCCTAGCCCCTCAATGACATTTTTGAGCAGAGACCCCTAAGTCACGTCGTGAGCTCTGTGTTTAAGGCTGGTGCCTTGTCAGCCCTGGATTTCTTCCTTCTTGTTCTTTTACCCTGAACTCATGAAGGTATATTAGAGTCTAGAAACTTAATTTTGTTATTTTTATGGTGCTGAGGATCGTGCTGAGCTGCAACCCTAGCCTAATGTGAGTGTTCTGCCATCCTGATCTAAATCCACATGCAGTTGTTCCCGAAGTCCATCACACTGCATGACAGTTCTGTATCCTAGCTTTGCCACATATGTCATATGTCTAGGCATTTAGAGGTATAGCTCAGTAGCCAAAACAAACTCACTCCTTTACCCACTCACCCACTCACCCACTCACCCACTCACCCACTCACCCACTCACCCACTCACTCACTCACTCACTCACTCACTCACTCACTCACTCACTCTTACACATTGGTTCTGTAGCATGTCAAAAGGCTTAGACAATTTCACTGAGGAATTCATTTACCACTTAAAATACATTCTATGATGTAATGTGTCACTATACAGAAAAGCATTTAAGACATTTAGGGAATAGCAAAGTCTACATGTCTGGATATCTGCTTATCAAGCCTCAGGAACAGATACTGCAAGCCCCGTAGAAGCTCTGGCTGCTCTTCCCTCACCTATGAAAGCATGATTTGCTTTTGGTCACACTTCTGCTTTTTGTATACGTTCCCAAGAACACGTGGTTCTGAAATACTGAGTAGCAAGGACAAGCCTGGCTGTGAAAGGAGGGGTAATTTTCTATCTGAGATAGAAACCATAAAGCCTTTGGGGCCTGGTCTGCTGTTGGACTCCTGGGAGAGTTCCCATGATGTCTCTTCAGGAGAGTCAGAGGGGAGAGTTGAGAGTGAGGCTTGCAACATGGGCCAGGCTGTTATTCCCAGCACTCCATAGCTTTGCCTAGTTAGCTCTTAGCAGTAAGTGCATGAGCATTCCTGTGGGTGTGGAGAGGAGGGACAGCATTTCAGTAGCACCTTGCAGGATGAAGCAGCTCAGATATGAAATAACCTAACGCAGTCTCCTGCGCATCTGTCCTTAAGCGGACTGCAGCGTCCTGGCTAGTCTTAAGTCAACTTGGCACAAGCTGACTTGAGCCATCAGGGAGGAAGGAGCCTCGGCTGAGGGAATGTCTCCATGAGAGCCAGCTGTAAGGCATTTTCTCAATTAATGATCAGTGGGGGAGGGTCCAGCCCACTGTGCGGTGCCATCCTTGGGCTGGTGGTCCTGGGTTCTCTAAGAAAGCAGCCTGAGCAAGCCAGTGAGCAGCACCCCTCCATGGCCTCTGCATCAGCTCCTGCTTTCAGGTTTCCAATCTGCCTGAGTTCCTGTCCTGACTTTTTGGTGATGAAGAGCAATGTGGAAGTGTAAGCTGAATAAACCCTTTCCTCCCTGACTTGCTTTTGGGTTGTGGTGTTTTGTTATAGCAGTAGAGACCCTGACTAAGACACGCAGCGTGTGTGTGTGGGAGTTGGGCCAGTGTTCAGGGGCCTGTGCTCTCCTTTAACCTTTATGTTGGTTTGGGCGAATCAAACTCAGGTTCTTGGGCTTGTGTGGCAGGTGCTTTACTCATCTCACCAGCCCAGTGCAGTGTGTGTGTGTGTGTGTGTGTGTGTGTGTGTGTGTGTGTTACTGTTCTAAATTTATTATGATAGAGATTAAAACAGTAACTAGAAAATAGCAGTGTGGCCAGGCAGTGGTGGTGCACACCTTTAATCCCAGCACTTGAGAGGCAGAGGCAGGCGGATCTCTGTGAGTTTGAGGCCAGCCTGGTCTACAAAGCAAGTCCAGGACAGCCAGGACTATACAGGGAAACCCTGTCTTGAAAAATCATAAATAAATAAATAAATAAATAAAGTAATAAAGTAATAAATAAATAATAGCCGTGTGGAGACCATTTGTCTTACTTTGTTGTTGTGATAAACACCTAGCCAAAAGCCATTTTGGGAAGAAAGGATTTATTTTATGTTACAACTTATGGACCACCACAAAGGGAATTTAGGTCAGGAGCTCAGTGCAGGAACTGATGCCGATGCTGTGGAGGAATACTGCTTAATGCCTTGCTCCCTGATGGCTTGCTTAGCCTCATTTTTATTTGATTTGTTTTTGTGAGACAGATTCTCACATGCAGCTCTGGTTTTCCTGGTAGTCACTCTGTAGACCAGGGTGGCCTCAAAGCCACAGAGATCCACTTGCCTGGGCCTCCCAAGTGCTGCGATTAAAGGCATGCACCATTATACCCAGCTCTGCCTGCTTTCTTATACAGCTCAGGGCCACCTGCCAGGGGTGGCACCACTCACATCGAGGCAGATCATCCCACGATGATCACTCATCAAGAAAACACCTTTGCCGACTTGCCTGGGACTGATGATAGAGGCTCTTGCCTATCGAGCATTCTCCTCCCAGACACCTTCAGCTTGTGTCAAGTTGACAAAACAAAACCAAAACCAACAGGGCACCAAGTATATGGCAGGGAAGAAACTTCCAAAGAGGCTGCTACAGTTAGTTTTTCCTCAAGAAGCTGGGTAACCCTTGCCCACCTGTTCTTAGTAACTGTGGGGCTCGCTGGCAGGGTCAGCTGGCTGTGAGCAGCACTGAAGGTGATCCCGATAGAACTCCAAGGCCAGGATCTTCGAGCCCTTCCCTTAGGGCCAGAGAGGCTCCCCAGGGCAGAGGCTTCTGTTCCCCACTTGCAGGTTGAAGATTTGGCTGTTGGTGTCCTGCACCTGGCCTTCAGCGTGCATTTGCTCATTGGGTGTTCTGATTTAGGTGAGGTTCTCTGAGAAAAAAACTTTGTTTTTCTTGTTTTTTTTTCTTTTTGGTTTTTCAAGACTGGGTTTCTCTGGGTAGCCTTAGCTGTCCTAGACTCACTTTGTAGTCCAGGCTGGCCTTGAACTCACAGCGATCCACCAGCCTCTGCCTCCCAAGTGCTAGGATTAAAGACGTGTGCCACAACCGCCCAGCCGTTTCTCTTATTATATACGTAGATCAGAGCTACCACCAAAGGTATGGGGGGGTTTTACCCTGTCAGCAAGCAGCAAGCAGTTCTGCAGTGGACAGCAGCTGAGCGGCTTTTAAATTCAACTGGATTCTGACACCATCTCCCTGGACACGGGTAGCCCCACTTCAGAAGGCTGGTTATATACCCTGCCCCGCCCCCAAGTTATTATCTGTGCTTATGATGGGGTGGCTAGACCCAGCTTTCCCACAACCCACTGCTCAAGTTACTGAGTCAGAGGAGCTCGCCGAACTCACGGCAAGCACACGATGACCTCATCGAGGCTGCAGAGGAAGAGAGAGGCATGAGGAAAGACATGGAAAGAGATTCAGAGCCTCCATGCTCTTTCTGGGCTAGCCACACTCCAGGAACTGTTGCACGCCCATCTTGAAGCCTTTAGGTCTGTCTCTCTCTGTCTCTGCTTCTATCTCTGTCTCTCCCACTCCTGGAGATTTCATCGAGTGCATATAATTATGCGTGGAAAGCCATGGGGAACCGTGATTGGAGAAAGAGGTGTGGTCTAGTGCTGCTGTTGTGGGCGAGTGGGGACCCAGCAAGCCCGCTTATTCAGAGTCTAGCACTCCTTCCTGGGCACCGGGCAGGGCTCCTTCAGTTACAAAGTGCGTATGTGGGCGTCTGCTAGTGGATGAGACCAGTTAGAGAATTGCTTTGTGCTCTGAGACAGAAAGGTGGGACGAGATGAGTGTGCCTTTTTAGTTGGCCTAGTCACCTAGTAATAAGGGCTATCGGCCCGATGAGTCGAGATCTGTGGGGGGAAAAACAGGAAACAGGTATCGCCGAGTGTCAGAGTTCTTGCCTCCAGCCTATGTGCTGAGCCTGCCCAGAAATAGAACGTGGTGTGGGAGCAGGTACTGTCCAGCCTGAAGGAGCGAGGGCCCGAAGCGGGGAGCCAGCTCCTTCGGGGATCGAGCCCCACTCTCCTTTCTCTACTCTGAGCTTCCCGGCTGCCAGGGCCACGCCTATATGACCGTGGTGTGACACAGGCTGCCTTTCAGTTTTCCCCTGCCAGCCTGGGATTTGGCCTTCTGGGTCTATGATGTCCGTTTCTACTTGGTGGTGTGCTTTTACAGCCTCAAAAGCCCGCTGCTGTTCTTTGTTGATTTCCCATATTTCTTGTAGGTTATGATTTTTTTTAAAAAAAATTCTCTTTTCTATATTTTTAGTGTGATTTCTTTTTTCTCGGAGCCAGAATTAGATGCACTCTTTCCCCATCTGCCATTGTACCCAGATGTACTGTGTGTATGTGTGTGCATTTGTGTGTGTAAGTTCATTTGTTTGATGTATAAAATCAAGCTAACATTTAGGCTATATTTGATGTGTAAAATGAAGCTAACATTTAGATTAAAGAAGATTTTTAAATTTTGAACTTGAATGTGGGCTTGTGAATTTTATCCCTAACTAGTGAATAGTGATCAGTTTGAAGTATGTTTACAACATCTAATTAGTCTTGTGGTCTTCTCTGAAGTAACATAGCTTCTGAGAAGATAAAAAGAAATTGGCTATTTTTATGAAGCATAACTAGAGTTTATTGCAAGGGATTTTAATATAGATTTTTAAGCATGAAGATTAAGAGAAAGAGGTGCTTGGGGAAAATATGTCACACATTCTTGTTTTGTTTTGATTTTTGGCTTGTTTGAGACAGGATCTCATTATGTAGCTCTGGCTGGCCTGAACTTGCTACAAAGACCAGGCTATGGGAACTCAGATCTGCCTCTCTGTGCCTCTTGAGTGCTGAGATTAAAGACATGTACCATTATGTCTGGATATATATTTAACTTGTACATTTTAATAGCAGTTTCTCTTCATCAAGAAAAAAATATGTTTGCACATCTTTTTTTCTCTTTCTTTCTTTCTTTCTTTCTTTCTTTCTTTCTTTCTTTCTTTCTTTTTTTTTCCAGAGCCGAGGACTGAACCCAGGGCCTTGGGCTTGCTAGGCAAGCGCTCTACCACTGAGCTAAATCCCCAACCCCTGCACATCCTTTTTTAAAAATCATTTTTATTTAATTTTAATTTATGTAAATTGGTGTGAGGGTGTCAGATCTTGGAGTTACAGACAGTTGTGAGCTGCCATGTGGGTGCTGGGAATTGAACCCGGGACCTTTGGAAGACCAGACAGTGCTCTTAACCACTGA
Source organism: Acomys percivali (assembly GCA_907169655.1). Taxonomy (NCBI): domain Eukaryota; kingdom Metazoa; phylum Chordata; class Mammalia; order Rodentia; family Muridae; genus Acomys; species Acomys percivali. Next base: position 13,028,975 of record OU015756.1, read on the forward strand.
ACCAACTCTCCAGCCCCATGTTTGCACATCTCATAGCTAAGAATTTTGTCTCCACTTTCTATAACTTATTACAAGGTATATTGAGAACTTGCATTATGTTTGAGCATGCTACAATATTACCTTTTGAACTTCTTGTTTCTGAGAGGTTCCCGTGGCTTTGAGACAACTGATATATATCTTCTTGTGACTTCATTTAAAAATAACCAGATTTTTTGGGGGAAATGTTTCCATGTCTTGGCTGTGGTAATCTGGAGGTGAAGGAGAATTCAGTAAATTCAGAACTTACTCACAAGTTTTGGTTGAACAGAGTGTGAGGCCTGAAGGGAAGAATGTTGACACTCTCAGCTGGTTGATGACACAATCTGGACTTCTAAGTTGATGTCATTATCAATAACTGCCAGCAGGGGGATCACTCTTAGGCTTTCACAAGAAAGGCATTAACGTTCAAACAGTGTATGCTTTCTCATCCCAGGAGGTAAGAAAGCCCACAAAACTGAAACTGATGATCTGGCACAGACATAGGAAACGATTGAGGGAGTTCGGTTAAAAATCACTTTCTGTACATATTGTTGTTATTTTCACATTTGGCTATGATAGAGTACTTCTTGAAGTGAGATGTTTCAATCAATTTGAAGTTAAAAAGGAGCACTGCCATTAAAATATCCTTTCTAGACTCTATGTATGCAAATATCACTCATTCACTCTACAGATATTTGCATGCATGTATAGCTTACCAGACGTGATTATAGGTGCTGGGAACAGGACATGAGCAACACATCCAGGATTAATACCACATAATTCAAAGCACCTTTTATTGTAAATGTAACTCCAAGATGAGTCTGACACTCTCCCCAAAAGGATAGGTTGCTGTTTTGTACAACAACTTACTGCATTTTTCTTGCATTGGATATCGATTCTACAGCAGAATATATGATGATAATGCTACATACACTGAATGCATCCTTGTAGGAATTTTAACGTAGATCTTCAAATTCCATTTTCTGTAAGGAAAGAAATTATCACTGTGCTCCCAAAATTTCACATTTATTAAAGTCATTTGGGGATTAAAAGTTAAAAAAAAAAGATACTAATGCTTGGCTCCTACTTCCCAACATTCAGATTTAATTGACACATTGATTTTTAAGCTTCTGGAGCTGTTCTTGTGGACAGAAAAGTCTGGAAACCTGTTGCTGTTAATTTAAAGAGAGGGTCTAATGCAAGTTTATTATTATCCCTTTAGTTATTACAGCAGTAATTTCTAACCCGATAGCAATTAATGAAAACGTAGACACCTGTTATACTTTAAAATAGCCTTGGTTCACCTGGGGCAGGGAAGATATTAATCCCCTAAACTACCTCCCATATCTCCCTGCCAAAATCCCATGCCATCTGCTTCCAATAATTTCTACCAAGCTACCTCCCATCCATAATCCCAAATACCTGCTGATGTTTGTCATTTGAGCCGAATCCTCCATCCACACCTGCCATGTGCTTCTTCACCTCACCCTGGCAGCAGCCTCCTTCCTCCTCTTCTCTTGAGTCTTCTCCCAAGAACCTCTTCCCTTCCCCAAAACTTCTCTGTCCCAAAAGCCCGGGAACCGTAGCCACACCTATCCCATTTGCCCTGGCCGGGTGTGTTGGCTTTTTTTGTTTGTTTGTTTGTTTGTTTTTTTTTTTTTGAGACAGGGTTTCTCTGTGTAGCCTTGGCTGTCCTGGACTCACTTTGTAGACCAGGCTGGCCTCGAACTCACATCGATCCACCTGCCTCTGCCTCCCTTGTGCTGGGATTAAAGGCGTGCGCCACCACCGCCTGGCATGTGTTGGCTTTTTATTGGCTGAACAGGAATCAGGCTTTAGGCAAGGTTACAGACATTTCGAGGCACACGAGATAGTCTGCTCATCTGGGCAGCAACCAGACCAACCCCCAACAGAAACCCGCAAACTATTCCTTGACGTTGGTGCATTCCTGAAGAGAAGGACCAGGGCTGCTTCTCCTTAACTCCCTCCCCCACTTGGAGACAGTGTATCACTGTAAATCCCAGGCTGGCCTGGAACCTATGGTGTAGCCCAGGCAGCTGGAGACCCTCAGGGACTCTAGGCATGTGTCATCGCGCTGAGCTGAGTGCTGGTTTTGCGACCAGAGGCAGCGTACTTGGCCTGGTGGCGATCACTAGTGACCCATTACTTGTTTTAACTGTGTAGTGTTTACATCCTGCATGTTCGCAGGTCAGGTGCATGCACACTCAGATCAGTTGTTTTGGTCTCCTCTGGCAAAACCCCAACCTGTATTTTCCTCAGATCTCTGGCCATTTTGTGTATGCACCTACTTCGGACCGCGCCTGGAGAAACAGATCTCTAACCCCTCTCCAAACGTGTGACTGCTCATGTACTTGACAGTCCCGGTGTTGCTAGCAACGTTCTTTCAGTTCCCCTGCTCCGTGTTTACAACCCATCCTATTTTCTTACTTTGTGTTTTAATAGAGAAAATATAAGCAATCAAAAGAGTTCTGTGAGCCAGGTGTAGCTGGAGTGTGCCTGGAAGCCCAGCATCTGGGAGACGGAAGCAAAAAGGTAGAATTCAAGGCCAGCCTTAGGCCTATAGCAGGACCCTAGCTGGTTAGCCCTCCCTTCCGGACCCCACTGTTTGCATACTCGCTTCTACAGAGGACCGATGACGTTTCCTGACTGGTTCCTTTACCCATGTGTGTTCTCTCCTAAGGAGGGCCTCTGTCAGTCACCTTTGCCCCTTAGCAGCTGTTACACTAAGGGCACCAATAGTGACTAGTGAGGAGGCCCTTTGAGTATGTGTTACACGGATGGACAGCTGGGGAGGATGCTCGGGGAAGTGGGGCCAGAGTGACCTTGTATGTGCTTGTGTGCATGCAACGTGTAGCAGGTGATTTGGCCGTGAAAGTAGCACGCGCCATGGTAGGCCCAGGGTTTAGGGATGGCACTGTGAGGTCTCGTGAGCGTTCGCAGCCTCTCTGTGTTCAGTATTCTTGCCTGTAGCTGAGGGTGGAGCCGTTCTGAGAGTTAACCCAGGTAGCGTGTGAAGTGTTCAGAGCAAGGCCTGGCGGCTTATCCTAGTCTACCCGTTGTTCTGCAGAGAGGTTCAGGGGCTGCTGCTCCCACCAGCGCTTGCACATTTGCGTTTTTTTGAGTCGACTATGGAGGTTCCTGTTGGCCTCTCTATGTTGTAAGTTAATCGATGAGGTTGGGTTACTTAAGGCACAGATGTTGAATAATCATGATTAGGGGTTTCATACTTTTTAAAAATAGCTTTTTGGGAAAGGATTGCCTAAGCTCTTCCAATAATATGTAAGGTCAGTCTTCCTTTATATGTTTTATTTGAGAATGTTATAAACATATTTTTGGATCCATGTTATATGTAAAAGTAGGTGCTGCGTGGTTGAAGGGCGATCGGGACAAAGATCAAGTCCTCAAGACTCATGAAGCCAGGCTGGAGAGATGGCTCAGCAGTTGAGAGCACTGACTGCTCTTCCAAAGGACCCGGGTTCAATTCCCAGCACCCACATGGCAGCTCACAACTATCTATAACTCCGAGATCTGACACTCTCATACAGACATACATGCAGGCAAAACACCAATGCACATAGAATAAAAATAAATAAATTAAAAACAAAAAAGACTCATGAAGCATGGAGGGTGTTTGAGAGGAATAGGATTGGAAGCTGGGGAGGATGGCTCACATTATAAGCTCAGCACGTGGGAGGTTGAGGCAGAGGGATTACAGTGAGTCCTGGCCATCCTGGGTTACAACATGATTCCACCCTCCTCGGAAGAAGTAGGATTAACGAGGATGACAGGAGTGTGCCGTGTGTAGTGATGGGTGCCAGATACTTCAGGCAGAGAAAACGGCTCAGATGTCATGTGGGCCCTGGGAATTTGGTGGTCTATCACTGTAAAGTGTCTGACACGGCTGCTAAGAACCAAACTCAGGTCCTCTGCAAGCGCAGTACGCCCCACGGCTGCTGAGCCGTCTCTTCAGCCCCAACGTCCTGTTGCTTGTAGGACATTAGTGTATACCAGCTACTTTCTTAGATGGATTTAAAGCAACTGGAGGGATGGCTGTTATCTAGCAAATGCTTGCCTTCTGACAATTAGTATAATCTTTATATGCGGGTGGAGAGGAGCAAAGGAAGGAATTGCTTTCTGAGGCTATAGAACAGTAAGGACAGGCCAGCTCGGGGTGAACTGTCTGCAGACCATCTTTCTGACAACATGGTGAAGTTTTATGCTGAGATGCAGCTGAGCCTGTCTCTCTGCCCAGTGGTAGGAGGTAGCTTCTTTTTTTTCCTTCCTTCTTTTTAAAAAATTTACTTATTATGGATACAGTGCTCTGTCTGCATATACACCTGCAGGCCAGAAGAGGGCATCAGATTACATTATGGATGGTTGTGAGCCACCATGTGGTTGCTGGGAATTGAACTCAGGACCTCTGGAAGAGCAGTCAGTGCCCCTAACCTCTGAGCCATCTCTCCAGCCCTCCCCCCCCTTTAAAAAAAGATTTATTTTATTTATTGCATATGAGTGCTTTATCTGCAGAAGAGGGCACCAGATCTCATTATAGATGGTTGTGAGCCACCATGTGGTTGCTGGGAATTGAACTCAGGACCTCTGGAAGAATAGGAGGTGCTTCTAACCACTGAGCCATCTCTTCAGCCCCCTTCCTTCCTTTTTAAACCTGTGTTCTTTACATTTTTGCCACTGACATTTTACTTTCAATGAATGACTTGACACTGAAGCATAATGTCATTTCCCCCCTGGTAATGAATGGTATGAGCAAGTGCCTGTTCATAATTGGCTAGCTATAGAGGTCTACTTTGGTGTTGCTGGTTAGAAAAGAACAGTTCCTGATGTATTTCATGCCTAGCTTGATCAGGTTCCTTGAGTGGATGCGGGTGCGTGTGTGTCACTTCATAGGAGTCATCCAGCTTGCAGTTTAAAATTAATTAACTCGCTGGAGAGATGGCTCAGAGGTTAAGAGCACTGTCTGTTCCTCCAAAGGTCCTGAGTTCAATTCCCAGCAACCACGTCATGGCTCCCAACCATCTACAATGAGGTCTGGTGTCCTCTTCTGGCCTGTAGACAGAACAGTGTATACATAATAAATAAATAAATAAATAAATAAATAAATAAATAAATAAATATTTAAAAAATTAATTAACTCATTAATTATTTTTGAGGCAGGGTCTCTCGCTGACCCAGAACTCGATGGATTGGGTATGACCCATCTCTTGGGCGCTGGGATGGCATGTATGCACCAGGATGCTTGGTTCTGTTCTGGGACCCCGCTCAGGCCTCACCCTTATGCTGCAAGTACATTGCCAACTGAATGGTCTTCACAGCTTCCTCCCACCCCTGCTCCCCATTTTCTCTGTCAAATATTGTCTTCTCAACACATTCACAGAGAAGGGCTCATTTGGAACATCACAGTAAAGTGCAGCCCTTGGCTGTGACCCTCTTTTTGGGGTTTGGTCATGGACGGAGGTTGCTGTAGATAGGTAATGTGGTTTCAGTGCGGGCCTTTCAGTTCAAGGCCGCCTCACATCTCACTGACACTACCTGCTATGGCCAGTAGAGGGCAAGCCTGTTCCTTTCCTTTGTCAGGGGACTTAGGATTCTGTCTCTTGGTTTGCTGTTTCTATCTAATTCTCATTGGTTAACCAACATACAGGATCACCAACATTCTAGAATCAGTTGTGTAATTAAGCATTAATTGTGGTGAAGAATTAATTCCATATATATATATATATATATATATATACCATGTAACTTGACGTGTTGAAGTCCCTCTCAGTGCACATTTGTGGCAGTGTCAACATTTTCTGTCTTGAGGTCCTCCCAAAACAGGCACAAAGGACTCAGCCTTAAGTCGCTGTAAATGGGAAAAGTTGGGAGTCTTCAAGTGTTGGGTCATCAGAGAGGTTTGTCCTGTTCAGTGTTCACATCAGGAAATGTTCACTGTGGCCCCCACAGAAACATAGACACTTCTATGTAGCTAACCAGTTCAACAAGGCCACACCTCCTCCGATGAGGCCACACCTTCTCCAGCGAGGCCACACCCCTCCAACAAGGCCATACCTTCTCCAACAAGGCCATACCTCCTCTAACCAGGCCACACCTCCTCCAACAAGGCCACACCTCCTAATAGTGCCGTTCCCTAGGGACCAAGCATTCAAATACACGAGTTTATGGAGCCAAACCTATTCAAACCACCACAGTGACATACACCAGTAATCTCAGCACTTGAGAGTCTGAGATTGATCACAGGTTCAAGGCCAGCTTGAGCTACATAGCTTAGACCCTGTGTCAGAGAATATGGCTGCAATTTATTTCTGTAGAAGAAAAATTATTGTTTGTGTTGTGCTAATAATCAACTACTCCTGTGTGAAGGCCAGTGAAGTGGAAACGCCACAGTGTGGGCATTTGGTCTTAGTGTCATGTCCAAAGCCACACCCTCCACACAAGGGGTTGGGGCCAGGATTTCTTTCTTTCTTTCTTTCTTTCTTTCTTTCTTTCTTTCTTTCTTT
>OU015756.1:13035538-13047457 GCA_907169655.1 Acomys percivali
TTTCTTTCTTTCTTTCTTTCTTTCTTTCTTTCTTTCTTTCTTTCTTTCTTTCTTTCTTTCAAGATTTATTTCTTTGTTATATATACAGTGTTTTTGTCTGCATGTATGTCTGTGCACCAGAAGAGGACACTAGATCTCACTATAAATGGTTGTGAGCCACCATGTGGTTGCTGGGAATTGAACTCAGGACCTCCAGAAGAGCAGCCAGTGCTCTTAACCGCTGAGCCATCTCTCCAGCCCAATGGGGCCAGGATTTCTTAAGCTTCTTAGATTCAGTTAACAATACTCATGCTTCAATTCCAACCCATATTTTTCCTGGAAACCATATCCAGAGTGTGTATCAGTGTCACAAATAGAGTTTTCGAGGGAATCACATGGCCAGACTCTTCCCAGGTTCAGTGTGATGTCCTCCCTTACAGTGCACACCGGCTTGTCCCCTTCCTGCTCCCCTGACCTCAAGGCCTTGGTGCAGGACGATTGTCCTTCTGCACTGGCATCCACACCCCTCACTTCCAGGGTGTACCAGCGTGTGCATTTGTGGGCTTTGCTTTAACGTTGAGTTGGGCCATCTTACTTCACTCATGGGTTCTCTGTGTCCACTTTACTCCAGACCTGACCCTCCTCTCCGCTTTCCAGAGTGTCCCCACCAGGAAGCTGGAAAGACACTTTATTGATGCCTTCAGAGTAATGAAGGGAAACTGTAACACTGGAGAAAATAAGAAATGGTTATCGAATTGAGTCTTAGACGACGTCGTTCTCAGCTGTTTTTTTGGCACAGAATTCCCTAAGAACCTTCTCCTTCAGGCCCTCATCATCCATCTTACAGCTCAGCCATCTTTCCTTTTAGGAATTCAGCCAGGGCTTGGGCTGTGGCTCAGTGGTAGAACATTTTTCCTAGCACACTTAAGGTTTTGGGTTAAATCCCTAGTCCTGCAGAGAAACAAATACACCCCCCCACCACCACCACCAAATTGAACCCTACAACATAGCAAGTCAAAGGCTTCTTATCCTAGGAGGCAAACCTATATCATGGTCTAACTGAATTTTTCTCCCATGCAAGAGTCAGCCATAGATAACATTGCTGCATATGACGTGTGTGTGTGTGTGTGTGTGTGTGTGTGTGTGTGTGTATGTGTGTGTGTGTTTTACTTGGATGAGTTCAAGCAGGATGGTGAAGGCACTTTGCTCTAGTCTCATTTCTGCTAACATGATAAAATACCCCAACCAAAAGCAAGTTAGGGAGGAAGGATTATTTTAGCTAACAATTCCAGCTTACAGCCCACTGTAGCAGGGGACTCAAGGCAACAGGAGCTTAGAATGGTCACATCACTTCCCTAGTCAGGAATCAAGAGAAATGGAGGTATGCATGCTCAGTTGCTTGCTTGTGCTCAGCTCTAGGCAAGGCCCCTGCCTAGGGAATGGTGCCACTCACAGTGGGCTAGGGCAGTTACTGTCAGTTAATTAAGACAACTCCCGGTGGGTCTACCCAATGTGGACAGTTCCTCATAGAGACTCTCATCACAGGAGATTCTAGATTGTGTCAACTTGACAACTAAAGCTAACTGCCACACATTCCAAGCATTTCTCTTTAACTAAAGTTCACTTTCAGTCAAACTGTACACCATATACTGTAATATAAACATTAGACATAAAGCACATGTTGACTCTATTGAAGCTTCCACATGATAAATGATTCATAAGGGTTTTCTTTCTCTACTGAGTGTAATATGATGCAAGAAATTTTAAGCACTTAAAAAAAAAAGCCAGGGCAATTTGGGCTGAATCATCTCAGAAGTTTTCTTAATTATGCAACACAGTGATTACAACAGCTGCTTCTCCCTGAAGACAGAATTCAGCATTAGCACAGAAATGATTTCAAACTGATTATACCCCACGTCTGCATTACTGGACATCTTCTATCTATGGAGAGGGTCCTCAGTTTACCGCTGCCTTGGTTAACTGACCAGCATCCTGCTTCCCTTTTCACACAAGGCAAGTTAATTTTAGTAATCATTTCTGTAGTTTGTTGGGAGACTTGAAGGTTGACCAGATATCTCCTGGGTAACTTGCGGTATGGGTTAATGCAGAGAGAAATGTTCTGGCTGTCACCAAAGCCCATCTCTCATGTCCTGACTGACCCTGGGAGGTCCTACCATGGTGTCTCATGTATAACAGGCAGCTCTGTTGCCCTTACCTCCAAGCTGCCCATTTCCCCTGCTACTCTAGAGTTTTGGGCCAACTGGCACAGTTAGACTGACCTGGTTGAAGTTGCTTCTTGGTAATTTGTATCACGACTGTATTAGTTGGTAAATAATGAGAGAAGAATTGGCTGAAATGGTGGGAGCAAGTCTATCTTAGAACTTCCAGAATGCTTTCATCTTGCTCAAGTTAAAGTTATCTGGTTATATTTTATTACCATAGTTGTTAGAGTGTATCTTTAGAACCAGGTTCGTATCTCCCACTAAGTAGCTGTATGACTTTGGGGAAGCTATTTAATCACTTAGTTTGTTCATACTTTTTTTTCCTAGACAGGGTTTTTCTGTGTAGCCTTGAGTGTCCTGGAACTCTCTCCGTAGTCCAGGGTGGCTTCGAACTCAGAGATCAGCTTGCCTCTGCCTCCCAAGTGCTGGGATTAAAGGCGTGTGCCACCCCCACTTGGCTTCATACTCTTTTTTATTTCTCTCTGTTGTATGCCTTTTCCTGGGGCGATGTGAATAATGTCTGTTCATCACAGAAGAGATACCCAAAGTCTAAAGAAATGATAAGTTTGGCCTGCTGAACCGAAGAGTTATAGAGGTTACTTAAGCATAGATGGGGGTTGTTTACAGGACATGAGGCAGCTGCATTGCCAAAGAGCCCACCCTAGCACCCGTGATGATGGCCCCTACAAAGTGCATCGCTGCGATTTCCTGTATAATTTGTGGGAGCCTCCTTCCCAGCTGTTGTTTACCAGTTCTGTCCATGGGGAGGGACGGGTCTCAGGAGCAACCTAACATGCTCCTCCTAGAACGAAAAACCGTGAATTCAAGAGAAAAACAATAATTTGCAATAATCCTGCAACTCGGGATTAACTATCACCACTGTTGACCGTGTTGTCTTTCATTCATTTTTCTCGATCCTAATAAAAATCACCCTAATGACATCTGCGCTTTGCTTGGGATTCCCCTATTGCTGAGCTAATTAGAAGTTAAAGCATGCAGTCCAGCGTTCGGTGCGTTGTCCGCAGCTGTCTGATTGTTGATATTGTTACTCTCTTCCATCCTTGCTCCTGTTCGTGTGCATCTCTGCTAGGAAATAGAATCCCGGCAAGCGGAGAAATTTAGAAAAATGCTTTTTTTTTTCCTGAGATATATTTATTTTTATTTTATGTGTGTAGATGTTTTGCCTGCATGTATGTCCATGCACCACATGTTTGTAGTGCCCGTGGAGACCAGAAGAGGCCATTGGATCCCACTGGAACTGGAGTTACAGATGGTTCTGAGCCACAATGTGTGTGTTTAGGAATCAAACCTGGGTCCTCTGGAAGAACAGCCAGTGTTAAACTTCTTCTCCCGATCCCAAGTTCCCTCCTCTTTTTGAACAAGTTGTTTCTCTTTTTAGTATATATTTGCAACCCCCCAATTTGGGAGTTAGTATATGTAGCCATGTGGAATATACCAGAAGGCTTATTTGTGCTACAAAGAATGAAAAAAAAAAAAAAAATCCCAAAGACCAGCAAACTTCCTAGTAAGTGGTAGGCCGTGTTTGGTGAACTTAAAAAATAAAATAAAATGATCAAACCCAATTTCTGATAATTGTATGCATTACTTAAAAGGTCTAGTATTAGAGAGAAAGATTGAAGAGAATGTGGCTCACTTAGATCCTGCTGTGAAAGATTGATTTCCTGTTTGCAGTGATCTGGCCAAGACAGCGGATATGGAATAACTAATTTTGACTTTTGAAGAATAGGACAAAGTTGACTTGTCTGCATTGTCGCAAATGCTATTTAAGTGAAGTCTTAAAAAAATCAAGATGAGCTGAGTGTGGTGGCACACGCCTTTAATCCCAGCAGGTGGATGACTGTGAGTTTGAGGGCAGTCTGGTCTACAAAGCGAGTCCAGGTCATCTGAGGTTACACAGAGAAACCCTGTCTCGAAAAACACCCCCCCCCAAAAAAAGATGAGAGATGTGACAGTTTGTCAGATGAAATGAATACTTTTTTTCTTTTCTTTTAAGTTGCTTTCCTGACATTTTAGATGAGATCACCAAGTCAAGTTGGACAGTAATAAATTAAAAAATACAGGCACTCAAGTGACCCGATGGCAGTGCTGGTAATCTGTGACAATGTTAACTATATAAGATAAACATTACAGTGTGGTGGCACACATCTTTAATCCCAACACCGGGGAAACAGAGGCAGGCGGATCTCTGAGTTTGAAGCCAGCCTGGTCTACAGAGTGAGTTCCAGGACAGCCAGAAGTGCTTACTAAGTCCCTGAATTAAACAAGAAAACTAACTAACAGACGAACAAACAAACTTAAACAAGTCTTCAAAAGTTACCCAAGTGCTTTTATGTAGTCCCACTAATGATAGAACAAGTAATATTTTTATAGAGAGCTCACTGTGTGGCCGGCATATGTGGATTTTAAAAAAAGATTTATTTATCTATTGAATGTGTGAGTGCTCTATCTGCATGTACACCTGCAGGCCAGAAGAGGGCGCCAGATCTCAGTATAGATGGTTGTGAGCCACCATGTGGTTGCTAGAAATTGAACTCAGGACCTCTGGAAGAGCAGACAGTGCTCTTAACTGTTGAGCGCTCTCTCCAGCCCTGTAGCAGATGTTTTATCTGTAGTGCTTGCTCCTAAGGAAAACATCTATGGAGTTGGTACTTCATTTGTCCCATTTTCTGGGTAAGGAGACGGAGATAGTACCCAGATTTCCTCTGCTACTGAGTGTCGACCGGGCCGGGCTTCTAGCCCTGGCGACTTGCTTTAGAGTGCAGTTTCCGGCCACTGGTCCGTGCTGACCCCCCTTGTACCTACATTTCCAGGATGACCAGGCCAAGTGTGTGATGCTGAGGATCACACAGTTTGGAAACTTGTCAGGAGACTAAAAATAATGTGTGGATTTTTTTTTTTTATTGCACAAATGTTAGTCAAAATAACTGTTCATAAACACATCTGCTTATTTCTCTTGTAATTGAATAAAAAGCCAGTTTTTAGTGTGTGGGAAGGCACAGTTCTCTTCTTGACACGATGACTTTCTGATTTTGTTTATTTTTAACGTTCATGTACTGGGTAGCAAATGTGTACCCGGCCCCATGAAAGCTGCAGGCACGGGTGGAGAGAGATGAAACAATGAATAAAAATTAGTTCTGTTGTTCAAAGACGCTTATGATTTATTGAGGCGATAAAAGTCATCATGTAAATAGTCCAGGCACATGGATTAACTGCTTGTCGGGGCGGGATCTGCAGGGGATGGAATACAGGTGTTAAGACAGTTTTCAGTTTTACATGGCACACCAGCAGGACTCTACCCTGCTTTGCGTTCTCTAGGTACAGTTAAAAAGAAATCCCACAAGCTGGGCACAGTGGCACATGCCTTTAACCCAGCACCCAGGGGCAAAGGCAGGTCTTTCTCTGGGGCTGAGACCAGCCTGGCCTACATAGCAAGTTCTAGACAGTCAAGGCAACAGAGTGAGACCCTATCTAAACAAAACAAAACAAAACAAAAAAACCATAGAGAGAATGCTGTGTGTATCAATTTCTGCGTTTGAAAACTATTTCACGGGGTTGGGGATTTAGCTCAGTGGCAGAGTGCTTGTCTAGCAAGCGCAAGGCCCTGGGTTCGGTCCTCAGCTCTGGGAAAAAAAAAGAAAAAAGAAAAAAAAAAAAAAAAGAAAAAAAGAAAAAGAAAGAAAAAAAAAGAAAGCTAGTTCACATTTTTTTCCTCAAAATACGCAGCTTTATCACATCTAATCTAGAAGTCCAAAATTCAAATGTGATGACAATACAAATAGAAAACTCTCTACCCTAAGCCTTATGTACAAAGTTTTCATGCTTTGAGTCAGGGTCTTACTACGTATCCTAGCCTGGCTTCAAACCTTCAATTCTCCTGTCTCAAACTCTCAAATGCCAGGGTTATCGGCATGGATAGCCATACATGGCCTCAAGATAATTAAAACACCTTACAACACCACCTTCCAGCCCTGTGTATAAAGTGAAAATGAAATGCTGGTCCCTCCCCTGTGATTTCTCACTATATATAGTCAAATAATCCTGAAAAACAAACAACAGAACCCAGATTTGAAACACTTGTGGTCACAACCATTTTGGATAAGGGACACTGAAACCTTCGTTAAGCATCAAGTGCCAGGAATGCTTAAAATTTCCAGAGGTAATTTTTTTTGTTTTTTACAAAGACATGATGTGTTTCTTCCCCAGGAGCTGGCGCGTATGATTGATGTTGGCACTATGCCAGACTGACATCCTGCCAAGTGATGCTCTGTTGCAAGCAGGGACTAAAGACATGGTAATTAAAGGTGCCACTGTTGCTATATTAAGTTCACACGCAGAATATGGCATCCTACACTGCTTCTAGCAGAGAGACAGAATGTAGAAAGTGTATCTACGGAGATGTCTGCTTCCTTTTCTGTTGCTGACGCTTATGTGGACCTTGACCCTCAAGAGTGTAAATGTGGCCATTTGCTAGGATACCCCTGCGGACTAGGTCACCCCAGGCTTCTTTTATGTTGGTGTGCGTGCCAGGGGATGTCTTCCATGGAAGACAGCTTGGCGCAATGTCACTTGTACCACCGACCTTGACTCCTGACACAAACATGCTCTATTTACATTCTCCCTCGGGAGATGCACATTAAAAATGCCTTTCATATTTTATTTTTGTAATTTTTTTTTAGTGTTGGAGGGGTTGTGTGAGTGTGTGTGTGTGTGTGTGTGTGTGTGTGTGTGTATTGGGGGTGGGAGCTGGGGGGAGGGGCAGGTATTTTCTTTGCAGCCTTAATTATCCTGGAATTTACTTTGTAGGCCAGGCTGACCTCAAACTCACATAGATCTGCTGTTTTGGCCTCCTGAGTGCTGAGACTAAAGGCTTGTTTGGGAATTTCATAAACTGTTTTGATCAAACTCATCCCCATTCTCTTCCTTCCAATTCTTCCCCCTATTCCCCTGGCAACTTTCTCTCTGTCTGTCTGTCTCTGTCTCTGTCTCTGTCTCTGTCTCTGTCTCTGTCTCCTATTTAGAGCTGAGCACCCCACACTCTCTGATTCTCTGCACATTGACAAGGTGTGGGTCTCTGTATTAATTGCCATGTACTGTGTAAAGAAGCTTCTGCAATGAGGGCTGAGAGACCGATCTATGGTTATAAAGAGAACTTAGGGGTCAGTTTATTACTCTGCCCATAGGTTCTCCCCTGTGGCCTATGACTTAGCCAGCCATGTGTTTCGAGCCCAGTTAATGATCCCCGGCGTGGTTTGGTCTTGTGCACTGAGCTTTAAATCCAGTCAGTCATGCCAGGATTGCACCAGCGAGCGTCTCTTGCCAGGCCAGTCCTTCTATGGTCCACAGCTGTGTAAGACTGTGGACGACTTCTCTCCCCCTAATGGCATGTATAGCATCTTCTAGCACTAGGAGTGACGTTTCCAGGATGTCACATGAGTTTTCCATGTTCTATTACTTCGGCAACAGGGGCATACCATCAAGCTATGAGGTAGCCAAGAACAGTGACTGTAAACTTCATGGGTTCCTCTTTCTTCCACGCCCCTCCTCCACTCCTTCTCGGTATCCCTTTTAAACCTCTAACACTAGATACGAGGCGAAAAGGACAGAGAGGAAAGGAAAGAGATTCCTGAATAAAGTCAGGGCTATAAAGGGGGCAACATTATCATTAGAGTGCTTTCTGCTGATGGGGCGGGGAGCGCCTCGGAGCAACTTTGACCTCCACCATCAGGACATTTAGCTTCTTTTCCTTTCTTCTTTGCACATGACTACTTAAACCGCAACCAATAGCAGCCAACAACCATCCAACAACCCCCCTGAATGACTAACGACCATCAACCCCACATATGGGACTCTAGTATTTGTATACCCCACCTGAAAAGTTCTCAGAATTCCAAACATCACACAATCGCAAAAACAAACAAACAAACAAAACACCGATCTGCAGCTGGCAAAACCACACCCTGGGCCAGAGCACAAGGCAGAGCACAGTCAGCTGCTGTGAAGAAACTCTACGTACCCATACCTGGCATTAAGATGAAAACATATTTTTACATTTCCTGTGTTTTGTTTGTTTGTTGTTTTTTGTTTTGTTTTTCGAGGCAGAGTTTCTCTGTGTAGTCCTGGCTGTCCTGGACTTGCTTTGTAAACTAGGCTGGCATTGGACTCACAAAGATCCTCCTGCCTCTGCCTCCCAAGTGCTGGGATCACAGGTGTGCACCACTGCGCCTGTGTGTGTGTGTTTAAGATTTTATTTATTTACTTTATGTATATGAGTGCTCTGTTTGCATGTACACATGTGTGGCAGAAAATGGCATTGGATCACGTTATAGATGGTTGTGAGCCACTATGTAGCTGCTGGGAATTGAACTCAGGACCTCTGGAAGAGCAGTCAGTGCTCTTAACTGCTTAGCCATCTCTCCAGCCCCTGTTTCTGTGTTTTTAAAGAAACCAACATTCCAGAACTCTCGCTACAATGACAGTAGTTTGTAATGTTCTGAGGGGCCCTGTGGAACCCCGATGACCCAACAGCTTGAAAGGAGGGTAACTCTGACCTGTCACAGGGTTTTTATTTCACAGCTTATGCTTTCTGGGGGAGACGGTGTCACTCCGCTGTAGAATAACTCCACACAAATGCCTTGTATCTATGCATTATATTAGGAAGCTTCCGGGGCAGTGGGGTTTTATGTGGCACTTCAATGGCCTTTAGCATTGTCATCCTCCTCATGCCCCCACACACTCCATTTAACCCTCACGTTTCATCACTCCGCCTTTGCATTACATACTACTACCTGCCTTCCATCCCTCTTCGCCTGAATTCCACCCAAAGGCCCCTTTAGTTCCCTGACTTCTGTGAGTATGCCAGTTTAAACATATGTATCTAAAGAATTAAAGCTGGCACCTCATGTGAGAGAGATGACTTGGGCACAATTTAATTGCCTGAACTTTTACTACCTGTCTCGGACTCTCATGAATAAGAAAAGTGACCTAAAGGTAACATATAAAAATTATTTTTAATTTAATTTATTTTGTGTATATGAGTGTTTTGTCTACTTTCACATATGTCTGTGTACCGTGTGTGTGCTTGGTGCCTGCAAAGATCAGAAGAGGATGTCGAATCCTCTGGGACTGGAGTTACAGACAGTTACGAGCAACCTTGTGGGTGCTGGGAATCAAACCCGTATCCTCTGGAAGAGTGGTATATAATCTAGCCATTGAGCCATCTATCTAGCTCCAATAACACAAAATTATTAAGAAATTAATAATAAGGCTGGAGAGATGGCTCAGAGGTTAAGAGCACTGACTACTCATCCGAAGGTCCTGAGTTCAATTCCCAGCAACCACACAGTGGCTCTGAACCATCTGTAATGTGATCTGGTGCCCTCTTCTGGCCTGCAGGAGTACAAGCAGGCAGAACACTGTATACATAGTAAATAAATAAATCTTTTTTTTTTTTTTTTTTAAAGAAATGAATAATAACTTTATTTGTTCAGGATGTTTAAGTCAAGAATATATATTTATAAACCTTTTATAATGATGAATGATTTATACCCAAAGAATTTTTTTGTTTAAACCTCAGTTTGTGGGCCGGGCATGGTGGCGCATGCCTTTAATCCCAGCACTTGGGAGACAGAGGCAGGCGGATCGCTGTGAGTTCGAGGCCAGCCTGGTCTACAAAGGGAGTCCAGGACAGCCAGGGCTACACAGAGAAACCCTGTCTCTAAAAACAAACAAACAACAACAACAACAAAAAAGCAAAAACAAGCAAACAAAAAACCCCTCAGTTTGTCTGAAAACATGAACTCCAGCTGTAATTCTCTAGACATTTCAACTGACCAGCATTTGTGTAGGACTGAGCGGTTCTAATGAAGCAACAGGATCTTTGTTTCTCAGCTGAGTAAATCGCAGAGACCTTGGGGGATGGACGCCAGCACTCTGGTCTGGCTGGCTTCACTTTACTTGGGGTGCTCTTTCCCAGCATCCCACTCTGCGGCCTCTGCCCCAGTTTTGCTGACATCTGCTTCACAACAGCTCTTACTATGCGGTTCAAATGTAGCCATTTGGGGAGAAACTCAGAGACCATCTCAGTATTCCTACCACATGGGTGAGAGCTCCAGGCAAAAAGCAAAAGACGAGGCTGGTGTGGACATCAGGAGGTGTCTTGACCACTTGGGAGGGCTCTGGAGGTGGACCCGGGTCTTGCATTGGGTTAACCTCAAGGTGCACTACTCACTGTGCCATGATTTTCTTTCAGTGAATGCCCACACTAGCAGAAGGAAGGGCACCTGAGCATAAGTGTCTCCTATGCCTGCTTTGTGCCAGCACTGGGTTTGACTCTTAGCTTTGTCATGGCAGTTCTCACAACACAAATTTTCATTGTAAAGATGAAGAGACTGAAACCTAGAAATTAGGCCACCTGCCTGAAGACATGGAGGAAGTAAGTGTTAGTGTTAGAATTCAAACTTTGGCCTGCTGTGGCCATACTGTGTGGCTTCTAGAGTGTCTTAGCTGAGACCTGTATGCCTCCTCCCACCCTTTGTCAGTCCATACATCTATATTATCTCTTCCAAATGGACTCAGTTTTTGAGATAAGAGTTCCAGGCCAGCCAAGCCAGTGTTTTTGTTGATTGTAACCTTTCTCCACTTTCTGACCCTTTCTTTCTTTCTTTCTTTCTTTCTTTCTTTCTTTCTTTCTTTCTTTCTCTCCTCCTCCTCCTCCTTCTTCTTTTGTTTTTGTTTTTTTTTTTTCGAGACAGGGTTTCTCTGTGTAGCCCTGGCTGTCCTGGACTCACTTTGTAGACCAGGCTGGCCTCGAACTCACAGTGATCCGCCTGCCTCTGCCTCCCGGAGTGCTGGGATTAAAGGTGTGCGCCACCACCGCCCAGCTGATCCTTCTTTCTTATTACCAAAAAATATGTTTGAGACAGGGTGTTATGTACAGGCTAGCCTTGAACTTGCCGTGTAGCCAAGGATGGCCTTGAACTTCCGATTCTTATGCCTCTACCTCGTAAAGTCTGGGATTACAAACGTGTGTAACTCCACCTGCCTTTTGCAGTGCTGGGGATTGAGCCCAGGGCTGTGTGCGTGCTAGACGAACGCTCCACCGACTGTTGCTGCAGTGGTGTTCCCTTCAAAGGTATCCCCCTGCTTCAGCCTGTGGTTGTCTGTATTTTAGGCTAAAGTGATCTGCGTTGATTAGTACTGGGAACCTTCCCCCCCCCATTTTTTAAATTAATTAATTAAATTATTATTATTATTTGGTTTTTCAAGACAGAGTTTCTCTGTGTAGCCTTGGCTGTCCTGGACTTGCTTTGTAGAGCAGGTGGCCTCGAACTCACAGCAATCCACCTGCCTCTGCCTCCCAGAGTGCAGGGATTATAAGCCCTTACATTTTCCCCCCCATGTTAACAGAAGCATAGAATAGATTTCTGTAAAGTGTTGGGAGATTCAAGCTAGACAATTAGTCATGGACAGATTAAACAGTGAGTTTGCTCAAAGCAATGAGTCTTCTAGTTGGCTGGAGAGGTGGCACAGCGTTGAAGAATGCTCACTGCTCTTTCAGAGGACTGGCGTTGGGATCCCAGCAAATGCCTGTAACTTCAGCTCCAAGTGATCCAACACCCCCTTCTGGTGTCTGTCGGCAACCCCCAACATGTACACACACACACACACACACACACACACACACACACACACACACACA
>OU015756.1:13062364-13072880 GCA_907169655.1 Acomys percivali
CGTGATGGCAGGCAGGCCAGAATGGTAATGGAATAGCAGCTAAGAGCAGGTGGGAGAGAGGGAAGGAAGGAGGGAGGAAGGAGAGAGGGAAGGAGGGAGGGAGGAAGGAGAGAGGGAAGGAGGGAGGGAGGAAGGAGAGAGGGAAGGAGGGAGGGAGGACGGAGAGAGGGAAGGAGGGAGACAGAGAGAGACAGATGGCAAGATATGGAGAGACAGAGAGAGAGACAGAGGCACTGACTGACTGGGCCTGGCCTGAGCTTTTGAGCCCTCACAGTGCACCCCTGGGGGACACGCCTCCTTCAACAAGGCCACAGCTCCTAGTTCTTTCTAAACAGCCTGCCAGTTGGGAACGAAACATTCGAATATATGAGCTATGGGAGCCGTTCGAATTCAAAACCACCACAGAGTATGTGTGAAAAATGAAGGCTTGCCAATGTGGAGGGCACCAGTGCCTCAGTTGCTCAGGGCAGGGTGAGTCTCCAGCTCATAGCAGAACCATCACACTCATGTTGTCTGCAATGTTTGTGACGTTCGCCATCTGATCTTTGCATTCAGGCCCCCCCCCCTCCCCCGGCTGCTTGACTGCAGAGAGTATCTCGGAGATATGGGAAAATAAACAAATGTTCCTCCTGGTTTTATACACACCACCGTAGACTTAGTTATAAACCCAGCCTGAAATGAATTCACCCTCTCACCCTTTCTGTTTCTGTATCGAAGGCGATAGCTTCGAAGCTACATTACTTATTCGTCTAGAAGGTGGTGATGGGGAGCCGAAAGGCAGTGATGGGTCCAACGCGTGACTCTGGGGCGCTCTAAATGAGAGAGCAGTTTTAGCTGAACACGGTAGCACATACCTTTATCCCAGCACTTGGGAAGCAGAGACAGGAGGATGTCTGTGTGAGTCTGAGGCTAGCCCGGTCAAAAAAAAAAAAAAAAAAAAAAAGATTATTTTATGCATTCAGTTGGCCAGCGTTAGTATTCTTTCTCAGGTGTAATCTGTATGTCTAAATCAGGAAGTGTTCTGTTTTGCTCTTTGCTTTTCTGGTGTCCTGGGGAGTGAGGTGGATTTTAGGGAGTTACTGGGGGTGGGGGTGGGGTGCATGACAGCATTCAAGCTGACTGGGAAAGGCTGTTACAGAACTGATATGTGCTTTGTTGGGTCATTTGAGTAGCTTTTGACATTTTAGAAAAGGCAATTTAAGTATAGCGATCAGAAGACTCGGGCAATTTGAGGAACTCATGTGACAGGGCTATGAGGGAAGTGGGTTTTAAAAAGGCACCAAGTGTGCAAACAAAACCTGGTTCTGTTTCCTAAAGCCGGCGTCAGTCACTCTGGTAGCCCAGGTGGCTAAGAGTACATCTCGAGGCCTGTCTCAGTGTGAGTGTTTTATGACAGGCCAGCTCTTGGGGCTTTCATATCCAGGTTGTAAAACCCATGACATCAGGGAGCCAGGATGCAGGTGCCTGCTGAGTGCAGGGTGCTCTTGCCTTCTCATGTCTCCATGAGGCTGAGCATTGCATAATCGCAGCTATATGTGGGGTGAACCAGGTCTGGCAGCCCTTCCAGAAACTTCACAGCACAGCTGACTTTGGGTTACTTAGATAATTATGCCGCCTGCTTCTTGCAGGGAGTGTAGGTGAGTCCAGAATTGGTTTCTGACGCATCGGGAGGCATGTGCGCTTTGGTCGACTGTGTTCATCTCTGGATGTGCTTTTTATTTTGGCCAGGCTGGGAACCTGATGGGTATGAAGCGGTCTTGCTATCCTTTTCTTTCTTTTTTTCTTTCTTTTTTTTTTTTTTTTAGATTATGATTTACCTGATTGATAAGGTACTCCCTGAAAGTTACTTTGTTGATAACCTCCGGGCACTGTCTGTGGATATGGCTGTCTTCAGAGACCTTTTGAGGATGAAGCTCCCTGAACTGTCACTGCACCTTGACGCCCTTCAGAGAACAGCAAACAAAGAGAGTGGAGGTAAGGCTGGCGCGCGGCTATGGCATTTCCCAATGTGTTTGGCTTGGCTGGTTCTGCTCTGCATATGAGTTTAAGTTCTGCATGGAGACAGGTTGCCAGGTATTTCTGTTTAGAGTATGGTGTAATCAAACCTTCATCTCCAGAGAACAGACACAAAATTGAAAATATGTAGGGCCACGTGCCGCCAAAACTTTCACTAGACACGGCCAGGTAGCTGGTTAAGAGTCGAGCTCCGCGTCCGGTCCAGATCAGCGCCAGCACTGCCCAACTGTAGGCGGAGAGTGGTGCACACGTCTCCTTATCAGTTAAACTAAACTGCACCAGACCAGAAGGACGTCTTTAAAACCGAGCTGGGGTGCACTCTGGGCCAGACTGTGACCTTGGCAGAATCGATAAGGTTATGGGGGAGAGGCTCTGGGGTTAGGGTGTGGGGGTCACTGGCAGGTAGTGGGCGTCATCCCAGCCATCCTGTGCCTACTTGGTGCACTTCTGCAGTTGTGTTCTCTGAACAGCAGAGAGAACAGTCAGTGTTGGCTGTTCTGTTTGATTGCCGCTTGCCGTGGTGGACTATGCAAGCACTCCTGCCTGATGTGCACATTTAAAGCTGGGAGCACAGGGCTGGGTTTGCAGCCCAGTGATGGTGTTTGTTATCTGCATGTTCCAGGGCCCCAGGTTCGATCCCTTGCACCACCAAAAAGAAAAGAAAAATGAGATGAAATAAAATGATAGGGGACACATTAAAGAATGTTGTTGTTTTTGAGACAGGGTCTCACTGTACATCCCATGGTGACCTCAGGCTTAGCAGAAATCCTCCTGCCTCAGCTTCTTGGTGCTGAACTTACAAGTTTGTATCAACATGCCCAGCTGTATTTAAGGGTTTTGAAGATCTAGTTGTTATTAAAATACAGAGGAGGTTTTGGAGACAGCTGAGCATCTCTAATGAGCTTCTTGTGTGATCTAGTTACAGTATAATTGTGTCTTCATGGTAGTGACAGACACAATTTATTGACATCTGTGTTTTCCTCAAGTCTCTCGGCAAATATTGATTCATGGGAGAGAAGAAGAAAACGAGTTCAGGAAAACTTATATATATATATATTTAACCTACGCTGAAATAGTTGTCCTATCATTGGAAGGATCAGTGTAAAAATTGAATAGACATTTATAGTCACTTGAAGTGCAAAGGAATAGTGAGCTTTTAGTGAATCCAAAAATTTCAAAACGGAATGGGTCTGTCTTTAAAATGGTGTATCACTTAGTTTAAAATATTTTTGAATTGAAAGTTGTTTTAGCATCTAAATATTTTGGAATTTTTTCCCACTTATTTTCTGTTTCATTCTACTGTGACTGGGAATTATATAACTTAAGAGATAAGTAATTTATAATAAGCAATTTTAGTCCTAATAGCTGCATGTGAATTAAAGTGGGAACTACAAGATTTTGAAAGTCTGTGGGCATTTTTTTTTGTTTTATTTATTTATTTTTGTTTGTTTTTCGTTTTTGTTCGGGTGATGCTTCTGAGCACCAGCCCTCGAGTTTGTATTTGAGGAGATGCAATGGGTTGTTTTCTCTATGTTTCTGATGAGGAAGACTTTCTCTTTAATTTTAAGCAGGCTTCAATAAGTAGATCCAGATCTAGTTCAGGTAAAAACTCCTGAAGTACGGCAAAGAATTGATGACTCTCATGTCTTGGAGTTTTCTACTAAAAATGTTTCTTCTAGAAACATGGGCGGGGAAAAGGAAGAAACCCGCTGAGGGATGTGAAGAAACACTTGGGAAGCAGCACTGGGTGGCTGGGCGCCTCACAGTTCCCAGCTCTCAAGGACTCCTGTGTTGATTGGTTTCAGGCGGCTATGAGCCCCCGCTCACCAACGTCTTCACCATGCAGTGGTTTCTCACGCTCTTCGCCACGTGCCTCCCTAACCACACGGTTTTGAAGATCTGGGACTCAGTCTTCTTCGAAGGGTCAGAGATCATCCTGAGGGTGTCGCTGGCTATCTGGGCTAAACTGGGAGAGTAAGTGATTTCCTAGTCTGTCCTCTGCTGCTGGCTGTCCTTGGGCTCTTCAGTGCAAAGCGCATGTGTGAGAAAGAGAGCTGTGAGCTGTTTGTGTCCAAAAGCCTCAGCTGGCTCCTTGGTTTCTCTGGGAGAAAGGGAATCTATTCAGGGAGGGGCAGATGTCTTTTAGATTCCTCACCTCAGTATCAGACCTCTTCCTCATGGGGCTTTCTATATACTCCAGTGGAAGAGGAAGGGGGCTTGACTGTAGAAGAAACTGCTGTATCTGTAAAGAAATAGGCAGATTTGCTGCTGCATATCACAACTGGGATTATTTAATTTTCTTTTTTCCATTCTGAGATAGAGTTTTATCTAGTGTAGAATGACCTTTAACTCCTGATCTCCTAGCTTCTACTCCCAACCCCGAAGTGCTGGGATTACAGGCGTGCGTCACTACACCTGGCTCTTGGATTATTTATGAGTCTTTACTATTTACTTTGTTCTGACGTTAGAGCTGTGATAAAATTAAATGAGATTCCCTGTACGAAGTATACCAGTGCCTGTACACTCAGTAGGAGAGTATGTGTCTGTGCTTGTACAGTCAGTGGAGAAATTGTACCTGTGCTTGTACAGTCAGTGGAGAAGCTGTACCTGTGCTTGTACTGCTAGTGGAGAAGCTGTACCTGTGCTTGTACAGTCAGTGGAGAAGCTGTACCTGTGCTTGTACAGCTAGTGGAGAAGGTGTATCTATGCTCATATAGTCAGTGGGAAAGGTGTATCTATACTTGTACAGTTAATAGAGAAGGTGTTTCTGTTTTTGTACACTCAGTAGAGAATGTGTACCTGTGCTTGTACAGCCAGTAAATAAGGTGTACCTATACTTGTGCACCCAGTAGAGAAGGTGTGTCTATACTGGTATAGCCGGTAGAGAATGTGTACCTGTGCTTGTACCGTCAGTAGGAAAAGGTGTATCTATGTTTGTACAGCCAGTAGAGAAGGTGTGTTTGTACAGTCAGTGGAGAAGGTGTGCTTGTACACTTAGTGGTACACTACAAGGTGCTTCCTCATCATCCTAAGGAATGGAATTCTAAGGAATTACTAAACTGGTAAGATCAGGTTCTGCCAGAACATAATACCAACCAAATCTCACTTACCCTCCTTACTAGTAGCAGGTGAGAAAGAGGGCATGTTTCTGCTCATTTATAGTAAACTTAAGAAGCAGAGAAATTTCCAGTGAATGGCTTGGGTAATGTCAGAAAACCAATAAGCCAGTGGCAGTGTGTTGTTTACGTTACATGTACTTATCTATGTGTCTGCATGTGCATGGTGCTTGGTGCTGTGGCATATGTGTTTTGCCCAGAAGACTGCTTACAGGAGTTGGTTCTATTCTTCTACCATTTGCGTTCTGAGAATGGAGCTCAGCTTGTCAGGCTTGTCAGCAAGCTCCTCCCCCCCGCAGCCATCTTGCTCCTCCCTCCCAGCCATCTTGCCTTCTCTGTTTTAAAAGTTTTTATTTAGCATTATTATTATTATTATTATTATTATTATTATTATTATTATTATTATTTTGGTTTTTTTTTTTTTTTGGTTTTTTTTTTGAGACAGGGTTTCTCTGTGTAGCCTTGGCTGTCCTGGACTCCCTTTGTAGACCAGGCTGGCTTCGAACTCACAACGATCCGCCTGCCTCTGCCTCCCGAGTGCTGGGATTAAAGGCTTATTTTGGTTTTTTGAGACAAAGTTTCTCTATGTTATCTTAGCTGTCTTGGACTTGCTTTGTAGCCTAGGCTGGTCTCGAACTCACAGAGATCCTCCTGCCTCTGCCTCTTGAGTGCTGGGATTAAAGGCGTGTGCCACCACGCCCGAATAGCCTTTTTATTTATAACTTGTTTCTGCAAGGTATTTTTAAGAAGGAGAGATCCAGCAACTATCCATTCGAGGGCTCAAAAAATCATGAATATATGTATTTGTAAACATCATGTAGCTGGCTTCGTTTGCCTTTATTTCGCTGTATGATGATTTCCAGACAAGTCAACAAATTCACTGCTGTGAGCTTCGCTGTACCATTTACTTATCCTTCTGCTTCCCCCTACGTGCCCTTCTCCTTCACTGATGTGTTTCCAGCCTGCATCACCCTGCACCTTTCTGAGTGGGCCGGTCCATCACTGGGTAATCTTCTATAGCATTCAAGTAGGAGAGGACAGTTCTGCATGATGGCTCAGTGCTGGTCACTTCCTGTTAGGCCTCAATGATGAGGCAGGAACAGAGCGGGTGATCCTCCTGCTCCCCGCTACTCACTTGCTGTCACACAAGAATTTATTCCTAGGGTGGTAACAGGACTATCACTGGTGAAATCATGATTTCTGCAGGTAAGAGCAGGCACTCACTGAGTGCCCTAAGTGGGTATTCTTCCATGTGCTCCGCATGTGTTAGCTCATTAATGCTTTTTCATCATCCTGCATAGGTTGTTCTTTTACCATCTTCATTTTAAAATTTATTATATTTATATGTGCGTGTATATTATGTATTGTGTGTATGAGTGTGTATATGTGTGTGATGTGTGTATGCATGTATATGTGTGTTTAGGTATATATGAGTGTTGTGTGTGTGTATGAGTGTTTGTGTCATATGTGTATATGTGCATATGAGCGTATGTATATGAGAATGCATATATGTGTGTGAATGTGTATATATATATGAGTATCTGTGTATATGAATGTGTGTGCATATATATGCATATGTGTATGAGTATGCATGTGTTTAAGTGCATGTGTGTGTGTGTGTGTGTGTGTGTGTGTGTGATGTATGTGCAGATGATCAGGGATGTCAGAGGAGGGTGCTGAATTCTCTTAGAGCTAGAATTAATGGCAGTTGGGAGCTAGTCAAGGTGGGTGCCGGGGACTGAACTCAGCAAGAGCTTTTAGCTGCTGAGCCGTCTCTCTAACCCGCCACGGTCACTACAGATGTGAGAGCTGAAGCACAGAGTTTAATGAGTTGCCTGAAATCACCCATTTAGTAAGTGGGAGACACTGTTTTGAACCAAGGCACCCTGGCTCTAGAATTTGTGCTTTTCATTATGCAAATCCCCTGCTCAGAAATGGCTCCTGTTTATGAATTGTAAATGTTTCAGGGGGTTTTGCTCATGATAATTATACATCTATTCAGCTTGCAGCTTGCGGGGAGCAAGGAAAGGCCACCAGCACCCATCCCGTGCTGCAGTGCCTGTCATTACATTAGGCAGTTTGAGGTTATTGCCTCATTCGGTTCTTTCAATAGCCTCGCAGAGCAGGGGAGATTATTACTCCCTGTCTTTTCCAGTGAGAAAATTATCCTGAGAAGGTTAATTAACTCGTTCACAGTCGCGCAGCTAATGAGAAGCAGAGCTGGGGCTCCTGCCGGGAGCTCCGGACTCTGGTGCGTGTGAGGCTTCCCCACAGATGTGGTACTGGGAGAACATCGGCTGTGTGGAGGTAACCTCAGGCCTCTGAATAAATAACCCTGTGCCTTATGTTGTTGTCTGTGGGGCTCCTCTCTTTGCAGCCTGGAATTCCTTCCTTGCACTCAGAAGCACCATTTTGGATTCCCTGCAAGCTCACTGCTACAAGCAACCCTTTGTCTCTCTCTCTCTCTCTGTGACGTTCCGTGTCTGCACACTCCCTCAGCGCACTGCACTCAGCATCTACCCTCCTCACTCTTCCTAGTTGTGCCCAAACATGCCAAGCCACCTCAAAACCAACTTTGCCCAGGGCATGGCTGTCCCATCGCCACCCCCTATTAAAAACCGTTGGGCCACTTGTGTCCTGGAGAGCCTTGGAAGGCAGAGAGGGCCTTTGTGACTGTCTGTCTGCCGCTTCCATCCTTTGCCTCTCATTGGCTCCCTCTGGCTGTGCAGTGGTTTCCCCACTCCCCCCCCCCATAAACATCTGTTGGTTTTGGGGAACAGCAAGAGGTTCCCCAGACAGGACTGCCATCTTCGACAGCAGGTCTTTGCAATGTTTCTTCCTCCTTGGTAGCCACAGATTTTTTTTTTTTTTTAAATTGTCTGCATTTCTCCCCTCTTTTACCCTATGTGGGAATAACCATTTTTTTTTTTTTTCAACGTGTCTACGTGGCCTGCTGTATCTTGAAGTCGCACTTCCTCACTTCATTTCACTTTCTTATTTATACAGTGGTGCCGAAGGGATTTGAGCCTGAGGTTTTCCCCATTACGTTTGTGTTGTGAGTGACGGTGTGAAAACTGCCCAACACTGGCGCCTGGTGAGACATGCCTTATGGCTGGTGGGCAACTAGAATCCCGCTGCCCTGCAGAGACCTTTGCGACAGATCAGTCGGAAACACCCGGAGCCTGCTGTTTTGTGTTATTCCTTTTCTTCCTCTTTAGGGGACATTAAAGTCTCACCAGTCTCTTAGGTCTCAGGTGACAGCTGCTCTCCTGCGAAGGACTCGGTGAGGCCCGCGAGGACAGTCTGTAGACAGGATGCCAAGTTCCCTTCCTCTTAACTTGACTGCTGTGGTTTGGATTCAGTCTCTTAGGGACACCCCTGCAGATTAAGGTCTTCCAGCTTCCCACAGGGGACAATAACTGCTTCAGGTCCCAATTTCGTGGTTCTGATTTCTGCTCGCTGGTGTGTATTGTGATGCGTAGAATGTACCACAGGGGGGAGAATAAAGATGCCCTTTGGGGCCCGTGAGGCTCGGGGAGCTGCACAGAGAAGATGGGAACCCGTCCTATAATGACTTCCTCAAAATTACCTTTGGTGTTTGCGTTGTTTTATCTTTACATTTTAAAAAAAATTAGATCTTGCTGTGTTTCCTGGGGTTGGTCTCGAACCCTTGAGCTCAAATGATCCTCCTGAGTCAGCCTTCCTAATAATCGGCATGAAGGGCATGCAGGGCCATGACCACCTTGCCCTTGGCAGTAGTGTCCGTGTTCCTCCATGGCAGGCTGTGCCTTGAGAGGGCGGCAGGACTTTGTACTCCCTGCTTACTGACGTGATGATAAGACGCGGTGCATGTTCTCGGGCCTGTCACAACAGCACGAACGCCCTGATCAAGTCTCTTCCCTCTTCCTTTCTCTTTTCTCCCCCAGGCAGATAGAGTGTTGTGAAACAGCAGATGAATTCTACAGCACCATGGGGCGCCTTACCCAGGAGATGCTGGAGCATGACCTGCTGCAGAGCCACGAGCTCATGCAGGTGAGCGGCAGTCTGTGGAGTCTGGGACGGGAAGCCAGGACCAAGGGCCTGACAGCTCATGTTCTGAGACCTCAACTTGGCTAAATGCGTTGGCCAGTCCTGCTCCCCTTGCCCCCCTTCCCCATTGGCCGAGAGTATTTATGATTCGATAAGAATCTTTGTTGCAAGAGAAAGGAAGAAATGAATGGCTACTTGTCGCCTGAAAAGGGGTTAGGCATGATGCAAAAACAAGCAAGGCAAAACCAAAATCATCAGGTCTTTACTGTGAATCTGGTTGGAAGGTTAAAGGAAGACCCCTGTCCTCCTTTTATTGTTTGGTGTGTGTACACGAGGACACGTGCATACTATGGCACATCTCAGAAGACAGCCCTCAAGAGCTGTTTCTCTCCTTCCACTAAGAGTTCCAAGCCTGTCAGACTTTGGTAGCGGGCCCTTTGCAGCAAGCCCCTTCCCTGTTGAGCCATGTTGCTGGCCCCACTCCTGAGACTTGTTAGAAGGGGCAACAATGAATGAAGTAGTTATGAGGGGGAAAGTATGAGATGGAGGTTAATCTGCGTCTTGGTTTATGTTCAACCAATGGTATCATGTCTTAATTACAAGTTTCAGTATGAGACAATGGGGTGGGGGTTGATTGTTTTTCATTAGGTTCTGGGACAGCAGTTTTGTCCTCAATCCCTTCCAGCACTTTGGTTCTGTTATAGTCTTTCTGTCACTCCTGCTTGTCCTTGACCAATTGTGGATTGTATTCACAGCACACAAACATCTCTCTTCTTTCTCTTGGTTTCACCTTTGTAATGGATTCCAAGCCTATGGTTATTTTGGGGTGCTAGAATTCAGTCAGCAGACTATAACAAGACTCAGGCACTGACTTGGGGCTTGAGAAATTAGCATCACTCCTCTATTCACTTCCTGGCACCCCGGCTTCTCAGGAACTCCTCCTCCTGGCCAACCCTGTCCGAGCCACTGGGAACATGAGTGTAGCTTCTCAAGGCATTCATAGTTGACTGTCAAGAGCTCTGTTAAATCTTTCCCTTCCTTTTGCTGTCTCACAAGAGGAAATGTTCTGTCTGATCCTGACAGCGGGGCTCTGATTCTAGCCTTTCTCTACATCCTGGTCATTGCCCTCCTCTACGAGAGAGAAGTGTCATTTATTGAGCATTGTTCTGTAGCCCAGTTCTATGCTCTGCATTTTCCACGCACACAATCCTTTAAGTCCTACAAAACGTACAGAATTGTGTGCTCTAAGCAGGATTCGGAAGGGGGCAAGCCAAGGGCACCTGTAGCCTACAGAACACCCCATCTCCCCTCTCTCTCTCTCTCTCTCTCTCTCTCTCTCTCTCTCTCTCTCTCTG
>OU015756.1:13072890-13088252 GCA_907169655.1 Acomys percivali
CTCTCTCTCTCTCTCTCTCTCTCTCTCTCTCTCTCTCTCTCTCTCTCAGACACAGTGCCTATTTATTCCTTTTGTACCCTGTCCTCTTCATCTCTTCCTGCTTGGGTCAGATTGTTTTCCACGCTTGAAGCCACACCTGCAAACACACTCCCCCTGGATGGCTGCCCTCCCTGTGCACTGGATGGCTGCCCTCCCTGTGCAGTCTTGCTGCTCCTGATCTCATGAATCTTCCTTGAGGCAGTCTCTGTCCTTAAGGAAGTCTCCTTCACCATCTCAGCTAAAGTGCTCACTTCATGCTTTCATTTATGCCTCTCCTGAGACCTTTGACCTCATTCTACCTCATTCTGCTGCCTCTTATTTCCTCTGTACGGTTGCAAGGTCCTTGGGGACGGGCTCTGTGCTTGGTGTTCTGTTCTTGATGAGAGTTGCTCCAAAAAGTTTATTAAGTCACTAAGCAAGCACTTATTGAGAGTCCATGGTTTGCTGTCTGCCTTTTCTTTTCCGGCAGTGTTTTCTGAGTTAAGCAAACTGGTAGACGAGGGCCCTCCTGTGGTCTCTCAGTGTTATGCTGCCAGAGTGATCTTCCTCTTCTTGCTTTGGTCACTTAGTTGCTGAATTGTCCTACAAACCATAACCTTCTGGGCATCTGTTGTGGGAGTTTTCTCTTGGAGATTGGGGTAGGAGACGGGCAGTGTCTACCCCTCTTCTTACAAGGGTCCAATGACAAACCAAAGTTTGATTCTGCCAACGTTTACCTCGTTGGAACCAATGAGTTTATAAGGCATACCCACAGAGCACAGGTGAGGGATGATGGGTAGAGCATAGGTAACGTTGAAGCAGCCAGTCTGGAGGGTCTACACCCAGCACAGATGAAGACTCTCCCGTATCTGCGTAGACAAGCTCCCTCCCCCAGTTATTCCTTACTTGTATGCTCAGCCTGTGCCAAAGGCTCTGAGGCCACATATAATTAGGTCATAATTACATATAACTGGTTGGGAGGGTGGCTGGATACTCAG
This sequence comes from Acomys percivali, assembly GCA_907169655.1. Classification (NCBI taxonomy): domain Eukaryota; kingdom Metazoa; phylum Chordata; class Mammalia; order Rodentia; family Muridae; genus Acomys; species Acomys percivali. The sequence goes on from OU015756.1 coordinate 13,073,907, forward strand.
GCGAGGGTCTTATGACCCTCCATGGTCTGTTCTTCTATGTCAGGATGTCAACAGTCAGCAAGCCCATCTGGGATGACCTTTTACGAGCAGGACCAGTGAACCTCCCAAAGCCTGGCAGTTTAGATAGAGGACAGCGCTGTACCACAGTATCTTTGTTACTTTTTGTTGCTGTTGAGACAGGGTCTTTATATGTAGCCCAGGCTGGCCATGAACTCCGGACAGTCTTCCTGCCACAACCTTGTGTGCAGGAATAACAGGTATGTGAAACTGTGCTAGGCCATCGCTAACTGTAATAAATAAAATGGTCTGGTCTCAGGGTCTAGGCCCTGGATAAACTTCTCCAGTATTTGTTGGCCATCCCTAAAGGTTAGGGACTGTGCTTAGACACTGGAGCTACATGTGGGAAGAAGAAGTTGGAGCTGTGCCTCAAGAAGCATGTGTGGGGATGAGGAGAAAAGGGGTTAATTCCCAGGGCCCCAAGGAAGTAGGGGGAAGGCACATGAAGTTAGAAGGTGTTTTCATGAGGGAATTGATGTCTGGCACCTTTAAAGATGAATAGGAGCTGTCTAGTTCTGTGTCTGTGTATGGAGGTTGTACACATATGATATGGAACATTTATATGTGTGCCTTTTTTTCCCCAACTTTACACAGCTAGGGTCATCAGGGAAGAGGAGACCTCAGTTGAGAAAATGCCTTCACTAGATTGGCCTGTGGGCAAGTCTATGGGGGCATTTTCTTGATTAAGAATTGATGCAGGAGGGGCCAGCCCTCTGTGGGTGGTGCCGCTTCTGAGTGGGTGGTTCTGGGTTGTATAAAATTGTACGCTGAGCGAATCAGCGAGTGGCGTCCCCCTGTGGTCTCTGCAGCGTTTCTTGCCTCTAGGTTTCTGTTTGAGTTCCTGCCCTGACTTCCCTCAGCAAAGGACGGTGACAGTGTAAGGTGAGGTCGGCCCTTTCCTCTGAGCCAGATTTTAGTTATGACATTTATCACAATGACAGAGACGCAAACAGGACAACGTGTGTTGACAGCACCTGTGCAGTGACAATAGGTGGTCAGCGGCTTTGCTTTTCCTGCTGCCACATGTCAGGTAACTGAGAGTTTAGATGTGGCCAGAAGGAATGGAAGCTGTGCTGGAGCCTGAGTTTTTAATTAGACATTAGGAGAGGGGAATGGCTTTCAGTCCTGTCTTCTGAGAGCCTAGATGGAAAAGCATGCGTGGGCTCTGGATGGTCTGCGAGACTCAGCAGCCGTTCTCCTGTCATCCGAGGGAAGATAAGCTAAGCCTAATTTTATACATTATGCTTTCATGTTTCTTGTAAAAACATGTCAATAATGAAAAAGGAAACATAATTCCTTTTCAACAGGGCCTAAATATAAGTGTCTATTTAAACGCGCACTGGTGGTTCAGAGAGTAAATAGAGTTGTCGGTTTTCCTTGGCATGAAGGAATGTTAGACACAGAAATGGTAAATGCCACTTCAAGCCACGCTCTCTTCTTTGTTCACTCTTAGGGGAAAAAAAAAGGTTAGTAGCTGTGATCTGGCTTGAGTGGACCATAGATTTGTCAGCAAACTGGAAATGGCTCCGTGTGAAATGTGTGAGCTGAATAAAAGCTTTTTATTTTTGAGCTGAAGAGGACGCAAGGACTCTCCCAATTTGGACCATCACTAGCCCTTTCTAAACCCCTCACACGAACGAATCGACCGGGCCTGTGCCTCTCCACCCTGTGAAGGTCACATCCCTTCCCGCTAATTCCTCAGCAGCCACTTGTATATTTTTATTGTGTATTTACTCGTGTGTGTGTGTGTGTCTGTCTCTGTGTGTGTGCACTTGTGCACTTGCTGATGTACATGTGCTGCAGTGCCCTTGTGGAGGTCAGCGGAAACGTGCCAGAGTCAGTTCTCTCCTCCCGCCCTGTGGGTCCTGAGGATTGAACTCGGTAAGTGCTTTAACCAATGGAGCCGTCATCTTCCCAGCCCTTCGGATTTTCCTTAATTGATAATGTTAGATGGATACGCCAAGGAAGTAATGCACCTGGATCACAGTAGATCTTGGACAGTGTCTCTGGCAAATTCCCTGAGGACAGTGTAGGGAGAATTACTAGGAGGGCCGTGGGTGTTTGGAAAACCTGACCTTATTTGGGAATGGCAGCTTGTCATCAGGAGGCAGCTGTCACAGGCCCTGGAGCAGGCGCTCCCCCTCTACCCACACTGCTCACTTCCCCCATCAGTGATGGGTTGGAAATGTCAAGGATGTCGGTGCTTGTTCAATACAAGGGCAATGTTTGATTAATTAGTTCTGTCAAAAATTGAAGCCATCTGCCCTACACAGTAGTGTATGCCCATAACTGGAAGTGTTTAGGCAGTGCCTTTGAGGCCATCTGGCTGGTGATGCTCCGGAGGGCTTCCTGTGGGATGAGGGAGGGGTGTTGAGTAAATTATATTTAAATTCCTTTCAAACTCTGAGGTTCTACTGCTGTACTGCATGTGGACTCTAAAAGATTTAGTACATTTAGCACATTGTAAATCTCTAATCTATCCATGGGCTGCCTAAAGCCTTTCCACATGTCCAGTGCTATGGGTGAAGTACTGGGGATGCTATGCTTGTGGGACAAGTGTGACTTCAGACATGTGAGAGCCTCACACACACATGATGTGTGTGTGTCCATGTGAAAAGAGGGATTGTGGGTGAGCTTGTTTCAGGGGTGCCAGTGGCTGCTTTGAGGTACTAGCCACAAACAAACAGCAGAGGAAGGAGAGAGCCAGGGAACCGTGAGCCCCGCCGGAGTCTCTTCTCTTTTCGGCCAGGTGTTTTCACCTGGGTGGCTTTGATGGCGTGTGGTTGGAGCCTAGCCATCGGCCCCAGGCAGGATGGGGTAAGGTCAAGGGCACGAAGCAGCTACCGCTCGTTCCTCCCCAAGGCTTGGTCAGGGGACACTCCAAGTTCCTGTTATGAAACTGGCTAAAGGAAGACACGGGTGACTCCTCAGCCAGTGCCCCAGTTTTAAGTCTTTGGTGAAACATCTAGATTAAGTTTTTAAAACAATTTTTAAAAACTTTTTACTGGTCCTTTGTGAATTTCACATTGCGTACCCCAATCCCACTCATTTCCCCGTCCCCTTGGACTTGCCTTCCACGCTTGTAACCTCCCTTCCCCCCCTCCAAAAAAAAGTCTCATTGTAAAAGCTGTAGTGTGTCACAGTGTCTCCAATAGTACACTCTTACGTCCAAACTTCTTTACGTGCAAATGTTGGTGGCAATGAGTCATTGGTCTGGTTCAGGGCCTCTGGCGGCTTCTGTTGCACTGTCAACACTGGATCCTCACTGTGCTTCTTCTCCTGTATCCTGTTGTTGCCCTGGGTCATGGAGATCCCGCAGCTTTGGATCTGCAGGACTAATCCCTTCAAGTGCTCCAGCAGATCGTGGCTGGTGCGGATGTTGGGGTGAGCCAACTCAAAGACCTGGGTCTGGGCCTGAGAGGTATCTGCAGCCCGCCAGCGCTCCTGCATCCACACCATCGGGGCAAGCTCTCCAGCCCTGCCCTGGCTACCTCATCCAATGCTGCAGCCAGCAAGGGGCAGATCAAAGGGCAGAGCCAGCTTTCCTGCTGTCTAGCCCGGCACATCCATGCGTACGCCATTAAGGCCAGCTCTACCATGCTGCCCAGGAGAGGTGCAGGGTCTGTTCTCCCAAGAGAAGCTCTCACACCCTTGGCTGGCTTACACTCAACACTCACCACCCCAAACCAGGACCAGCTCTACTATGCTTCCCAGGTGAGGTGCAGGGTCCCCTGTCCTGGGTGTTGCAGCTAGTGAGGGGACAGGGACAGTTTTCCCATTCTCATGACCCTGGGGCCCGTTTGCCTCCTATAGGTGGCGAGGAAGTAGTAGGAGTGGGTGTGGGCGGGGAGGAGGGTATCTCTCCCTTATCCGGGCCACGGCATAGAAGACAAGTTGCAAGGTCAGCTCTCTTGGGGCCTGTGGCAAGGTGCAGGGCCCGCTCTCCCAAGTGCTATGGTGGTAAGGGACAAGGACAGCTCTCCCAAGTGCTATGGTTGCTAGGGACAGGGACAGCTCTCCTGCTCTCATAACCATGGGGCTGGCTCTCCCGCCTGCTGCAAATGTAAGGGGAAAATCTTTTAAAACAAAATACAAATGGTGCGAACACTTCTTAAGTGTTTGAATTAAGTTTCTCAGTTGTTAAGGCAAAATTTTTACACAAATGACAGGGTCAGGTGATTCTTGGCTTGGTCCTGGGATGACATTGGTGTGTGTGTGGTGTTCTCGCACAGTTGACTCCATTTTCCCTGACTGGCATCTAAGAGGACAATTAAGACATCCTTGGGTCCAAAGTTAGGATACCAAGAATAGGATTGCATGTGTCCCCATACCTTCAAAAGGCTGTGTAGAGCAGAGAGAGAATTTTGCACTGGGAGTGAGCAAGCTGTTGGCTGTCTTTGTGAGATCAGACATGAGAATTCACTGTTAATACAATTCTATGAAGCACACAGTGTATTAAGTGTAGTATCATAAAATCTGCACAGGTACCGCTCAGATGAAGAATCCAAGCACCGACTCTCACGTGCACACCCCATAAACTTCTCCTTGACTTTAACCCCCCCTTCCTGCTGGAGGGAATTGTCACCCTGAGTTTCACACCCAGCATTTTTCAGACTAAGCAAAGGAGCCCAGAAAGGATTGGGAGTGATGTCATCTCACACTTCATGCTAATGGGAGCCACAAGAACCCTTCCTTCTGCTTCTTCGGGTGTGGGGAGAGTTGTGTAGCATCGCTAAATTTATACTTCGGTCTCAGCCTTGCATGTAATCAAGTGCATGTGAGGGGGCAGCTTAGAAACAATTTTGGCGCTCCCTGTAGGCTGCGCAGCTTTGCACAACAAGCATAAAGCGTTGAAGAGAAGGGATTGTAGCTAACGCTTAGTAAGGAATCCTGAGTTGGTACATAAAGTGTGTAGGTAGATGGCATGAAGTTTAGGGACAGTCAGATGGATAGGTGTATCAAAATTACAGTGACTTGTCACAGTAGCCAACTACAAAGTGAGTGAGCTAGCAACACCAGTCACACTCCATTCAGAGGCCCCCTCCTCTTCAGGCAGCGCCTCAGCTCTAGAGGAACAACAGTCTTGCTGAAATGGAAAAAGCACACAAAAATGTTTTCCTAGAAAAGGTTTATCAGCATATATAGTTTAAAAAGATTTATTTTATATGTACGAGTGTTCCAGTGACTTGAACGTAGTACGTTCACAGTGCGCATGCCAGGGGTCTGTGGAGGACAAAAGATGGTGTTGGATCCCCTGGAATTGGAGTTGCAGGCTCTTGTGAGCCACTGTGTAGGTCTGGGAACCGAGCCTCAGTCCTTGCAGCAGCAGCACGTGCTCTGAACTGCTGAGTCCCTTTTCCAGACTCCCCCCCGCCATCCCCCCACCCCCATCAGGTTATTTGATTGGCTTCTGTGAAGAAATGATAGTATTATTAATGTACATTTGCTGGTGACTGAAAACTGAAGGGTTGAATAAGTGACTGTGGAGCAATTAAACTTTAAGGATAAGAGAGCCAAACAGGGTCCTTTTCACCGTGCTCATGGGAAGTCTGGTTTAAGCACCAGTGCTCCTTCCCCACCCCCGTTTTGGAAACAGGACTTTTCTTTCTTTTTTTAATTTTTATTTCTGAAATTTTAATTAATATACTCAGATTACATCTCAATTGTTTTCCCTTTCACTTGTATCCACCAGTTCCTCCCTCTCTCCTGCTTTCACCCTATTCCCCTCCCCTACGTCTATGAGAGAGGGGGACCTCCTCCCCCACTATATGGTCATAGGCTATCAAGTCTCATCTTGGTAGCCTGCTTATTCTTTCTCTGAGTGCCATCAGGCCTCCCCACCAAGGGGAAGTGGTCAAATATGGGGCACCAGAGTTCATGTCAGAGTCAGTCCTCGCTCTCCACGTAACTGTGGAGAATGTCTGAAAACAGGACTTTTCTATCTAGCCTTGGCTGTCCTAGAGCTAGGTCGGTAGACTAGGCTTGCCTCTTCCTCCTAAGTGCTGGGGTTAAAGCATGCACGCCCACCCCTTGCAGCTCCGTTGTTTTTATTTATAGATTTTTTTTGACAGCATGTGATTTTTAAACTTGTAATTATCTTTTTGCTTTTCCTTTAAAAATAACAGTTTTCACTTAGACATCATTCACAGGCTTTTTGAAATGGTGGTCTTGTTGGAGAAAGCTTGCAGTCCGTCATAAGGTCAGCCACAGAACTTAATATTATTCAGAAAGCTTATATTAATGCCTAGGAAAGTTATCAAAACACTTTAACCAAGCCAGACCTAGGAGGGGCGCTGGTTGGTCCTTTAGTACCGATGTCACAGGAGCTAATAACCACACACCTCTCAGATGGCAAGTGGATGTCAGAGGACCGAATTTCCCCACCCACACTTTTTGTTCGGAACACTCAGCTGTGTGCAGGTGGCTGCTTTGTGTTATCTGCAAAGGTTGAATGTCCCTTATCTGAAGGGCTTGGACTGGGGATGACTCAGGTTTTGGGGATGTTTGTGTGTATTGTTTTTTTTTTTTTTAAAGATTTATTTATTTATTATTATGTATACAGCGCTCTGCCTGCATGTACATCTGCAGGCAGAGGAGGACATCAGATCACATTATGGATGGTTGTGAGCCACCATGTGGTTGCTGGGAATTGAACTCATGACCTCTGGAAGAGCAGACAGTGCTCTTAACCGCTGAGCCATCTCTCCAGCCCCTTGTATTGTTAACTTATTGTTAAGAAGTCTTAGGTATGAAACTCAAATCTGAACATAAAATTTATTTATACATCATATGATCTTCATACTTGTAGCTGAAGGTAGTATTATACTGTATTTTGATTATATCCATGTTTTGTCTGTGACCCATTACATGGGTCAGATGTGGGATTTTTTTTTTTTTTTGGTGGGGGAAACAACATGATGTTGGTGTTCTGAATGTTTTGGATTTTGGAGTTCTTTGCATCAAGTCTCAGAGATGATGATACCCAGCCTGCAATATTCCTGGTCTTATTTTAGTTTATTTAGATAGGATCTCATGTAGCCTAGGCTGGCCACAAATGCACTGCTCAGCCAAGGACGATCTTGGACTGCTGATCTTGTTTCCCTCCCTCCCTGGTGCTGGGGTCACGTGCCACCGCACTGTGCTTATGTGCTGCTGGCGACTGAACTTGGGGCTTCAGACATGCAGGGCACGTGTCCCGCAGACTGGGCTATGTCCCATCCCTGCCTCGGCGTTATTGCTTTTCTCCAAAGTAGATGCTGTCCCTCCCAGTTTCTCCCCACAAGGAGCAATAGCTGTCTCTTTGGCCTCAACCTGCTGGAACTTTAATACCTTTAATACAGGACTAATGAGAGTCATTACGTCCCCATCTGAGACTTGGCAGCATTTCTTTTGTTTTTCAGACTGTTTACTCGATGGCCCCGTTCCCTTTCCCACAGCTGGCAGAGCTGAGGGAAAAGTACACCTACAACATTACACCATTCCCAGCCACAGTCAGGCCCACTTCAGTTTCCGGGTAAGCCTTTTGTTTTGTTGTGCTTTGTCTTTGTTTTTGTTTTACGTGATGGAAGATGCAATATCTTGAGTTGTTATTGTAAAACTGATACTTATTAAGCCTTCTAATATATGCAAACTAACTTGGTACTTAGAATCTGAATGACTCTCTTCCAGAGGTTTGTAGACTTAGATTTAAGAGAGCTTTCCAAAGTGTGCTTTCCAAACAAGTTGGGCTATGGACTGAAGGGCAAGGGAACAAACCTGCAACTTATTTAAAGCTGTCATGTATTCTAAGCACTTAGCTCAGGTATATGAGTCTCTGTACCGATCGCTGCCCACAGCAAAAAAAGGAACTTCTCTGATCATGGTTGAGCGCAGCACATGTCTGTAGCCATAAACAATCATTAGAAAGCGGTTCTACAATGTGACCATTTAACAAAACAACAGTGGTAGCTCCCCCGACCCCTCAGGGCCTGTGACTTCCCCAGCCATAGGCTTTGCCCAGGTTTACAGGACCAGGCACGCATTCCCTCCTGTGAAACAGGTTTCAAATCCAATCAGAAAGTAGTTGGTTACTCCTGTAACCGTGAAGCCACTTTTATCTTGCGACAGTTTGGTATTGTAGCATGCCAGGTCCATCACTGGATAAGGTCATTGTTGAAGACAGATTCTTTTTTATATTATTTATTAGAGGTTACTTAGGCTATGTGACAATCTGGTGGTACTTTCCCCAAATACAGATGTGTGTATCCTTTCATTATATCGCATTTCCCCCATAGGTTTATTTTTATATATGCAAAACACATTGTAATTGTTATTCTCGTATAATACTGGAAACTTCTCAGGTGGCATCCTTAGCAGCCTAGATCATCAGCATGGGCTGTGTGGATTTAACACAGCTGTGAAGAAGGCCAAGGACGCTCTACCCGACTATTGAAATATTTTATGTGATTAAAGGCGTAGTACAGGGGGATATGTACATATTCTCAGACTTATATAAAACTACAGTTATGTCTACTTATCTATGGATAACTAGAGAATAGAAAAGAAACTGGTAAGACAGTTGACCTATGACAATTAGATGGGGCAAGAACTGGGAAAAACTGGCAGAAAACAGGAAACTTACAAATCTCTCTCTCCCTCTCTCCCTCTCTCCCTCTTTGTCTGGCTCTGTGTCTCTGTCTCTCTCTCATACACACACACACATACACACACACATACACACACACACACACACACACACACACACTTAATCCTGTGATGCTATTCCTTTAAAAAATTGTTACTTTCAGTATTTTTTTTTCCTTTATGTCTTCCAAGGCGACACAGCAAAGCCAGAGATAGTGATGAGGAGAATGACCCAGATGACGAGGATGCTGTTGCTAGTGCCGTGGGCTGCCTTGGACCTTTCAGTGGGCTCCTGGCCCCTGAGCTGCAGAAGTACCAAAAGCAGATGAAAGGTACAGAGGGGCCCTCCTTCAGGTCACGCCAGAGTGCTGGTTCACTCAAATGAGGGCTTTACTACAGAGTCCTGGGGCTTGCCTAAGTGACTCTGACTGGCTACCGCCATTCATGGCCTTTGTGACATCTTCCCTAAGGAGTTATTTATTTTGGCAGGGTCTGTCTGTATCTCATGGCACACATAGTGCCCCTTTCATTTCCTTTGTGGTAACTCTTGCTTCTGCTTGTTCATCTTCAGCTTTGGTTGCTTGCTTCCTTAGTAGCCTAGTGCATCCTTCTGGGGTCCGAATCACTTCATTACAGACTGGCTCTCTTCTACATTAGGGCTGTGTATTTTAATTTCTTGATGACAAGAAACATCACAAGACACTGCTGGAATCCACCCTTAGCCTTGGGTTCCTTCTGCTTGGAACAGTTCTTTCTTCCAGAGCAGCAGAGCGAGTTTGCCTCTGCCTCTACCTGGCCTCTCTCAAGGCCCTGAGGACCGCTCTCACATCTCCTAAGGCTGTCTTAGAGACCCGTGTTTGAACCACCTGCCTGCCTGCCTGCCTAGTCTCTCTCTTTCATACTGGGAACTGAACCTAGGGCCTCACACAAGCTAGCGAAGTGCTCGTCCACTGAGCTCTGTGGCCAGCCCTCTTAGAGAGGGCATTTCTTGTATGATAGGATTCTAGACCTTTCAATATTCTACGAACCCACCCTAGATGTGCTATATCTGGGTGTTGTCTCTCTCAGTCGATGTCTCTCTGGATCAATGGGCAGACTTTATTTCCCTCACAGAAGTGGCTTCCAGTGGACTGTATAGTACAGTCTAATGAGCTTTTAGAAGCAGCTGGTAGTTGTCCCACTGGATCTTTCCGGTCTTGGGTGGCGGCTCTGTCTTAGAATATTTATTTCTTCTAGTTGAGAGGCCGGTTCTTTTGTCCAAAAAGGCCAGAAACACTCATTAAGTGACAGACACATAGGCTCCTCCGTGTTATCTTTGTCACCTGACAACTTAACTGTCTTGGGATTATTGAGCTGTCTTGTCACTTCTTTTGTTTATTATTAAAAAGGTAGAAGTGGTGGCTGCTGGCATTGCTTTGTGGTTGTGATAGTTGTGAGCGTTTCACCCAAGCCTGGATTCATTTGGAGATTGGTTGAAGCAATCTTTGTCTTAGTTATTTTTCTATTGCTCTGAAAAGACACCATGACCAGGGCAGCTTATAGAAGAAAGAATTTATTTGGGGCTTACAGTTCCAGAGAGTGGAGTCTATGGCTGTCATGGCAGGCAACATGGCGACTGGCAGGCAGGCAACGTGCTGGAGCAGTAGCTAAGAGCTTTCCCCATGAGACAATCTCAGGCAGAGAAAACATGTAGGAAGTGATGAGTTTTTTGAAAGCTCAAAGCCCACCACCGGTGACACACCTTCTCCAACCGGCCGTACTTCCTAATCCTTCAGAAATAGCTCTGCCAGATGGGGACCAATTATTCAAGCCTGTGGGGCATTTCCATCCAAATCAGCACAGTCTCATTCATCCTGGGTTTTACTTCTCCCTGTCAAGCACTGGGATTGAAGCGTGTACTACCATGCTGGCTGTATGTGGTACTAAGGATTGACCCAAGGGCTTTGTGCATGCCGGGCAAACACTGAGCCGACTGAGCTACATGCATTTTGAGTTTTAGTTTGTTTAAAGACTGGGTTTGTGGATAGAAGTTCATTGAATTGTATAGACTTTGAGTCTGGTTAATTCTGGTGTATGATGTTTTATTTATTTGCAATTTTTAAAGTAGTAAAGTATACAGAATTTTAAAAAAAAGTTTTCCTGGGGGAAAAAGGCTGCTTTGTGTGTACATCTATGATATATACTCTTCTCTCAAAACAACCTTTGGAAATCTGAGCCCAACAAGATTCCTCTTCTCCTCCCTTTCTTGTCTGAATTTCAGCTTTTTGGTTTTTAGAGATGGGATCAATTATTAGTGTTAGAAAGTTTTGTAAATCTATCATTACTATGATATGTAACTTTTTATTGGCCCTTTTTATTTTTAAAACATTTACTCGTGTGTATGTGTGTGTGTGTGTGTGTGTGTGTGTACCCATGAACATATGTGTGTGGATGCTCTGTACCTGCAGAGGCCAGAAGAGGGTTGTCAGGTCACCCAGAGCTGGAGCTACAGTATTTGTGTGTCGCTGAGCCATATTCATGGGTTCTGAGGTCTGAACTCTGGTCCTTGTAGTCTCACGGCAAGTACTCCTGTTAGAAGAGCGATTTCAGTAACAGATGAAGTAAATTTACAAGATGCCCAGATTTTCCCTGGAGACAGTTCCTGCACATAGCAGCATAGCTGAAGCCCCTGCCTTTCTTTCATTGGTTCCCAGGCGGTTTTATGGTTTGCTTTTGGAGAACTCTGGTTTTGCTCCTGTCGTTTAGGCAGCCTGTGGGTGTGCACACTCAGCAGGGCACAGGTTTCTCTTTTGAAGACATGACCTCGATTTTACCGAAGGGACAGTTCTGGTAGCTGTCACAGAGCCAGGATCCATAGAAAATATAACATCTGTGACGGACAACCAGAAAATGCTTGTTAAATGTGCAAAAGGATTTGTTTCTCTTGGCACAGCAATCCAAAGTCTTATACACTTATAAAATACATTATTATATTTAAAAAAATTGATGAAAACATACTTGTAAAGTCCACAAATGGTTAATCCCTTATACATTCCTGCGTGGATGTGAGAATGTCCACAGCACAGTGATTATCACAGGAACTCTGGGCACTGCATTTTTCTGAGGGATTTTTAGAAAGTAGCATTGATTTTTACCTGGGGAGATAGTTGATCTTCTGTCTACATCATGAAGAAAATGCCCACGAAATCAGTGGGCCACTGAGCTCATTCCAGACCCACAGGCTAACTAGGAAATGCAGGAGCAAACCGAAGCATGTGCTAGGTAAATTCCAGAGGGTGGTGGTTTTCTGGTTTCAAATTTCTTGGCGGTTAAAGCACTACCCTGGATGTAGGGTAATTTGTTCCCTTCTGCTCGGATGGAGTCCCCTCCACTGACCTTGTGTCCCTTTCCTGAGTGTAGAAGCGAGTGAGGAACAGACCTTGAGGTCAAACAACATTGCCGAGCTGACCCCGGGAGCGATCAATTCCTGTCGAAGCGAATACCACGCGGCGTTCAACAGTATGATGATGGAGCGGATGACCACGGACATCAATGCCCTGAAGCGGCAGTACTCCCGGATTAAAAAGAAACAGCAGCAGCAGGTCCACCAGGTGTACATAAGGGCAGGTAATGGCTTCTTCCATCCCAGAGTATGCAGTGACGCTAGGCTGGCCTCAGAATCACATTGCTGTGGCCAAGTAAGGGGTTGCTTTGTCTCACATGGTGGCTCACACACAGTCCGTTGTGAAGGCAAAGTGAAGTGGTTAGAGCAGCTGTAGTGGGGCAGGCGGCAGTCACGCCGAGGCGGCGGTCAGGGAGCAGGGAAGGCAGAAATAAAGTGCCTGCACTCAGTTTGCTTTCTTCCTCTGCTTTTGTCCAGTTCAAGACCCCAGCCCGAGGGATGGTTCTGCACACGTTCAGGATGGGTCTCCTCTCCTTAGGGAACCCCTCTATGGACACCTTCACGGTCCTGCCTGGAGCTGTGTCTCCCTGCTGACTCCAAATCTAGTTGACTATAAAGACATCACAATCTCATACTCGCATCCATAGAGCTGGCTGGTGTCAGATAGTAACACATTTAGAAACTCATTTTCAACTTTACTTTTATCAGGGTCTAAAGAAGAAAAGGACCTTGGGTTCTTTTTAGGTCCCAAGGAACAGGCTGTGGATGGTATAATAACCCTTTATTACTATGCGTGCTTGCTCACTGAGAGGGTTTTACAAATGATGAAAATGTTGCCGAGCTATGCAATCCTTGGACTTGAGAAATTTTAGAAACTCAAACTCATGGCATAGAGTGTACAAATGCTTTTGTACAGGCCCGATGACCTGAGTTCTAGTCCTCAGATACTATAGGGGAATGACTCACAAACTGTCCTCTGGCCTCCTCGCGTGTGCAGTGGTCCACATATGCCTGTGCTCATGTGAATGTGCACACGCAAACGGATAAGCCAGCAGAAATGTAAGCATTTGTAAATGGAATTTAGCCATCTGTGCATTCATAAATAAAGTCGGGTAGTAATTTAACAGATACTATGATCAGGGAAGAGGGGGGCGGGAAGAACGAAATCTCGTGTCTCACCAATGAGCGAGTCCCCCGTGTCCCGGGAGTGCACTGAGAGAACAGTGGTTATTTGGTTTAAAAAAAAAAAAAAAAAACCAAAAACAACCTCTTTTCCAAGGATTGCCGAACTTCTTCTTCCCTTTATAATCTCCTGAATCACAGCAAACAATCCACCTTGCTGTCTAATAAGTGCTGATTTGGGAGTGGGTCTCCTGTTCTTAGTGAGAGTGTTGCTGGCCAGAGTTCATAGAGACAAGCATTGGCATATGGCTTCTGAGCATGTGACTGAACTTGGACGAAAACTGAATTCACCATCGGGGGTGGGGGGGGGGGGGGGGGAAACCAACCAAAACCCAAAAAAAAAAAAAAAAAAAAAAAAAAAAACCCAAAAAGAGAAGTCTTGAAGGATCTTACTCCACTTCTGTATGGGGCATGGACTTTGAGTAGGAAGGTTTTAGAGGATGAGATTAGCTATGTGAGTTATCTTTAACTCACAGCAAAATACCTCAGACTCTGAGAAAGGAAGAGGGTGGTGCAGATAGTACCAGATTCCCAGGGAGGGGCGGGGTGGACAAATGTCAAGTTCTTTAAGACCTGAGAACTTGTGCTTACTTGGGAAAATGAGGAGAGATGTTATTTGCAGAGACCAGGCTGGAGAGCACCGTGTGAGTAATGAGGGAGGAATTCAGGGACAGCAGTAAAGATTTGGATAGATCACTGAAAGTACTGAATGAGGGCAAAGGACGAAAGGTTGTTGGCTGACATCAAGGTCCCGATAAAACAGGAAGTCATGGACTTGAAGACGGCTAGGATTCAGAAAAGGAAACGCGGGTCTTGGATGTGGGGCCAGAGCTTCTCAGGGATTGTGACAAAGGGATTGGAATGCTGGGATGCATGGCTGTGAGTGCGGCTGTGGTTCGTTCAACTGAGCGCCACACAGCTGAAACATTTGGTATGTGAATTAAGGATAGATGCAGGGGCTATGAGAAGCTAGAACAGCCAGGAGGCAGGAGTCTACCCAGCAATATCTAGTTTGGGGGCCTGAGAATTTGAAGAGTCAAAGAAGAATATAAAGGTGTGCGTGCGTGCGTGCGTGCGTGCGTGCGTGCGTGCGTGCGTGCGTG
>OU015756.1:13088262-13106704 GCA_907169655.1 Acomys percivali
GTGCGTGCGTGCGTGCGTGCGTGCGTGCGTGCGTGCGTGCGTGCGTGCGTGCGGTGAGGTTTAGGATGGAACAGCGCATGTAGAGGAACTGTGGGGCAATGGGCAGGTCAGGCCTCAAGAGCAGCAAATTAGCTGAGGGAGGATGGTGACATGGGTAAATGTTTTCAGGTAGACTGAGGTGTGACCTGAGGTGGACAATGACAGTTGAGTCGGGTGGGGGTAGGGGTGGAGGGTGGTGGAAGTCAGCTAGATGGCACAGACATCAGGGAGGAAGAGAACTCTGCAAAGATGGAGGGCCTTCTCCACAGTGCTTCTGGCCATTGCCCTCGTTTCTGGGGTCCCCTGGTGTTAAATGCCACACCATAAATAGGAATCCGGTCACAGCCCGAGGAGGAGGCCAGCAAGGCCGTCGTCGTCGGTCCCCAGAACATGGCTCTTCTGGTTCTCTGGGCTTCCAAAGCCACTGAGCAGAGGGAGCAGTGTTCATACTCAGGGCCAGACCCTGGCACAGAGAGACCCCGCTGCTGTGTTTACAACCCCGAGCCTCGCCTTCCAGACCGTGGGGCGTGCTCTTTTCCTACCTCAGAACCAGCGCCTCAAAACTCACGTCTTTAGAGTTTACTGTATTGTTCTTCAAAAATGTCAACGATTTTCTAGATAGCCTGGCCTCTTAAGTTGGCTTTTCAGAGATTAAAAACTCCGTAAAAATCACCAGGGAATCTGGGCTTTCCTTAGAAACGCACGCAGGTCGTCAGAGTCCCTGTGCCTTTCCAGGTCTGTGTTATTGACCGTCACCGAGAGAAGCAGTCTGAGGGAGGAAGGGTTGACTTCCGTTTGTGGGTCCCGAGGCTTCCGGCTGTGTTGGTTGCTCCGTCACCACGGCCTGAGGTAGTGAAGAGGAGGAGAGTAACAGGAGGCCGTGGTAGAGAAAGCTGCTCACGGCACCACAGCCACGAACTAGAGCCAGAGGGAAAGAGACTGCGGACAAGATCCGTCAGTGGCATGTCCCCTGTGACCCACTTCTACAGTTTCTTTCTTTATTTTTTTTTCAGTATTTTTTTTATATTTATTTATTTTTAATTAATTTATTCTTGTTACATCTCTATGGTTATCCCATCCCTTGTATCCTCCCATTCTCCCCTCCCTCCCATTTTCCCCTTATTCCCCTCCCCTATGACTGTTCCTCAGAGGGATTACCTCCCCCTGTATATGCTCATAGGGTATCAAGTCTCTTCTCAGTGACCTGCTGTCCTTCCTCTGAGTGCCACTAGGTCTCCCCCGCCAGGGGACATAGTCAAATGTGAGGCACCAGAGTACTTGAGAAAGTCAAATCCCTCTCTCCACTCAAGTGTGGAGACTGTCCTGTCCATGGGCTAGATCAGGGTAGGGTTTAAATTTTACCGCCTGTATTGTCCTTGGCTAGGGCCTTAGTTTGAGCGGGACCCCATGACCCAAATCTGCCTATCATAATGTTCTACTTGTAGGTTTCTAGGACCCACTGGATCCTTCTACATTGCTATTCTCCCATTGTTCTCTCATCTAGAGTCCCAACTTCTACAGTTTCAACTACCTCCAAATAGTAGCTGCAGTTGTAACTTCTCTGAGGGACAGTTATCGTCAGGTCAATGTCATGATGATGCAGCCAGTGATTGGCTCTACCAGTGGTGGACCAAACCTTCCATCCAGAAGCCTTTTGGGGAAATACACCCCACCCGAACGGCAACACACCCCTATCCTTCAGCGTTCTAGTCTCTAAAGAGGAGGGACTAGGTGCTAGGGTTTGGTTCAGTTTTTACTGTCCTCAGTCACATGGTTCTGCCAGCACCTCTATGGGGAAAAGATTCGGGGAGGAGCTCCGCGAGATTGCTGTTAAGACAGGTGAGTTTCTGTTCAGTGCGTTTCACTCAAGACTTTCAAACCTTTCTTTCAGACAAAGGGCCGGTGACCACCATCCTCCCATCTCAGGCAAACAGTTCTCCAGTGATAAATCACCTTCTTCTAGGGAAAAAGATGAAAATTACAAACAGAGCCTCCAAGAATGCAGTCATCCATATCCCTGGCCACACAGGAGGCAAAATATCTCCTGTCCCCTATGAAGACCTTAAGACAAAGCTCAACTCGCCTTGGCGGGCTCATATCCGAGTCCACAAAAAGACCATGCCGAGGACGAAGAGTCATCCGGGCTGTGGGGACACTGTAGGGCTGATAGAAGAACAGAGTGAAGGCGGTAAGGCCAGCAGCCTCGGGGCGGCTGAGGAGTGTTCCTCTGGTTGTGGGCCAGCGCCTCACGGTGAGGGCAGCGGCCACGATGGTGGCACGCCTAGGACAATCGAAGGGCAATCTCCAGAGCCGGTATTTGGCGATGCTGATGTCGATGTGTCTGCAGTTCAGGTGAAACTAGAAGCTTTGGAACTGAACCAAAGGAATGCCGCCGCCGAAACTGAGTCCAAGGTGTCCCTTCCCTGCCAGCGGCACGCCCCGCAGTTAGCCGATGCCCTTGGAGAAACCCAGACTGCCAGCAAACCTCCCTCAGGCGGCAACTCAAAAACCCCCATCTTCAGCCCCTTTCCCAGTGTCAAGCCACTGCGAAAATCAGCCACGGCCAGGAATTTGGGGTTATATGGCCCTACAGAACGAACCCCAACCATGCACTTCCCTCAGATGAGCAGGGGCTTCAGCAAATCCGGCGTCGGGAGCAGCAGCACCAAGAAGCGATGACGTCTCCCCGCCGCTCAGCGTCTAGACTCACGTGGCACGGTGGCGTAAGCGCGCCGGCCACACCCTTCCTGCTTCATTTGTACGGTGAAAACGAACCAAGAGGTTCAGAGCTGAACACCAACAGCCCCAGCCAAATGGGAACTGCAAGTTTCATGGCGGGAACCAGACTCGGGACCTTTTCCTAGCCACTGGGTAACTGGTAGAGCGGATTCTTGTGACTAAATAAATTTTGTGCTTCTCAAGTGTGGAGTTTCCCCAATTTCCCTTGTGAGCTCTTCAGAAAAGACAACATGTAGACTGTACATGTAAGCGGCTCTTCTGGCCTCTCAGGGCCCTTTGGGATCCCTGAAAGAACACATTCCCCTCGCCTTTCTGTCCTCTGGACATCCCTAACCCTCAAGCATGAATGAACACACCAGCTTGCTAGAACAAAACCTGTAGAAAGTAAGTTTCTTAGTTGCAGAAAATTTCCTGATGTTCCTCGTTCTGCCTTGTTGATGAGGAGGGGTGTGTGTGTGTGTGTGTGTGTGTGTGTGTGTTCAAATTGTTTTTTTTTTTTTTTTTCTAATGCTAAAGCATAGCAGAAAAGTCAAGATAGCCTTTCTTTAACTTTCTCTTTCTACTGGTGAAAAGAAAACCTTTAAGTCTGTTGACGTTGAGGTGAATAACCAAATTAAAGCTCATATGCAGACACGCATGCGGGGTGTGCATTAAGCGACCACACCGACGAGCTGCTTGCTGACTCTCACCTTGCCAGAGGCTCATTTTCTTCCCTCACGGACTCATGGGCTCTGTGTGGAACATGTGCATCCCTGAACGTGGTTCCTGTATGCTTCGGCCCTCTCCGCTGCAGATGCACAGCGCCTTGCTCAAAGCCGGAACACAGCACCCTTGACTCTGTTCCTTGAATTTTGTATTTTTCGGGTTGAACACTGCCTTTCTCTGGAGAAGGCCCTAGCTCTTTCCTCACCTTTTCTCTTGTTCCTCTCTTAACCCTGGTCCCAGCAGGTGAGAGAGAGAGAGAGAGAGGGAGCATCTCACGTTTCCACTATGCAGTTGGGAGCTCCTAGCCACACAGATTAAACGGCACTTCGGGCACTGAAGGTAAAAACTCCAATGTTTCATAGGAACCAACCATGTCTCTTCTAGTACGATAAGCTGGCTTAGTGCTCTCTGTCCACGGGCACGGGCTCCAAGACTAGGAGCCAAGGCCAGGAAGCCATTCAGTACGCAGCCTCCTGACTCCAAGACTCTTTCTCTAGACAGCATAGCTCCTGGAGTGGTGTTTACCAGGTGAGCTGTGGAACCTCCTTCTCCTCTTCCTCCTCATGGAGATTTAGTTCCTTTTCAGAAAGCTTTATGCACCTACCCTTTAGCCGAACGAAGGGCTCTCCATTTAGTCGACACCATCATTAGCAGAATGCAGTGACACCATCTCTCTGCCGTTGGTGTAGAGTGACGTCATCTCTCAAAGCCATTGGCGGTTCTTGAGGGAATACCGGTGACGCCATCCATGTTAATCGGAGGGAGTTGGTTTGTTAACCCTGAAGCCTAGTTTCAGAGAGGGCTTTTTATAATGAGAAGTACTCATTAAAAAAAAAAAAGAGCGGAGTTGTATGGTCTTTTTCTTTGAATGAGAAACCCCTACAGTAATCATGTGTTTTATTCCCCCACATGGTGTTTATACCCCAAATGGCCTGAAGACAGAATAGCTAATAAGCTGTTGCAGTTTGGGCCTGGGGTTCTATCTGAAGTTAGTTGGTGGCTTCTTAACAGGCAGCTGTGTCCTTTCTCTGCCTATTGGGAAGGGTGTGTGTGGGAGGGTGGGCTTACCTTGCATACCACCGCCAGGTGATGGGACCCCACTGTTCTCCAAAGTTAAGCACAAGAGTCTTTTATCTGCTAAGCTTCAGATAACAACTGGCCCCCTCATTATCATCATCTTTTTTGATCATCCCAGTTAAGCCCTGCCCACCCCCCCATGTCTGACTTGAACTTGAAAGTCTCTCTCCACCAGGCTCCCTGGTTTCCTGAGGTTCAGGGTGTTTGGAGGGAGGAGGAGGGTGATCAGGTGGGGCTTGTCTACCAACTGTTCCCTCAGTATGTCTCCTCGCTTATGTCTTGATGAAGACAGATGAGACAGCACAGGGTATGGGGCGAGTATTGGTTGAATGGATAGTTGAAAGGAAAATTGTCTTTGCAGTTAAAAGTGACCCATGTTAACTTAGGAAACTCAACAGATCCCTGTTAAAGCTCTCTGTACTGATAATGTGCATGCGCCGTACCAAGTAATCACAGTGCGAACCGGCCCACTTCTAAGTCTTGCGTCTTAGAACAAGAACTCTGTAACAGCGTCGCCACCACAGCATGTACAAAGGGCGGCGTCTGTATGGACTCTGTATGCAAACACCGGAAGAACTTAACAGTTGCCGTTTACTTCTGAGTCTGCCTGTACCCTCTCAGCCCTTTTCTGGAAGTCAGCTGCACCCTCCCTTCCCCTCTTTAAACAGACCTAGATCTAAACCTAGTTTGTAATGTCGACCTATGGCTGTAACTGTTTGGAGCAGCGTTCTCCGTCTCTCTCTTTTGTCTCGTACGGATCACAAAGGCATATGCATAAAGATCCTCACTGTTTTAGTGGTCGTGTGGTTTTTCTATCTGGATGCGTGCACAACACATGGCCATGGCGTTCTTTTTTTCCCCCAACCGTTTCTCAACACTTTCTCTTCTACATCCCACTTGGTCACAGGAATCGGAGTCAGCTCTATAAACTCCGTTTGTGCTGTCCTTACCATTGGGTGCAGGGTGCCCTGTTGCTCGTCCAGAACCGGGCACAAGAGGAGGTTCTTGACTAGGAGCGAGCAGAGGGAGGAAAGCGGGGGGTGGGGTTGGCGGGGGAGAGAACATGTGTACATGGTGTACATCTAAATTGACTTTTAGAACTCCCATTTTATGTTATTTACTAAAAGAGAACAATAATAATACGAACTTGCTTCTCGGTCTTTTGAGAACTCTGCGCGACCCGAGAGCTAGGATCAAGTGTCCAGCCGCTGCCACCTTTCCACATACATTCTGACGTCATTTCCAAACTACTGTCTTTGCCACCTACAGCAGTCACCTGGGGCAGCGTTTCAGATACATTTTTTTTCTTTCTTTTTCTTTTTTTCCTAGTTGGAAGAGCAGCATGTTTTAAAAACAAAACACAACTATTGGTCTATATTCAGGCATTGGTCTTTTCAGTAAGTGTGAGGAGGTGCCTGCGTGCGTGCGTACCTGCCTGCGTGCGTGGGTAGATATAGGGGCTTTCACGTGGTTTCCAGAGATTGAACTCAGGCCACCAGGCTTGAACAAGTCAGATTTAGAAACTGTAGGAATCGTTGAAAATGGGTGGTGGGGTGGTGGGGTGGAGGGTGGAGGAGGGGCAGCAGGGGTTTGACCAGATGGGAGGGAGCACAGTGGCCCAAGGAATGTTGCAATGGAAACTTCCGTTTCCCGTGAAGTTTCCCGTGGGAGATGGCTGGTTAAAGTCAGCAAGGTCTGTGCTTGGGTGGGATGTGTTACTGGCCGATGGCTCGCTGATAAAACGGCCTGTGCTCACCGTGCTGGGGAGTGGATGGAGCTGTAGCTGTAGCATCGGATCCCGTGTAGTTCCTTTCCACCTCAGGACACGGAGCACAAACTGGGTGGCATCCGCAACAGACATTCTTTTCTCATAGTTTTGGAGCTCTGGGGTGCGTTAGGGCTTTATTGCCATGAAAAGACACCATGGCGGTGGCAACTCTGTTTGATTCGGTTTTTTGAGATGGGGTTTCTCTGTGTAACAGCCCTAGCTGTCTTGGAACTCTCTTTGTAGACCAGGCTAGCCTCGAACTCACAGAGATCCACTTGCCTCTGCCTCCCAAGTGCTGGGATTACAGGCAGGCGCCACCACACCCAGCCAACCGTGGCAACGCTTATAAACGAAAACATTTAATTGGGGCTGGATCACAGGTTCAGAAGTTCAGTTCACTATTATCATGGCTGGAAGTGTGCCAGTGTGCAGGCAGACTTGGTGCCAGAGTTGGAACTGAGAGTTCTTACCTTGATCCATAGGCAGCAGCAGGAGACTGTGTGCCACACTGGGCATAGCTTGAGCATATAAGAACTCCATGCTTGCCTCTGCAGTGACACACTTCCTTCAACAAGAGCACATCTCCGAATAGTGGCACTCCCTGTGACCAAGCTTCAAGCACATGAACCTATGGGGGGGGGGGGAGAGGCAGACCTATTCAAACCACCAAGGAGGGGTTGGAGGTCCAAGGTCAAGGTGTTGGCAGATTTGGTGTCCAGTGAAGAAGTTTGTAGGTGAACAGGTGTGTGTGTGTGTGTGTGTGTGTGTGTGTGTGTGTGTGTGTGTGTGTTTGGTACTGTTGTGCTCACTCATATTTCTATCATATTGCTGCCAGGTTGATCTTTAGAAAATTAAAGAGTTAACAGGCCCATCTTTCTGTGATTCGGATTATCTGGAGGATTAAAAGTAAAAATCGTTAGCATGATCCAGACCATCAATGAGTCTCTAATTTGTTTCCTCCTCATCTTTTTCGTTTGTTGACATTCTTGACCTGGCACCTCTAGAACTATTGACTGCTTTTTTTTTTGGGCTCATGTGCATCGGGCATTATTCCAGCTTTAGCACACATGCAAGGACACGAGCCCCACAAGGAATACTTGAGGCCTAGGCATCGCTGTTCCAGATAATGAAGTGAGGCGGTTACATGGCGTGACCATTGCTGCCTGGCTGGCAAATCGCAGAATCTGGGCTGTCTGACATGAGGGAGGCCTGGTCGTCTCCTTTCCTAGCTGCCTGGGAAGTAGGGGGCATTAACTAGTTTTGTGTTATTGTGACGATTACCTGAAATAATCAAAAGGAGGTAGTTTATCTAGGCCCATGCTTCCAGAACCTTCTGTTGATGGTCGATCGGCCGTTGTGGTTTGGGGTATGTGTCAAGATGACAGTGGTAGCGAGAGCAAAGTCACTCACCTCATAGCCAGAGATGAAAAAAAAAAAAAAAAAAAGGAGAAGACAGAAGCCTACAGCTCCTTCAAGGGCACAGCCCAAAGACCTGGAGACCTTCTACTAGGCCCCTTTGAACGTTTCCACCTCTTCTCAAATAGCAGGAGGGTGGAGACCAAGCTTTTAACACACAGGCTTCCGGAAACATCGACTATGTGAGCTACAGCAGTCCAACAGGACTTGAAGCCCTCAACACCATCGCTCCTCCACGCACGCAGATCCTAGACCACCTGCTTGCTCCAGTTTTGCACGAGGAACACCCACACATTCTTGTGGTCTTGCCACACACATTAGTGCTGTCAGCAATCTATGCCACGTCCTCCTAAGACCAAGGGCAAGTTGTTTAAGGTTTGGGGTCTTCAATTTCCATATCTGTATACTAACAGCCTCGGGGTTCACATTGACTGTTGTCAGAGGCTATCCTTGGTGACTAGAATTGACTCCTTCCTTTGGTAACAAAGGTCTGGGGTTTGCCTGCTGAGCTACCCCCAACCCCCCCCCCCCCCAGTCTATACACTTCTGGTGAGCCTGAAGGCCCCTGGAGTGCAAGGCCTGAGGTGACCCTCTCAGCATCCCCTGTCACCTTGACTGAGCTTTAGCTCATATATGAGCACAGAACCTCAATTCCGGGCTTCCTCCTTTGAATTTCCAGGGAAGTGGACTTGCTTTGCTCCACTGGATTTGAACTCGGAAAGGAAAAGGCCTAAGAAGTGCTGTTGGTAGCTGTCTTGTCACCATGAGGGGGATAGCTTGTTGGCGGAGACAACACAGGCTCTTTCCAAGTCACCTGAAGGAGGGATGTTCAGCCCACCGAAGGGAGTCGTTCAGTCCTCTAACACGGAACCTCGTGAGCCAGTTCTCATCAAGTGCTGGCACAAGTTTTGTTTTTGATGGCGTCCACAAACAACTTGACGATGTGTCACAAATAATAAAATCTTTTCTACATTTTGGTCCCGACTTAGTCATCTTTCCTCAGAAAAGCAAATGATGTCACCATAGTCAGAATCAACAGTTTTAAGGAATTCTTGGAATCAGTAGTGATTTAATCCCGTGGCGCTTATGAAGTGCAGTCTTGACTAGTCACACAACGCTGTTTATTTATTTTTATTTTTATTATTTTATTTTTATTTTTATTAACGCTTCTGGGCACAATTTCTGTATATTTCATGTAAGGATCTACATTCTGGAAAGGAATCTTGGTTGTGCGTCAAATACCAGGTGAATAAGCGTAGAGGTAACCTAAGTTCTAGGCTGAAGTGCTCAGTAAATTCCAGCTGGAGCGTGTTAATGGCTATCTGCTTCCCAGTCAACTTCCCACCAGCTGAGTCTACTTGAAAGGAAAGAAGGCTTTTTGGGTTTCTATCAATGGCGCTGGCAGACATGCAATTGATCAATCTGACCACTAGATGCCGCTGTTGCTTCACGTGAACATTGCCAGATGCCACAGTGCGAGGGCTGTCGTGGGCGCTTCCCTCTGCCCTGCAGGTTACAAGGCTGGCTCCTTTGTTTCTTCCATGCCCACGTGCCCATCTTGTTCATTTACAAACATATGTGAACTTAGTTATTGGGGGGAGAGGGAGGCACTCAGGCTGCCACATCTTGAGGAATGATTTAAAATAACACTTTCTTTTAAAATTCTGTCACCAGATGCCCCACAAGGTGTCTGTCCCTGGCAAAGCTCAGCATCACTCCTTTGAAAATATCATGTAAGGTGGAGTGTCACACGGGGGGGACAGGGGTAACAGTAGCCCTACTGGGTGCTGAGGTAGCAATGGAGATAGGTAAGTTCTATGTGTCTTGGTGTTCCGGGGACCTCAGAGCAGGAGAAAATGCTGGGAGGTCACTGTTGCAACCACCCCCTTACTGAAAGCAATGCATTGGCAACGGCATCAGTGGATGAGTGGGGCCGCTGTGGTGGCTGTCTCTACACTGAGGTCCTTACTGGTCTGTGCACTGCTCCAATACAACCTTCCTTCCATCCCCCTTAATCTGACCTCATCCGAATTGCCAAAGCCTGACTGACCGACCGCCTCTGTGGCTTGCGTCTATGGGAGCTTCAGATGGGTCTGACTAATTTTCACAGAATCCAATTCAATACCAGCAAACGTGAGTGGTGCTTAGCATGGGCTTGGGATTCTGTTCACTGATGGTGTTTACAGCTTTCAAGTGGTGCCTCGGCAGAACAGTAGCGTGGGCAAAGGGCATCAGAAATAGGTAGCACAAAGGTGCGTATTTCTTACGCCCATGGAGCCCGCTGTGTCTCCTCCTCGTCCCTCCCTCCCTCTTTTCTCCTTCCCCCTTCCCTTTTCTCTCAATTCTCATATTCTTTCATTCTCCCTTGGCCCCCCTTCACAGCTGGCCTCAAAATCATGGCAAGCCTCCTGCCTCAACCTCTTAAATGCTAGGACTACAATGTCGAGGCACCATGCCCGGTCTGATCTTTAGTTTGTTGAGCTCAGTTGTTATTTGCAGGGAGTGTGGCCTTTGAGAACCTTCCAGTAACAATCCCTAGGAGTTTCTGCTTTAAAATGGATCAGTTTTTTTTTGGGGGGGGGAGGGGATGTTTGTAAGAAGTTACTTTGGAACATAAAGCCCATCTTCTCTTACAAAGGTGACCCCCCCCCCCAATTCCTGGTTTGTTTTTATCACTTGCTGTCATAACCATCAGTCCCACTCTGGCTGCACCAACACAAGTTTGCATCCCTAGAACTAGCTATGTTGGCCAGGCCGCCTGGTTCTAAGTGTTGAGAACCCGCTGGAAGCCCAATGAATAATCAACACAGAGACTAACACTTGAGGAAACAGGAGGGCTCCAAAGGGGGTGGGTGGGCATAAGAGAAGGTGACGGAAGAGTAAGCTAAGTAAAGGTGAGGGGATGCTAGATTACATATTAGCCGCCGTGCGGCTGTGTGGCTTTACTCTGATGCCGCTTATAGTGAGGAAAAGCCCCCATTCCTTAGTTTTGGTCTTTAGCTGCTCATCTGGGTAGATGACAGGACTAGTAACCAATGTTCCAATTTGCAGAGGTCAGATGTCAGTCCTATGTGTTATTTAAAATTTCCACATCCTACGGTCTAGTCACATCCCACCTGGGCCCCTGGATTATCTAAGGAAACTGTGACCGTATTTCCACAGACAAGAAACCAGGCATTCTAGGGAGGAGAGGACTGGAATTGCAAGACTGCATGTGTTAAAAACAGGCGGGTAGATACAACCCTGGAAGACGTATTTGTATAGTGTACTTCATCTGGGCACGCAGATGACTGATTATATATTTCCCGGAGAAGTTTCACTTAGCTGCCAGGGCACGGCACTCTTAGCTTCTGGACCGCTACTTCCTGTCTCCTTCCTTGGCTTCCCCTTTTCTTCCCACTCATTTACTGTTGCGGGTGCCCCGGAACTCAGCCCCACAGTCCACGTATCAGTATCTGCTCTACTGGAGACCCGTTCCAGGCTCATATTTTAAATACCGCTTTTATGCCGTCAACTCCAAAATGGGTGTTTCCAGCCCACGGTTCCTTCAGAGGTCCAGATTACAGACCAGGTGCCTACACAGTACCTGCACTGGATGGAGAAGGGCTTTCCACCATGAACTCTTCTTGCCTTCCCAGCCTGCTCCCTTCAGCTGTCTTAGCTCTGTGGACGGTAACAAAGTCAGAAAACACATACAGGCCATTTCATGCAGGGACCTGCATGGGCGCCGAGCTTTCTCTGAGGACAATACAAAGGGACTGCTGTTGTCTGGGTAGGTGTTCCTCCAAAGGCTCACTTGCTGAAGGCTTGGTTCTCAAATGCAACAGTCATTAGACAAAGGGCTTTGGGTATGTAATTTAATGGCTATATCTGTAATTCAGTGGCATACTGTGGAGGTGGGACATGGTTGTAGGGCATAGATCTTGGAGTCATGTCTTTGGGGCATATCCTGTCCCCAGCCTCTTTCTCTCTCTCTCCCTCCCTCCTTTTCTCCTGCCTCTCATCCTTCCTTGCCTTCATGCCACCATTAGCTAGATAGCTCTGCTCCACCACGCCCTTCCAAAGCGACTCCGTGTCTCACTGCACCATACATTCTTTTTTTTTTTTTTTTAATCGGCTGCTTGTTCATAGCAGTAGAACTGTGTGACCGTGGCTGGAAACCATGGTCACCTCTAAGACTGTAAGCCCAAGCATCCCTTCTGTATGTCAAGGGTTCTGCCACAGGGGCACAAACAAACAAGCAAACGGCAAACAAACAAGCGAGCAAACAAAACCTGACAGAAACAGACGATGAAGGTTTTTCAGCAAGAAGTGGAGTTATCTGACACACTCTAAAAAGGCTTGCTCTGGCTGCTTCGTGGAGAGCAGACGTGAGGCGCTATTGGGACCTAAACCAGTGAGGCCAGGGAGGAGGAGGAGGATGCGGTGACCAAGGCGTGAGCTTGAGGTGACTTGGGAAGACGTGGAAGCGATGGAGACAGGGAGAAGCGGCCACATTCTCCATGTTCATAGGATTTCTTGGCAGGACGCAGAACGTGAAAACAACAGAACAGGCGGAGACGCCACGGGAAGCTCTAGTCTGAGCAGCTAGAAGGGCAGAGTCACGGCTACTGAGAGCTGGGTTTGGATGTCTATTAGGTATTGAATTAACTATTTGGATGAGAAATTGAATACTCTAGTTCGGGAGAGAAATCAGCTCTGGACATACAAATTGTGGAACCGTTGGCCAATAGATCCTACGTAGAACCTAGAGACTGGAAAAGGACATAGAAAAACAAACAAACAAACAAACAAACAAAAACAAAAACAAAACCAAAACCAGCAAAGGGAGAGTTTCCTGAAGACTGGAACATGGGCCCCTAACTAGCCTCTGGGCTATTTGGCACCATCTGGAAACCTTTCTGGTCAGTTCAGCAGGGCAGAGTTGCTACTGCCCTCTAGTGGATAGAGGCCAGAGGTGCCGTCAGGTGCTCTACAATGCACAGGACAGCTAGCTGGCTGCGGGGAAAGGATTGTCTAGCTTAAAATATCAATAGTGTCAAAGGTTGAGAAAGCCTTATGTAGACAGAACAGAGAAGGTCAAACTCTGAGCTCAGGACTCGGAAGCAGTTAATAGGTGACACGGGTGAGGAGGAGGAGTTAGCAGAGGGGGCTGGAGGCATCATGCAAAGGAGAGGAGCCCAAAGGTGTGGATCCTGGAAGGCAAGTGAAGAACAAAACGTTGGCCCAGGGTGTGCCGGGTGTTGTGTATTTGATGAGAACTGAGAATTGGTCTTTGTGTTCAGCCCAGTTGTTACGCCAGTGGTGATTTTGATAACAGCTGCCTGGGTGTGCATGGTGGCTGGATTCACGATAGAATGGAAGAAAAGGGCCTGGGGGCAGGCAGAGATGGAGAGCCTTTGGAAAGGCTTTGCTGCAGAGAGGAGCAAAGAAATGGGCCAGGGTCCATGTGTCTAGCCAAGGGTAACTATCTGAGAACTGACAGGGGCTTTGAGAGTGGCCAGACCGCAGAGAGAACCCCAGATTCAGGCTGAAATAATTCAGAACGCAGGGCAGACAAAGGCAAATGTCTAGGGATCAGTTGTTTGCGAACTTGGCTTCACAGGCCAGGAGCAGATCTGATGGATTGGGTCAAACTAGACCAAATGGATACGGATAGAGAATATTGTTACTTTGAAAAAACAAAACAAAACAAAGCATGTTATCATTTCACATAAAGGACTGGAGTTGGCTGTTTGACTCTTCCCAGCACATCCGCTGCCCACCCCATCCCCTTTAATTTGCAGAGATAGCCCTCTGCTTTGACGCTTTGGAGGATACAGGTGTTTTAGGGTAATGGATGGATGAACCAGCAGTTCTTAACCTGTGGGTCTCGACCCCTTTGGGGTGTTAAATGACCCTTTCATAGAGGCCACCTAAGACTATTGAAAAATACAGATATTTACATTATGGTTCGTAATAGTAGCAACATAATTTTAAGGTTGGGGGTCACCACAACATGAGGAACTGTATTAAAGGGTCTCAGCATTAGGAAGGTTTGAGAACCACTGGTCTAAACTATTGCAGTAGCCACTTACCTGACTCCAACTTGCTTTCCTTCAAGTCCCTTCTCAATTCCAGAGAGAGTGCGCTCTCAATGCTAACTCAAAACACATCATTTCCTTGGTTAAAAGCCATTTATACGTTTCCCTTCCTCACAGGCACAACAAAGGCTCCTCTGTGTGGCGCATGTTGCTGCTCTATCTTGGTTTAATTTCCTGCCTGTCTTCTAGCCCCATTGCTTGTTTGTTCCCCTCACCTTTGCTGGAAAGCCCACGTCCATTGGTCTAGGACCCGCCCTTGTGTTTGAGACATCTGTATTTGGGCTCAACTCATTCGCTCTCCTGTAACGCCCCAGCTACGTCTCTGCATTTGGTCAACCGTTGTTTAGATTCAAAGCACTTTTCCTTCTGGAAGCTGTATAGATTAAGATTACATTTGTTTGCAAGTAACAAAGAGCATTAACAGTAGATTTGTTTCTGCTCTTGAGTTGGAGTAGGATGAAGGGAGGGTTGTTTTAAGATCCATATGAGATGCTTCTAGAATCTGCTCTTGAAAGCTGTCAGTTCACGGGGGACTGGAGAATACCAGCTTGATTTTTCTTAGATTTTTTTTGGGGGTTGTGATGGTATTGTTGCCTGGTATGTGCCTTCAAATAACCATGTATCCCTGCTTTAATTTGTTTCACATTTTTATCTTGAACGTTGTTTTAGATTAACTCATTAGTTAAATTAATTTATTCAATGACTGAGTCATGTGCTATCTCACTGTGACTTACTATATAGAAAGACTTATTCACCAGTTGCTGGAAGTAGACAATAACACAGCAATTAGCCCTTTGTAATCTCTCATGATCTTGAGGTGATTTACTAACAGTGTTAATTCTTATTTGTTCATCTACTTAATTATTTGTTTAGAAATAATTACTAAGTACTTGTCACTTGCCAGTCAGAAGGCTTGGCACTCAGGACACTGGGAAATGACGTCTCTTGTTCCGAATGCGTTGTAGACTAGTGTCAGGGCACGGAAGGAAAGTGACAGAGTGGAGCACACCTAGTTTTTAGATCAAGTGTGCTTGAAATGTCACGAGC
Source organism: Acomys percivali (assembly GCA_907169655.1). Taxonomy (NCBI): domain Eukaryota; kingdom Metazoa; phylum Chordata; class Mammalia; order Rodentia; family Muridae; genus Acomys; species Acomys percivali. The sequence goes on from OU015756.1 coordinate 13,103,137, forward strand.
ATCTAGAAGAGGGACAGATGATTGACACTTAGTCAGGGAGGAATCTCAAGAGAAAGCAATGTCTGAAATGAGTGATGACAGCCAGGAGGGGGCTAAAGTGGGGAGCCCCAGGGGCAGCTTGCTGGCAGTAGAACCCCCTAGAATTGCCAGTAACCCATCACTGCAAGTAAATGCACAATTAAAGTAAATCCTGTAGGCTTATAGACAAGCACCACTTTATTACGAGTGTCCTACACTCTATTTGCTGCATGTCAAGTCACTTCCCAGAACACAATGTGTCTCCCCTGTGTCCTGCATCCCACCACACTTCTCAAACTTAAGTCAGGGATGCTCATTGGCTCCTCCAAAGTCAGTGATGAGGAGGGATGACTAGGAGTTGAAAGACAAGCCCAGGGTGAGGAGAGATGAGGGATGGTGGGGGGCGGGAATGGGATCATCCCACATATTACATGGTGCCATGTGACATGCCCCTTCTGTCTTATGCTTTGGAAGAACTCTGTCTTTGGTGGCACTGGACAGGAGAAGGACTTATCTATCAGTCAGGAAATTATGACAACAATCCAAGTGGACCTTTGATAAGGGCTGTTGAAATGATAGTTTCAACTTGACTAGGCTAAGGAATATCCAAATAGATGCCAAATATATGACTGTTGAGTGTATCTGGGAGAGTGCTTTTGGGTAGTATCATGCCCTCAGACTTGAACTTTGGATGAATTTGTGCCACAGGCTTTCTTGGCTGAGGAGCTTGCAGGTGGTAGACCATGGAACTTGGACTCTGTAATTTTGCTAGCCTATTCTCTCACCTCCTTTCCTCCCTCCCTCCCTTCCTTCTTTTCTTCCTTCCTTCCTTCTTTTTCTTTTTTCAGACAGGGTTTCTCTGTGTAGCCTTAGCTGTCCTGTGCCCTGGACCAGGCTGGTTTTGAACTCACAGTGATCTGCCTGCCTCTGCCTCCCAGAGTGCTGGGATTACATGTGTGCGCCATCATGCCCAGCTTCCTGTCTCCTTTCTCTCTGGTGAACCCTGACTGATACAGTTATAGTGGAAAAGGGAACATATTGAAAACATGGTATTTATTTTGCTGCGTCATTTTCTTCTGATTATAAGATAAATATACACTCATAAATTTTGAAAAGTATTAAAAAATATAGGACCAGGGGAAATGGTTTCATGGATAAAGTGTTTCTTACACAAGCATGAGATCTGGGGTTCTTATGCTCACAGACCACGTGAACGTGTAGGTGTGGCTGGGCATGGTGGCACACGCCTTTAATCCCAGCACTCAGGAGGCAGAGGCAGGCGGATCGCTGTGAGTTCGAGGCCAGCCTGGTCTACAAAGTAAGTCCAGGACAGCCAAGGCTACACAGAGAAACCTTGTCTTGAAAAACCAAAAACACAAAAACAAACCAAAAACAAAAAAACCAAAGAAAGTGTAGGTGTGGTGGTGCACACCTGTAACCTCCGCACTGGGGTGGGCAAAGACAGGCTGACCCCAGAGCTTGGTGGTCAGATAGTCTAACCAGCCAGTGGGTTCCAGGCTGGGTGAGAGACACTGCCTCAACGAATAAGGTGAAGAGTAATGGAGTGGGGCGTTGGCCTCTGGTGTCCACGCACACACATGGGTATGCACACCTGCACCTCCACGCAGCGACGCACACACAGATGCGGTCTAGATGTCTTAGCAGTTAGAAATAAAGCCTGCCACATTGTCGATGCCGCCCCCGACCAGCAGGAAAGACACCAACACTGGGAACTCTTCTTGCAGTTTATTCAGGAACCCTGATTACCGAAGTGACTCCGGGGAAAGCGCCCACAGAACCTTTATAGTGTGCCTGGTCCTATCAGAGACTGCCACGTTGTCACTCTTGGTTGGTGTGTGTGGATCACGCCACCTCATGCTATGCCTTCAGGCATGCACATAAGGGGCTCACTCAAGGGCACATTGCTCCGGGGAAGAAGCAGGAAGTGGATTTTGTCAAGTCATTGTACTTGGCACGCTTCCAGGCGCCATCTTCGTTGAGCTCTGGCCAGGCGCGTCTTCATGGGCGCTATCTGTGGCTCTCCACACCACATTACATACTAGTTTTCCATGCCAAGGCATATATTACTTACATGACTATAGTAGAGACTCATAGATAATCAGGATCCAATTTTATGTACGGCTTTCTGGTACTGCGTCTTAAATGTCAGCACTGTGTGTGTACCACGAACCATGTCTTGATCATGATAAGTGTACAGCTCCTCGGCAGTAAGTACAATCACATTATGTTTCTTTGCTACTTAAAACTGGGGGGGGGGGGGGGGGCTAGAAGGACCTGGAGGTGACAGGAACTCCACAACACGACTGACAGAGACAATTAACCAGGGCCCAGAGGGGCTTGCAGAGAACCAAGCACCAAGCAAGGACCATGCATGGACTGGACCAAGGCCTGCTACACAGATGTAGCTGATGGGCAGCTCAAGCTTCACCTGAGTCCCCTAGTAAGGGGACCAGGGGCTGTCTCTGACATGGACTCGGTTACCTGCTTTGAGATCACTGTCCCCTGCGGGGCTGCCTCTCCAGGCTGTAGGGAAGAGGATGATGCCATTTGATGAGCTGGGGTGGGTGGGTAGAGGGGAGCTTCTCTTTTCTGAGGGATAGGGGAAAAGGAATGGGGGAAGAGGAAGGAAGGGTGAGACCAGGAGGAGGGGAAGACAGAGGTACCATTAGGATGTACAGTGAATAAGTAAATAAATAAATAAAATTTAAAACCTTTTAATGTTAATTTTGAGTATGTATGTTTTGCCTGCACGTGTGTGTGTGTGCGCCTTGGATTCCCTGGAACTGAAATTAGGGACAATCATGATTTGCCACTTGGGTGCTAGGAATTGGAAGCCCGGTGTTCTGAAAGAACAGGTAAGTGTTCTTAACCACGGCGCCATCTCTCCAGGCCAGGCCTGGCTACCTTTTGAAGTGTTTCTTCCTGTGGATATTGGCCCTCTTCTAATGCAAGGAGGTTCTCTTTGGGGATATCTTGATTACTTTTTTTCTTTCTTTCTTTTTCCTTTTTTGGTTTTTCAAGACAGGGTTTCTTTGTGTTAGCCTTAGCCGTCTTGGACTCGCTTTGTAGACCAGGCTGGCCTCGAACTCACAGCGATCCGCCTGCCTCTGCCTCCAGAGTGCTGGGATTATAGGCATGTGCCACCACTGCCCGGCTTGATTACTTTTCTTGTTCCATTTGTTGCATGTGCAAAAGTGGAGGGTTAGTGTCCTAACCCACATATCACATCTTGAGTCTGTTCTCAGGGATGTGCAAAAATGAGTTCTTGCGATTTTTTTTCACTTCTTACCCTTCATGGTTGCTTTGGAATTTCAGGGTCTACTTTGATAAGCTGGAAGCTTTATTATGGAGAGAAGGCACCAGGTTCTCTGAATGCGACCGAAGACTGTCTGCAGAGCTTTGGGTAATCGCTTGAAGAACTTGATCGCTACGTGGCATGAGTGAACGTCCACAAGCAACACCTCCCCGCTTGCTTTCTAGATCACCCGGAGAGAAATAAATACCACCTCTCAACGAAGAGGTCTTCCTA
>OU015756.1:13113153-13138174 GCA_907169655.1 Acomys percivali
ACAGAGACACAGAGAGGGACACACAGAGAGACAGAGAGACAGAGAGACAAGGAGAGAGACAGAAAGAGCTACACACAGAGAGACAGAGAGAGGGACACACAGAGAGACAGACAGAGAGACACAGAGAGGCTTGGAACAATCCTATGAGATTTGAGAAAAATGAAAATGTTTTCATGGTAAAGTCCATCTGCAATGCAAACCTCCAGGCATTCCTGGTACCTTTGCCAGGAGGCCCACCTTGGAAGAGAACAATTCCCCATCACCTCTTTCACCTTATTAAATTAAATTCATGATAGAGAGGAAATGAGCCCAAGAGGACGGGGGAATTTTGCATCAACAGTAATACCAGCCTTGGCCCAGAAAAATGTCACAGAAACTGAGGTCAGGGCCAGAGAATACAGCTGGATTTTCTGTGACTTGAGTTTTTCTATAGGTGACATTTGAGGGGCTCTAATGATGATCTTAGTGTCTTGCCAGCATCTTATGTGAGCAAACACATTTCAGGGGTGACCCAGACTGAGACAGTGTTTAGGAAGTGTCTATTCTGTAACCAATTGTTCTATAATCCTAAAATGGCTTAAAAAAAAAAAAAAAAGGGAATGCAACTGATTCTGGTTAATTTTAAAACTACTGATTGGAGTGGATGGTGCTGATATACGTGCGCTTGTAGTCCCAGCCCTAGGGTGATTGTGACAGGAGCTTTTGAGAGTTCAGGGATAACCTAGCTTACATGGTGAATCCCAGGCCAGCCTAGAACTCAAACAATCAACAATAGCAAACACCCACAACCAACCAAAAACCAAACCACCACCAGGTGATCACTCTATTTAGTTGTATCCACTCCGCCCGTTTTAGAGTTAATACTAGGCCCCAAACCACTTCCCAAGTATGGAAACTAGGAAGTTTTTTGTTTGTTTGTTTGTTTTGAAGTGTAGAGGGACAGATTACTGTTGGCCTGGCTCCTGAGGGGACAGCTGAGGGCTGATAGCATCCACCTGATGCAAGGTAGGTACGCAGTAAATACATGACAAATGAGTTGTTAAGGGAACAAAGGAGCAAAGGCCTTAGCTGGTACTTAAATAGTTTTGATAGTGTGCCTTAGGGTACGCTTAGATGCAGATGGTCTCTGTTGCCCATGCACAGATGCTCTATGCTCGGACACCTAAGAGCATTATCCACCACTTTTATCATCTCTGAAGACAAGTGTCCAGGCCTTTTTAGTCTTAGGAATTTTGCTATTATACATGGGGAGATGCAAGTAAGGATTTTGTGCTCTAAATTACTAGGATATTAAGCAACTCCTAGTGCCCGAGGTTCTGGCTTGTGTTGTTTCGCACCTGCGGTGGGGTGCCTGAGTGATGCAATGACTCTTCGGGTACCAGCAGCACTTCACATAATGCAGGGGCTGCTTTTGCTGGAGAATAATGACTTAGACACAAGAGCCAAAGCCGGTTTGGAGAATAAACGTGAACTCAAGGAGGCTAGCAGAACCCAGATGTGTTGTGTTCATCGGGCCATTGAAAATATAGATCACCCATTTATTTATCCACTTACAAATCATGCTGTAAGCATGCACATGTGCCAGCCACTGGTGAGATGCTTTAAATAGAGTTCTGACTGAAAGACAGTCACCCTCCCCCTCACCAAAGACCAAGTGTTTGCTGTGTGGATCGGACCAAATCGCTAAGCCTTTCCACGCACAAGGTAGGTGAGCCGACACCCGTCACCTCCCAGCACAGCAGTAGGATTAATTGGCATTTATGGAGTGCTTTGTGATTCAAAGATGAAAGGTCTTTCACTTCTGCCAAATCGCATGATTACAGTAGTGCGGTAGGATGAATGATTTAGGGCTTACAGAGGACTTTGAAGATGAAAAGAATCTCAGTCTTATTATGATCTCTTTCAGCTTTTAGGCCGCACTGACCCAGAGGTCACGTGCCCCTGAGTTGTTCTGGCACCACGGGGGCTTCTAGATCCTTTTCTTGTTCTTCCCAAAAAGAAGTTATGCTGGCCCTCAGCATAATTTCTTATTTGCATAATATCTAAACGAAAACTCTGAGGCGCTGCCCTGCACTATGGAAACACAGTTTCAATACACCCAGGCCTAACAAAGGAGGAGGAAGGTACAGACTGCAATTCTCTGGACACTCTCATTCCTGGATTTGGATCCCATCAGTCACTGTGGATAGCGGTGGCCTCAAATGAAATAAAACCAAGTAGGAAACTGACCAAATGTGTGATGTGGAGCATTGATTTGTCAGGTGTCAGCATTAGGAAATATGCTTGAAACCAGTGCCTCTGTGGACATTAGAACTGCCTCGTATGATAGATAGATAGATAGATAGATAGATAGATAGATAGATAGATAGATAGATAGAGAGAGATAGAGAGATGGAGAGAGAGATAGATAGATAGAGATAGATGGGGAGGGTGAATTACAACCTACGTCCTGTGACTACCCCACCTTGAAAGCATTGTAAGATCCAACCTGAGGAAGACGACCACTTTCATGTGGTGTTCCCAGCCCTCTCCCTACCCACCCCAATGCCTGAGTTCTCAGGACTGGGGAGAGGTCGGACACTACTGGAATGGACCCAAATAGGGTCACGAGTTGGAGGGGAAGGTTGGATTCTAAGATTTCGGTAGCAGAAGCTGTATGGATTGTCCCTCAAATCTCACTTCGTGGAGTCTACCGTTTCTGGAAAATCTGAGATGGATGTCTATGGTGCTCAGGGATGATGACATGGTGCTAGACCCCATGGCTTCCTCCTCCACTCCCAGTGGCGCCAGCTGACCTGTCCCTACCCAAGGGGCATGGCTACAAGAGGGTGTGGGGTTTCTAGTGACCAGTAGCTTCTGATTCTCCTGGGGACTTGTGCTGTTGATATCAAGGCTGTGTCTCTGACCTCGTGTTGTGGGATCCACTTAGATCCAACATAACTCAAACACCAGGTCAATGCAGATGACAAAAACTTATGATCACAATCAAGCCGCTACTGATCAGGGCCGCGGAACAGACTCAGGAGCTGAACTCTGGCCCTGAAGGGATCATATACAGCATATATAAAGACTGAGAACCTAAGGCGAGCAGGGTGGGCTGCAGCAGTGTCCAGCCATATTTTGACAGAAGGGGTTGAGCAAAGGAAATTTCCATCAGTCAGGATAGGAGTGGGTTCCTGGGCCTGAGAACATGAGCCTGAGTACAGAGACAGAGAAGCTGTCCATGAAGTGGCTGGACTCAGACAACTGTCTCCTTACAAGGTGTCCCTGAGATGTCTGACTCAGACAACTGTTCCCTTACACGAGACGCTGTTCAGCTCTTGGGAAATCCCCAGCTCTTCTAGGGCCTGGGACCTTGAGTTTAGTTTCTCCCTATGATTAAGTGGAGTCTGTACGTAGGATACATTTCTTTTGTTTGTTCCCAATATTAGGTCTTGGCCCATGAGAGGGCCCGATATTGATTTTAGACTCATAGTTCTGGTTCAAAAGAAACCCACAAGATGAGAAGGAACCTCCATTTTTTAATTCTGAAAGAGAAGTAAAATGTTTTCTTTATTCGTGATTTCAAAACTTGACCTAGGGATAGTACCCTGTAGTGGAAGTGTTGGTCATTCCCCACTTCCTCACAGCTCTCTCAGTTTTCTTTCGTTTCCTTTTCTTGTTTGTTTGCTTGCTTGCTTTTGAGACCGGGCTTCTCTGTGTAGCCCTGGGTGTCCTGGAACTCACCATGTAGACCAAGCTGGTCTTCGACTCAGAGATTCGTTTGCCTCTGCCTTCCGACTGCTGGGATTAAAGGTGTGCGCCACTATGCCCAGCTTCACTTCATTTGCTTAAGGCCAGTGATCTCATTTCTCTGTATTCTCTCGGCTTATATACTAGCCAGCAAAATCTGGGGCATTTGGCATGACACCATGTATACACTTCGTGGCATATTTACAGGTGAATGGATCATCCGGCAATGCAAACAGCCCAGAGTTTATATAATTGAAGTCAACAACAGTGACCCCAACACAGGGATGCCCTGAGACCCATCTCTCAGAACTCCACTCACTACGTAAAAATTCACCACCATGCAGGCTTGAAGTAAAAGCTGTCGTTCCGTGCCATCCTGTAGGCACGGGCCAGAATACCACAGCATGTCCACTTGAGCGCCAAGTGGAGAAAGTGGCCACACCTCATGAGAGTGGACAGGAGAGGAAACTTCACATCTGCTCTCTCCAAGTCTTTTAGTCATTCACGGACAGGCAAGCCGTTCAGTAACGTAATTGAGTTTTCCATTTCTAACTAGTGATACAACAACATGGTGGCTTGATCCAAGATTTTGTCCCAGGATGTCCTGTTTCTTGGCAGTTGTTTTAAATGGTGCAACAGAGCTTCATTATCCAGGGCTCTCCGAAGTCATAAGACTGCTCCACGGAGAAAGCTTTGTGAAAACACACTCTCTTGTTTTCCCAGAAAATACCTTCTGCAATATGCGTTAATATGTGGCTCTTCATATAACCGCTGCCCGATTTTTAAAGCATAGCTTCTCTGTCATATAATTTTCTGTTCTGAAGACTGCTCCCCAGTAGTCCCCTATAGATCTTGTTTTTGTTATGTCTGATTCTAATTTTATCCAGGGGCTGCTGTGGTTTGATGGGCTTAAATCATGTGAAAAATATGTGCCAAATAAAAGGCTTGTTGGGAATTTTTATACTATATTTTAAGCACTCTACTCTTGCCTAGGAAAAAAAATACTTTTTTAAAAAAATTTTTTTATTTTTTAAAAATACATTTTTAAAATATAAAAGAATACATATATGTTTTCTTTTTCTTTTCTTTTCTTTCTTTGGTTTTTTTTTTTTTTTTTTTTTTTTTTTTTTTTTTTTTTTTTTTTTGTTTTTTTTTTTTTTTTTTTTTTTTTTTTTTTTTTTTTTTTTTTTTTTTGAGACAGGGTTTCTCTGTGTAGCCTTGGCTGTCCTGGACTCCCTTTGTAGACCAGGCTGGCCTTGAACTCACATCGATCTACCTGCCTCTGCCTCCCGAGTGCTGGGATTAAAGGTGTGTGCCTCCATGCCCAGCCAAGAATATATAGTTTAAGGCACCTTTTAAAACCACTTTTTGTGCGTGCGTGCATGTGTGTGTGTGTGTGTGTGTGTGTGTGTGTGTGTGTGTGTGTACTCATGCTCATGACTTTCAGAAGTCAGTTCTCTCCTTCCATCATGTAGGTCCCACAGACTCAGCTTGGCTTGGCAGGCTTGGCAGCAGGCTTTTTACCTCTGAACCGTGCCATCAGCCCTAAGACACTTTTATACCCCGAGTCCTAGAGACCTCTGCAGTGCATGAAAGGCTGGGCTGAGAGAGAAACATAAAAATGAAATACTGACACTATCAAGCATGAGTTAGTTCCAAGGCATTTGTTCTCCTGAAAATAAATACTGCCGTATTTCATTTCTTTAAGTCTGCTGTCTAACACAGTTGATATCTCTGTCTTCATTATTTAATTATACGCCTAGGGAACCATTTGCGAGGAAGGGCATCTGGTCTCACAGTGGATTTTATTCATTGGTTGTGGCCATGTGGGAGACCTCTGGGAAGCAGGCAGTTGCCAAGAATGGCAGACTTTAGATGTTACTTAGTTGCGTGATTGAGCCAGACTTCAGTAGCTGCCTGACTGTCCACAAGTGTAGACACTGAATGCCACTATTCCTTACTGAGAGTCTGTAAAAGTTATTGGGCGGGGTTCTGGAGAGATGGCTTAGTAGTTGAGGATGTTAGTAGATCTTGCAGGAGACCTGGGTTCAAGTCCCAGAACCCACATGGCGCAATGGCTTCCAACTCCAGTTGATGCGCTGTTCTGGCCTCCCCAGGCCCCTGAGTGCATGCGGTGCACACAGACTATGGTGCACAGGCACACAAATACACAGAAGACTAATGAATGTTTAAACATTATTTTGTGTGGGTGGGTATTTGGGGTGGCAAGAATATGTTGACCAGCTAGGCACAACGGCATATTAGAATTGGAATCTTACCTTTGAGTTGAATGATATAGGGTCTTCAGTTATGGAAATAAGAGGCAAGATTCTGTGTGACATGACTCCTGTCCCCCGGGGAGGGTGTGACTAAGCTTTACGAGAGTCTCCAAACAGCCACAACCCTCTAAAGCTAAAAGCTGTTTCTTAGCAGATGACTCAGTGTTCCCCACACTGTGGGACAGCCCCAGCATCACCCACACATGGTCTCTGCCAGGGAGGGATGCCAGCCTGTGGGTGAGCACTGTGGTGCTTTATTGTTGTAAGCTTGACTTGAGAGTGGGGACCACACTTGGTGACTCCTTAATGCCCCAGCAGGAGGTATAAGTGGGTGAAATGAGCCTGGGCACATGGTCAATAGCGAAATACGCCTAACATCCTTTCTAAAGGGGCCTCTGTTACCTTCTGTAGGGGGAGGTTTTGTAAATCAACAATAGGGCTGTCTGAGGCCCAGCATCTTAACATCAGAAACTCTGTGTGTGTGTGTGTGTGTGTGTGTGTGTGTGTGTGTGTGTGTGTATGTGTGTGTGTTTGTGTACAAAGCCTTCTTTATGTTTAGATTTGATTTCCAACCCTAGCATCTCACATCATGTACACTCAAAACAAACAAACAAACAAACAAACAAACAACAGCTTTTGATGTTTGTAACTCTATAATACTTCTGGTCCTAAGTATTTTGGGTCATTGCATGGCGCCTGTCTGAGTAAGTTTACCTCCTCCGCCTAGGCACTGACCAAATGACTGTACCTTCAGCTTCATGGTGGACAGCAGGAACCTAGGCCTTGAGAACCAATGAATCATTAGCCACCACACCAAGTAAGTCAGTAACCACTGCAAACTTCTTCTGAATTCATGTTGCAAATACGAAACAAACAAACAAACAACAACAACCACCAAACCGGAAGGACCAGAGTGGTCAAGTTAAGGGGACTAGATTCCTTTGCTTTAGGTCTCACTGCAGTGAAAGTCTTTGAACTTTGGTTTTGAATTTACAGCTCACAAGGGAAGGACGCTTTACACAATTCTGTGAACAATCCATTATAACCAAAGAAGATAGATCACTTTGGGCCGTTCTGTCTGCTCTTCATTATTGGGAGCCAGAAACATGGAAGCCGGGCTGGGCTGGGATCTCATGCCTTTTGACACACAATGAATTCTTCCCAGCCACAGAATCCTAATCCAATGAAGAGCCACCAAGACACTCTCCAGAAACCCCACAACGAATGTCCCCAAAGCCCCCAATTAGTCTTGCCTTCAATTAAGGAAACACCCAAAAAGAAAAGGAAAAAAAAAAAAAAAAAAAAACCAAAACCAAATTTTTTCCTCATACTCTTTAAAGAGGATTGGTCGCTGAGGCTTTGAACTTGAGGCTAAGATGGAGCGTGTGTCAGGGGAGCTGAGCTGCGGGTATTCTGCTAGAGTTCCAATGCTGTTTTGCTTTCGGCCATTTAGATAGTCTGCCCTGGTTTGTTTATTTGGATCACAGACTGGCTCTCTCCCTAAACCAAAACCAGACTGGAGGAACAGTTTCAGAGTCAGAAGCTGAGGTGAGCCCTAGGCACCAGCCATCCTGGCTCCGCATGGAAGCCACCCTTGAAATTGCAGTGGGAACACAGGCCATTCTGTGGCAACTTGCCTCCGTGGCAGTGACGTTTAGATGTACCAGGGGGAAAATAACTGTGGCAGTTGTGCCTTTAAAGGAAACAGGGATCCTTTGAAACAAACTATCAGGTTGAGATTGAAGCAGGTTGGCGTTTCTTTGGCTTTTGCCATGCATCCATGGATGTTTTCACATGGATGTCAACCAGAGGTTGGTATTACGGCTTCATGCTTGGTGGAGATTCCTTGCAAAATGGAGCAATTTGCCTGGGTTATTCTACCTGAAATGCAGGATGGGCAGCCTTTAGGAGACTCTTTGGAAATGTGGATTCACACTGTTCTATGAGGGGGCAAAGGTCCTCCTAAGACAAACCGAGAGCTAGGGTTTGTCCACGATTATGAAACAGTGTAGAAACAGAAGATGCTGTGTTCAGATGCCAAAACACTGTCCTTCAGAATGCCGGTTTCTCAAACATTCATAGGAACTAGAAGGAATGAGATTCTGAAGTCAAATATGTATGGAGGTGAGGACTGGCAGTGGCTGAGGGGACCACGGCACGGCACCTCTCAGGGTCTGTATCACGGGACCTTGCTGTGTATCACCAGAGAGGACCAGCAGGCTAGTTCCTAACTTATTTTGAACAATGATGATTTCTTTTTCTCTTCCCCCAAAGCATTTCCCAGGAACAAAATCCCATACAGCACATATTGGGGAACACACACCTGGTTCAGTAGTTTGAAGTCTCTAAAGTTGAGTCATTTGTAGACTTTTTCCTTAGGGTTTCTATTCTTATCCTGCCTGTTTGAGGCTAATTCAAAGAGAACTGAACCTTGTAATTTACAACAGAAAAGAACTTCTGGTTTGAGTTGTGAATCAGTTAGTTGTAGGGAATTTACTTATTTTTCTCCTATGTATTTTAAGAGGAACGGATCTGTTTATTCCATATTTGTACAGATATAGGAACACTGGAAAATGAATTCTTATAAGGATTTTTATTTCCCCAGACAGGTTCTTACTGTGTAGCTGACTGTTGGAAGGACCCTGCTGTTTGAAGTTGTGTCTTCCTGGTCCGGATGGCCATTCGGTTAGGTGTAGGACTCCTCCTCAGCAGGGTCCCCGGCTCTCTGCCTGACTTCCTCTGGAGAGTGTCTTTAGACATAGATGCCCCTAACCACACTTGATACATGGCCCTAGGCACAGCTCCCTGCCAGCTCTCCCCTCCCTGTTGTTATAGGATAATTAGGTGCATATGATAGGAGCATGCTGCCAAACATAAAATAAGCATCCTTAAAGTGCCTGGTTTCAACCAATTATGAACACCTATCCTGGAAGCCCCCACTCACTCCCCAAATCCTACAGTATTTGTTCTTGCTGAGTAAAGTTGAGCTAGCTCCTGGAGTGGTTCCTGGTGTGTTTGATCTCCACCGTACTCTTGGCCTTCCAAGCTCTGCACCTCACCTTCTGTTCCTCCTGCCTTGGTGGGCTAGTGGGGGGTGGGGTGGGAGAGAAAGAAGTGGGGAAGAGAGATTCTTGGGACAAAGATATACCCTTAAAGGCTTGCCTCTGCATGATCTATGTCCTAACTAGGACACCTCCTAATGGTCCCCTGATCAATTCATGAGGTACTCTCATGACCACTTATCTGCTTATAGCATCACCATCTAGTAAATCCTCCCTCCCTCATCAGTCAGCCTTCAATACATAAGCTATTGAGAGGACGTTTCATGTCTAGACCTCAGCAGGACAGGAGGACCATCCACGCTGTAAGGAGCTCTGTAGACCTAAGCCAGCTCAGGAATGGGCTTCCGGTGATTTCATCAATTCTTCACCTCTTTATTTTTTTAAAAAATACTATTCAACTTTAAATTGAGGATGGAAGTGGCAGGCAAAAGACAAAAGGTAACCATTCAAAAAAAATAGTGCATAGTGGGGCAGGAAAAATGGGAGACCAGGAAGGAAATGTCAACTTTCAATCCTACATTCTCTCTCAGTGTGATCTTATTCGAGAGGCTCAAAGTAGTGCATCTTAAGCTAGGTGTGGCCATTTTGTTCCGCTGGCTGGGCTACCTCCCAAGCACTGAAGAGTCTGGTCATGTGAACACTCTGAGGAGGATGAAAATGGTGACCCTTCCAACACTTGTGTCCTCAGAGTTGGATCTCTGACTGTAATTAGTCTTCTTTGGGGACCAGACAGGGTGCGTCTAATGTTGGTGCCTGGGCTTGATGCATGATAAGGAAAAATGTCTATGTTTAGCCTTGATAAATTAAAGCTCACTAGTTTAAATAGTATGGTACCGGCATAATTAGTACACTCCACTTAACCTATGGATGACAAGGCTTTGCTCAAAGTTCATGATACAGAGTAAGTGAGCTGGAGGTCGTGTGTATCAGTTTAAGAACAACAGTTAAAAATTAAAAAAATTTTAGGGGAACTAATGAGCTAGTCATTAAACTCAGTAATTAAAATTTCTACAAACATAATTTCATAAAGTATTTTAAAAGCATTAACTACTCAAAGCTGATCTCTTTCCAATTGTCTTAACTGTATTTCACCATCAATGTTTTCTGAAGTCATTTGCATCTATTTTATTTACACACAGGTAACATCACGCCAAACCACTCTGCATGAACCCAGCTCCATGCCTGAGATCCTATGTTGATAGCATCTAACTGCCTAAAGAGAGAGTGTCTTCACCCCAGAACCTGGTAGACATTACAATCAAGGCTACATTTCCCCTTGAGAGTGAGAGGCTACCTGCCAATATTCGACTCCTACAAAAAAAAAAAAAGCCTTATGAAGGATGCTAAATAAATCCTGACTCCCATTATACAGATAAAGGACCCAATAATGCTTAATGACAAAGTCACAGAGGCAGCCAGCAGGAAGCTGGTATCTGAGCACAGGCAGTCTGGTCCCAGAATCTTATATTCGAATGATTGCATGTAAGAGCACTGGCCGAGACACAACAGAAAACAAGGTGTAGACACACGCACACACACACACACACTTGCTCGCTCGCTCTCGCTCTCGCTCTCTCATCTGCCAGGTACCTAATTTCCTCCCACATGGAAAAAGGACATGTCCACAATAAAGTAACGGTAGTTAAAGGCAGTAATCAGGGCTCCAGTCGTTGACAGTGAGTGGCTGGTGGGTAACTGGATGTGTTTCACTCCTAAGAAAGGCTAACCCTCAAGCTGGGGGTGGGGGGGTTCTGCCTATGTAATTGCTTTGCTCCCTCCCCCTCCAGCTGCACCAAGACTTCACTTTCACACCTGCTCCACCCTGCTGCCATTTTTAGTAATTGCATTAGGTCCTGTAGCAAATCACCACAAACTCAGAGCTTCAGGTGTTTCACCCTGATTTCTACTCAGTGAAACCAAACCTGTGCTGCTGTCCTCCAAAGCCATGAGGAGAAATGTCTGTGCCCCTATTCTGACAATGTCCCCTGGATGGGGAGGCCTGACGGCACTCAGAGGAGGGATAGCAAGTTACCAAGAAGAGACTTGATATCCTAAGAGCATATATAGGGGGAGGAGGTCTCCCTCAATCACAGACATAGGGGAGGGGAGAAGGGGGGAAGTGGGAGGGAGGGAAGAATGGGTGGAAACAGGGGAAGGGCTAACAATCGAGATGTAATACAAATAAATTAATAATAATAAAAAAAGAAATCAGGGTGTTGCCACGTCTCTCTGGAGGATCTGCGGGGACAATGTGTCCTTTCCCCCACTTCCCTTTCTGGCAGCTGCCAATATCCATGGCTTGGGAACACAGCTTTCTCTGTTCTGTGTTCACATGTTCTCTTCTCTTGTGTGTCTGTTCAATTTCCGTCTGCTTTTGTCCTCTTTTGGTAATATGTGTGGTGGCATTTAGGACCCACTTCAAGGTTCAAAGATGAGCTCGTCAAGGTATCTGACCACACCTTTCATCATATAGCTCCATAGTCTTGGCCTCCAAAAATCGCAATATGCACGACTCTTCGGAACCGCCCACTTAGCCCACTACAGTGCTCACCATCAGCAAGCAGAAACCTGTTCCCTGTTGAGTCAGGTCTCAGGCAGGACTTCTGTCATCAAGAAGCTTCCAGCCTATAGATGGAGATAAAACTCATACCAAGACAGAAGTCCTACCAAGGTGCCAGTCACTAGGAAGATGAAAAAGATAACGCCACTTTAGAAAACATCCGGACAGTTTCTCAGAAATGTTAGATGTAGGCTGACCACGTGACCCAGCAGGTCCACTGTTAGGAAGCTGAACTTACGTTTGTGGGGAGCAGAGGCAGCCCCGAGTGAGCCAAGGCCTGAGTGAATATGTATTATTGATGTGGGCATTGGCCGTGTCAAGGACCTAGCCTCAGACCCACCATGGTGAGACTCAGAGGGATGGTGAAGCTTTCCGTTGGTCCATGTGTGGATGCTGGTAGCGTCCATAACATCTTTCTCCCCACCAGGGATGTTTACAGGCTGAAATCTTCTTCCCTACAGAGACTGCACCTCCAAGATTAGATCCCCCGGCCTCCTCCTTTACCTGCATGAATTAACTGCACCTCCCTGCTCAACACACACACGGAACTTCCAGGGTGCTGCAGAGGCTCCAGAGAGAGCCCAGTCCACTCAATGCCAGCCCTTCTGGGCATCAGAGTGTCCATCTTTTTATATCCATTCCCTTGTTTCCCCAGTCAGGTCAAGCCCCAGGAGCCATAGAGGACCCAGTATGTGTTCACGGAAAAACCTGCATATAAATACTCGTTGCACTATTGTCAGAATAGCCAAAAAGTGGCTGCAACACAATGGCCATCAGCTGGTGCCTTTCTGTGGCACTTTGGGCCATTCTCAAGTCATCTCCTTCTATGGGCATCCTTTCAGGAGAGTTCGCAGGCCTTTCTTCAGAGGCTCATAATCTATCCTGGGAAGCTGTGTGAAAGAAAACTTTGCAGAGTTTGGCATCAATGGAGCAGTCCAGCAAGTACTTGAGTGTTCCGTACAGGACTTTGAAAACAATACGTTGTGTTTAATCAATCTTCTTTCCTGTTTTATCTGAGAGGGAATGAGTCGGACAGTGATCATGGTATGATCATATACAGTTGAGAGCTCAGAAAAGGGCCAGTGGAGTTATTGATCCATTCAACATAAAATACAGAGTTCCTCCAGAAGACAGCCTTGTACCTTCTCTGAGTGGCATTTTCATGTAGATAACTTCTAAACAGAAACAGAAAGGCCATACTCTATTTTGGCTGGGGAGGTAGCAGAGGAATGTCATCAGAGACAAACTCTGGGATTTTGTTTTTCTTTCAGAGAACTACTGGCAGAATATTCTAAGTCTCTGAAAGGCCATAAGACGGACTTTAGCAATGACAGACCTGCCACCAAACTGCAGTCTATCAGGGCTACAGATTTATCTTGGATTCCAGGTCATGTGATACAACAATGGTCATGACCTGTAGATGGCTGGGGCACAGAAGGCAATGCCCACCAGTAATTGTGGTAATGAAGGCCATCATTCCTTAAGTATAAGGAAAAATAAATAGGAGGATAAATAGCATTTAATATTTCCAGTTTATGTCCATTAAAGACAGAGCCAACCCATGATGGGATCCTTTTTGCTTCTTTGTCATTTTGGCACAGTTGGAAGTGTGAAGTGAGAGACTTCCCCTACATTGCTAATTTGAGTATAAATTGATACGACCTGTTTGAAGAGGAATTTCACATTAGCCCATACATACTCTGTCATTCAGCAATTCCTCTCCTAGGTTAAAGACCATAGAGAGACGGCATGTGTGATGTTTCCAGAACCATAAAGGGGGGAAATGGCATTTTTGTTTAAAACACTAATTGTCCATCTGTACAACACTGGATATATAAATGGGATGTATACACCCGAGAGTCTTCTCTGCAGCCGTAAAAACATGATGCAGCTTTGGAAACATGGGCAAATCTTAGAAACACAGCGCTAACTACAGAAGAAGCCAAACAGTTGCTCTCCATTTTCAAAAGAGGCAAAAACCATACCCTGCTCCATTTGGAGACACATAAAAAGCAACACAGAGGCCACTGAACACGGGAGTGGGAGGCATACAATGTGGTTTTCATTGAAATACTAATGGCCGTTTCTTTGTGTAAATATTTTCAAGACTGGAAGTAACCGTGATTAAATAATTTCAAAACGTGTCTCACCACAAATAAATGATGACTGTGTGAGGTGAAGAGATCGGAGGCAAGAAACGGGGAAAACTGCTTCACTGAAGGAGACATGGTTCCTGAGAAGTGGGCTGTTGGGCTTTCTGGGTGGTGATGGGGTACAAGCCTGAGTGACAAGGAGAGAAACAGTAGAAGGCCCGTGACTGGAAGGACCAGAGCAAGTAGGAGGGAGGATAGATGAAGCCTCAGAGAAGGGGTGAAGGCCATCGCTAGGCTGGGGATACACCTCATAGGCCATCGCAAGGGGTGCAGGCTTACACTCTTAGGTGCAGGCAGTGAAGAGCAAGGGTGTGACATGTTCATAAGGGATTGACTTGACCATAGTAGGCTCTTAGAGAATATTTGGAGAACAAATGAATAGAATGGGCAATTATGCAATCACAGTTGTAACCTCTAAGAATACCTATTATGCATCACACAAGTTAGGTGAACATTTCCAACTAAAAAATTAGATGTAATGTAGCCAGGGCAGTAGTGTACACCTTTAATCCCAGCACTCAGGAGGCAGAAGCAGGCGGATTTCTGTGAGTTCAAGGTCAGCCTGGTCTACAAAGTGAGTCCAGGTCAAGCCAAGGCTACACAGAGAAACCCTGTCTTGAAAAACAAACAAACAAAGAAAGAAAAAAATTAGATATAATTATGGCCCTAATTTTGTACGGATAGAAAATTCAACACAGTTAGAGAGCTGATAGATAGATAATAAAGAGATATATGAGATAGTATACAAAGAATAGATAAATGATTGCTAGATAAATGATAGATTATAGAAAAATAATTGAAAACCATAAGAATATACCACCATACACAAAAATGATTTTAAGTAAGTTTCTAAGCTACAAGTGCATTTGATTGTATTTGTTGTGTACTTCTAAACCCTCAGTAGAACCAACCAATGTATTACTGTTATATGGGAACAAACCAGTAAGTGCTAATTCTTTAAAAACAACTTTTCATAGCCACATTGTATTCTTCACAGTTTCTGTGACAAATGTAAAGAACTAAGTTATCCCTTTTTTTTTTTTTTTTTACTATTCATTCACTGGCTGGATTTGTAGTAAGCAGCCTGCAACCCATCAAGACAGCTGTCACCCAGTAGTTCAATAAACTCACTGGAGTCACCACAGAAGAATTTCTAATGGGGTCATGGAAACAATCTGGCTGGTAGAAAACAAATGATTAAAAACTCATTACACTATCTACCCAGGCAAGAGAATTGCCTAATTTAACCACGAAAGTCACTACAAAAGATGGAGATAATTACAGTATAAATGGATACCCAAAATGAGACAATCATTTGATTTTAATGATACCTTCAGAGAAAATTTGGGGTGCAGGATAAAATTGCCAGGATCATGTACAGTAACTCGTTAGCGCCCTCACTAGACCCAGTTGACTGTGCTTGGATGCCCAGTCCTCCTCTTGATCAATCCTTGTTAATTTTGTTTCGGGTGGCCAGGCCTTGAGTCCTTAAGTACCTGAGGCCCACTTGGGCCTGGCAGAAAACAGGTGCAGCAAGAGACACATTTACATTTAAGCTCCTCTAGGACTCAATTTGTAGCAGGATTTCCACCATCAGTAGCCAAGAACATCTTGAGTCGACAGAAAAAGAACAAAAAAGGTGATAGAACGTATGGATCCATGGCCGGCAACCACGCAGAAATTCTTCAGGGTGCCAAAAATAAGATTTCCACAAAACATCAGACCGTCTCTCAGAAAACATGTCCTCCCTCCCCTCAAAGAGCCCATACTTTCCTAAGGACCTGAGAAAACTTTTGTACAACTGGATCTTCCAATACAAGTGTCTGATTCAAGCAAGTGAGGCTGCAGGACTGAAAAGCTTTCTAGATGAAGTCCTTGAATCAAGACGCAAATAGCTAAGAGCTGGAGGGATGGCCCAGCCATTTAGAGATCCCACTGTTCTTGCAGAGAACCACACATGTTCCATTCCCAACACCCACACCAGGCGGTTCACAACCCCCCCCCCCCCCGTAACTCCAGTTGCAGGGGGGGAATCCCAAACCTTTAACCTCAGCACCTGTACAAATATACACATAATTAAAACTGATTTAAAGAAGGGCTGGAGGTGATGGCTCAGTCATTAAAGGCTAGGCTCACAACCAAAAATATAAAGAAAAAAATAGTTAAGGAGCAAAGGCGGGTCCTTTGTGACCATTCTGTCGGACGCTGCCTGTGGAAAGTACTGAGGAACATAAGGAAGAGATGGTTCTGGCCTGAATAGAACAAGAAAATGTGGCTAAGCCTGCCTGCTGCAGAAAAGATGTACCTGAATTCCCTTTGGAGAAGTGGCCAGTGGTCTAAATCACTGAGTCATCTCTCCAGTCCCCCAAACTCACTGTTTTAAAAAAGGAGACAGTAAGAGTTTCTTCTTGTAGAGATGAAGATTGAGTCTTTGGATATTTTGATCACAGAATTAGAAATCCAAGAATCCTGACCACCACGTATCAGATGAGCTATCGAACATTCCACTTGGTGTACTGCCCTGATAGGCCTAGTATAGGCCTTGTTCGGCCTTGGAAGGAAACTTAAATAGGGACCCCCTGTTTTCTCTCCCAGTTCCCTCCAAAATGTTAAGATTGTTCAAATGTGATTACGGGAGGAAAGAAATGAATAGGGGAAAGGAGGAGACAGAGAGGGAGAGACCAAGAGAAAGTATTCTACACTCTACAAAGCAACTGTCCTCTACTTTACCCATCCGCCTGCTGGATCAAAATAGGATGTATTGGAAATAACTACCCGCTGTAATGAAACAACAACAACAGCCACAACAGCCACAACAGCCACAACAGCCACAAAAACAACAACAACAACAACAACAACAAACCACCCTACACATTTAGAGACAATTTAAGTTCAGTTTTGATTTGTACTGAAATCAAAGTAGATATTCCTGGTGGTTGGAAGCTTTCCTCCCCATGGTCATTCAGGACTCAGGCTCTTTCTGCAAGGTTTTTTCCTTCCAGCTCCGCCATCAGAATTCAACTCCTTTAAATTCATGGTTCACAGGGAGTATGTGTGGATGTTGACCCAAAATGCACCTGTGTTAAAGGCTATGTCTTCGGGATGGCTTTCCTGGAAGGCAGGATATTTGGAAGCTAGGGCCTTCTGGAAGGTCCTTGATCTGGGGGGCTGTGCTCCAGTATGCCATTCTTGGTGGGGCTCCCTGGCAGCTCTCTCAAGATGGTGCTATAAACGCTCTGACTCCTGGAACAGCCTTCGAGTAAGTAGGGTCTTTCTGGCATAGAAAAAGCTGTAGGGTGGCAGGAAGAGCAGAGAGCTCAGTGTATTCAGTGTGGGAAGCTGCCTCTGAGGTGTTCTCTAGCCCTGACTGGGAGCTGTGAGCACAGGACCTTCTCCCTTCCTCACCCACAGCAGCTAAGCCACAGGATGCTAAAGGGGACAGACAGGCTTAGGGGGATGAAGGCTGACAAGCTGAATTCTCAGTGGATCCTCCCTGATAGAAAATTACAAAGCCTGAACCCTCTGCTACTATCACGAAATCGTTGCTCAATCTTCTATTGTCGTCAGCCAGGGTGAAATAACCCTATATGGTAAATATTTTTTTTCTGGAAATATTATAAAAGGGAGTCAGATATTTCCCGTTACTGGCTTGAAGTCTATTTGTTTCTTAGATAGTAAGTAAAGATACAACTCTGTGTTCATCAACCTCTTATAGCAAAAACAAAGTAGTTGGTTGTTTTGTTTATTTGTTTGTTTAAGCCAGGCATCATAGCGCGAGGATGCTGGTGCAGAAGGATTACTGCAAGTTTGAGACCTAGTGAGTTTTAGACCAAGGTTCAGTCTCATAAATAAGTAAATAAATAAATAAATAAACAAATGTATGAATGAGGCACCTAAACAAAACCCAATAAGCTCTGAGGAAGAGAGTTGCAATTATGAATTCTCTCCTATTAGTTGGTGTCTGACTAGAAACTTAATGATTCCCACACATAAATTAAGATGTAGAAATAAGGATATAGCATGGGTGGATGTGGACCTCTGACTCCTTGGAGAAATGGTTAAAAAAAGAAAGTGAGGCTAGAAAATAAGGCTGTGCTCAAAAAATGACGAGGACAAAGAAAAAGGACAATATTTAGCCTGGAGTGGCCCTCCACACCAAACTAGAAGACAGTTGTATTAGCATTGTCTAGGGTAGCAGTTCTCAACCCCGTGAATGTTTTGATCCTTTCCTACAGTTCCTCATGTTGTGGTGACCCCCAAAACATAAAATTATTTTGTTGCTAATTTATACCTGTAATTTTGCTGCAGTTATGAGCCGTAATGTAGATATCTGATGCCCAGGATATCTGACATGGCACCCCTGTAGAGGAATTGGACATATAGAATGTACATATAATTCTATGAGGGGATTCATCAGACTGGCATACATGATCAGAGGCTGACTAGTGGGCCGTCTGTAGCCAGAAAGCTACGGAAATCAGTAGCCCTTCAGTCCAACAATCGAGAAGACTAAGAGCAGGGGAGATCAAGACAGAACCCCCAGTTCAAGGCCGATCATCCCAAATGCCACAGAGAGTCACTCCTAGAGTCCAGGTTCATAGAGTAAATAATCTGGCATCTCTGGCATCAGTGGCAGTAACGGTGTTGCCTCAAGCGGAATCCAGCTTGCATGGGAGTGTCCCCCTTTCTTCCTTCTGCTTTTACACGTCCCGCACAGGGAACGGTGCTGCCCACACTGACAGCAGAGTTCCACTCTATTTGATAATCTACATGATAACCTGCACTAGACATGCCTTTACACGCACGCAACACACACACACACACACACACACACACACACACACACACACACACACGCCGTATCTCACCAGTTTCCCGCTCTCTCTCTTTCTCTCTCAGCCCAAGTAAGCTGATGACTGAGATCAACTATCATGATGATGCAAGCATGTTAAGTGATGGCGCTGAATCACAGCCCACCACGTGCAGGAGGAGGAAACCACAGTCTCTGCGAGGAGTTGCTTTGTAAATTAATGAACTGACAGTAGGGTGATGAATGTGACGCTTACAAAGATTTGAATTATCTTCCTCCCAGGTAATTATGATTACAATGTAACCCGGATGGAAGCCAGGCACACATTTATTAAGTGACTCCCCCCGCCCCTCCAGTGAGTCATATCACAGATTAGAATCTGGTGGCATCTTGGAGCATGCAAGGAGAGAGATGTGTGTAGTGAGAATTTTGTCTTCCTTTATAAAGCTCAGCTTTGTTATGGGAATATGTTTTTGTTTTAGTCCTAGGTATGGGCTAGGTCTGTCTGCAAAAGCTGACTATAATGTGTCTCATGCTCTGGCAGGGGTGGGATTTATGCCAGCTACAGATAGTTTAAACTTTCTGGGGACTCTTGGGAGGGTATAAATGGGAGAGCCCCGAGAGGACCTGTGGCTGCTGCTGCTCTCCTTAACTGCTGCTGCCCCTAACTGCTGCTTGTTTGTCCTGCTGCTGTGTTTGCTATTGCTGGATTGCTGGATTGCTGGATTGCTGGATTGCTGGATTGCTGGATTACTGGATTGCTGGAGATTCTAACCACAAAGATTGTACTTGCCTCAAGGAGCTCTGTATTTCTGATTAGCAGGAAGTAGCCTATAGAGGTCTATACCCCCTTTTCCCTCTAATCTTCCTCTCCTACCTAGTGCTGGGAGGTTGAAAGGGAGTAGGGTAGAATAAGGGTTGGATTGGAAGGGAGGTAGAGGTATAAGAACCCAATAAAATAGATTTAAAAAAAATACTCCAACAGATGTGCCTTGCTTCTAGGATTGCTTCATAAAAATCACTGCTCAAATTTCATTCATGAGAAACTAGTTTGTGTTTGTCAGTTACTGGTCTAGCCAAGTGCCTGGAACAACTTAAGAGGGTGGAAAATCTTTGTCTCCGTCTCAGAGATTTCAGGTTACGATTATCTGCATCCAGCGGACCTGGTGTGAGACAGAGCACTGCGACGACAAAGGCTTGACAGAACAGAGCTGTTCTCATTGTGACAGCCATGAAATGGAGAGCCATGAGCAAAGCAGGCAGACAAGAAGCAAGGAAAGGCTTTCCAGGGCACACTCTAATTGCCTCCAGTCAGGCTCACCTCGTTCCCTACCATGCGCCAGTACTGCCACCATACTATGAGTCCATCAAGGAAGATGGACTGCTCCACCCACTAGGTCAAAGTGCCCAGGATCTATTCACTTCCTGTTGTAATCTCAGTGTAAATGTGTCCCACATAAGCCCTGTTTGAATACTTGGCCTTGGGCTGGGGACACTGTTTGACATGGAGCCTTGCTGAGAGAAGTGTGTCACTGGGGGTAGGCCAAGATGTTTAATAACTTGGTCCTATTTGACTTTGCTTCTTGATGGCTAATGCACTGTGACCAGTGCATGCTTGTAGTGAGGTGTTTTGTCACAGTAAAAGTCGTTGTTAGTGTGTGCTGTCCCAAAGCCCATCAGCTCACAGCCAAGCCTCTGTCATGAGCTTGTGGGGGACATTTTATGTTCATACCATCACAGTGGAGAAGCTCACACTGAGGGATACTGCTCTGAATAACTAGCTAGTGATCTTTTCAAGTGGGAAGGCCCAGGAAAGATACGAGGCTGCTGTAGGAGGATGCGGTGAAGCAAGATTCTCAGCTGTGCCTTTTGTGGAAATGGGCTTTATTGGGACAGCTGGTAGGACATGAGGAGGGCTGAGGTTTTGCCCCACCATGATGCATCCCTGTAAACTTCCTGAAACTGGTGGCTAGAGTGTGACTGTGTGAGAGAGAATGACTTTGCTGTAGGCAATGTGCTCAGGAAGAGGTGGCGTTTGCCTGGTCCAAAGGAAACTGCACTTCCCCCAAATCCTGATGGTTAGACAAAAGCCAGCATTCCTAAGGACCTCGTGGAGCTGGTTCCCTTCCACCAAAAGGAGCCAGTTCTCTTCTCACTGGGAGAAGAGACACATAGTTATCGGAGATGCCGATTGACGTACCAAAATGCACACTCCCTCAGTTACACATTTCAGAGTCCGAGTTAGCATCCTGGCCTTTCTCTCCTCCTCCCCTCCAGCTCATGGGCTTCTTTATACCTCTGTTATTCCCCATTTGCCTTCCTTTCTCGGGCTCTCTCCTCTCTCTTTCTCTCCTCCCTCATTCCCTGTTTCCCTCCCTCCTTCCCTCCCTCCTCCCTCCCTGCATCTCAACCATACCATGGAGGAATCATGTCATCAGTTTATACAATATTGGGCTAGCCACTTACTCATAGAGGGTCCTCCAGAAAGTTATGTCCCAGCTGTCGCTTTTCTGTACGCTTGCTTTTGTTTGAAAAACACTTTGATCACACTTTAAACATAAGGACTAACATGCTGTAGAGTGACAACAGATTGCGAGGAAGTGGGCTCTCCTACAATTCTCAGGGTGTCATCTGCACTCTCCGGTGAGGGAGACCACACTGGATGAGAAGTTCTTTTGGCCTTTCCAGAGCAGCTGCACCTTTGCACTTGATTCTATGGCTTTTTTCCCCCCCTCCTCAACAATGGAACGCCAGCCTAGATGATGTACATTTGTTATTAGCAATGGCTTCTCTAGGGTTTGGATTTTTATCCTCTGCTTAACAGAACTTAAGATATAAAATGCCAAGCACCTGTTCACTGGATTTCCATTGCCAGAGAAACACAATAACACACTGACATGTCACCAGCTGACATCTGTAAACTGTGTGTGTGTGTGTGTGTGTGTGTGTGTGTGTGTGTGTGTGTGTGGTGACATCCTTTCCTCAGCTAACGTTGCTGAAGGACAAGGACAGATGGTTGGAGCTAGGATCCCAAAGGAAAGCAAGTCATGTTATAAATATAGATACCAGCCATGATGGGGTGACTAGACTGTGTCTTCCCTAAATCCACAACCCTTCAGCATGGGGTGATGGAGGTGGAGCCTTTGAGAGGTGACGAGGTCGTGACAGTGGAGTCCTCGCCAACAGGAGAGGCTGCGCAAATGCTCCCCTCCTCCTGTGCTCCGTGTGAAGACAGAGCCACACTCTGACAGTCTGTGAACCTGACAGTCTCCATATACCTTTCCTTCTGGGTTTGCAGTGTTAGGGACCAAACTTCCGTCTTGCGCATGCTAGGCAAGTATGAACTACATTGCGCTCCAACCCAGCCAACCTTTAATGAATGCTGTTTTGTGTAGAACCATGTACTCACGGGACCACAGAGCCCTCAGGTGGCCTCCGTGTGCTGCCATTTGGCTTGGCTTCTCTGCAGTGCTAAGCCACTGATGAACTTGCAGGGGTGACCATCCTTCGGTGGACCTGGCCGTGAGTCCATGTGGCCATAGAGTGGGAGCGCCTGAGTACGGTTGCCAGCAGGGGGCGCCTGGTGACTCTACCTACTCCTTTTGTTAGCTCAGAGGCAACATGGAAACATTGTATTATCTTAAGTCAACCCTGTGTGAATGTTGTTTGAAATAGAAACATGAGGGGAGTTGTGGTGCAGTGAGATTTGGCAGCGGATCCAAATATAATTCTGAACGTACATATTTGTTTGAAGTCCAGTCTCCAAGTCTTTCATAGGATGAGCAGCTGCCCACTTACATCAGTGCGTCCCACTCCTGGTGGAGGCCGTCACACGGAACTATTCTTGTATTTGCATAACACGAATCTCCAGAGTTCAGAAGAAACAGATGTATTCGGACTTCTTCCTTTTGTAGTTTGAGCCCCTAGAAATCAGATAAGCCTCCTCTCGGCAGCCCTAAAGGCAGTTCTAATTCCATTCTCCATCGATTCTTCCCTCACACCGTGTCCCTCTTGCTTGTCTTCTATTTTCCTTCCTTTCTCTCTCCCTCTCCTGCGTTTGTTGCTCGTGCGGTGTTCCAGTTGTGTAGAGTAAGACGGAAGGGAAAACGAGGTGACTGGAGGAGGAAGGCAGGGGATGGGAGAAGACCCACGTGGATACAATACGTGTCACGGGCCTCCCACTGAGGCAAACAAGAAATAATAGATATTATTTTCCTTTTAAAGAGACTTTGTGGAAGTTGCTAGAAGAAGTGACTAAGTAAGAGGTTTTGGCTTTTATTATTTTTTTTCTTAACCAATGGAAGTAATGATATAATTTGAAACTCCAGAACGTTGAACCTCAGTTTCCAGAACTCAAGGGCCAGCGGATCCTGTTGAGATGGTTATTCTCAGAGCCATGTCTGGGAAGACAGTTCTAGACTAGACTAACTGACATGGAAAGATTTATCCTAAGTCTTTCATGGACTGGGGTCCTGGGCTAAACAAAAAAGGGAGACCGTAAGATGAGCATCAGCCTCTGTCTGCCTGTGCTTCCTGAGTGGACACATGTGACCAGCCTCCTTGGTCTAAGGCTAGGACTTCCTCCTCATGGTGGACTACACCTTCACGTGGCAAGAAAGCAAGCCCTTCCTTCCTTAAGTTGTCTCTGTCAGGAATTCCATCATGGCAACCAGAAAACACTACATACTCCTCATATAGATTAGCAAGCACATGCAGGTTTTTATCCGTCGAAGGCCACATGTGTGGTCGCTATCAGGAAGCCACATCATTAGTCCTCTAATACGGTCATTCTCCCCAAATGTCCCGTGTAAGTGGCAAGCCCCGGCAGGTTGAGAGATTAAGTACAGTGCTATTTGCCAAAGCATCCATTAGTCCAGCCTTCAGACAGCACAATACAAAGGGAAACCTCATCTTTGTTACCTTAAATTAAGGGCAGTACAAGTGGTGAGGTTTCCCTAGCTTATTTGTTTTGAAAAGTGTTGAAACTCCTCGGGAGAATCCAAACTTCTTGTCTTCTTGTGGTTTGTTTGATATTTATTACCATCTTTCATCATCAACCATCCCTCTCTCTCCCTCCCCTTACTCCACCCTCACACTCAGCCTCAAGCCCACAGGAAACCAGAAGGATCTTAAGTGGGAACTAGCGCCGTCACCAAGGGCACATCCTCATCCCCACATGGCATCTTCAGAGAGGAAGGGTGATGCCGCGGTGCTGTGTGCCCATCAGCTGATGTGAGAACACGGCGTTCTTCTGCCCTGACATTTCCATTTATGAGATGCTAGACTCAAGAATTTCTGCTCCTCTGGCTTCCAGGCAGCTTCCAGGCATGGAAGCTTTTTTTTTTTTTTCCATTTCTTCAATTGCATTTCAAGAGCAACAAAATCCAGAAGTTTGAAAAGCTTTAAAAGTATATTCCATCTGATCCTGTGCCCACCGAATCCGTGCTCCGATTTACTGTTGGGCCCTTGCCTGCTCCTGCTAATTCCGCTCTTCTTTTCTGTGTCCATAAATTATATTTAGATTTTTTTTCACTTCTCCCTAACATGTTTAAGTTTCCAGGATGGAAGAAATTTCATCTCAGGCTCTAATTACAACTCCAGCTCAGTCTGTCATTTGTTTCCAAGATGTCTGAAGAGGTGTCTCTCTCAGTTTCTACCCCACCTCCCACCCCCAAACTCGCCTCTTGGAATGTAAACGGAGATTTCCAGAAACTTCTGCCATTAGCCACATTTCACCCTGGAGCCTGAGTATGTGCTTCTAGATGGTTATACAGCAGCAGGGATGGGGACACGCAAAAAACTAAGCAGACAGTACACTGGGCGAGGGTGGCACGCAACTATCCTTCCCCAACCTGACCTCTATGGGGATGGCTCGGTCAGCAAAGGGCTTGCTGTACTGACTCCAATCCCCAGATTTTGTCTAAAAAGCTAGGAGTGGTAGTGACTGCTTGCAATGCCAGCACCAGGGAGACAGAGAATGACTCCTGGGCTCCCCTAGCCAAACAGCCTAGACTAACAAGTTTCCGATGAGCTACTGAGATGTTGGCTTGAGAAAACAAAGTGGCCACTGCAGAGATGGTTTCCCCAGGTAACGGCACTTGCCGTTGAGCCTTTGATCCCTGGAACCCATGTAAACGTGGAAGCAGAGAGCCAAGTCCAGAGCATCATCCTTTGATTTCCACATGCATACCATGGCACATGAATCTGCAAGATGCACATGAGTGTGTGCACGCACAAACACACACATACACACTCACATAATAAATCAATACATAAATGTAATTAAAAAAATAAAAATCAGAAAGGAAACAAGATCAATAGCCCCTGAGGAAGGACAGCCCAGCTTGACCCCTAGTCTCCAAGTGCATGTGTGTGTGTACACACACACACACACACACACACACACACACACACACACACACACA
>OU015756.1:13146597-13161774 GCA_907169655.1 Acomys percivali
GAGAGAGAGAGAGAGAGAGAGAGAGAGAGAGAGAGAGAGAGAGAGAGGAGAGTGATGTAGAAGGGGAGGCGGTAGGAGAAGGAGATAAAAACAAAGTATGTTGATGTATGCTTATGAAAATGTCAAATGAAGCCCATTGCTTGGTGCGCTAATTAAAAATAACAACAAAGTGGCAAGTAGAAAATTTTCAAGTAAAACAGAAAGAAGCTCCCGTTTCTATCTAACCCTGTCCTGGGGTGATCTCAGAGGACCTGAGGCAACACAAGTAACAAATGTAACCAGGTCACTCTGCGTGTGTGAGGATGCCTAGAGACCCGTCACAGTGAATCTGGGAGGACCAGACGAGATGCTATGCCAATAAACCAGACATGGGTTAGTGGGGTTCGCAGCAGCAGGCTGTGCCAGCCCCGGGCTCAAGTCAAGAACAACAGACAGCTGACTGTGTGCTAGATCTCAAGTGTCAGATCTCACTTTGAGCTGGGGATCCCTGTGTCCTGCCAGAGTGTCTCCTGATCAGAGTGTGCCCACAGTGTGCTTGGAGAGCTTCCATCTCTCCGGCCTAAACCAAGTCAGAGAAGTAATCTGACACCATGGACTCCTACAGTTTCCTTCCCTTTAGAAACATTGTACTTCAGATCACATGCAAAGTTTTAGCAGAGATTATAACACTGCTTTTTGTGTGCCTATAATCAAAAAACAGCTAGCATTTTTTTTTTTTTGTGCTAACTCTGTATTCCAAGGGCTTTATAGCAAGCTTTAGAGCTTGCCTGCTGAAATGTGGCATGCACAGGGAACCACAAACCTCTTTTAAATTTCCTGCAGGAACTCAGTCACCCTGTTCTTAAAAAGCAAAACTGGAATTGTAAGTAAATGTCTGCTTGGAATCCATTTAACTTAAAAGCTGCAGCCCCACTTGTTCCATGAGATGTGTGAGTATATCTGCAGGTGACAAATGGAGATTTTCAACAGGAGTTTGTTCTGTCAGCAGGCCACTGAAAAATATATGTCTGATAAACTGTTCAAAGCTCTAGTTTCTGCTTAATTTAGGGTTTTCCAGGCAAGAAAATTTACTTCCTCTTTTTTTAGGAGAAAAAATCCTATTACTATCTTTGATTCTTAAAGATAATGTCAACATTAGATTTAATTTTTAATTTTTTCCTTTTATTGAAAAGATATATTTTCCTCATATAATATATCCTTATTACAGTTTACTCCTCCCAGCCCTTCCTCCCACCTCCCCTCCCATCCAAATCCACCCCTTCCTGTCTATGGGATGTATATGTGTGTACATATATATTTATTTAAAATAAAAATAAAAATAAAGGAAAAGAAAGAGCTCTGACGTGACAAGGAACCTCCAAAGATGTCCTTGAGTTCATTTTTTGTTGGCATCTACTGCTGGGCACTCGGCCCATTCTTAAGGGTGGTTTTTTTTCTCCAGTGACTCCCTGGGTGAAAATGAAATTTTCATTTGCAAGTGGTGATCCGTCAGAGATAGCTTTGGGGCTGTCTCCCTGTCTCTCTCTGTCTTTCTGTCACTGTGTGTCTCTCTGTCACTATCTCTGTCTCTGCCTGTGTGTCTCTCTGTCTCTGTGTGTCTGTCTCTCTGTGTTTTTGATACAGGGTCATGTGGTCTCCTACCAGCCTGCAACTTCATGATTGGACTAAGCCACTGAGCCCCAGGCACTTGCCTGTCCCTGCTCTGCCTCTCTAGCGCTGAGATGATAAACAGGTGCCTGCACGCTTCACCTGGCTTCCCTACATGGGTTCTGCGGATCCAGCTTAGGTTCTTACACTGTGTGGTGTGGCGGTTCATCTTGGCTGGCCACCCAACTGGATCTGAATCAAGTAAGCACCACACCTCTGAGGCCAGTTGTGAGGAATGTTCTCCATTGGGTTAACTGACTAGAGATGACCCACCCCAAACCCTGGCAGCATTTCATGGTGGCACAGATATAAGAAGGTCCAAAGGAAAAGCCTTTGCCTCTCTACCTGCTTGCCTTTTTTTCTTGCTAGCAAGTTCCTCTCTGAGAATCCTGCAGGCCTTCAGTGTCAGGTAGGGACTGCTAAAGTGGCTACAACTTGGAAGCAGCTATGATTGGAAAACTACCCAGACTATATAGTATAAGCCAGTCTAATAAATCCCATTTATAATGCACACTTATTTCATCCATTCTATGGATGCATCAGGCTAACACACACACACACACACACACACACACACACACACACACACACACATACACAGATACACACACAGACACACACACACCCCTGTGAGATTCACACCAAACACTGAAGGAATAAGGAAATGGTTTTTACTTGGTGCCCATCCAGTTCTGGCAAGTGCCAGCCCACATGGAAATTCTCTGCAGCTTACACAGACCCTGAGTTATAATAACATTCCACATATACTGACATCTATTTCTTTTAGGTCCCAGTGCTCAGTTACAGTTTGAGGAATTAAACATGTCTTACGGGGAACATAAACTGAGAGCTTGGCCACTTTGGACAAATGGGAAATTTACAAAGCAGGGACACCACCTCCGTGATCTCTAAAGTAGCTGGTAGTGGGAAGTTTTGCATCACAAAGGCACTGTCCCCATTACTCTCCCAGTAGACCGGCGGCCCACAGCTGTCCTGCCTGCTTGTTCTTTGATAAGGGTCTCATTGGCTCAGTGTATTGGATGAATCCTAACAGAAGCATATTGTCAGTAAGCCTGAACTGCAGCTGTGTTGGTCGAAGGCACTCCCCGCCCCCCCACTGCCTTTCTACTTAGTATGATAGTTCCCCTAGAGGCTGTGGCCCTTTAGGTAAAATTTGCTTCGTAAATTTAATATTCCTAAGATAGTTTGGTAGCTCTTTTTTTTCTCTAAAATAGATTATTTTCTCATACAATATATCTTGATTACAGTTTTCCCTCCATCCACTCCTCCCAGCTCCTCCCCGCCTCATGCCCCTCCAGATCTACTCCCTTTCCATCTCTCATTAGAGAAGAACAGGTTTCTAAGAGAGGACAACCAAATGTGGCACAAAGAAAGTATTATAAGGTGAAGCACAAACTATCGTATTGAAGGTGGACACGGCAACCCAACAGGAGGAAAAGAGTCCAAGAAAAGGCACAAACCAGAGACCCACTTGCTCTCATAGTCAGGAGGCCCATAAAAATACTAAGTTAATAGATATTATATAGATGCAGAGGGGCCCTGTGCAGACCCATGTAGGTCCTGTGCTTGCTGCTTTAGTCTCTGTGAGTTCATATAGCCTCCCTTAATTAATTCAGAAGGCCTTGCTCTCCTGATGTCCTCGGTCTCCTCTGCCTCTTGCAACCTTTCCACTTGCCCTTCAGTGGGATTCCAAGAGCTCTAAAGGGGATGGGTTGATGGAGATCTCCAATCTAGACTCTCTCTCCACAATGTCTGACCACAGGTCTCTCCATCTGTTCCCATGGTTGCTGGAGGAAGGCTCACTGATGGTGACTGGTTAAGGCACTAATCTACGAGTGTAGTAGAAAAACATTAGGAATCATTTCATTGATTTTTTTTTTTTTAAGACCAGTCGTGTTTGGTTCCACCCTAGATCTCTGGGCTATCTAGCCTCTGGGTCTTGGTTACCTAAGCAGGGTCAGGTGTGGGATCTTTCTCATGGAACGGGGTCCCTAGGTCAGATCAGACACTGGTTGGTGACTACCACGCATTCTGTGCCTCCATTGCCCTAGCATATTTTGCAGGCAGGAAGTGGATCCTTTTTTTAAACATCTCTTTAGCATTTCTAGTGTCCCCTGTCGCTCACCATTCTTATAGAGAACCCTGACTGATGTGCGTAGCAAGCCTTCCCCAGGCCCAGCAAACACACCGTCAAGCTCGCCCTCACCATCTGACTAACAGATTGCAGCCATGCCTCAGTAACCCAGACAGGGAGAGGCCCTCAGACTCTGAACACTAGAGCCACAGACACGGATGAAGTGGTAGGGTAAGGTGGGCATCCACCTTCAAAAACGGGACAGGTGTTCGCCATTTCTTTGAATTCCTTTAGACCACCCACAGGCACAAAGGGTGCTGAGCAAAGCTGGAGGGACTGAAGGTCCCGTCTCCAAAAGGTACTTCCGCGGAGGCTTAAGAGACAATAAGAAAATAATTTGTTAGTCTCTAAGTCAGCTGACTTGGCTTTTGATCGTTCAAACAAGACAGTTCTGCCTGCAGGGAATCAAACTTTGTTGTTGTTGTTCCAAAGACTGACACCAGCAGATAGAAATCAAAGGAGGTGTTCTCAATAAAGGAAATTCCAGAAAACATGCTGGGGCTTAATTAAAATATAAGCCTTTGTTTCGAGGGGGGCCCTCTTTTGCAAGAGGAAGTGTACTGAAGAAGAAGTGCGTGCCCTGGCTGGTGAGCTGCAGGTCTTCAGCAAGTGAGGATCTGTCTACACTGGGCACATCCCAGGCAAGGCTGGGAGGGCATCCTGCCTTGAGTCCCATCTGACTTAACTCTCATCACAACATAATGAGTATTATTACTTCCTCGTGTGGCCTGTGGGCTTTGTTAATTAAAGAATGGGAAGGTACGTAGTTCCAATCTTTTGCTTTTAATTAATCAAAAGATGTGTTTTGCATCTTCATGTTGCCGGGCAGCAAAGTATTTAGTCTGCCTTCCAAGACTCGGAAGAGGCTGGTGAAAACGTCCAGCTGCCACTCTGAGGCTGCGCAGCGAGCACAGCACAGGGCTAGATGTCCTGCTCTTTTGAGATTTTCCAATCAGTGATATTGGCCAGACAGATGCCTACGATAGGATAGTATTTGTAGGAAACAAACAAACAGACAGACAAACAAACAATTGTCCCATGTCATCGTATGCACATAAATCTGCATCTTAAAATTTCTTGGCTATTTATCCAAGAACTAGGCATTCAATCCAGGAATGAAACAGCCTGTGATGCCGTAGTCTCTGTTCTTTGTCATATTATACTGTCTTCTTGTTTGCCTGACTTAGGAAAACTTATAGCATTGGGTCATTTCTCCATAGTCAAATAGAAAACACACACTTTAAATAGAAATATCTTTCCCAGGAGGAAAACACAGCAGTGTGCTAACAAGGCAGCCCTTACAGGGTACGTAGAAGCCAGCATTCTTCCTTCTGAAAAGAAAGTGGAAACAGCCTGGGTGGAGGCTGGCATATTGAGTGTGGCTAGTGTGCTGGACTTGTGCAAACAGTGTTAGTGGAGCTGCACTCCCAGGAGGTGCCTGGGGACGGTATCAGTTCTACAGGAAAGAGAATTGTCACCACTTAGTGATGTTATCACTATGGAATTGATAGCAGGACAAAAATCCCCACCAGGAAAAGGGACCACTGTAAGCTACTGAAGAAGGTTCAATGGTCCAAAATGAAAACAATCCCCTCCCCTCCCTCAATAAGAGACCAAGTCTTTTATAGGATGACACTTATAAGACAACCTATGAGGAGGGGTCGGGGACAGACAGTCAGGGCCCTCCTTCCGGCCTCCCATCAAAGTGAACAGAGAGGAGCTGGCTGCCTTCCTGTCCACTGGGTAAATACTCTGGCTCTCCTGAAGTCAGAGATCTTTCCCTCCATAGCCAAGAGCCTGGCTGAAGTGGCTGGGTCTGTTGACAGTGAGCATCTGGGAAGAGCTGGGTAGAACCAGGTACAGAGAGACGAAGCTCCTTAAACAGGCCCCGTTGGGAGCCTGTTGGGCTTTGGTAGAGTCTTTGAACCCCTTTGTCAGAATGATGGCTGAAGACATGAAAACTAAAGGATCGAACAAGAAATGTATGTGGAAATATAGTTGGCACTATATTAAAATGAGACATGTGTTCTTCTAATACACAGGATTTGTGATGAGCATATTAAATGAGACACTGGGGCTGAGAAGATGGCTCGGTGGGCAAAAGGCTTCCGATCCAAGCACAACAGCCTGAGCTGCATCCCCCAAAGCCACAGGAAAAAAAAAAAGCCCAGTGCTGGGGTGCCCACTTGTAATTCCAGCACTGGGGAGACAGAGACAGGTGGTTTCTTGGATCGTGTTAGCCAGCAAGTTTGGCCTAATTGGTAAACCCAATGTCCCAGCAAGAGACTCTGTCAGAAAAACCAAAAATAACAGCTATGGAAGAATACTACTCCAGGTTAGCCTCTGTTTTTCTCACATGTGTATGTGCCCACATGAACAGGTACCTGCAAATGCACAAATACACACATATACAAATAATAAAAAAATTTAAAATTACATTTAAAGTAGAGGCAATTTTAATATATTTTAAAAGAAAGCAACATGAAAACTATGAGTCTTTTTTTTTTCTTTGTTATTGTTTGGATTTTTCATACATACATTTAATGTGTTTGATTAAATCCACCCCCAATGCACTCCCCTGCAGTTCTTTACCTAGTCCCTCCCAAATTCATGTGCTCTTTTTAAAAAGCCCATTAGATCCACAGATGCTACCAGTATGCACATGTGGATGGGACCATCTGTTGGAATTCTGCAGTATGGATAGCCTCTCAGGGTCTGTACTCCTAAAGAAACGTAACTCTCCCATAAGCTATCAACTGCCAACAGCTCCTCAGACAGGAGTGGGAGCTTCTTCTTCCCCCTCTTTTCTCCTTCCCTCAATGTCCTCCCATGTTGAAGACTCAATCTGGGGCTTTTCTCACATGTTAAGCAAGCACTCCAACCCTCAGCCCCGCTGCAGAATTTCTGACTGTGATGAGCCTAATAGCAGTAGCTAGGATAAAGGAGGCTTCCCCATGAAGGCTGTGGGCAGAACAGATGGAGTTTTGCCTCAGAACGCTGGCTTATTGGGAGGGAACTAGGAGGATGGAGGAATTTATGAGGCACACCAATCATTCTTTGGCATCATGTTTTCCAAATGGAGGAGGATAAGGTCCTGTGTGGGGACCCAGAGAATGAAGGGATTAACTACAGAACAAATGAACACCTAGGAGAAGGGGGTTTGTGAGGACAAAGTTGGGTGCGCAAAGGAAGAAGCACCCAGACTATTTCAGTCCACGAGTTAATCAAGAGAGTAGAAGCATTCAG
This sequence comes from Acomys percivali, assembly GCA_907169655.1. Taxonomy (NCBI): domain Eukaryota; kingdom Metazoa; phylum Chordata; class Mammalia; order Rodentia; family Muridae; genus Acomys; species Acomys percivali. The sequence continues at coordinate 13,153,646 of OU015756.1, forward strand.
CTGTGTACCTTTCACACTCTCCTTTTTCTGGACTGTCTCTCTCCACCCCATCCCTCCACTGTCAGCTGGAAGGGATTGAGTCCAACAGCTAATGAGAATGGAGGCTTGTGCACAATGACAAGGTGAATAAGCATCCATCCCTGTGTTTCAAGAAGACGACAGACAACACATCTCTCTCCAGGATGTGGAACTTCTAAGTGTAACTTATAAGAGAACACCAATAGAGAAACGCTAGTACTAATCACCCCATGGCAAACAATTCACAGCGACGGAGCCGTGGAGGGTGTTGCTAAGCAAGCTAACTTAAAAGGTGCCTTTCAGGAGGAGAAACAAACCACTGAAATCTGCACTACAAGTCCACTGGAAGATGGGAGTGGTAGCGCACACTTGTAGCCTCGGTGCTTAGGAGGCCGAGACAGAAGAATCACTGAGTTCAAGGCTAGACTGAGCTATAAAGTGAGACCCAGCGGCAACACTACAAAGCAACCTGAGACATAACCACTTTAACCTTGGCTGTCTGAAAAAGGGATTCTTTTTCTCTACATCTCCTAAAATACCTGAAATCCTGGAAGGCATCAAAATAATATTATTAGGGGCTAAGAAAGATATCAAAATAAAACAGGGCAAATATCAAGATGCCTTAAAAAAATATGCACTAAACCACAGGTAAATGTGCTTGTAAAAGTTTGTTAAATTGTAGTGCTTATTACTTTTGTTTAGATATGTAAGTTAATTGAGCATTAAACAAACTGCAAAATAATTATGGCCATTACTGCTCAGATAAAACAAACAAACAAACAAACAAATAACAGCCTTGAGCATTAGGAACCCCCATTTTATTTTATTGGTTATCTAAGACAGGGTTTCTCTGTGTAGCCTTGGCTGTCATAGACTCACTTTGTAGACCAGGCTGGCCTCGAACTCACATCGATCCACCTGCCTCTGCCTCCCGAGTGCTGGGATTAAAGGCGTGTGCCACCACACAGTGAGGACCCACCATTGTTCTTTTTTTTAATTTTTAAATTTTATTTTATTAATTTATTCTTATTACATCTCAATGGTTATCCCATCCCTTGTATCCTCCCATTCCTCCCTCCCTCCCATTTTCCCCTTACTCCCTTCCCCTATGACTGTGACTGAGGGGGACTTCCTCCCCCTGTATATGCTCACAGGGTATCAAGTATCTTCTTGGTAGCGTGCTATCCTTCCTCTGAGTGCCACCAGGTCTCCCCCTCCAGGAGACATGGTCAAATACAAGGCACCAGAGTACGTGTGAAAGTCATACCCCACTCTCCACTCAACTGTGGAGAATGTCCTGTCCATTGGCTAGAACTGGGTAGGTGTTTGAAGTTTCCGGCCCGTATTGTCCTTGGCTGGAGCCATAGTTTGAGCAGGACCCCTGGGCCCAAATCTGCCCATCATAATGTTCTTCTTGTAGGTGTCTAGGACCCTCTGGATCCTTCTACTTTGCTATTCTCCTATGCTTCTCTCATCCAGAGTCCCCATAGGATGTCCTCCCCTCTGTCCCAGTTTCCTGGAAAGTGAAGATTTTCATGGGACATGCCACTTGGGCTAGTATGCAGATGTAAGTGAGTATATACCATTTGACTCTTTCTGCTTCTGGGTTAACTCACTCATTATGATCATTTCTAGTTCAATCCATTTGTCCACAATTTTCAGGAATCCCTTGTTTTTAATAGCTGAGTAGTATTCCATAGTGTATATGTACCACAGTTTCTTTATCCATTCTTCTACTGAGGGACACTTAGCTCCCACCATTATTCTTTCTATGCACGGCCCAGTTCTTCCTGGGCACTGGGTTTCCCTGCCTAAGCCATTCATCTTCTTTTTCTGTTCAGGGAAGAGTCCTATTTAGTTCTTTAAAACAATTTCTCCAATCCCACAAAGATATCATCTTACATTCAGGAAAAGCCTTCTGCACTAGACTCACCTGACACCCACAGTTTCTAACCGAGGTGCCTACTTTAAATATCGTCGTGTGTACAGTGTCCACAAAATGGTCCAGGCAGCGCTATACAAGTCAACAGTTGCTTGCCTTCCCTGCTTCAGTTTGTTGTAAAAATCAGCCTCTTAAGAGTCTGAGAGTGGCTCCCAACTTTCCTAATGCTGTGACCCTTTAATATAGTTCCTCATGTTGTGCTGACCCCCCTAACCATAAAATTATTTTTGTTGCTACTCCATAATTGTAATTTTGCTGCTGTTATGAATCATAATGTAAACATATGATATGTAGGGTATCGTATATGCGACCCCCAAAGGGATCATGACCCATATGTTGAAAACCACTGTCTTAGACCACTGAGATGATTCAGTGGTAAAAGTACTTGTCATATAAACTTGATGATCCAAGTTTAGTCCTTGAAACTCATGGTAGAAGAACAGAACTGATACCCTAAAGTTGTCCTCTGACACACACACACACACACACACACACACACACACACACACACACATACACTCCATTAAGCACATTTTAAAAATTAAAATCAGGCCCCCGCCCCCAGAACAAATACTTAAACCAAAAGAAGTGCATATACTAAAGATAAACAATTTTCAGGCATAAAACACCTTAAATCCAAGTATAGAGGGGGCACCTAACTCATCAGGATCCTACTACAAATATGACCAAATAAAACTGCCCAGACTTTCACTGCATCCACCCAGATAAAAGTTTGAGACAAGCAGAAATACTTCGTGTACCTACACTGCGTGTGTGCATGCAGAAGAGGGAGAGGAAGAATTGTAGGAGCCAGAGGGGTTAAGGCCACCATGAGAACACAACCCATTGAGTCAACTAAGCAGGGCTCATAGGAGCTCATAGAGACTGACTCAGCAATCACAGAGCCTGCGTGGTCTACTAGGCCCTCTGCAAATATGTGGTGGTGGTTAGCTTGGTGTTTCTGGGGGACTCCTGAGAGTGGGGGGTCTGTCTCCAATTCTTTTTTTAAAGTTTAATTTTATTAATTTATTCAGATTACAACTAAATTGTTATCCTATCACTTGTATCCTCCCATTCTTTTCTCCCTTCCACTTTCACCCTATTTCCCTCCCCTAGGTCTATGACCGAGGGCGACCTCCTCCCCCACTATATAGTCATAGGCTATCAAGTCTTATCTTGGTAGCCTGCTTATTCTTCCTTTGAGTGCCACCAGGGCTCCCACATCAAGGGGAGGTAGTCAAATATGGAGCACCAGAGTTCATGTCAGAGTCAGTCCCCACTCTCCACATAACTGTGGAGAATGTCCTGTCCATTGGGTAGATCAGAGTGGGGTTCGATGTTTACTATTGTATTGTCCTTGGTTAGTGCAGTAGTTTGAGCAGACACCCCTAGGCCCCAATCCAACCATCGTGATGTTCTTCTTATAGGTTTCTAGGACCCTCTAGGTCCTTCTATTTCCCCATCTCCTATATTTCCCTTACTTAGAGTCTCAGTAGGATGTCCTCACATCTATCCCAATCTCTTGGTAAGTGAAGACTTTCGTGGGATGTGCCTTTTGGGCTAGTGCCCAATTATAAGTGAGTATATACCATGTGAGTCTTTCAGCTTCAGGGTTAACTCACTCATTATGATCAACCACTTTGGAAATCTATCTGGTGCTTTCTCAGAAAATTGGGAATAGGGCTCCCTCAAGACCCAGCTATTCCACTCCTTAGAATATATCCATAAAATGTTCTACCACACAACAAGGACATATGCTCAACCATGTTCATAGCAGCCTTATTCATAATGGCCAGAAACTGGAAACAGCCTAAACACCCCTCCATTGAAGAATGGATAAAGAAACTGTGGTACATTTACACTATGGAATACTACTCAGCTATTAAAAACAAGGAAATCCCAAAATTTGTGGACAAATGGATGGGACTAGAACTGTTGCCAATTCCTTAGATTGCTCTTGAGACCCATTTCCTCCTGCTGTGTTGCCTTGTCCAGCCTTGCTATCAGAGTTAACGCCTAGCCTTACTGTATTTTGTTCTGCCATGTTCGGTTGATATCTCTGGGAGGTCTGCTCTTTTCTGAAGGGAAACTAAAGCAGTGGATCTAGGAGAGAGAGGAGGCGGGGGATGGACTGAGAGGAGTCCAGTGAGGGGAGGCTATGATCCGGCCGTATTGTATGAGAGAATAATACTAAAAAAAAAAAAAAAAAAGTAGAGGGGAAAGGGAAAAAAATCCCTTGGGAAACCACTCCTATAAGCCTGCCATGTAAAAGTAAGCACGAATCCATCCCAACTGGATGCTCTAAGAACCTCAAAGTAAAAATTTAGTTTATGGGGGGCACCAGACGTTCAAGTGCGCTCAGTTAGGTGATAAGAGCAAGTACAAATTCACGCTGGAAGGACCTCAGAGAAGTTCATCCTATTAAACAAAAAACAAAAAACAACCCAGGCAGCTTCCAGTAAGAGCAAAACAAAAACAAACAAATGAACAGAAGGCACAGAAACCGCAGACCACAGATCAGAGCCTTGGCGACTCCGTACCCCAATCCCAAGGACCACAACTTCAAATAAGGGTATTTAACAGCCTTTGGTAAACAGAACACTAAGGAAAACGTGATCCTAAGAGAGACAAGAACAGAACCTTCTGCAGATGGAAAGTTCGGGAGTTGAAATCAATTCAATAAATGGATCCAGTGCCCACAGGGCACAACTACAAAAAAAAAAAAAAGTAATGACTTGGGAACAAGAACTGAAGAAATTATCTAAAATTCCATCTGAAGATGTGCTGAGATGGGCGACTGAGGTACACAGAGGTGGAGAGATGGCGGCCTTCCAGTATTGTAGGGGGAAGAGGCTAGATCTGGTAGTTATTGGTATTCGGATATGCGGACAAAATCAAACAGCTTCTCAGGCCTGGGAGGTCTTGAAGGACGGTTACACTATGACCCACCACCCTAGGGCCGGCTTTTAAAGAGGCGTTGTAGACAAGAGCTGGACAGAGGTGTTCAAAGACCTTGGTTGTGCTAAGAAAGGTGTTCCACTGAGGACTTCAACTCTTTAATTCAGATTATGTTGAAAATTTTAAAGGAGATTTCAAACTGAAAGGAAGCCACCAGCAAAAGCGCTGTGAAGTGATTTTTTTTCTTGAATGGAAGCTTCTGGTTTATTTATTATTATAGGGGGGGCGGGGAAATATGATACCTGTCACATGCTTGTGGAATTCAGATAAACAACTAAGCTCATGACTTTCTACTTCACAATTCTTGTTTTAATTAATTACTTTGCTTTACATCTTGACCGCAGTTTCCCCTCCCTCCTCCTCCCCTCCCAGTCCTTCCCCCTCTATCCCCTCCCCCTCCCTATCTCTCCAGAACAGGGGAAGCCTCCCATGGATAGCAACCGGCCTTGGCATACCAAATTGTAGTAAAGACTAGGTGCATCTCCTGTTGAGGCTAGAAGAGGCAGCCCAGTTAGGGGAAAGGACTGCAAAGGCAGGCGACAGAGTCAGAGCCAGCCCCTGCTCCCGCTATTAGGGGTCCCACATGAAGACCAAGAAACTCAACTGTTACGTAAGTGGAGAGGGGCTTGGTCTGTCCCACGCATGCTCTTTGGTGGCGATTCACACTTCCCCAAACCCATCTCCTCCTCATTCTCCTCTCCCCCCCACCCCCCATGAATTCCTTCCCAACAAATCCTCATACTATTTTCATGTCTTTTCGTTTTGAGGTGGACATACACTATTCCATTCTGACATGGAAGACAGTAGGTAGCCCAGGCTGACCCTCTTTCCTCAGCCACCTAAATGCTGGCATTACAGGCATGTGACCACATCCAGGTTCACAATCGGAGCTCTGGATGTTATTGACCACATATGATTGAGGCGTGGAAAGAAAATGCAGGGAAGAGCTTTGGAGTGTATAGACTTCTCATCTTACTGGAGAAAGATATAAAGGAAAAAGGATTAAAATAAAGAAGAATTCACAGGAAATGTGTTAAAAGTAGAACTGGTTGAGACAAAGCACTAGGAACTGCAAATTATTCAGTGTAAGTAGACTTAACTGCTCAGATCAAAGGCAGAAACCAGTGCGTATGTGTGTGCCTCTGTCTGCGCATGCGTGCGTGCGTTAGACGAGATGCATCTTTTCTTCATTAGAAGACAGTCTGCTCTCTGCTCCTTATTTTTACTTTGCATGCAGACATGGAAAGTTTTCTTAATCTTTGAGCGCTCAATTTCCTCTTACTCAGTATGACCAGAACCAGTTGAGTGTGCCTGCTCTGCCTTCATAGGCGCCCTTCCTGTGCTCTCAGATGGGCCTCCACACTGCCAGGCATCCTGCCGCCACAGCCCTGCAGAGCAGCCACAGCCTGTCTCCTCAGAAGAGGAGGAATTCTTGCTTAGACTCTTCCCAGTAGCCTTCTCATCAGCTCTCATTGGCTACGAGTTTCCCTTGCTCATGTCTGGATACTCCCCTGGTATGGAGAAATGCAGGGTGACCTATTGACGAGGGCCTGCAACTGGATAGACACATGTGAGGACACAGAGACCCATTTGGTAACTAAACACTCACAGAAAAGGAGGATGGAAAGAGAGAGGGAGGAAGGAGAGGGAGCTCTAAAACAAAACAAAACAAAACAAAACAAAACAAAACAAAACAAAAACTGTACAGAGATGGCTGCGATGTGGCCGTGCAGCGAGGCCTCCTACAAATGGCAACAGGATGTTTCCTATAGTGCCTGTGGAGACTCTAATTCACGGTTCCTAGAAAGGGTCTGGCCAGAAGAAAGCATTTCTTGAAGTTTATCCTTTTTTTTTTTCCCCTGGGGCATGCTCACTTTCTGATTTAAGTCTGGACTTTTTCCTTCCCTCCATTTATTAACTTGAAGGAGTGACGTCACAGTGTGTCAGCTAACAGCTGAGAAAGTCTCTACTCAGAGCCGAGAAACCACAGTAACCCCTAAAAGGTCCCAGCCTAATGTCTCAAGTTCACAGAAAGCGTTCCTGGAGACTAGTTTGTTACATTAACAATGTATTGGTTTGGCCTAAGATGGCTAATAAAAGATACAGAGTCTGAAACATACTACGCTGGGCAGAATCTAAATGGATACAAATCTACCCCTAAACTAACATAAACAAACTACTCTAAACCTCATATCATACATATACCCCAAGCATTTGCCACTATGGTGAGCATCCGGTCATTTCTCTCCCTGTCCTCAACTGTAAACCATCTTCCTCTCTCAACTGTCCATCCTGGCTCTCCCTTTCTCCAGGAAGTCCCACCTTCTACTCCTCTCCTTGTGCCCAGCTTATTGGCTAAACTGTGCTTTATTGACAGTTGTTACATCCATTCAAGACATTCGTCCATACTAGTTGAACAGGGTAGGAGATGCAGCTGCCCAGGCCCTGTATGTGCCATCTACATCACTGTTACTCATTGACCCTGAACAGCCAATCTGGTATGTCATCAGAATTTACACTTACGTGCTTTCTTTGCTGCTGCTGTTGTTGTTGATATTATTTTGTTATTATTATTATTATTATTAGTTGTTATTATTGTTTTTATTATTATTGTTATTATTAGTTTGTTGTGTAGTTAAAGTGATTGTGCAGAGATAGTTTTGGAATGTCAGCTCAGAGCCCAGTTATTCCTATGCACACACACTAGCATACATGGCCTGCACACACTGCTGTAGCATGTCAAACTCTTATCCCCTTTGGGAGGTTGGTTTTTCTAAAACAACAACAACAACAAACAGCAGTTAAAACTTACCGAAGCTCGCTGAAGCCAAACACGCTGCTCTGTGCTTTCCATTGATTGAATTTTAGTCTGATTTAATTTAAATGGCTTTCATTGGAGTGAAGAAACAGAGATACCAAGATTAAGTAACTTGTTCATGATCACAAGAGTCTAAGGCTGGGGCAGCCTCCTACCGAGGCCCAGTTTCCCAAGCGTGTGGGAAGAGGAGCTCTGCTTCAGGACTCTCTGGGGCTGAGTGGCGGGGTCTACACCTCTCTTCTGCTCCCGGCACCTGGGAATTAGCAGTCACCATTTCTACTTAATCTCATTCTTCTTTCTTTCTTCTCTGCTGACTCCAGCTTGGTTCACCTTTTCAAAGGTGCATCACACACACACACACACACACACACACACACACACACACACACACAC
>OU015756.1:13161784-13176381 GCA_907169655.1 Acomys percivali
CACACACACACACACACACACACACACACACACACACACACACACACACAAACAGTCCCATTTTGAACTGCAGCTCTGGTTCACTTACTGGACCTTCTCTCCTGAGCAATGTGTGAGAGTCTTCGAAGTGATTATGAAGGAATTTGGCTTCCTAGGGCTAGACAGGAAAGTATAGTTCTCCGATCCTTTGTAACTAAGACTGTGCATGGCACACTTCTGCCTTTAATAGAACCAGAATGTGTTGTGGGTTGACAAGACCCTCCTCTGCCACCAGCCCCACTCATGCATCTTCCTCAGAGTGACCACATCCTTTCTTTTCTTTCTGGTTATGGACCAGAATTTGTCAAGGAAGTTGAGAAGATAGATGTAAATACTGTACATTTTAAGGAGCAGGGGAAGAGGGAGGGATGTCAAGAGCCCCTCTGGAGACTGTTCTCAGGCACTGGTAACCAAGAGGCAGCGGAACAGAACAAGCCATATTCTGTGGCCCGTTCTTGTGTCTGAATCTAAGCAGTTTCTGGATGTGACAACAACTCTTCTAAAAAATTAATCATTCTAATACAGTGTGTTAAAAATCACACACACACACACACACACACACACACACACACACAAACCTAAATTGCTCCCTAGAAGGCCAATGGTGGGGTTTGGGCAGGAAGAAGATGGTACTGATCGCAGCACAGGTCCCTAAGAGCACATGGAGGTGCCACGCTTCACCTCATGGATGAGACTAAAAAGGAGGAAGGTCCACATGGGCTCTGAGGCAGAACAAACTGGGATGAGACAGTTTTCGGTGAAACAAGATGGAACCAGTGATGCTTCTCACTCTCACAGAGTATTCAGCACAATAAATCCAGCTGGTTATCTGCTCAATATTAGAACATTCTCTGAGATGACTACGAAGGAAGGTTGATGCCTGCTTCCAGATGAAAAGAGGGCGGGAACAGACGTGCTTTCCAGGAGCAGGTCGTTTATGGGTTACGTGAATAATAATAATAAAAGTAGTAATTTTCAACTCTTTGAAAATTTATGTTCCATTTCTTACTTGGCATGTGTTCCCTCCTGTCTGTCTCCTCTACATCTTTATTCTCTTTTGTGTTTTTAAAACATTTGATTGACAAATAAAAGCTGTGGCCGTATTTAATGTTCACAGTGTGACTTGATGTCTGCATGAGTTGTGTTCTGGTTATCACTGTTGTCACAATGTCAGACCTATCACATTCCACTGTCAATGTGTGTGTGTGTGTGTGTTGAGAGGCAAACACTTAAAATCTCCTCTCTCCATGAATTTCACATCAACAATATGGTATTATCATCACACATAAAAACAACTCATACATCACATCCACCCACCCACACTCATGCACACACACTACCTGCAAACATGGTTCTGAGCCCTCTGAGGGCAAGAACTCTGTATTTTAGGTCTTCTTTTGATTTTTTTCCCCCACTGGGGATGATACCCAAAGCCTCCCACAGGCTCGGCACTCTGTTACTGAGCTATACCCCAAGACCCACAAACACTGCCTTCTTTATTCTGGTGTGTCTGCTTAGAACAGAGTAAACAGTCCACTTATGTTTATCCAAATATACGCAAAAGGAAAAGGGAACAAAACAGACATCACAAGAACTTGAATAAAGCATTTAGCTCCATGCAAACGTCAGCCACAAACAGACGGGGGAGGGGAACACAGCACCTATGACCTATGTTCTTAAAGGCGCTGTTTCCTAAAGCATCTGTTACAGCAGCACACTCTGTATGCTAGACAGTGGAATGCCGGTAGTGTGTCAGAAAACTGTCATCCAAGGAGAAACCAGATGCCTTGAGGTCTAATAAACTCAGCTTTCTGCAGCTGAGAGTGAAGAGTAGAGGAAGAAGAGGCCACAGCGACAGGTCCTTCATCACGTGGAAGGTTATGAGCCCTTAGATAATGAGATCTCCTATCTGTGGCTGTTTTTCAGTCCCTGGGGTCTCTGAGAAGTGTAGCCTTGGCCACTGCAACTCAAAGGGCTTGGGGTTTTTTGCTTGTGTTTGATGTAGTCTGGAACTACATCAAATAGCTGTGATAAAGAATGCATCTCAAGGGTTTACTCTAACTGGGGCTCTTCGTATTTCTGAGGAGAGACAGAATGAGAAGCAGGCTTCCTCTGCTGTTACTGTGGTTACTCAGACGGTTTCCATTTACTTACATGAATTTTAATCTGAGCCCATCGTATGAAACCAAACTCAGGTTGGAAACACATGGTCTGATCAATGCTTTCTGTTCTAGAAAGGTCTGATTCCAAAGCACCGAAGAAACAAGTAAATAAAATGTTAGTTGTCACTAAAAGAAATTTAGGCATGACGGACCCTTAAAAAGGTTTGATCATTGGTCATTAGCGGACTTTCCTGAGTCCAAGGAGAATGACTGTTTTTTTTTGTTTTTTGTTTTTGTTTTTGTTTTTTGTTTTAAATTAAAACATTAGAAAAGATTAGAGTCAGATGCAATGGAAGTTTGGAGAATTTTGCAAACATTGATAAGTAGGACTTATATAGTCATCATCCATCGAATTCAAGATTTTTTCTAGAAGGGTATGAAAATTGTCTCTTGCTTTTGGATGGAGGCTGAGAACCAAACAAAATATGAGGGAAAACATATTAATAGTAAGAACGTTTTCTATTGCTTGTAAGTTTGTAAGGAGTTGGTATTATTTCTTTCTTATTTGGAAAATTTGGGCATCAATTTTTTTTTTTTTAGTGAGAGAATTTTAAGTCATAAATATAATTTTGGTAATATATACAGAACCATACAAATATCCTATCTACAAAAAATTTTCATTTTTAATGAAACTATTTCAATTTCTTCTAAATTGTTTGTCAGCATAACATTAACTGTAACCACTACCTGTTACTGCTTTCAACTGTAGGGTCTTTAATAATGCCTCATTTTTACTCTTGCTATTCATATTTTGTATTTTATCTCTTTTTAAATCACATTTCCAAATATGTTTACCTTTTAACTTATTTACAGACTTTTTTTTTTCATTGAATCAATGTTTTGGTAACTATTCTTTTTTTCGTGTGTGTGGTCTTGCCTTATACTTTTTACTTAATTTGCTTTCCCCTTCATACCTTCCTAAGAGTACTTGATTCATTATAATTTATTAAACATATGTTCTTGCTAGGTGTGGTGATGCATACCTTTAATCCCAGCACTCAAGAGACAGAAGCCAGCAATCTCTACGAGTTTGCAGTGAACCTGGTCTACACAGTGAGTTCCAGGCCAGCCAAGGATGCATAATGAGACCTTGTGTCAAAAGCAGTTTTTCTGTTCTTCCTGTGAGTCCTTCTTTGAAATGCACTGTTTAATTTCCAAATACTTGACAACTTTTCTAGATATCCTTTTGAGTGTTTCCTATCATGTCCCAAGAATACACTTTGTATAGATTCTATCTTTTTTTAAATCCTGTTTTTTTTCCCATGCCTTAGCACATGTTCTATCTTAGCCCTTGGGACAGAAGAAACAGTCTAGGTATACTTGAAAATAACAAGCATTCAAAACAACAATAAACACAATAGTATGTATCAGGCAGTGGCCGGGTAGAGTGCTATGTAACGTCTGTTAGTGTTATTGATGGTAGGGCAGCTCATATTTTCTTTGCACTTTTTAACCTTTTGTTTGTTTATCTCTTAACTAAGAGTGTATGATGAAGAAGGCAGAGGCAGGTGGATCCCTGTGAGTTAGAGGCAAGTCTGGTCTATATAGTGAGTTCCAGATTTACTTAGAGAGACTCTGTCTCAAAAAAAAATTTATACATATATATGTGTAATAAAACAAAACCAACAATAGAAAAAGTATAATGTGCTCCTACCACTTAAACACATATATTATGAACTTATGTATCTGTCCATTTTGTTCACATATTTTGAAGCAGAATGCACATTTAGAATTATTCTCTAGTTTTTTAACCTTTCTTTCATTATGAGATGTCTTTATTCACTTGGCAATATTTCTTGCCCAAACTTCCTGGTTCAAGTCCACGCAACATGCCATTAATTACAGATACATCACTTGTTCATCTTCAAGGTCATTGATATTTGTTTCTATATTATTTGATCTAATGCTAAGCCAATACATTGACTTTCAACTCAAACAGTATATTTTTCAATACTTTTTTTGGTGGGTTTTCCTGTTTTTGTTTGGTTTGGGTTTTGTTGGTAGTTGGAGTTGCTTGGGTTTTGTTTGTTGGTTTTTGTTTTTCATTTTTTTCCCCTGAAATGCCTATCTTAAAATCAAAACAAACAAACAAACAAACAACAAACATGTTGTGGTACATGGTACTTAACATTAGCTTCTCAATCATCATCTGGAAAGAAAGTATCCACAGTTAAAAATGTTTAAGATGTCTCTGATAAACAGGGTCGCTACTCTGTATCACAAAGCAGGTACACATGGTTTGACACTCACAGAGGTCTGACACAGTGCCAACCTGCATCTCCAAGAGCCAAAGGCCATGTAACAAACCCCCAACACCATACATGAGAATCCCTGTTGGTCAGGGTTGTCCAAGAGGCTCCAAATACATTATAGACCATTGCCCTTAGTTGTCCCTGCAGAGGGGGGAGGTAAGTTACTGTTGCTGAGGACACCGTGCACTTCAGAAGAAATGTCCAGAGGCTCATGAGCTGACTGACCAGTCTCCTCCCTGAGGAAAGGCTTTCATGGTGCCATGCAAGATTCCAAAGGAGAAAAGCAACCAACATTCCTAGTCAGTTATGACACCTATAAATCCCAACATTGACCGGCATAGCACGATAGTCCTAAGGCTGCAGTAGTGGCACATACACCTTGGCAGCAACCATCAGCCTTTGCATTGGACTTAAGGCCTGTTCAGCATGAGGGGAAAAAAAATCATGCCTGGTACCAGAAACCCAGCCAACTGCCCATGGCTTGTGAAGCCCTGGATCTCGGAGGAGAACATCCACACAACACTTTACTTAACTATCATAATCCATGAGCACACTTGAAACATTTGTCTTTTTATACCCACAGGAAAGTGTCTTCTCTTCGCAACAGATGGAAACCATTACAGAAAGCCACAACCAAACAAAATGCAGAGTTGTGGAGCCCAAATCCCAAAACAGCTGTCATACCTAAAGCTCTTGGATCATTGCAGAAGAGGGCTGGAAAGATTCTAAGAGCCAGAGGGTCAGGGAGTTTGCTGTGAGATTACCGTCTCTCAGTAATGTCAAAAGCTACATGTGTAAAATCTCACTAACATGGCTGCCTAAACAAGGACTGAGCAACAACAACAGAAAACTTGCTATAGTAGGTGGGAGAAAGCCCACGAGAGCTCGACCCTAAATGAAGAACTGTAGGTACTGATGCAGAGAATGGGAGAAACAGTCTTCTCTAGAGAAGAGCACACCAATTGATTATCCAATGCTGGTAAGCACTGAAAGCATAAACAACGTATAGACTGAGCAGAGTGTATTCTGTGTGTGTGTGTGTGTGTGTGTGTAACAATAGTTATTGAAAAAAGTGGCCATGAATTTGAAAAAGAAAAAGGAAGGGTATATGGGAGGTTTGGAAGGAAAAGGGGGAAGGGGACTAAATGTAATTATAATCTCAAAACCTGAAAGAAATGCTTTTTGAGAGGAGGAGAGAGGAGAGAGAGAGAGAGAGAGAGAGAGAGAGAGAGAGAGAGAGAGAGAGAGAGAGAGAGAGAGAGAGAGAGAACTCTCTTCTTTGGATTTCGTATAGGCAACAGCTTTCCTTAACCATACAGAAAACATTCTTTTTAACTTTTTTTTTTGCTTTTTTCTTGGGAGAGATGGTCTTTTATGTTCTCCTCTGTTCTCCCCAAAGCAGGAACGCCCACAAAGCCTGAGTTCTTAACTATTGTGTTAAACCGATTTCCATCCATGAAGACATAAAACATTGCCAACTCGTATTTGAGCAAGACAGCAAGGAAATACAATATAGTCACAAAAGAAGGTTGGAGGGGTAGCAAATTCATATTAAAACAAATTAAGAGGTTTTGATAGATATTACTTTAAGCATGAACAAAAAGCACTACAATAATTATTTTAAACTAATTATTCAGAAAATCCTCTCGGCCTCCCAAATATCCATTTAGTCATGGGAGCCATCCCACCCGTGCTTTCCATGGGCCGAGTCATTATCTATCTATAATATACTAATTAACTCTATTCAAATAAGTTAACTAGCCGATGGCACTAATACTCTTTTTATCTAGAAACACAGTTTAAATAAATCTCCAACTGGTTTCTACAACTAAGATATTTTTTTTTCTCCAACTAAGATTTTGGTGACAGACTTCAATAAAATCCTCTAACATAGTATTAGGAAATAGGGATTTTAACAGAAACATCACACGGTCATGTCTTTCTTTAAATTTCTACTTGTTTGTTTGTTTATGTGCATGTGGTTAGGTGTGTTAGTTTGATACAGCCACTGTCCTGCCTCTGAAAGCCGTGGTGACTCACCCAGCATGAGTTACTCTTCTTATCGTTCTGAAGGCTAGACGGACAAGACCAAAGTTCTGGCTGCTTGGTTTCAGATGCGGGCTCTCAACTTGTCCTGCAGACAGCCCATCATCTCCTCATGTGAGCTTCCTGTGTGTGTCCATGGAGAAAGAGAATGAAATCTATGTCATCTCTTCTTTATGCAGAACACTGATCCTTCGGCCTCAGGCCTGACCCTATGACCTCAGTGAACCTCAGTTACTTCCTGGAATGTCCCCGCTTTCAAATTCAGCTACACTGGAGATAAGGGCTTCAGCATAAAAATTTGAGAGAAGCGTCCAAAGATATCCAGTCTTTAGCAAAAAGTACTCGAGTATAGAGCTATGTGGTCTTTGATGTCATTCCCTTTTCACATTTCTTTATAGGTTTTTTTCTCTCTGTCTTTACCATAGACCCACAGCCACTACCCATATAGGCAGTTTTACGGAAAATATCTAGCATTAAGATAAAAGTTTCAAAGCCTGGGATAACCACAGCTTAATATGTGAAATGTCAGCCTGTGGCCTGTGGTTTGTGCTTTCATCTCAGGAACGCAGATTTATGCTGTTGTAGAGTTAAAGCGGTTCAAATGACTACAAAACACAATTTCAACAGCAAGTTTTTGGGTTTGCCCTAAAATATAGTATATGTCAGTTACATCCAGAGGAAACTAAATCACTAGCCATCCCCTTCAACATAATTGCCCCACTCCTAAAAGATATAGCCTAGCCAAGTATCCTTAGGGCACCTTCAATATCAACTTAAATCCATTGTGCCAAAAACCTCAGAAGTAGCAGTATTTTCAAAGATGTCTTCAGTGGCACCAACCTCAGTTCCCTCTTGCCCTCCTCACCTTCTCAGGTCAAGGGTTGATCAAGGTAGTATAAGGTCGGTGAGTGCTGGCCTTGGAGACAGATGCAGGGTAGCAATCTTGTCACTTATTAGCTATGTGCTGCATGCTCTGGTTAGTTTCTGTCAACTTGACACACGCTGTCCTCATAAGGTTGGGGGTGGAATCATCAGGCACATTCTCACTCATATGAAGTGCTGATGAGCAATTAAGCTTTTGTACTCTGTGTAATAATAAGCATGTATCGAGGGTAGGATGTGCTAGGCTTTGCGGTAGGTATTCTGAATCCAAACATGAGGCAATTTGGCCCAAAAGATTTGCAGGGACAGAATGAAACCAAAGTGGGAACTTGTGAGGCCTCAGAGCAAAATTGCCTTTTGGGGCAATTTGCTTGGAGGCAAAGAGCCCTGCTCTAATTTTTAAAAAACTAATTAAGTAGCTTCTCCTACTGGCTGTGTGGTCTTGAGTATAGTAAACTCGTTGGATCACAGTATTGTAATTAATCTATCAAGGAAAATGGTTACTCTGTAATTATTAATTTCTTCCCTCCTTACAACTTAGACATTTATAAATTGTCCGAGTATAAAATCCAGGCCTTGTTTGTCCATAAAGTAAGTGATGAAAATTCATCTTGGCCCCACTGAGGCTTTGTGCAGATGGCTTCAGAACAGCAGGGCTCTTCTGAGATGGGCCATTAGCCCCTACCTCCACAACCTGCTCCATCACATGGATATCAGTTACTTTTCTGGTTTCTGTGACAAAAAGTCTGACAAAAGGGGCTTTAAGAAGGAAGGGTTTAATCTTTGCTCATAGTTTGAGTAAATAAAGTACACCATGGTAGGAAGGCTTGAGGTGCCTGGTCACATTGCATCCATAGTCATAAAGCCAAGGGAGAGATGAACATCCATTCTCAGACTGTGCTCTCCTTTTTATTCTGTCAAGGATCCCAACATGTGGGATTGGCACGACCATTGTTAGGGTGGGTTATTCCCTCTCAATTTATCCAATCTAGAAAGGCCCCTTAGGGCCACACCCAGAGGTGTGACTCTTTGAGGATTACAGGGCCTATCAATCAATAGTTAAGCATCATGGTCAGGATCCTGTTCAAGGGTCAAGGGTCAAGAGTCAAGGGTCAAAGGTCCCACCTCAAGAAAAGGCTCCTGACATTTCTGAACTGAAGACTATGCAGTCCTGGCTTGCTGCATTTGCAGTCAGAGAAATAACTCTTGTCAGCCTAGGAAGACTCAACCATGAGATGAAGGTGTGGAGGTCATTATGTAAGGCAGCATGAAGGCAGGGACCCCACAGACACCTAAAGGCCATCTAAACAGCTAAGGAAAGTCCCCTGATTTCTCCCTGTTGCCACAAGGTCAGTTTTTAGTTGCTGGCACAAAACAACATCAAACCCTAAAAACCCAAAGTCAATCAGCTTAACCAAGGAAGGTTTTGTTTAGGCTCACAGCTCTAGAGTATCAGCTCATGGTCAGTTAGTGCCTGTAGTTTTGAGCCAATGTCAAGACAAAAGATCCTGGTAGAGTGCATGCCATGGAATAAACTTCTTACACAATGGCTAAGAGACAGAAAAGGGCCTGGGCTCCAGTGCCCTCTTCAAGGGCATTCCCCTAGTGAACTAAGTTCTTTTTAGTAGGTTCCACTTCTTGTCAGCCCTATAGGGATACTGAGAGACACTTCCAAGCTATAGAACTTGATCAAGAAGCAAAAATAAAGTTGTGAGTGTGTTGTGGAGGGTCAGAGTAGATCACAGCCAACATGGATGCTTGGGGCTACCCAGCAGCAAGCAGGATTCCCCAAAGCATCTCCAACAGTGAGGACACACATGTTTAGGAGAAAACCAATACATGTTTTCAAGGGAAAACACACATATACATGCATTGTCACTATGTTTGGACAGCCACATGACACTCGCTCGTAAACAAGCAGCACAAATGGGCCAGGGGATGGGGGTATGACCACAAGCAAAAGGGGATGGGCTGCTCTGACCGACAGGAGAAGTGAGGAGACACACAGCCCCACCCCACTCCAACACACACATCTGGCTTACTTTGCTTCCAGCACTCTGTTTATGTGGCACAAAGAGGGTGTGGTGAGCAGCAAAGCACTTGGAAATAAGATTTGTTTTGAGATAAGGGCTGATCAGTTGCGGGTACCAAGGAAACAGGCCATACAAGTACAGACGCCCTCTGCTTTGGCCCAATACAGATTCTACGCTCATCTTTGCCACCCAATGTCCTCTTCCTGCCTGTTCCTCAGGGTCACCTGGGTTTTTCTCCTAGGACTTAGGCTAGATGCTCACTTGGCATGACATGGTTCTCCCAAAACTTATGACAATAGATTCTCTTAAAATGTTTTGGTCATGTAAGGAGAATGGCATAGGATCGTTTGTACATCCTCCCCAAATACAGAGTTTTTATTCTGTTTAATCACTCATTATCCACCGCCTAGACATACTATGGCTAACATTTTCATGTATTCGCTCCAGGTCTTTGGTTTTAAACAAATAAGGCTATATTTAATATATAATTTGCAATTCTGGTCTTCCCATTTAACAGTCCTATATAAGCTTCCCCGGTATCATTATAAGTTTTCAAATTTTCCATTGTAGCTGCTCCAGAAGAGCCTTCACCCATGCTACCACTGCACAGTAGCTTCACAGGTAGTTTTTGGGGGCCTAGGGTTCTATATTAACTGAGACAAAGGGCTGCATGGAACAGAAGTTAGCAGGCCCGACAGCAGCAACCTCCATCCTGAGTGTCCTGGTGAGCCCGAGGAGGGTGCAGACCAGGAAATGCAGGTGTCATCTTGGAATCTTATAGCTCTTCACAGCCTGCTAGATCAACTTAATCCACTATTGGGGGACTCCAGCTGGTTCTAACACTGAGCCAGGCACAGACCACTGTGAGCACCTCAACCACAAAATTATTTTGTTACTACTTCATAACTGTCATTTTGCTACTATTATGAATCGTCACATAAACATCTGTATTTTCCGATGGTCTTAGGTGACCCCAGTAAAAGGGTCACTTGACCCACAAAGAGGTCATGACCCACAGGTTGAGAACCACTGCTGTAGTGTCCAAGCCCTGCCTCCGTCTTCAGGATTGAGCCATTCTGACTCAATTCTGCAAGAATCGATAGGTACAGCATCTGCATTAGGGAACTTCAAGACCACAGTGCGAGACCCACAATACAGCTCTGTCCGTGATGCCAGGGAGCCTGGGTGCTATCTCCCTAGTCCTCAAAGTGGGCTGGGTAATAGTAGAGGCAGGTCCCGAATCATTCGCATGGTTTTTGCTGTGTGAGTATTATGTTGCTATTTTTATTGCTTTATATTAAAGTCAGTCTGTATGAGTTAAGCCTGCATCTGCTTATATACAATTTAATAACTATGAGTGGTTTTCATAGGGATGGAGAAGAAGAGGGAAATGAGGAGAAAAGGGAGGAAGAGGAAGAGGTAAAGGACGAGGAGGAGAGAGGAAGGAGGAGGAAGGAAGGAGGACAACACTGGGTTCCTCAGGATCTGTCCACCTTTTTTGAGACAGGACTGCCTCACTGGCCTGAAACTGGTCAGAAAGTCCCAGGCACTTACCTGTCTCCACCTCTCCAGCACTGGGCCTGCAAGCATGCCCCCAGCACAGGGCAGCTTTTAATGTAGGTTCTGGGTTAAAACTCTGGCTTGTGACTGCAAGCACTTGGTCAGCTAGACATCTCCCCAGCCTTTCTTATCTGTTCTGTTTTGAAAAATATTCTCTGCCCTTCTAGTTAGAATAAGGCCCAAATCTCTGTGGCTTTGCACAATGTTCGGGTGTGTGTGTGTGTGTGTGTGTGTGTGTGTGTGTGTGTGTGTGTGTGTGTACATGACAGTTCTGTGTAGGCAGTCCTGGTTGACAGGAGGTTTTCCTTAACACAGTGACTCGGACAACCAGGCTGCTTAGATCTTGAGGTTCCACCCTTCCCTGGAGCCCTGAAACGCACTCTGCCTCTATTAGAATCCCAAAGGGAAGTACAACACCAGGGGAAGCGCACATCTGCTTCTTGGAACTCCAGCCCGCAAGTGGAACACACTGACTCACTTCCGGTCACTGTGAGGCAGTCACGTGGCCACACACGGGGCAAAGGAGCCAAGGAATGCAGCCTCTCTGTCTTGGTGGCTTCTCTGTAATATTTACCTCTGAGTGCTGTGAGTCACCATGGGTCTCCTCTACACAACAGAAAGAATTATCTTTGTGGTGGATAAGTAGATTTTTTTTTTTTTTGCTAAGGCTCATGCATATGTATATATGTGTGTTTGTATGGGGACACATTTTTTTTTTAAGTGACTGTGCTGTTAATTTCAAGTAAAGGAAAGGGGTGTGGGTACCTCACAGGGAGTCAGTCTATAAGGAGGTTTTCAGGAAGCAAGTTATTACTGTTGTGCTGGGAAGAGGGAAAACATCACCAGTGAGGGAACGTCAGAATCAGACAACAATCTGTCAAAACCATGGAGCCAGAAGATGCCTGAACAATCTCTGTGGTCTCCCAAGCCTTCAAAATAAGGTCACCCCCATAGTCTGCCTAAATTATGGGAAGAGAAGAAAAAGATACCCCGCCGAATTGCTCGACACAGCTGTCCCATCACCTCCGCCCCGCATACTTGTCTCACACAAGTTATAATTATGCAACACATTTGACTAGGGCTTGGGAGAGGCCATGGTGCCTTGCCCGCTCAGTGTCTTCCAGACTAAACAAGATGTGCTGGTGAAGAGGCAGATGAGAGTGGAGACCCCATGTGTGCCCAGAGCACCTTAACAGCATCACGCCTGTGTTGCACACCTCTCTTCATTAGTAGAGCTGGGCCCAACAGAAGGGTCCTCCCGCCATCGCTGGACTGCAATGGGGACTGTAAAACTGAAAATCTATTCAGTGCGTTACCAATGAAGGGAATTAGCTTGGGGTTTCTTTTTAGCTTGGATTTGTAAACATACACTAGTCTTATTCAGTGTGTGTATGCACATACCATGACATGTGTGTGGAGGTCACAGAACAGTTTACAGAGTCTAGTCTCTTTGTACCACACAAGTCTCAAGGTCAAATACAGGTCAGAGCTTGCCAAGCCATCTTTCCAGCCTAGCATTGGGGTTTGTTTTTAATGCAGAATAGTTATATGCCATGCCTTGTCACATGCCCACATGCAGTCAACTGCATTTTATGGCAAAAGGACCAGGAAGCAGAAGCCCAAGTACTTAGACCTACTGGGAATACTACACAGTGCCAAATTCTCTCTTCTCTTGAGGGGTTTCAATTAAAAACCCCAAAGATCTGGTGCTGTAAAAGACAGAAAAAGGAAACTGAGTCACAGAGAAATTGAAATGAATCATGAGGTGTCCTGGGTCTCAGCGAAGCTTAATTAAGAAGTTTTTATTTAGAACTCTCTACAGGTCTTCTACTGTAGCCCTGCCCAAGAAGGTTGAGCAACATTCTACAGGGAAGAGCAAAAGTTATCCGTGAGTCTTAACAAATTATCCACGTCTTAACAAATGCAAGGTCATCCTCCATCTATTCACTTCAACATCACCATGGCATCCTCCTACTCTTTGAATAGTTGCTAATGTATCGGTTTTTTATGGCTAT
This sequence comes from Acomys percivali, assembly GCA_907169655.1. Taxonomy (NCBI): domain Eukaryota; kingdom Metazoa; phylum Chordata; class Mammalia; order Rodentia; family Muridae; genus Acomys; species Acomys percivali. The sequence continues at coordinate 13,174,774 of OU015756.1, forward strand.
CATTCCCCCATTTTCTATAGGTAAGCCCTGCTCGTAGATTCTTGGGAAGATGCATAAATGCCATCTGGGTATTGACGTTTATTTTATTTTAATTTTCCCAAGATAACACTGTGGTGAGGTTTGTCCTGGATAACCCAGCAAACCTCTTGCCTCCACTTGATGTAATCTGAAGACACCAATAGTCCTGAAGGACCAGCATCAGCACCACGCTGATGGTCCTGAACAAAGTTGCAGTATGAATCAGTTGTCTTGGAGGTCCTTCCTCTTCCCACTGTCCCCTCCTAATGTTGTGTCACTTCTCAGGATGCCCTGTGCCCTTGGATTCCCCAGATGTGTCCTAGCCAAGCACCCCTTGCCTCATCAATCTGTCAGTGAGATAAGCCGGGTGATGCTAGGTTGCGTACAATGTGTTTTTATGGTGTGTCTGTCTTTTCTGAAAGGTTTCCATTTTAGGGGGAGGGGCCCTTGAGGAAGGTTGATGGTCGCTGAGGGAGGAAGAGTCACTCTCTCTCAGGGATGTGGCTACTGGTGAGTTCCCATAACTCAGTACATGTGCCACAGCTATGTGCATATGGCAGCACTAACTGGACATGGAGGTTATTAACGATTAATCAGAAACTAAGAGACAACACATCTGGAAAGAAGATGGGGTGGGGACATGAGGTTGAGTGGGAGGAAGTAACGGTATACAGGATGATCAAAATTCATTACATAGATATACAACATTAAAAAATAATTTTAAAAATGTCTAAGGCTTCCATTGTACAAGAAAGCAAGTAACTCAAAAGAATCCATCCAGACTAATAGGATTTAGAGCCAGTTGTTCATAAATGTGGTGGGTGATTTGTTTGCCAAGCACAGAATGGGACAGAAACTGTTAACTGAAGGGACAAAGAGATCCCTAGGCTTGAAGCAGGAAGGTCATGTGACTATGATGGTTACAGAAGAGAAGAAGAGAGAAGAGACAGACTATCCAAGTATCACAGGAAAATCCCAGGAGCAGGCTCTCCACAAGTTGAAACCTTTTGTGTTTCTTGTCATTGTTTTGAGTTTCCATCTTATGGAAATACTGTGCTATCCTCAGTGTCACAAAACAGATGGAAGTATAATTTAATGAATCAGTTTACGAAGCTGACTTAATAATCCTATCATGCTTCATGCTCTATCACGTTTCCCTCATTTCCAAAATGTTTCCTTTGAGTGAGAACACTTGACATAAAACGGTACAATGCTGAGATGTTCCTCATGCACTCCACAATGTGGTTTGTGGTCCTTTACTGTGCCAGACACTTCTCTGGGGACCAGGGATCCAGTCAACATGCCAGAAAGGTCTCTGATTTGTGATGGAGAAAAGCAATAAGCAGAAAAATAATCAGGGAGATATGAGAAGCTAGTGTCAGGGAGGCACTTTGAAGAAGATAAACGAAGGTGGTCAGACTAGCCATGCCTTACTCCTTCAGAAGAGCCTTTTCATTGAGATTGAGTTGGTTTATCAGAAGTAACAGGAAATGTGTCTCAAGAAGAGAGACAGAGAGAACAGAGGTCCTCGGCTGGGGATAAGTCTGAGATGTTCTCCGTGTGGGAAGGAGGCATGCGTGCTGATCTTTA
>OU015756.1:13187509-13221797 GCA_907169655.1 Acomys percivali
CTTCTTCTTCTTCTTCTTCTTCTTCTTCTTCTTCTTCTTCTTCTTCTTCTTCTTCTTCTTTAAAATCTTTTCCTCCCATGAAGATATTTGTTACGTTTACTTTTTGTTCTTCTGCGTGCCTGCACTCAGTCCACAGGACAAGTAGTGATCAGCATCCCTCTTATTTAGCTTTCACTTCATCCCCAGGTATAACTTGCATCCTGTCACCTCCCTGTTGGGACATGTTCAGTGGGTCTCCACGATCCACGGCATTAAACAAAGAGTCTTCACACATGTGTTTTGTTTCATTTTGTTTTTGTCTGCTCCATTTTCTCAGTACCTTCCTCTATCTGGGATCCTCTAGCTTCCTTTACTGCTCTTTAATTTAGTGCCTATAGTCTCAGGTGGTCCTTACAACATAACTTATTCTTAGTGGAAGCAAATATGTGTGTATTTGTATACAATACATACACTTCCCAATTAACTGTGCTAAGCCTATAAGCTAATAATGACAACATAGTTCATACCTAAGGAAAAAAATGAGAAAAAACCTATTCCAAAAAGGGGGCACAACCATCAGTGTGTGTGTGTGTGTGTGTGTGTGTGTGTGTGTGTGTGTGTGTCCAGTATTGTCAGGGAAGGGTTTGCAAACAAGGGCAAGCCAGCCAGCTTTGCTCATGATGTTAGTCTCCTCAATAGTCCATCAGCAGCTGTGTGAAAGGGTAGTGAAAGATGATGTGACCTACCTAAGGATGCAAGTCGACCACCTGGTGAGCCAGGACCAATGCAACAGTTTGCAGTCATGAGCTGCCCCAGTGTTCTCTCACAAAAAGGTGGGACTCAGTGGGAAGTAAAGGGCGTCCAAAGCCTCCAAGATAAACTCAGTCAGGACAAACAGAGTGCAGATCGCCTTTCGAAAGGAGAAGTAATCAAAGGGAAACTAGACTAGATCTCTTTTGATGTTTTCACCATTTGTCTTGGGAACCAGGGTCACTTCTTTGTCAGCTTGGCTGAATACTCGGAGGAGGATAAGGTTGCCAAGCAGGACTCCGACTCCATAAAAGTCTGTTTATGTCTGCATGACAAACAGCGCTTTTGTGTACCAGGGAGGAAATACCACCCTAACAAGGGAGACCACGAATCCACAACATTTTAATTTCTAGTTTGGGGAGAAGTTAGCCTCCCATTCCTGTTATTGTAGGACAGATTTTTGTGACGACTTTCAAGTTTGCCATGGTAGTTATGGTGATTTCATTACAGACCACATCTTCGTCTTTTAATTTCTTTCCTATTTATAATTATACAATGGTAATTAAAAGGTATTACAGCTACATGCTATCCTAGCTAAAACTCTGGCCTGCCAGGCTTATAATATTCAAGACATTGCTCTGTCTTTCTTTTCTCCATTTTTGGAGGAAGAATGGGGCAGGGCTGAGAGACAGTGGAGCCTCCAGTCATATAACCTCAAATCCTTTCATCAACTTCTCTTTGTTCCTTTTTTTTAAAAAAAAAAATTAGGATTTTTCCAAATAGTTCCCCCCAACCAAATGAACTGTTTTGATGTAAGAGTTTCCATTTCAGCTTCTCACCACATCTGAAGTGAAGCGCGCTCAGACTCACTAAGAGCATGCAAGAGCTTCAAGTGTTGCTGAAACTTGGATCAAATTCCATCTTCCGGTGTTGATGCCAACAGCCTCAGCTTCAATTGCTCCAAAGATCTGGGGGTTGAGCAGCGTGGCCAAGGCATTGCTTAGCCGTCCCTTTCAGCACATAGAAGGTACCGGTGTGTGAAGCCTTGTTCATTTTTCAGTGAATTACCACTCCTATGTCCAAGAGAATGACTTGGAACCAAAGACACTAGCATCTCGGGCTGAGCCTCAGCTGAAAAGAGTGCTGTGAACTGATAATTAAGCCCATTTCTAATACTTTCAAAGATGGTTGAGCAGTGGAGCCAAGTAGAGTTGTTGCCCTGAAGGAGTTCACACACTAGCTGGAAAAAGGATGCACATGTGTTCGGTGTCTGCCAATCTCTTGCCACCTTTTTGCTAAAGAGCTGATGTGTTGGCTCGCCAATTCCATGTAAACCTGATATGAATCATCTACTCACAGGTCAAAGGCATTGAAGCAGACCAAGAGAGTTACAGGGAGTGAGGGCAACCCGGGGGAGTTGGTCACTACTCTTTATCATCACTGCTAGTATATGGCCTTAATTTTCCAACTCCCCCTTGTCTCCTGAAGATGAATCTCATGACCTTTTCCTAGTGGTGACCTTTACTGGGGCCATCCCAGCTCACTTAAAACTTGAGTCTGACAAGATAGAGGCTTGCCAGGCGTGGTGGTACATGCCTTTAATCCCAGCACTCACTCTGTAGGCAGAGGCAGGTGGATCTCTGTGAGTTCGAGGCCAGTCCAGAACAGCCAGGGCTGCATGCACAGAAAAACCCTGTCTCAAAAAAAGAAAAAAAAAGGATAGAGGCTCAAATCTTGATTGTATGCCTCTTATGATGGTCCTCAGTTGCCCTCAACACTTGGCCTCTGTAAAGTCTCAGAAAAGATTCCCCTCCACAAAGAATTCTGTGACACAAAATAAAAACTGGTATCAGATTCTGAGAAAATGCTCACAAAACGACAAAACCTTTTGCTTTCTGCTCTCAGGCTGGTGCCCTGTGACCTTTAGCACTACTCTGGAATAACTCAATGAAGCAAAATGACTCCTATCCTCCCCGGATTCCAAGATTGAACCCCTAAATCCCAAGTTGATTTGTTTGGAGTCAGGGCCTTTGAAGAGGTAATTCAGGGCAGAAGCCTGGGGTCCTGTAACTGGGGCAGTTGTCTCTATAATAAGAGGTCTGTTCCTGAAGACATGGGAAAACCCATGTGAGGCATCCATCTGCAAGACAGGAAAAAAGAGCCTCACTAGAAACCAGTCCTGACTTTGATTTTAGACTTCTAGCCACTAGAGCTAGGAGAAAAAATAAGTTCTACCATTTAAACTACACAGTGATGATTTTTTTTTAAATAGCAGCATGACCATGCTAATATGCCTGGGAAACTCAAAAAAACTCAATGCCCAGGCCATGCCCCATGCCAGTTATCAGAATCTCCAAGTGAAAAGACCTGTGCACCATAGGTTGCTCCCCTCTAGACTCCAGATTAGGCACAGGCCACACCGAAATGCCAATTTCCAGCCACAAACCAAACACAAAGAGACCCTTTACTAAGCAAGGCAAAGAGACAGGTGGCTGGATCTAAATTGAGCAGAAAAAGCATGAAATAGCTTTGCAAAGTGTCCATCTTAAGGAAAGAGGGGAAGGTCTGTAATTGAATGAGCTAGGATGGGATGATCGGGTCTGATAGGGCATTTTAATTAGGGTAGCTGAACAGGGTTCTTTTTGGTTGCTGGACCTTGGTTTTTGATAGACGGACCTTTGTGTCCTGCCTCAGCAATGAGTCAGGAATAAGAAAGCAGCCAAATAAGGCAACAGACCTTGGTGATTAGCTCTGGAATGTAACCAGGTAGAGGGGAGGAGAGAGGGCAAGGCCTTTTCTTGATTTTACTCAACTGATGTTTCTGTTTATATAATGGGATGTTATCAAGTTATATTTGCTGCATGTATTTGTCTCAATTTACTACCTGCTTTCGTAGTTTTGCCTGGGAGAAAGAGAGGGGGAGGTTGTATGTACACACATCTATGAGGGGCATATGTGCATATAGGTATGCATGTATGTGGATACGCAAACACATATAGGCCACATGTATAGACACGCATTCTTCCCTTTTCTAATAGGATGGAGAAGTGAGCAAATTGCAGATTGACAGAAATAAGGACACCAAGTTTTCTGACTGGCTGGCCTAGTAGCACTGTATCTCTTGAAATCCATAGTGACCATTCCACTTCATTTGTGGAAGTTTTGAATGATTTTTTTTGTTTGTTTGTTGCTTAGCATGGACACTGTGCTAAATACTACACTAAATGCTGGGGACTCAGAACCTACATGGTCCCTGTCCTAGTCCAGTGAGCAGCACACAGATGGAGGTTTATAGGCACGCTGAGGTCTGTGCCCTGGAAGAAAGGAACTTCAAGAAGATGCTTCAAAGTAGCCTCAGAAACCATGGCAAGCTTTCTGAGACCATGCCAAGAGCCCTTACTTCTACAGGATTCTTTGTTTGTTTGTCTGCTTTTGGGGTGAGTTCTTGTTTTGTTGTTGCTTTTATGTTTGTTTGAGGGCTGTAGAGATGTCTTAGTGGTTAAGAGCACTGGCTGCTCTTTCAAAGGATCGTGGTTCAAATACTACCACCCACATGGTGACTGACAACCATCTGTAACTCCAGTTTCAAGGGATACAATGTCCTCTCCTGGCCTCTATTGGTATCAGGCACAGACATATATGCAGGCAAAATACTCACCTACAGAAAATACCCAGGCATGGTGGTCCATGCCTTTATGCACAGCACTTGGAAGCAGAAACAGGTGGATCTCTGAGTTTGAGGCCAGCATGATTTACATAGCAAGTTACAGGCCAGCCAAGGCTACACAATTCGACCTCATCTTTAAAAATATTATTAGTATTGCTTTGCCACAAAGCAGCCTGACGTTCATTCTGTAGTGGGAAGCTTCTGTTTTGGACTCACGCTGGGCTAGAAGATGCACTGGGGTGCTCTTACACATCAGCCACTGTTCCTGGCCTTGTGAGTCACTCTGAGACAGGTCCTATCACCACAGCCTTAGATATGCACTGCTACCTGGCCCCTAAGAAACATATCTATGGTGTTTCTGACACATGGGCACTCAGAATCATCTACAGAATCACTAAGTAGTGAAGGAACCAGTCCCCCCTCCTTAAGGACCCCCATTAAGGCCAAAGTCTGGGAAAATGTAAAAGTTGGCCTACCCAGTCCTCCCTTAAAGATCCTCATTAAGGTCAAAGTCTGTAAATCTTCTCTGCTTGGAGAGTCCAGCAAGGACAGCCAGCGGATGTAGGGTCCAGCTTGAACCAAGGATAGACAGTGATAACAGATCAATGTGTGTGTGGCAGAGTCCAGCTTGACCTCAAGGACAGTGAGTTTGTGTTACAGCCTGTGTTTAAAATTTCTACTTTCCCAGGAATGAACTTATCCCTCCCAACTAAGAAAGTTCTTAATGCCCCTGTGACTGTTTCAACCAATCTCTGTAAAACTGTAAAACTCATTTCTTTGTCTAAAACCTATAAAAGGCCCATGCCTCTGCTTCTTGGGGTCTCCAGACTGAAAGAACTTGGCAGACCCTGTCTCATCGGCTCAATAAATTCCTATGTGTTTACATCAACAACGGACTCCATCTCTCAGTGGGGACTCCGGGAATAGACTAGAGATCTCTCTGGAGGTCTCAGTCTTACAGTAGAAAGCTCTCTGACCTGAAGCTTCACTTGTCCTTGGAGCTGTGGAACTCTATGGTTTCTAGGATATAGAGGAATGTTAATTCAGAACATGGCTGCTCTGGCAAGAGGTCACATCCAAAGACCTTCTAGGTCTGTGTGATCTGGCTGGAATAAAAATACACCTTTAATCCGGGACACAGGTGAGCAGATGTGTGCTCAAGGCCAGCCTGGTATAGAGCAAGTATCAGGTAAAGAAAAACTTAGGTCCAGGCATGGTGGTACATGCCTTTAATCCCAAATGAAATTAAAGTTAGTTTGTAGAAGGAGGCACCCATATTTGAAAGTGATATCTAATTGAGTGGCAGAAAAGGTGACGAATCTGAAAAGATTCGACAGAATAGGATATGCCCAAATCTTACGAGAAGAGAGAGGAAAGGGAAGGTACTAAGAGCCAGTTTTACAGAGAGAGGAGGCAGTTTTTACCAGGACAGTAATAGAGAGATGGGTTGCAGAGAGAGAACTCAGGTGAAGACAGATGAGCCAGAAAATGAGAAGAAGCCAGAAAATTCGAGTAGATTGCGGAGTTAGTTTGAGGCCAAGCAGAACAATTCCAGGCCGAGAGAGAAGCTAGATTGAATAAGTCAGCTGGGAGAGGAGTTAGAGCCAGAACAGCTGAACTGAACCAGCCAGCCCAGAGCTCAGAAAGAACAAGTAAGGGTGAGCTTATTAAGCAGTAAGTCTCAGAGACTGAAAACATTCTAGGCCTAGGTTAGATTGTATGGAGGCTAGAAGCTTCCAGGACTAGGCCTAGGTTAGCTGACAACAATTACAACAGGAGAATAAAAGTTCCTTTTACACTAGGATTTAAAAATAAGTTACACTGGAATGAATCTATGGCATTTAAAGAAAGTTACCAAACCTCTATGTACATCCTGATAATTGGACGTTCCTTCGAATTAGCGTCAATCAACTGTCCACCATGAGGTAGGCACAGCTCTGCATGCTGAGCATCTGTGCCAAAGTTTTCTACATTCCTGTTGTTCCTTTGTTTTGGGAGAGCAGGGAGCACCTTTCCCTCACATCCTAGTCTCTATCCCCAGGCACCATTGGAGCCCACACAGGAACTAGAATTCATAGACGTGTGAAACGATGGAAGTCATTAGGGTCTCACATGACTGCTGATAGAGTTTAGGTCAAGGCTTGGGTTCCTCGGGGCCCCTTGCCTTGAGATTCTCGAGTTGGGCTGGTAGTGGGTGAGGGTGCTAGTGGAGGAGGTGGGAGGGCAGTAGTGAAGGTGGTGGTGGTGGTGTGTGGGGCTGGGGGGAGCTGGCATGGAGCAAGATCGAGGTGGAGAAGCTGGGCGTGGTGGCGCACACATTTAGTCCCAGCACTCGGAAGGCAGAGGTAGGTGGATCTCTGAGTTCAAGGCCAGCCTGCTCTACAAAGCAGAAACCCTAAAAATCTCATCCTGAGGTGGACAGAAGCAGGACTCCTCCCTCCCTGCCCTGGGCCTGCATGTCCTGGCACTCATAGCTTTTCTGCCCTCACCTCTGCCACCCTCAAGCAAGTCAGCAGTTCCTCTCTCCTTAAAAGGTCATGTCCAGCAAGCACCTGGAATTCCTCTTCCTGCAAGTAAGGCATTGCCAGCACCTTCACCCTGCCAATGATGTATGCTCACCCTGAAAGCCTCTACACACTCCCCAAAGGTTTGAATAGCCCTTGTTTCCCTCCCCCCCCCAATTAAATGAGCTGCTCAATAAAGCCTACTGCCTCCACCCAGAAGTCTGTCTTTTTGTTGTGGCTCACTCTATCAGGTGATGCCTCCTTCATGCTTCCCCCATTCCTGCCTTGTTCTCCCTCAAAGGCCCCAGCCATGACTGTAGGTGAATATACCATTAAGGGAGGGGTAGCAGAGTTGGAAGGACAGTGGCGGCAGTATGTTAATGTACCAGGCTTTTACACTGTACCTATTTCAGGTCTCCAATCCTACAAATTGCTCACCAGTGAGCAACGAGCTCTTACTTATCCACAGAACACTGACCTCTACATAGTTTCTGCTGATCCCCAGTGACTTTCTAAACTTTTTATTTTGACTGGCTCAGCAGATCAGGAGCCCATAGCCAGTAAGGCAAGAGTCCGTCTTGACCTTACTCCAGTGCCGCGTTCTTTCCTCTGTGCCTCTGACCCTCCAAGTGACGCATGAACACAAGAGCCTCTAGGACAGTGGTTCTCAACTTGTGGGACTCAACTATTTTCACTGGGGTGGGGTGTGGTGGTGGGGGGTGACTAATACCACCTTGCGTATCAGATATTTACATTGTGATTTATAACAGTAGCAAAATTACAGTTAAGAAGTAGCAATAAAATAATTTTATGGTGTGTGTGGGGTCAGGGGTCACCACAACGTGAGGAACTGTATTAAAGGGTCGCAGAGTTAGGAGGGTTGAAAACCGCTGCTGCGGGAGGTCATCAGAAGAGCGTGTTCTCAGCAGACACTGGGAGGGGGCAGCACCCCAAGGATGACCAATGAAGCTCACACTTACCACTCTGCCTTGCTTTCTGCCTGCTTCCCTTTCCAGCCGAGAGCCAGTTCTGTATTTAATGAAACACGGAGGGATGGTACCAGCTTCCCAAGAAGGAAGTCATGTGATCCCAAAGTGGCTACAGCAATGGGTCATGAGACCCTACACTGGATACAGCAGGGTGATCCTAGAGCGGCTGCCCTTGCCTTCCTTCATTCCAGCCCACAGTGAGGTAGGAAACTAGGAAATAATCCTGGGATCCCCTTCCTCATGGGACCAGACTAAAATATCAATGAAAGCAGCTTCTTCATGCTGCAGCAAGCTTCCTTCCAAGAAACATACGGTCTGGTTTCTCTAGCAGTTGGCAGCGTTGGCCACCCTTAGAATCGCCAGGCTCTTGGCAGTTCTTTCTGCCACAATCCTTCCCTCACTCACAAATCCTTCCGAATCTAGAGAGGCAATGCACCTACCAAGGAAAGCAACAGACAGAAACTGATGCACAGACCCACAGGCAAACGTAAGGCAGAGCTTGGTGGAAGACGGGGGAGGAAGGATTGTAGGAGCCAGAGGGGTCAAGGACACTGCGAGAAAACCTACAGAATCAACTAACCTGGACCTGCAGGGACTCACAGAGACCAAGAGCACACGTGGGTCCTCTGAACACATGTAACAGTTGTGTAGCTCAGCCTTCACGTGGGACTCCTAATAGTGGGAGCGGGGACTGTTTCTGACTCTGTTGTCTGCCTTCCAGACCCTTTCCCCTAACTAGGCTGCCTTGCCTAGCCTCAATAGATGTGTCTAGTCAGCTTGATATGTCAAGGTTGGTTGACATCCACGTGAGGCCTTCCCTTTCTTGAAGAGAAAGTGGGGAGGAGTGGTTAGGGGTGAAGGTGGGGGAAAGGATTGGGAGGAGTAGAGGGAGGGGAAACTGCCGTAGGCATGTAAAGTTAATTAATTAATTAATTAAAAATAATAACATATTAAAAAGAAAAAGGAAAAAACAAAGAGATTCAGTCAGCTCTCCTCCTCTTCCCCCCATTCTGGATGGTACATAGTTCATCCACACAGGGGCATTATATATTGGATTTCTGCTATAGAGTGAACGAAGGTCTGCCTCCAAAGTTCTGTGATGAGAGCACCCACCCTGAAGGCATGCTTTTGGGAAAGTGAGTCCTTTTGAGGCCCTGCATTTCCCGTGATATCACAACCACAAGTGCCTTCCACGAACCAGAGGGTGGTCCTTTCCCACCTTCTAATATTCAGAAGGTACGCCCTCACCATCTAGTAAGCAGAGAAGTGTACTGTTCTCAGCCACTGACAAGTAAAAAGATTCTCTCTCTCTCTCTCTCTCTCTCTCTCTCTCTCTCTCTCTCTCTCTCTCTCTCTCTCTCTCTCTCTCTCTCTCTTTTGCCAGCATCTTGATCTTAAGACTTCCCAGCCTGTGGAACTGTGAGAAATAAATTTCTGTTGTCTATGAGCCAGTATAGTATCCTGGCACAGCAGGCTGCATGTGTTTAGACACTGAAAAATGAGAATCAGAGAGAAGCCAGGCAAATCTGGAAAAGCGGTCACTGTGCCAGTGAGCACGATGGTCCCAGTGGGCGTGGCCTTTCAGCCGTGTGCCTGGGCACCACAGCAGTGGCACTCAGACCTTTCCCTACCAAGGCATGGTCCAGCCCCTCTGGCATCGGAAGTGAATGTTCTCTGAGTTTTGTGGGTGATGGTGTGATAAGCCAGGGGGAAAGGGTGAGGACCCCAGATTTGCTCTTACTGACTACATAGGAACCAGAGTGCTCCCCACTTAAAAACTAAGGGCTGTACAAAATCTGGAGAGTCCCTGCTGTGTACTCCACCTGCTGTCGGCCGAGCCTCTGGAAGCTGTTGCCGTCTCTGAACGATTCCAGCTGGTAGGGCCCTTTGTGCTGGCTTTTTTTATGAGCTGTGAGGACGGATGCTCAAGGTGTAGGCCAGCCTTTTAGAGAATGTAGAAGTCTTGCCCTCACAACTCAACACGTGCTTCTCCTTTCTTTCCCTTTTCCCTTCTGGAATTAATAGGGATAGGCACCGCTTCGACAACTGACGGAATGTTCTCAGGCAGTCCTGGGCTAGAGGCAGAGTACCGGAGACTTGCAGCGACCTTGCTATCTCTTCCTGGCTCTTGTCTGAACTCCAAAGCAATTTTCAGGATAAAATCCTTACATGTGTTTCCCATCAGTTCAAGAATTTAAATATGTACTTGTAGGCAAAGGTTTTGCCCCTTTGAAGGCCCTGCTGCTCCTCACCTCACATGCACCCGCTACAAGTTTGTACCATAGATCTCCGAATATACAATTCCCTACTGCCTGACTTGTTCATAAATGTGGGCACACACATTGAGCTGTTCAATTCTTGTCCTGAACATAAGTTAGGAGGACCATATGCATTCACCTGTCTGTTTTCTAATCTATAATCTAATCTATTTGACCCAGAATGGGTCAAATAAAGAAGAAATTTCAATAAGGTTGAAAAGGAATTTCAAAAAAATTTCCAGAGCCGCCTGGAATGCCTTACAGCTGCCAGTCTCAAACAGGGGGCTCTGGAGAATTCAAGTGGAATTTTTAGTTTTCCCCTTCTTTTCAACTCAAACTTGTCTTTAGGGGAGAGTTCATTGTTCTCAGACACTGGCAAGAAGAAAAAAAAAATCCCTAATTTCTTCTAAGTCCGGAGTCCACAGCCTCCCCAGCGGGCACCCTTGTCCTTTCAGCATCAGCTTGGTGCTCTCCTGTATCTTAGCAGGCTCAATTAGCTTGAGGAATTTGAAGGTCACTGGCTGAATTTTCAGGGGGAAGTTTTTCTTTTCTTTTCTTTTCTTTTCTTTTTTCTTTTTTCTTTTTTCTTTCTTTCTTTTTTTTTTTTTTTTACACTTTATACTTCAAATAACTCAGCCCATAACAGCCCTGCAGAAGTGGAGGAGTAAGGCGAAACTATTTCTGTTGGAGTGTAAACACGGCTTCCAGTACAATTTGACAATACATATCAAAACTCCTTACCACGGTGAAGTTATTTGGCCCACTTTAGGAAATATTCGTGCTAACAAAGGAAGGCGAACAAGAATAGAAGCCGGGTGTGGTGGCGCACACCTTTAAGCCCAGCACTTGGGAGGCAGAGGCAGGCGGATCTCTGTGAGTTCGAGGCCAGCCTGGTCTACAAACAGAGCTCCAGGACAGCCAGGGCTATTAACACAGAGAAACACTGTCTTGAAAAACCAACAGAAAAATAAATGAGAGAGAGAGAGAGAGAGAGAGAGAGAGAGAGAGAGAGAGAGAGAACAGGAATCACAGTGTTGTCTAACATAAGAAACTTTAAAACAACTTATGAGCCCAGAAATGGGCTCCTCGTTGAATAAATTCTGATGTATCTGTGATGAGAATTATTATTTAGACATAAAAATGAATGTGATATCATAGGTTTTGACAAGAATAAATGTTTACCATAATTCATAACATGAAAACAACAATCTACTACATAAATCGCATAGCTACCCTTCTGAAATGATATGTCTACGTATGATTTGTGACATTTTTCCTCTGAAATCCATCCAGCGGACCACACGTACTGTAGCATACATTAGGCAATTTTCATGCTAAAATACCATCCTGTTCTCCCCTCCAATTATAGTCAAGTAAAAAATCAACAAGAATTTCCCATGAAGGCTTGAGCTTTTAAAAACTTCTCCCATGCTGGGTTCATTATAGCATGCTATTTTGGGGGTAAATATGACATACATCCCTCTTCCATTTTGAAATATTTCTCATTAAAAAAAAATAGGTCTCGTTTGTGGAGGCTTTTAGGAACCCAGGCATAAGTAAGGGCACACACATCAAGGACAGCTATTTCCACAGAGTGTCAGAAAATATTTCATTGTAGTGGCTTCTCTTGAAAGGGAGCCAAAGCCAGAATTGGAATTGAGTAAAAAGAAAATGTCTTAGAAGCAAGATTCTCTGAAACAGATTTAGCATGCATTTCTGTGAAAGAACTTAACACACATTTCCATCCTAATTAAAAACATAATTGGCAACACGTATCTTTTTGCTCTGAATATTTTGGTAAAAGAAATGCAAAGACTAGCAATAACATCTATCTCTCAAAAGCCTAATTATTCACCTAAAGCAAAACCTGCAAGTCTGTAAAACTATACCAAAAGCGATTTTTTTTTTTTGAGACAGGGTTTCTCTGTGTAGCCTGGGATGTCCTGGTTGGCCTCAAACTCATATCTCTGCCTCCCTGAGAGCTGGGATTAAAGGCTGGGTACACACGCCTTTAGTTTTTAATATTTTAAGTTTTAATAGTTTTAATTTTTAATATTAACTTTTGACATCAGACTCTCTGTTGCAATGATCTACTAAGATGCTACAGGTGGAACCTCAAGGCAGACCTTCTCCTGCCGTCAGTACCCTAACTTCAGCTCTGAGGCTTAACAAGATGACCACTCCCTTGTAATTCGCAGTGTCTGGAACAAGACCCAGATGTCAGGAAGTGTAGAAAGCATCCTAGAAGCTGTACTGTGTAGCCAGTGTTTAGAGTTCTGTACCTTTATCAACAATAGTCCCTAGGGGAGTAATAGTCTGCAAACTGAATGAATGACATGTTACAGAATAGTTGGTTGGTTGATTGGTTTTGGGTGTTGGAGACCAAACCTAAGGCCTTGTGCTAAACACATGCTCTACCAGAGTTATATCCACTCTGGAAGTGTGAGCAACTAAATGAGATCAAAATCTTTATCTCATCCAACCCTCACTTTGCAGAGGAAGACACCCAGACTTATAACTCTCTTGGTTGTTCCCTTACTTGGGTGATAAACAGAAAGGATACAACCGGCTTTCTTGGGGGGGGGGCAGCATCATGGCTGCCTTACAACACGTTTATTCAACTTTAACCACTCCTCCCTAGTGAGAAACACCATTCTGCATTCAGCACCTCCACTTCCTGTGATGGGAGTGAGTGATGTGAGTCCTGAAGACAGGTCAAGACAAAAGTCATCACTCTCTTCTTGCGCCGAGCATCACTTTCCGCCAGAGCACTCCAAGATGCCACTACACAACAGCAATCTCAGACAAGCAAACTTAGATTCCAAGGGACACATGCTTTGCCCAAGGTCAGACAGCTGGTGTGAAAAAAAGAGTGTGAGCTCAGATATGCTCACCTTCCAAAAATCAGAAGAGAGAATCGTGACTTCTAAGCTCAGTAAACCAACGCCCAGCACTCAGCCTGTATTGGCTTAGACGTGAAATCTCAAAAGAGTGCACTCAACTGTCCCCACCTTAGATACAGTCTTAGTTTGATTTCTATGGCTCTTATAAATACTGACCAAAAGCAATTCGACTTACATTTCCCTACCACAAGCCATCACTGGGAGTCAGCACAGGAATTCAAACAGGAACCTGGAGGCAGAAACTAAAGCAGAGACCGTAGCTGAATGCTGCTTACTGGCCCCCTCCCAATTGCTTGTTCAGTTTTACTTTCTCAGGCACCCCCAGGACCACCTGCTCAGGGGCTGCACCACACCCACAATAGGCTGTACACTCCCCCATATCAACCATCAAGCAAGAACATGTCCTACAGGCTTGCTTACAGGAATTGACTAGGGGCAGTCCCTCAGTTGAGTTCCCTCTTTCCAGATGACCCTAGTTTTCGTCAAGCTGCTGACAACAACAGCAACCACCACCATCACAGACTCTGCCAAGAAGGGTAGAACAGCAACTTGGCAGGAGAGGAAAGTCCTTGACACTAGAGGCAAAATCTTTGTTGCCAAACTGCCTCAAGCAATCACATGCATCTTCATTTACAGGGCAAAGCTCAGCTGACGTGTCAGTTTCCATGGGAGCAAGCATGACCATCATCCCTAAGTGTAGCCTGGGCCTGCTTTTCCTTTAAATGAGCTGCTGGTCTCATGCTGTCGATTTGCACATGCCCCTAAGCCTACATGGAGCTTCTTTCCCTTCTTCCTCCACATGGCTACCGCCTGAGGCTGATGAGGGAGGCTACCAGGGCCTCCCTTATCTCTGAAGAGCAGATTGCATCACCTTTTTTTTTCTTTTTTGTATCCATAGCATTCTATGACACTGCTTTGCAAACATGTTGGGGTGATATAAATGCCCCATTTTCTGCTTGTCACCAAAAGTATGTTCCCTGAAGTATGTAAGGCCTGATTATCACAGAGCTAAGCCCTTCCCCAGCACACAGCCGGTCCTCTACGCGTGTGTAACGAGTACACGTGTAGATTGATAATAATACGCACTCATCCCATATAGACGGATAGAAGGAAGCACACCCGTGCTTCACTGGAAAGAGAAACCATCATTTCTAAATTGGCATGAGGACCTATCTTAAGGACGTAAATATTTTATTCTGAAAAAAAAAAGTAATTTTAACAGTGACTGGATGTAAAGTTGCCACGCCCCTTTTCTCCACTTCACCTCCTGCCCTGTGTAGATCCAACCAGTTAGCTGAAGCTAAAGCTGCCGAGATAGGAGTGAAACCTTCTGCATTGAAGAGAGACACAATGTGCGTTTGCGGTTTCACAGACAGTTCAGGGGCAAGATGAGAACAGCTGGTAGATATCTAAATATGTTTGTATACTGTCAAATGCTGTTGAAACTCCAAAGGCATTTTACAAACAAACCTGCAGATTCTTCTTGCTTGGGTTTGTTGTTTGGGGGGCAGGGGGAGAAGGGGGGGCTCAGCTTCACTGAGGGATGTCTTCGTTTGGGTTTCTACTGCCATGATGAAACACCATAACCAAAAGCAAGTTGGGGAGGGTTTACTCAGTTTACGCTTCCATATCTACAGCCCACCACTGAAAGACAGAAACTCAAACAGATCAGGGACCTAGAGGCAGGAGCCGATGCAGAGGTCATAAAGGGATGCTGCTTACTGGCTTGTTCCCCATGCCTTGCTCAGCCTGTTTTCTTACAGAACCCAGGACCAGCGGCCCAGAGATGACCCTCATTGTTCACTAATTAAGAAAATGCTCTACAGGCTTGCCAACAACCTGATCTTATGGAGGCCCTTTCTCAGATGCAGTTCCCTCCTCTCAGAACCTCTATGAAGTTAACATAAAATCAGCAAGCACACTGGGCGTGGTGGCACACGCCTTTAATCCCAGCACTTGGGAGGCAGAGCAGGTGGATCACTGTGAGTTTGAGGCCAGCCTGGTCTACAAAACGAGTCCAGGACAGGCAAGGCTAACACAAAGAGACCCTGTCTTGAAAAACAAACAAACAAACTAAACTAACCAAAAACAAAAAAACCAACCCAAATCAGCAAGCACAATTCACCCCTTGTCAACTTGACACAAAACACACAACCTTTCCTTTTTTTCTATCCATCACCAAGATTACAGTTGACAAATATCAGAAATATAAAATATATTACAAATGTAGAAGTCCCAGTCTTTACCAATTCAAACACCTTAAAAGTTAAATGTCTGTAGAAATTCAGTCTCTTAAAATCCAAAACCTTTTTTAAAAATTCAAAGTCTCTCAATCCCAAGCTCCTATAAAATCAAAAATAAACAGTTTCTTACTTCAAAAGACCAGGACACACATTTGCAATCAAACAAAAGTAAAGCCAAACTCCAACAGTATATAAATAATTGAATGTCCCATGTCTGGGATTCACTCACCATCATTGGCCTCCTCCAAGAAGCTTTGGGCCACTTCTCCAGCTCCGCTCTCTGCAGCCCACAGCATCTCTTCTGGGCTCCACCTGCCTCCGCTCTACGGCTGGTACTGTTCTTGGTGGTCATCTCATAGGACTGGCATCTCCAAATGGCTGGGTCTTCTGCCACAACTGGGCTGCACTTTCACCAATAGCCTCTCTTGGGCTCTCTTCATGGTGCCAAGCCTCAACTTTTCCCCGTGGCCCCTTCCATCTGGGTTGTCCACTCCTACTGAGGCTGCACCTTCATTAGTGACCTCACCTGGCCTTTCCCCACACCAAGCCTCAGCTGCTCGCCATGACCCCCTTATACCTCCACAACCAGCACCACCTGGGAGACTCTCACACATGACCCGGTCTGGCGGCCATTAAAAGGTATGCCTTGGCTCTTTCTGAACACAGCTTGCATGTGCCGGCTCTGAGGGAACACTTCCCAGAAGACGTCACCTCAGTGAGGCTAGCCTTCATCTCAGATGATTCCTCAGCCCCAGGTGACCAGCAGCCATCGTCCCAGCCAAGCAAAGGTTTTACTGGCTGCTCGTTAGTCAACAGCTGATTCTTCAGCTCCGGCTAACCAGACACCACAGAGTCGTCACGCAAATGGGCCTGGCAGAGACTTTGGTTCCCTCTGAAATGTCACAAGCCAGGCCACCATTATCTTATCTTCCAAGCCCAACAGCATCCCACTAAGCTTTGAACACTCCGTGGCTCTTCTCCATCCAAAGTCCCAAAGTCCTTCCATGGTCCTCCCAAGACACCACAGCCAGGTCTGTTGCTGCAATACCCCACAATCCTGTTATCAGCTTGTCCTACTTAGGGTTACTATTGCTGTGATGCAACACCATGACCAAAAAAAAAAGCAAGTCGAAGAGAAAAGGGTTTATTCAGCTTACACTTGCACATCACCGTTCATCACTGGAGGGAGTCAGGACAGGAACTTGAGCAGGGCAGGAACTGGGAGGCAGGAGCTGATGCAGAAGCCATGCAGGGGTGCTGCTTACTGGCTTGCTCCCCAAGGCTTACTCAGCCTTTTTTATACAGCCCAGAACCACAAGCCCAGGCATGGCCCCACCTACAATGGCCTAGGCCCTCACCATCAATCACTAATTAAGAAAATGCCTTACAGGCTTGTCCACAACGCAGACCTTTAGAGGCATTTTCTCAGCTGAGGTTCCCTCCTCTCCAGTGACTCTAGCCTTTGTCAAGTTGACATAAAATTAGCAAGCGCAGGGCATGACTGAAAAATGATATTTGTACATATTTAAGGGGACAGGGTGGCATTCTATGCATTGCAAACACATTGTTATGATTGCCTCATTCAATTACATTGGTGTGTGAGAACCCTTAGGACTGGCTCTGGAGACAAATGTCACATTTGTAATACAGTACTGCTAACTAGAGTCATGGGTGACACACCAAATCCCAGAAACCAGTTACCTTATAATGACAAGTTGTGGCCTTTGGCCCCATCTCCCCACTTCACCCATGCCTGGTCATCATGACTCTCCTCTTTGGGTTTGTATGATAAACTCGGGGAGTCTTAGTAGAAGTGGTTTCAATACTTTTCTAAATGTAAAATGAAGCTGTGTTTCTTGCTGGGGATGTACAGTGAGGTGGAAGCAACCCATTAGACAAAAGAGCAACACACAGTGGTTCTCCCCCCCCCACACAAAAGTATTTATGGTTTGAAGTTCTGAGTCCTGTATAATCCAAGATGAAGGAATCAGCAGAGTCAGTGCTTGGTACCTGCCCCCCTGTGAAGGGGCTCCAGAGGTCTCTGCTGTGAGGGCAACTGATCCCATTGTTGGTGGGATCCGCTCAAATCCAACATAACTCAAACACCAGGTCAATGCAGGTGACAAAAATGTATCGTAATCAAGCCACTACTAATCGATTGTGGCCGCAGAACAGCCTTGGGAGCTGAACTACGACCTTGAAGGAACATTGTACAGCATATTTAAAGGATTTAACCATAAAGCAAGAGGGAGTGAGGTCGGCTATAGCATTGTCCAATCATATTTTGACATAAGGGGGTTGAGCAAGTGTGTTTCCTCCAATCAGGATAGGAGTGGGTTCCTGGGTCTGAGAACATGAATTTAGTTGACCCTGCCAGCAAGATGGAGAAGTTGGCCCCGAAATGGCTGGACTCAGACAACTGTCTCATTATAACAGAAGCTGTTCAGCTATTGGGAAGTCCCCAGCTCCCTAGAGCCTAGCATCTTTAATTTAGTTTCTCCCTATGGTTAATAGAGTCTGAAAATGAAATGGTAGTACTTGGAATACGTTTCTTTTCACTTGTTCCCAACAAGGACTTCACTCTGATGACCCAGTCATGTCCTAGAGGCCCCACCTCCCAACACCCTCACAATGAGAATTAGCGTTCAATATATTAACTTAAAGGAGTGGACCATAAAACACTGTCCACAACACCTCCAAATGAAAATTTTTCCCCCAAATAATCTTCTTAAAACAATGATTTCAAAGTTTCTTGTGCCTTTTCCAAAGCAGAACACTGAAAACAAACAAACAAAACAAAACAAACAAACAAAAACCCGGCCAATTTGTATAGACAATGCCAATACTGTTCTTTGTTATTGTCATGGCCCCCCCCTCCAATGGAGCCTGTGTGACAAACATTACCGTGGACCCCAAGACGCCGACGATGACCCCTACCCAAGGGAGAGGCAACCCCTACCCAAGGGAGAGGCAACCCCTACCCAAGGGAGAGCCTCCTGGAAACGGGTCTGATGTTTCTGCCAGGAGTAACTGATTGCGGCGCTCATTGTTTTGGAACATCCTGACTGTTTTTCTGACTGTTTCCTTTTTCTGCCTTTGTTTTTACTTTCTTATCAAAGAACTTTTCAGATGTAACTGTGTTGCTAGGAGACCCTTAACTTGAAACTGCAGCCAAAGGTCATTCGGGCAAGTTTACCACTAAGTTCCGTTCCACTTGTTAATAAAAACATGCCTAAAAATTAATCATAGTTCATATTATGGCCTACAAATAAAATGTTTGAGTAAGCTCCAGATAGTGGCGGAAGAGCTGAAAAAACAAACTGTCTTGACTCATAGATGTTTGGCATAATGAGAGAACATTGGCCTTTGAGAAAGAGGCCATATGCACTGATACCAATCTAATGACTTATGACTGATTATTCAAGATTGATGACAACATTATTACACTAC
This sequence comes from Acomys percivali, assembly GCA_907169655.1. Taxonomy (NCBI): domain Eukaryota; kingdom Metazoa; phylum Chordata; class Mammalia; order Rodentia; family Muridae; genus Acomys; species Acomys percivali. The sequence goes on from OU015756.1 coordinate 13,206,253, forward strand.
ATCCTGTATTTTGAATTGTATGAAAAAGTAACCATGAAAAAAATCCCCATTAAAAAATGTGTATAAGAATCTGGCTCGTTTGCCTGCAAAATACACTCAGACTCAAACTTCTCGAGTTGGTCTGTTTGTCACTTGCCTATCTTTTGCCCACCTATGCTTTGAGAACTCCCGACCCCAAGGACCTATACCCAACTGAGACAGTCCGAGGCATGTTATTGTTACAAACACATACATAAATACATGGCTACAACCTGCTGCGTCCAGTGTTGCGTGTACATGACGTCAGGGCTGACCACTTGGTGTTGGATAACCAATCAGGAGGCTCCTCAATGGGAGAAGACTACTTCTCCCACTTTTAGCATCTCATAGTTGCCTTGGTCTCAGAGTGGGGACCACTAAGTTTTCCCCTTCCACATTAGCAAGTCTATTTGCTCAGGTCTTGTTTAGATGGCCATATTGTTGAGGTATGACGGGTTAGCTTGAGCTGTCAGCTTCACACAGGCAACAGTCATAGGAGAAGGGAATCTCAACCGAAAGATTTCCCAAGTCAGAGCAGCCTCTGAGCATGTCTGTGGGCTAGTATATTGATAGCTAACTGAGTCAGGAGAGCACAGCCCACTGTGGGTGGCTCTATTCCCTGACCAGGTAGTCCTGAGCTGTGTAAGAAAACTGACCTACAACATTATAACATTACTGATGGCTGTAGCTACTACATGAAACACATAACCCAGACCATTCTGCTAAATGCTCACTAGTTGGGACTGTGGAGAAAGACAGAGCAGCTCAGATATGTTCTGCCATGTAGGACTGTGTTGTGTGACAACAGTTTTCCTACGGAGACGCTATATACATCAACTCAGCCCAGACAGAGAGCCCACAACAGACCATCAAAATCCAAAATCCAACTTAGTGAACCATTGAGTTTTACTGGGGTTACTTACAGGAGTATGGGTGCAAGGCTACTTATGGAGCAGAAAAGAGGGCTGCATCACCAAAGTGCACTCCAGCTCACAAAAGCTGGGAAACCTGAAGCACACAGCACAACATGCAGGCAACTCAGTAAGGTTGGAGAGTGTCCGTTCCAAGTGACTTGTCTAAGCGTCTTCCAGGCAGCTCAGCTGTGTTCTGCAGCCTCCAGGTAGCTGTCTGGTCTCAGCTTCTTTGCAATTTAGCTCCTCCTGTCTCAGAGGGACATGGCTTACTGTGGCAGGAGGGGGCCTAATGAATCTGTTCACTTTCAGGGACTTCCTGAAGCTATTTTTCAGTGGTTTGCCTTCCTGTTTAAGGCGTTTCCTTGCTGAAGGAAATGTTTCAGTCTGGAGGAAACTGTTACACAACAGATGGACACGAGACTGGGTCCAGTGAAATCCCTCTGACTTACAAAGAGGAGTCGGCAGGCGAGGCTCCACAAGGGGATGAAATGTTTGCACTGACAACGAATATCTGAATACGAGACGGATGTGAGGGGAAAGAGAACGCTTCACACTCATGAAATGTTGAGCTACAAAGGCAAACCAAAAGCTTCCCATGTGGCCCCGGAGGGCAGAGCTGGCATCTGTGAATACAGACTTCAAGGAGGAAGCCTCGTGGCCTGGCATTGTAGTTTTCCTGGTGACACTCCTTCCCTGGAGGGAGCATTTTGTAAACTGATAGATTTGGGAACTTCTTGTAGAATCAAACCCAGAGTGTTCACATGTTAAAATATACATTTTTATTATTATAAGTTTCTCTCCTGTTACTTCTCCTTGTGTGTTTAATGTTAAAGTACAATATTTGCTATTTTTTAACAATCATGTATTAGTTGTTTGAAACAGATTATATTTTACAATGGGAAAGTAGTTGTTCCCTAATATTATTAAGATAGAGCATTGAGTTTGCTTGCAATGAGAGTCGCTTGCCCAACAGAAAGGTGTCAACCAAAGAATTTTCAGCTCTGCCTTGCCAGTCACGTGTTGGGTTAGTTCCGTCTCCCATGAGATTTTGCATTACTATGAAGCTGTTTGCTGTCATGCTCACTGGAGCAGGGTGAGTCGCTCTGAGCTGAGGCCATCTTCAATGATCATCTGATGGATTTTGTGGACTTTTTGACATGTGTGTAACTTTCCCTGTCTCTCGTGGACATCTAGTTGGTTTGGGCTTTGAAATAATATAAGGTAATTTTAATAGCTGAACATGTCTAGGAAGGGGAAATACTGAAATTCTAGTGCTTATTAAAATATTTTTCATTTGTAGTTTTTTCTATACTTAACAATTACAAATCAGTAAACAGGTAAAATAATCAATTCACACTTGGATTTTATATTAGTAGTTTTAAAAAACCGAGATTTATGGAACACCTGAGTGTTTTGTTTTATCACGTCCGTTTCCTGTATATGGTTTCTAGTTTTTAATCTTGAGCCATATGGAGGACATTTACTCAATGCGCTTATTAAATTTTTATATTTGCACCAGTTGCACAAACTGCCTAGGAATTATTACAAGAAAAAAAACTCCAAAGACAGGAGTCTTTGGACAGGCATTTGGTTTTTTTTTGTTTTGTTTGTTTTGGGTTTTTTTTTGTTGTTTGTTTTTTTTGATTTCAGAAAAGTCTTTTGAAATGGTGACGTCTCTGTATTACCCAATTGAAAAATGTCCGCCACACTGCACACCCTTCCCTCTGTTAACCGTTCTAGGTAGAAATTTTCTCATCAAATTGTGCTTTATCATGAATACGTGTGACTTCTGAAACAATGCGAAAAGAAGGAGTCCTGTGTCCTGTTGCTGCTCTGTGCGTGGTGTTCAGAGTGTCATAGCATTCTGGCCTTTTCCTGAGAACTCACAAGGCTGGGGGTGTAGTTCAGTGGTAGACACTTCGGGTAACATGCGAAAGAAAGGCCTTTGCGTAGAGCTACTAGAACCATGAGAGGCCACGGGAGACATTTCTCTCGGCTCTTTAGCGCAGTCTTAAGGCCAGCATGGCTGGGACCATTCTCACACAAGGACTGGTGGGCATGATCTGAGATTGGGAAAACGCCTTGTTGTCAACCCTCCTTTTAGGAAGAGGGCTAACATGATTGAGAGCACGAGAATGCACTCGGGGTAGTGATAAGAATTTCAAGGAATGGTTTTTTTGTTTGTTTGTTTTTTTTTAAAAATCAAGATGCTTACTATATTTCCCTGGGGGTAGGTTGGCTGGACTTCACTGGAGAGTGTAGCAGAAACAGCTAGTCTTGGGATAGTGACTGGGGGACAGGAGCCTGGCTGAAGCCTTTCTTTCTCACTTAGCATTCATCAGGCTCCTTGGAAGGTGAATGTGGAAGAAGAAAAAAAAACAAAAAACCAAAAAACCAAAAAACCTGTGTTTTCTTTAGAGGAGGGCAAAGGCAGCTTCTCCCTAACACCCGCCCTCCCTTTCCCTTTTCCTCTTTCGTTTCAAGATAGTTACTTCCTTTTGTTTTTGTGTGTGTGTGTGTGTGTGTGTGTGTGTGTGTGTGTGTGTCTGCTTACATGTGTGTCTGTGCACCATGGGCACGCCTGGTGATCATCCAAGGCTGGAAGAAAGCATTGGATCCCCCAAAACGGGAGTCTCAGGTGGTTGTGAGCTGCCCGATGTGGGTGCTGGGGACTGAACTCTGGTCTTCTGCAAGGGCCTCAGGCTCTCTTGACACAGACACCTCACTCCGGGCCCGGAGATCCACATCTCTTTCCTTCCTTTACGGATGTGCTTTCTGAGATTTAACGTGTAAGCGATGCCTTTACCTTGCATTTTATGCTCTTTGGAGCTGATAGCCTAATCGGCTATAGTTTTCTCTTGAAAGTGGCTGGAGCAGAGCTTAGAGACAAGGGTTTATGCAGACATTTGTACTAACCTCACTCACTCCTTGCTTCACTTTGCCGTCAAAACTTTATTTCCTCATTTTCCCCACACGTTTCATCTTCTCAAACAGTACACATCATTTCAGGCCTTTTCAGATGTTTTTTTTACCCCTCTTTAGGACCTTAACTTTTCACTTTTTTTTCTTTTTCTTTTTTTTTTTTTTTTTTGGTATTTATTTTAAGTGGAGAAGGGCTTTCCACGAGGGAACATGTGGAGGTCAGAGGTCAGAGGGCAACTTACAGGATAGGTTCTTGTCTTAGTCACTGTTCTGTTGCTGTGAAGAAATTCCACGACCAAGGCAACTTATGGAAGAGAGGGTTTATTGGGGGTTGCTTACAGTCTCAGAGGGTAGGTCCATGATCATAATGGCAGGAAACTTGGCAGCAGGCAGGCAGGCAGGCAGGTCAGCATGGTGCTGGAATAATAGCTCCATTGGATCCATAAGCCCCGCCCTCTCTCTCTCTCTCTCTCTCTCTCTCTCTCTCTCTCTCTCTCTCTCTCTCTCTCTCTCTCTCTCTCACACACACACACACACACACACACACAAAGTACTTAGGGCTAGCCTAGGCTTTTGAAACCTCACAAACCACCCAGTGACACACCTCCTTCCAGAAGGCCACACCTCCTAATCCTCCCCAAACAGTTCCACCAGCTGAGGACCAAGCGTTCAAATATATGAGCCTCTGGGAGCCATTTTCATTCAAACCATCAGAGCTCTCGCCTTCTACCATGTGGCTTCTGGGAACTGAACTTAGGCTGTCAGCCAGCAAGAGTCTTTACTGGTTGAGCCATTTTGCTAGCCCTTAACTCTTAAAATATTTATAAAAGTTTTTTTTGTGGAGGGGTTTCGAGACAGGGTTTCTCTGTGTAATCTTGACTGTTCTGGACTCACTTTGTAGTCCAGGCTGGCCTCGAACTCACAGCGATCCACCTGCCTCTGCCTCCCGAGTGCTAGGATTAAAGGTGTGCGCCACCACGCCTGGTTTATAAAGGTATTTTATGCAATTACCTCCTCCTGCACTATTCTTACCCTCCTACATCTCTTATGGGTAAATTCATATAAAGTAACAACTTTCAGTCTTTGTTTTCAAGCTGTTCTCCACTGTTGTAGCTCTACATGAATTGACAAAGTAACCACAGAGTATATTTTTGGAGTATATTTTAGGTGAAGATTCATAACACACCCAGTAGCCAGGAGCCCTAGATGCTCAATCAAATAATAAAGGTCATATGTAGGAAATTAGGTTGAGTAGCAAAGAATGTCAGTTACATATAGAATCTAAAACTGCAAGTGAATTAAAAAACACCTAGCTTTTAAAAAAAAAGCTTTTAGGTGCAATTTTTTTAATCAAAACTGTTTAGTATATAATGAGTATGATTCACTTACAATATAGCAAATAATGAACCAGTTATTGGCCTTGAGCACCTAACTGCATTTCTGAGTGCCTACCAGACATTTCCAACAATAGAACCCAATGGAATTTTAAACCAAACATCTCTGGAGACCCACGTACCTGCCACACACGTGTTCTTCCTGTGCCCTGCCTCTGTTGTTCACATGGGTGTTCAAGTGTCTCCCTATAGGGGGCGCTATGTTTATCTCGTCATGCATCCCCTGCTTAGGCCTGAAATCTCCTCGTTTGAGTCATTGACCTTAAAGTTGTTTCACATTGTATTTCTCCTCTTATGTGATGTGGACTTTGGGTGTGTGTGTGTGTGTGTATTGGATATTAAATAATTATAGTTTATACTTGTATTTTTCTCTGCCTTTTAAACATTTCTGGCTTTTATGGTGCACATGTTAGCATGTTAGTCTCCGCCTCCTCTCCATTCTCCTTTTGAGACAGAGGCTGGCTTCACACTCAGTATGTGGGGTTGCAAAGCTGGCTCAGTCATTAAGCACGCTTGCTGCTCTTATAAAAGACTGGAGTTCAGTTCCCAATACCCATGTTGGGTGCCTCCAACAGCCTGTAAATACAGCTCCAGGGGATAGGGCACCCTGTTCAGGGCTCCCAGGGTAACCCCCCCACACACACACCCCCACACATAGTCAGACGAAGACATAAAAATCAAATAACCTTTAGGAAATCTTTTTCAATATGTATCCAAAGATGACCTTGACCTTTTGAAGCTCCTGCCTCACTTCTGAAGTGCTGAGATAACAGATGTCTGCCACTGTGTCCCGTTTTATGTGGTGCTGGTGATTGAAAACAGCACTTCATGTGTGCTAGGCAAACACTCTACCCGCAGAGCCACGTCCCCAGTCCACTGTATGCACCGACTCCTGGTGGAGCCCATAATTAAAAAGGGTTGGGGATGGTCAATGTGGATTACCTCAGTCTGTGATTTCACATGTAGTCCAATTTCTTTTCCTGTCATTTGTCTCCTGCACCGCATGACTGATCACGCCGCTCCCTAGGAGGAGGAAACTCCTCTGTTGGACACAGGTTCTTTATGAAGTAAAGCCTACGCTCCCCCTACAGAAAGACGGTGGGGAGCTTGTGTGGGAAACCTGCTCTTTAAGATGTTCGTTGTGTGCTTCAAGGGCATAGGCAAAGAGGGACGGCAGTGCGGTCCTAGTCCCATGGAGTCAGATGGCATAGCTTAAACCCTGTGCCCAGAGCCTGTGGCTTAGGACACATTTCTTACTATCTCCCTATTTGAGGCTCCTATCTATAACAAAGGAACCAGTAATATTTGCTTCATAGGATAATAATACCTACCTAGTGTACTTGGGTTCAGTGGGTTAAGCAATGAATAGCGGTATGTTATTATGTGTGAAATTCTGATACCATTAGCCAGTCTTAGAAGGCCTTCCACTAGTGTTATGTTGCTACAGCTTGACGTGACCCCCAAAGTTTTAATGTTGGGGATGGGGCACCTACTAGGCAGCGGCTGCACCATGATGCTTCTGCCTTTGGAGATCATCAGTGTTCTTGCAGAGTGGGTTAAGTTATCTTGCCATTTGGTCCCTGCAAACACAAGTCAGCTCCTTTTGCTCTTGTGCTTTCCTCCTTTTTTTAAATTAAAAAAAAAATTTTTTTTTTTTAAAAATTCCTCTTCTGCCTTCCACCATGACACAAAGTAGCATGCAGGCTTTGTCACTCAGTAGAGCCATGTATTTGACTTTCTTATTTTCTAAGCCCAGGCCGGTCTCAGCTGTTCCACAGAAGTGGGGATTTGCTTAATACACCCTATATCCCAGTTACACCAGATATCTGGAAAGAAATGACACGCTGAGATGGAACCTAACTGAGAGTCTTGCAGACAGTGACAATATTGTCCTGTAGCGGGGCTGGGGTTTAGTAGGAGAGCTGCAGAGGAACAAGGAGGGAGAGCCGACCACAGTTGGAGGGCTGGACCTCGTTTCTCTTTTGTGACAGTACTAAGCACAGCTAAATGGCCGCCATCTTTGTTTCCATAAGAAAGCAGTAATACAAAGACCCACACACACACTCAAGTGAAAGCAGCACCTTTATTTTATACATACAAACAGTATAAAATGCTTATTATGTACGAGCCGTGTTCTGTTTACAATATATTATATTGCTTCCATCCAATGCAAAGACTTCATACATTATACTCCTTATTTCATTGTGTTTACAATATATTATATTGTTTAAATGCCACTAACACAGTGTAATTTTTTTTCTCTTTTACTTTGTTCCCCCCACAAAACTAAACTGTCTAGGATAACGGTAAGGGCGAAATATATTGTACGCACTTCAAGATAAGGGAGGGCAACTGAAATATTAATTATACAAGTGTCCAAATATTTGGCAATAAAATTTGAAATACTGTAGCTTAAACACTATTAACTGCTTTATCTGAATCCTTGTGATTTATGCATCTTTGCCCAGTTTAGCCTCTCTAATGTTTCCCCATCGTAATACCACAATGGGTTGTAATTTTGCAAATATCTGCCAGCTACACACTGAAAAGACAAATTTTTAACCTGATCAACTGACATAATATAAGATCTGTCCCAAAGGACTGAAGGAGGGAAATCTATACCATCATGCTAGACGTACTTAGAAAACCTAGAAGGAAAAGTAAATACCAGCCCAGTGATTTATAATGAAGCTAATAAAATTCAGGCCAGTATTCTAAAGCGTAGTGAACATTGTTCGAACATTCAACACACGAAAGGTTCACAAAGGCTATGAACTTGGTGTAACTTGAACCGTTTCAGATGGCGGGGTTCACCAGATATAATTGGATTCAGGTGGATCCCTCCGCTCCTCAGCCTTTTTAAGTGAAGGCGTGTGCTGCTCCTGCCTGGCGCCTGCTGGCCTCGGGGCATGCATGAGGCTGGCTCCAAACCCTGCAAAAATTATTCACAGCTTAAAAGAAAAGAAACTACAAAAACAAGCGCTTCAGTTTTTTTCATTAACCATTCAAATGAGACCATTTTCTTTTTCAGCCTCGAGTGAGACCATAGTGACCACACAGAGCTTCCTGAATAAAGGCAGGTGACAAGTTCAAAGTCTCTACTCATCCCGCCCCCCCAAAAAAACCCTGCATTACTAGCTCCATTAGGTCAAATTTCCATTGGGTCCTTCGCTCCCTATATATTTTGTATAGAAAGCCCCTTCTCTCTTTCTCTCTGGCAGTCTCTCATAGCCTGGGTTGACCTTGAACTCCTGATCTTTTTTCCTCCGTCTCCTGAGAGCTGGGGATGGCAGGTGTGCACCACCAGGCCAGGTTTATTTGGTGCTGGGACACAAATCTAATTCTTTTTTTTTTTGGTTTTTTTTGAGACAGGATTTTTCTGTGTAGCTTTGGCTGTCATGGCCATACTTTGTAGACCAGGCTGGCCTTGAACTTACAGAGATCCACCTGCCTCTGCCTCCTGAGCGCTGAGATTAAAGGCATGTGCTACCATGCCCAGCATTCTTTGTGCACGCTTGCAAGCACTCTACCAAGTGAGCTATGCCTGCCTGCTTGCAAGCCCACTCCTCACTCCAGGCAAGACAGCTCAACGGAAGGGCTGGTCCTATGCTGAGGCCTCCAATGGCCCTGCTGAGAATTTGGTCACTGATTTTTCCCCCCACTGCATTACCAAACCAGTCTCAGTCATGTTACAGCAGGTGAACACGGCAGCCCACATCCTTCCTATAGATCACAGGGCCAAGATTATCACACTCACACAGCACAGGAGTTCTGCTGGGCCCAGGACCTCCGCTGTGCATGATAGAGAAGAGCTGTGATTTGAACTGATGCCTATCCGTAGGAATTTAGGAACTGTGCTCAAATTGGTCATCTCCCCATCCCCCACTCTGCTTATGAACCGGGAGCCTCCTTTCTTTCCACCAGGGGAACTTCTGGAGGTGCTTGGGGCACCAATTCAGTTTTTTGCTTTCCTAAAATGGATCCAAGACAGCAATTACATCTTAAGAAAAACAAAATCTGTCTCCGTCTTCCTGTGCATCAGAGTCAGTCAGATTCAACATTTCATGGCTTCCGTGTGGTTTTAAATGCAAGCATGCTGTTGTTTAAAAAAACAAAAGCAAAACAAAAAAAACCCTACTGAGAATGCAGCCCATGGTGGAAAGCGTTCCTTTGAGTTGTCAGTCTGTCAGCTACTAGCTCACAGAATGGTCGAAACATGGGCCAACAATGCACTGGAGCCAATCCCCTCCCGTGCTGCTTGGCTCACCACCCATGCAGCCGTACCTCTCTGTTGAGGCGGGAGAGCCTAAGCAGAGAGTTGGTCTGGCTCCAGGACCCTCTCCTTCTCCTCTATGACGCCTGGGTGCCTAGGACCTCCCAACGTGCCAGCCCAGTGGGAATCTGCTCTTTACCAGAATCCTCTGACTCACAGCTTCCCCGTCACCTCCCTATAGTCAAAATAAATCCCATTCTTTCAGCTCGATTCTCTTAGTTAATGTCCAAAACAAAACAAAACAAAACACAAACCAAACAGCTGGGTGGCCTCTCTCAAACAGGTTTGCAATTAAACAAGCACTAGGCCGCCTCCTTGCACGCCTTGCCTTGAGAGAGGGTACTGATGATAGAGGAACCAGTATGGTCTACAGTGGAGTGAAACGCTGTGGTGGCCTCGTTGCTCTGAGACAACAAGGCTCCTGACCTGCTTTCATTTTGGATGGGCGACAGACAGTCCCTTTGTCCCCAACCCACTGGGCATGCTTATTGGGCTACGTGCATCTACCCTTTGAAAAACCTTGTCTAGAAAAAGATTTGATGTGAAAGTGATTTATTCAAATTCATGTTCTCGGTATTTTAGAGACGCAACAAGATTGAGGTAATTGGCTGTTGAAGTATTACTTGAGCAAAACCTCCTGTTCCTTAAAGCAAGGAAGACTATGGACGTGCGCTCATGAGGCTGTTCGGTGCCAGCTGTCTCTGTCATTTTGTTCACTTGTTGACAGTCCCCACTCCCCATCCTGGACTGTGTTCTTTCCCAGGCAGGGTCTTCTCCTTCTATTGGCTCCTGTGGCCCTAATGCCTGAATTTGCATTAGGGCACAATTGATGCTAAACGGTTGGATCTATTAAGCTTCACATGCATAAAACAGTGATGTATATCATGGGTTTATTTGGGATAGTGAGGAAATCCAGAAGGCACAATTACATTAGAGTATTTTCCCAGGCCGGGCTTCCATGGTCCTGTCGTTTTCTTCAAAAAATCACTCATCTAAAATTGTATACGGTGTCACTGAAAGGGTCTCAAAAATGTGTTGTGTATTATATATAAATTGATAAAGCTTGATTTTTGAAACCAGAGGTCTGTAGAGACTTATGTTCCCTTAAAATCTGGAGGGCAGACTGTGGTTTAGTGCTTAACCAGGATGCTTGCCTAGCAAGGCCTGGGATGGACCCCCAGCACCATGGAAGGAAGGAAGGAAGGAAAGAAGGAAAGAAGGAAGGAAGGAAGGAAGGAAGGAAGGAAGGACCAACTTTAGCTACTCAGCTACTTTCCTCAACACACTGAAGTACTGAACTAGCCTGTATTATTTATTTGACCTAGACAATATTTGTGGCGATGTTGTGCGGGACTGGTGGCATTTTACAGGCCCCCTTCTATACTCTAAAGCTTAGTTGGCTTTGAAGTTGTGAGAGAAGGTGAGTGTGGAGTAGAGGGCAGAGAAATGGTCACAAATACCACGGCAAGCAGGGCTGAGTTAAGGTCACCCGAAGGCCGGGTCGCGCAGATGCCCGCTACTCACTTTTATTGCAGTGTCTCCCGTGCCAGCCTTCCCGACACTGGCATCTGTTGGGTTCCTGGCAGGTTCCATGAGCACCGCAGCCAGGCTCGCAGACAGCTAGGATCAGAGCAGAGCAAAGCTGGGTTTCCCTGCCTTTCCTGTTTCTCTCTCTCAAACAGCACTACACGGCTACTTCTCCCTTTTAGTCCTTTAGAATGTGTTAGCTTTGGCTTCACCCATTATTTTTTTTCCAAGTCACTTTGCAGCCAAAAGTCAGTTTCAAAGTTGGAAAGAAAAAAAAAAAAAAACTTCTTAGGAGCAATCTTAATACTAAGCATCGTGTTTCTCATACAAAAAGACTCTCAGTGAGATTTTGAAACTGCTGGATCGTGGAACATTATTCCTTCCAAGAAAACCCCCAATAAACAAAACAAAACAAAAAAGACTTCATCTGTTTGTGCATAAATATTTCATGTGCAGCAATTCCCACAATGTCTTTGGTCTAAGTAAAAGAAGCATATACATCAGGGGACAAGGTCAACTCTGATGCCCAGACAACATGCAACAGGCATGGACACTATATCCAGGTTGGACATTAATTCAGCCGCCCTGCCCCCATGCTGCCTTGCGTGTGGTACTTACGCTTAGAGCAGAGGTCTCCTTGGTAACCCTTGGGGCACTTACATTTGCTTTTACCAATGCATTTACCTCCGTTTCGGCAGGGCTGGGGGCATTTGCCTGCAATAGAACGTAGCTGAGTAAGGAAGGAGCTTATTCAACAGTAATTTCATCTTTCAAAGGAGTAACAAGGCTTTGAGATGAGAAATGCTTTGAAATGTCAGTCGTTTCCATTTATTTTAGGTCTACGCTGTTTTTGTTTTGGAGACAAGCTAATATACTGTACTGACAAATGCACACACACACACAAAAAAAAAAAAAAAAAGAAAGAAAGAAAAAGAAAAAAATTAACTAATCTTGCCCACAAATGATTGTAGATTCATACCTTGTTCTATAACTTAATATATGGCTGACTCACTACATGAAATTCCCTTCAACTTTTGGTTTTTGCATATCACTTCTGGAAGTTAGTCTGTCTATACCCACACCTGATGCTATCTTAGCCTAACATCTTTCATATATTTATTTTCTTCCACCATCAAGAATTTTCTATTTCAAGAATGACTTTTTAGAAGTAACTGATAAGGGACTATTAACCGAAGGTTGAAGTCACATCTTGCCAAGTGCACGCTGATGTCCCAAAAGACAACCAGTGGACACTACATTTCAGTGGTGACTCAGTTTGGGGATTTGCTCTCATTATCTTATTTTTTACTAATGGAAACTTTGCTGTTAACAAACACCTTTCTCTCACTAAGTCTTTTTATTTTTTTATGACCAAAGAAAGCTTGAGATGAAACAAACTATAATATTATTACAAAATAAGCACTATTTTTGACAAAAGAGTTGAACTTGACATGAAAATTGTTTTGCTACAAGCACTTTACTTTTTACTTACCCCAAAGAACTTTGTTTATAAATTGGACAAAGCGAAGACAATTTACACACAACAATGTTGGGGGGGTTAAGGCCTCCTGAAAGGCTGCACTAGATTAGACTTTACCCTTTCCGCCCCCTAAAAATCCCTCCCCACCACCATTTTCTTGAGACAGCATCTCATGTGGCCTGGCTGGCCTCCAACTCACTATGTAGCTGAGGGTGCCCTTGAACTCCTTTCTGATCCGCTACCCAGTGCTGGCCCATAGTGTGCACATTAGAGACAGTTTTATTCAGTGCTGGCATCAAACTCAGGGCTTTGTGCATGTTAGACAAGAACTCTTGTCCCAACTAGTCCCAGCCCCAAAGACCACCTGTTCCACGGACCACTAAAAGTCCAAAAGAGTCCCACTTTCTAAAGAATGCCATTTACTGCTTAGGACGACCTTAGCTCTTACTTAAAAGAAAAGCCTCTAACTCCAAATTTCCAAAGAAACATCTGACTCAGGCCCAGCATGAAACTGGATCATGACGTAGAATTCTCTCCAGTGCTGTGGGCTTGTTCAAGCCAACTCCGTGTGAGATGATCAGTACCCTTCAAGAAAGACACATCGCCCTTCCATGTGAAGGAGTTGGTGAGCTTTATGCCTCATGGTGGGGGGTGGGGATGGGGTTGGGGGCAGAATAGGGGGTGAACCTGGTGATCAGGAACAACACAGAACGACTGGTAGAGGCTTCTCCTTGATTCTACGGGTCTGTTTGTGTTCTTGCTAAGAGAGCAATGAAGGCTCAGCCTGGAGGGAGGGCAGGACGGTCTCCTCTGGCTCTTATTGGGCAGGAATGTGATTCCATCGGACAGTTGTTAGGCCATAGATAGTTCAAAGTATCTCACCATCTGATTGTTTTAGTATCCAGAACCCCCAAAGCATCTTAATATCAACTCCTTTTGCCTGAAAATATGTTGCAACTGCATTATGTTGATTGGAAATAGAAATACTGGAACTCAGAGGAGTCGACCTATTTGTGTTGAGGGTTGTCCAAGGACAAGAAGATTTCAATAAGCTGAAATAGTGTTTTAATGTAGCTCACGGAAGAGTCCTTGGGACAACAATGCCAGACTATAAGGCATCCACAGTGAAGACATCAAAGGTCCCCGACCTGGGAGGCTGTGCGATGACTTCAGGTTACGACTCCGTTTCATAGACAAAAAGTTAAAAGAGCTACAGGAGTGTTTAAAGGCCGACAAGCGTTGTGTGTGGGCCTTAGAAAGAGGAGTGGTTTTTAACTTGTTTTCTTCAACAGTCTTAAGTTTCTACAAAGAACTTTTGCAAGGTCCTGCTGTTACTTTTAAACTTATTTGTAAGTAGTTATAAACTTATCTATTAAATACAATTTTTAATTATTATAAATCATTAAGTTATTTATAATATGACGCAAATAATTTGTGGGACCTTTCTAACTAAAGTTCTATGAAAAGATTCTTAGGAACTCTATAAGCCTTGCATAGTAAGATGTATTGCAGAGTTGCTCTCCAGGACAGCTCTAAGGATAGTCTGGCTGACCCAGTGGCAGCATCTCACAAGCCAGTCACAATGGTGGGAGAAGTCAGGGGAAACGAAAATTAGACTGACAGACTGAAGAACACACAATGAGTGCAGTGTGGGGAAATTGCAGTGCTGCTCGTGGGCTGAGAAATGAGAAACAACCTCAGAAAAGTTGTTCCCTTGTGGTCCCCCAATGATCCTAGGTAAATAGTCAAAAGAACGCAAACTTGGGTCAGTGAGATGCCTCAGCTGGGGAATGCAACTGCCACCAAGCCTGAGTCCAATAACCAGGCAGAAGTAGAGAATGACTCTCATAAGTTGTCCTCAGACCTCCTCATATATGCTGTGGGCACACACTTGCCACACACACATATACACACACACCACACCACACACACATACATACCACACAGATACACACACACGACATAGACACACACACACACCCCACAGACACACACACAGACACACACACACACACCCCACAGACACACACACAGACAGACAGACACACAGACACACACACACACCCCACAGACACACACACACACACACCCCACAGACACACACACAGACACACAGACAGACAGACACACAGACACACACACACACCCCACAGACACACACACAGACACACACACACACACACTTAAAAATGCAAACCTGTCAGCATGAAGGCCTGCTCACAAATATTCACAGCTACATTGATCAAATAACTCTCATGTGGGAACAATTCAAATGTTCCTCAACTGTAAACGAATAAACAAACGGTGTGCACACAACTGGATGTTCCTCAGCAATGAAAGGAGCCATGCACCAGTGTCGTCTGCACCACGAGCAGTCCTCGATAACAGTGACCTTAAATGAAAGGCCAGGCACAATGTGCTCTGCCTGCGGGACTCCGTGGTATGAGGTGTTCAGAACAGGTAAAGTCGAAGAGGAAGAAAGCAGATTGCGAGCTTCAGGCTCTGGAACTTGGTAGATATTTCTAATAAAAATAGATATGGGCTTTTTTTAGGGTGGTGATAAATTTTTCTGAAGTCAAACAGAGGTGACAGAAAACTTGTGGTTATACAGAATGAGACACTTTGAAACGCTGCGTCTTATGGTGTGTGAATTATATAATCATTTAAAAATAGGAAAAAACAGTTCAACTCTGTATTTGTCTGCACACTTTTAGAAAATCTTCAACTCCAGATCTACTTCCGATCCCTAACCCCCCAACCCCCCCTACAGTGTTCCTTTTAATTGAAACTGGAAGTTTTCTAAAAGGATTTGAGTAAAATGTGTAGTTGGATCTATGATGAGTTTTCAAAACCCTACATTTTTTTGGTCCAGTTAGAATAAAACAAAAAACAAAACAGTAGAGAGCGACAAGTGGGGAGGGATAAAGAAAGGGCTGGAAAAGGAAGAGTGGGAGGGAGGGGGAAAGAAATCGGGGGAGAGAGAGGGAGAGAGAGAGAGAGAGAGAGAGAGAGAGAGA
>OU015756.1:13227514-13238798 GCA_907169655.1 Acomys percivali
AGAGAGAGAGAGAGAGAGAGAGAGAGAGAGAGAGAGAGAGAGAGAGCAAAACAAACTGCAGATTTACTCTGTGCTGAATGGCTGATCAGAGGAGACACTTCTTAAAAACAGTATTTGTTAGTTCATTCAAAAGAATATTTCATTCATGAAAAATCAATAGTGGCAAAATAGCAGTATGGATAGTAGGAATCCTCCGCTAAATCCACATACTTTACAGGGCATTTTAAAATGTCTTTCCACGGAAAAGGTGTGGACTGGCTGGGCAGGCAGGTGGCTTTGCAGGGCCTGGTTTGAGTGCACTCCGTGTGAGTGAAGTGTGACATACCACTGTCTAGGAGGAGGCATCCAACCTCTTGTAAAACAGTGCTGGATGAGGCCCTACAGAAGATTGGTAGGTTGTGGCTATTTTAATAGTGTCTAGGAAAGGAATCAGACCTACGTGTCAGCAACCTTTACAGCAGATAGTAACTGTGCTGGGATTCTCGCCCTGCAGCTGACAAGAGGCTTCCCTTGTCCCCATATCTATCTTCCCTGTCTTCTTACCCTGTCTGAGGACCACAGATGGGTGTTGTGTAGGACACTGGACTGTATTACTGTACTGGAGCATTCTGGGAGAAAAATAAAGTTCTGCTGGGTTAAGCAACAGCCAAATTGGGATTCTGGTTATTACAGCAGTCACCTTCACAGCACATGACATACCGTTTCTTACAAAGCGATGACATTAACGAATGTTTATTTGGGGGGTAGAGCTCAGTGGTTAAGAATATTAGCTGTTCTTCTAGAGGCCTGAGTTCGATTCCCACCACACGGAGGCTCAAAACCATTTGTAATGCCAGCTCCAGGGGAGCCCGTGCCCTCTTCCAGCCTCTACATACATGTGTGAAAACACACACACACACACACACACACACACACACAAACACATAAAATAAAATAAATATTTTTTTACAATGACAATAACAACAATCCTGTTACCTTTGTCACAGTTGACTCCATAGAATCCAGGTGGACAGATGCAGAGGCCAGGTGTGACACAGAGGCCACCATTCATACAGCGAGGTACACAGAGGGCTTATGGAGAAAAAAGACTGATTAAGGCCACACAGTATTCTGGAGCAGGATCATTTTGCAACGTCAACAATTCCACAACTTAAGAATTCATAGAAGTTTACTCTCTAGATATATACAACTTTGCTATATTAAAATTGTTTTGAGGCATTAATCCAGCCATTTTTCAACTTCTCATCTAATTTCTTAGGTAAGAATTTTGAATAAATTTTTCTACTTTGAATGTCTGGTTAAATCTTTCCCAGAATCAACTTGACCGTGATATGTTCTTATTAACTGTAAATATTTTTCTGCTCTATCTCTTTGATCTACAAATGCTAATGTGGGCGTGGTGGTGCACTCCTTGAATCCCAGCACTCGGGAGGCAGAAGCTGGCAGATCGCTGTGAGTTCAAGGCCAGCCTGGTCTACAAAGTGAGTCCAGGACAGCCAAGGCTACACAGAGAAACCCTGTGTTGAAAAAAAAATAAAAGAAGAAAAAAAAATAGTCTTATTTCTTAAAGGTAAAAAAATATCTTTTCTTACTCTGGTCAAAGAAGTTCTTGGCATTTAAAGATTTTATGATTAATACCCACTTTCTCACTGATCTCTTTTCATCTTATGTTCTCAAAAAACAGTGCCTCTGAAATAAATGTACTGTGCAAGTTATTTTCATCCCCTCTTTCAGCTTATGCTAAGGTATAATTTATACCAGGGTATAGAGTTAATTGTGACTTGAGATGTTTTTAATTGGAAGAATTTCAAATTAGTTGTGATGTCAAAACTTTCATAAGAGTGTAACAAAGTACACTGTAAATAATGGGCCGGCTGGAGGCTTGACCACAGAGACAGATGTCCAAGCCCAAAGTTCTCTGGTCAATGTTCTAGCCACGTATTACATTAACAGAAACTGAGTCATAGACAAAAAACTTTCCAACAGGTCTTTGTAGCCTTGGCTGTCCTGGACTCCTTTTGTAGACCAGGATGGCCTTGAACTCACAGCGATTCACCTGCCTCTACCTCCCTAGTGCTGGGATTAAAGGCATGCGCCACCACGCCTGGCTTCTTCTCTGACTTTTAAAAGTTTCATAGATCCTTAAAATATCACATAATAATAATAATAATAATAATAATAATAATAATAATAATAATAATAGCTTCAAGAGATACGTTACAACAAAGAGCCATGTGGGGCATCTGTGCTGTCCATGTGCACTAGGAAGCAAGTCCAACTCCATTGCTTACCTTTCTCACAGTGAGGCCCGTAGAACCCATCGGGACACTCACAGACTCTCCTTTCATTACAAAAGCCTCCATTCCGACAGCCTCCGGGACACTCGGCTGCACCAAAGACAAACAAGGTGTAGAGCATGCTCTTGTGGCCAGGCCAAGGTGAGACAGTGGTGGCTACTCATATCTCACTGCTCCAATTCTAATGGATTGAATACCCACCATCTTTCACTTTCACCTTCTTCTCACACCCCACGGTTTCCCCTCAATCATCTTCCTGCAATCTTATTTCCAACAGCAAGGGGCACACACGAGGAGAGTGAAACAATTTTTATTCCGTCTTCCTTCTGCCCATCTCCCAAAGTATGGTAAATCTCTAAACTCACACCAGAGGAGTGAAGGCTGTTGCCTTCAATATTCAGTGCCAGAGAGTGGATGGCTTTGTTGTTGTTGTTTTTTTGTTGTTGTCAATGTTTACAACATTGACTGGCTCCATAGCTTAAACTTGATGGTGGAAGGCGAGGAGAGGGGGGAGCTATGCCTGTGTGGTTAGTGGGTACCCAGGGTATAGCAATGAAGTGCCAAGGCCCCCCCCACCCCCGACAAGATCATCATGTGATCGTGACTTCCTGTCTTCTGTGGCTGTGAACTGTGTCAAGTTTTTGTCAGGGGCATGGGGCATGGGGCATGGGTACAGCTTTTGACAGGGTCATGGGTGAGATACACCTGGGGGGGGGCTCCTAAACGTTGTTTGAAAAGCAGGAAGCCCATGCTTTGATAGCACACTGGAATCCCTGAGGTTCCTAAGTGTTGTCAAAGCCTGAGAGAATCTTCATGGTTGTTATTAGGCTCTGTGTTTACTATCCTTTTCCTATAAAGTATATCTGTAAAGAAAACAAAACAAGCCCGCGACTCCCTACTTTGGAAGCTTTCTCTTGAGTGCTGTCATGCTCACCTTGTTGGCAAGTCTTAAAGAAGATAGCGTTCTGAGGGGTCCGCAGGATGGTGTTGCCTTCCGAATTCATGACAATCACAGTCACCTCAAATGCTGCCACCCCATCCTGTTTGCCAAGACACGGGAAACCGACTTGAACAACTGAAAGGAAAAGAGAGTCTGTGAAATCAGTTTAGCCAATTGATTCGGCTCTGTAGAAACCACAGAAACAGAGACCAAGAAGAAGCAAAAAGTTCTCATTTCTGTTATTTTCTTGTATCTTCATTGGAGTTGAGATGGTATTTTTATTACCTAGGCATTCTCTGGTGAATTTATGCACCATCCTGAGTGGAAAAAAGAATGAATGATCCTCTGTAATTTGTGTTTCACTAATGCAGAACTGGCCATATTTTTTTTTTTGATAAACTTTTTTTTTGAGACAGAGCCTCTATGTTAATAATATTGGCCTGTGTATCTTTTTAAGAATTTATTTTAATGTATGTGTGTGTATATATGTATGTGATATACATGAGCTTATGTGCATATGGGCACATGTGTGTAGGTGTGTGGCGCCAAGAAAAGGGAGGTCCCTGAGAGCGGGACTTACAGGCAGTTGTGAGCCACTTGATAAAGGACTTGGGTCCTCTGTAAGAGCAGTGACTGACTTCCCAGCACCAGTTTTCATACTTTAAGAAGGTTTATTTTTTTAAAAGATGGCATTTTTTAAAATCCCAGAAATTGGGAGGTAGAGCTAGGCAGATCTCTGTGAGTTTAAGGCTAGCCTGGTCTACAGAGTGAGTTCCCCGATAGCCCAGGCTATATTGAGTAGCCCTGTCTCAAAAAATAAAAATAAAAATAAAATTTTTTTTTGAAATGGAAATTAAAGATGCAAAAAGGACGGATAAAAGTATTAATTAGAATGAGGCATTTAGGGGGCATGATTTCCATCCCCCAAAGAGCCAGAAATAGGCATAATAATATACAATATAATATAATTTCCATTAAACAAGCCCTTGGGACAATAGCTCACTAGTTTATTATTTATTTATTTTATTCTGATTTGAAAGTAAGAAAACAAATTTTCTGAAAATATTCTGCAATTTAGCCTGGACTCCAGGTGTGACTGGGTCAACCAGGGTTACTATATTCCCAAGATACCTGTCAATATAATGGGGTGTTTGGTGTGCAAAGCTAATGCCATGGATAGGCTGTATCCTATCCACGTTAGCCTCTTGGCGTGGAGCCACTTGTGTACCTGTTAAGTCCTTGTCATCCCCAGGTGTTGACAACAAAGCTACAAGGCAGGAGGTGGCAACTCACAATTGTTTCTGTGCCAAGAGAATGAGGAGGCCACCAATTTTGTAATAGTCACAAGTCACTAGGTAAAATAGTCTAATTAGACGTTGGCTATTGGATGAGAAGACTGACTCTGGAACTTTCCAGAACATACTGGATTATTATGCCACCCAGTGAGGAAGACTGATCTAGCTGACTACTAGACTCCAGTTCTTCTCTAATCAATCAATCAATCAATCAATCAATCATCAATAAAAAAATATTGTCCATGAGTGTATAGAGAGCATTGCATTGTGGGCTCAGCTACCAATCATGGGCTTATCACATTCAACCAAGACAAACCTTTCCCCTTTGGAGTGTGACTATACCTTCCTCCCAGGGTTAGAAGAAGAAAAAAGCTGGGCGCTTCTCCTGCCAGCACACAAGCTGACCATGCAACCTTCTTTATGTGCTCGCAAAACAAAAGTGCCTTCACAGGCTCTGCCATTGCCAAGAGACAGCAGAAGTAGAATCATGTCCTTTTGGCAACGGCAGGCCTTTGGTAGAGGTCTCTTTCACCAAAGGCTAAATAAAATGAGTCCGGATGCTGTGAATGCCAGTGCAGTCTGGGCTGTATAATCTAAACTGGGCCAAACAATTTAGGAAAGGTAAGACAGGTTAACTTACACAGCACTCAAGTGCACATCGATGCATGATGCACATAAACCAACTCTTATGGAGAAGTACACGGAAACATATCTGATACCCCTTCCACACACAGATGCACAGGGTTCTTAACACCTCAGAGCATCCTGTCATTTGACCCACTTCCCTTACAGAAAGGTAGAAGGTGAGAGGAAGCAGGAACGCAGTCCTAACATCACAGAATTATAAACGAGGGCTTGGGAAGACAGCTCAGTCACTAAAGCATTTGCTCTGTAAGTATGAAGGATGAGCTGGATTCTCAGAACCCACATAAAGATGCTGTGTGTGCACAAGTGGTGAAGGTACAGAAAATACTAGACCAGGGAACTCAGCACTGAGTGGGATGTCCCTTCATTCAAGTCTCAGGGATCTCCTGGGGAGAGGGGGCAGAAAGGTGGTAAGACTCGGAAATGGCTTTGGACCTGGAAGTGGCCTTTGACTCCAAGGCAGGTAGGAACTCACAGACTGGGACAGTGTCCTGAAGACCTACACAAGCCCAAGCCAGACAAAGTTCCAGTCATAGAGGAAGGAGGTGGGCACCGGCTTCTACCCCCAGCTGAGGAGTTACTGGCACTGATGACTTCCGGCAGAGGGAGAGTCCGTTTCCTGTAAAGGTGTGACCCTCTGGGAGGTTGGCCATGCTCCAGGGCAGGCCCTACACCCACAAATGATCCTTGATGGGTGGTTATAAAAGGGAGGAGGAGAAAACAGGAAGTTGGGGGGTGGGTGGGTAGGTGGAGGTGTACTTGGAGGAGCTGGAGGAGGGGAGTGTAAATATGATGCAATCAGGTCCTATAAAATTCCCAAAAAACTAATAAACTGTGTTTTAAATGCTGGGTATGGTGGCCTGTGCTTGTAATCCCAGCACAGGAGAAGCAGGGACAGGGGGATCCCTTGAAGCCTATTGGCTGACTAATATAGCCTAATTTGGTGAACTCCAGGGCAATGCCTCTCAAATTAGGTGGATAGTGTCCCAGAGGATGACACCTGAGGTTGTTCTCTGGTCTTCACACTCACACACACACACACACACACACACACACACACACACACACACACGTGCTCTAGCATCCTCCCCCCACTCCCAGAACATGCATGCTCACATACACATGTATATAAAAACTTTCAGCATTAAGTATTCAATGCTTCAAGCGCTGACATTCAGTCTCTCAGCAAATACAGACCATTCCTTCTGGCCCAGAGCAATCAAGAAGATGGCGTCCCTCCGACACTTACCAGCTACTTAAAAACATCTACACACTGGGTTCCTAAGACATACTACTGCTCTGTGGATTGCATGCAGTGACCAAATATCCAAAGAGGCAAGGCCTTGACTTTATGGGGAAAAAAATATGCATATAACTCAGTAATTTTACTGAACCACTCCAGTTTGTATTTCCTGGTTTTGTTCCCTTCAAATGCCAGAAGGCAGGCACTTCATAACTGTTAAAGATCAAGAGATGTCCAAGCACAAAGGCTCCTGTGGGATAAAAGAACAGCTTAGCAGACTGGGGTATAAAACAGCCCAGCGCAGTAACGAGTGCTACCTAGATGCTTAGGAGCAAAGACACACTGACTTGGTTACTTTTTAATAATTCACCGTCCTCTCACTTCTCCCACTGTGGCGACCAAGCTAATGAAGCTAATGAATTGCTGCCCTGCAATGATCTGGAATCCCCATAAACTTTTTGCACCTGCGGTTCTACAAACAAACCCCACATCTGCTTCTTAAAAATAAGTAAATAAATAAGTGCACACGCTGAGGCAAAAGGAGTTAAGCAGGCAAAGTGAACTGTGTGCACACATTGGGGCATTGCTTTGTCCCCAAAGAAAGCCTGTTCCTTTTTTAAAAGTCTCTCTTTGCTCCAAGTGGCATCCGTCTTCCCCTCTGAATTGTATTTTACTATTTTTACATGTATGTTTGTGTGTGTGGTGCGCGCATGCGTAGAGAGGCCAGGAGTTGATATCAGATGCTTTCCTCGGTTTCCCCTCCACATGGAGCTTGCCAATTGCCTAGACTGGCTGGCCAGCAAGCTGCAGAGATCCTCCTGTTCCTGTCTCTCCAGAGCTGGGGTTACAGTTGGGGCACTGCCAAGCTCAGCTTTTTGCCAGAGATCTGAGTGGCAAGCACTTTCCCCAGACTTTAAGCTTTATGTTTTCTAGATTTTATACTATGAGAAAGTGATGTCAAATTTGGAAATCCCCTGTTAAGGCATCTTCTCAACACGATGCGCAAAATTTGCTGTGTCAAAAGCTCCAAAAATAGAATTTCAGTAAGAATCCTTTTACTAGGCACCTAAAATGGTTTACGTTAGGGAGATGTCAGATGCAAGCATTAAGCTAGCAATGTAATGATTTCAGTTTTATTGGGGGCTCAGCCAATGTAGCTGTGTAGTGAACTGAGCTGATGACTTTTAATGGGTTGCAGTAAGCTTCCATATGAGTTTTACCAATCAGAAAAAGGCAGAGGAAAAAAATTAAAATAAAGAGGGGATACTGAGAAACATGCTATGTGTTCATTCTTGGCTCTTTTTTTTTTTTTTTTTTAAAGGGGTAAAAATGACCAAGAAAAAATTTATTCAAAATTATCTTTGGTTAAAAAGAAGCATGTCCCTCCCATGGTAGGAGCTTATGTAGTGATCATATTCCAAGAACTTTCAGAGCTGGGTGTTTGGCTGTCTCTGTGAGGTAGGTAGTAAAGACCCAGGGATGCCATCTGAATGGAATCTAAATATCTGTGTTTAGGAGTAGGATGTCCATATCTTTAGGATGACAAGTCTCAGGCACTCGATTCTCCAGAATACAGATGGGCAGCAAATGCCCTGGGCCGCACTCCTTCACCCATGCAGGTGGCAGCAAATGCCCCGGGCTGCACTCCTCCCTGGGAGGCTGCCGCCCACACCAACACTGGGAAGACGACTTCAATAAACTGAGAGTCTCCCCTCCTGTTTGCACCCACAGTGGCTTGATGCGCAGTGTCTAGAAAGACCATCTTCAGGTCTCACCTTAGCACGCCTCAGATCCACCGGAAACGGCAGGGTGGTAGCAATCCAGTCTCTGTGAGGGGGTCTCATTTCCTAATCGCTCAACAGATGCCAGTTAGCTCCCGGAGGGAGGCTGATTTGACACCTGACAGATTACTTAACACTCTTTGAAGAGTGAAATAAAAGTTGGCATCATCATCATCACTTATTTCAAAATGCTCCAAATCCGCAGCCACGGCTGACGCTGTGCTGGGAAATGTAAAATCCGAGGCTTATCAGTGGAGCGTGTTCATTAGGAAAGCCGATGTCCGAAGGACAGCTCAGGCTACAGCTGTTCTTTCATGCTACTTCCAAAATAAATTGTCACGGGATACAAGAAGTGTGTTTATATTATCTTTTGACAGCTTTCTAAGACAGGGTTTAATTTCAAAACATAAAAGGAATGAGAAGAAATTGCAAAGGGAAAAGGTAAGTTTGGCAATATGGATTTTATTCTCCCACAAACAAACAAATAAATAAAATAACTTGAGAAAATAGTAAAAAGAAGTAAACTCATGTTATATGTCACAAGCTTTGCAGACTAATAAAAACACTATTATCTCAATTTTAAAAATAGTTAGGGCACACTGCTATTTCACATAGTCTAGTAAAATCAGGGAAGATGCTCTGTCTTGGTAGGAAAATTTAAAAACCAAATTAAGGAACAGTGTGAAAAAGCCAGTTTTCACTTTTTAATTTGGCAAAGTAGTTAACATAATTAATAACTTATGCTGATGAGATTACAGTGAGCCTAGCGCACTCCCACATACTAGGTATGACCTTTAGGAGGCACTACAGGTATCTGAGCAGTTTAATAGTTGTTTGTTTGTTTGTTTGTTTTTTAAAGTTAATGGCTCATATCATGATGTTTACCAGAAAAAAAATATGGCTCCCAACAATATACTATAAATAAGTAAGCGCTAAGAATTTCATATCTGCATTAATTCAGCAGTGGCTTGCTATGTGCTGGCTATGTGTTGAGTCTTGTGAGAGGAGCCCCGGGAAATAAGAGAAATGAGGCCCCTTCCCTTATAGCAGTGGGCCCCTGTTAGCATCAAGGGCTATTTATCATGGTATGTACATCATGAACGTCCTAAAAGGAAAATCTCACTAATAAAAAATGAGCGATCAGAGAAACAAATGATAGCATATCCACAAAATAGAATATTGTAATACTCCCATGCCTTTCAAGGGTTAGAGCGACTTTCAGAAGGGCGTGTAAGCTGTGCGCTTGTCATGATGTATCAAATGTAAGGACACAGATACTTGCAACAGGGCCAGAAGAAGCACTGGGTACTTTCTGTTTCCTAACATTCGACTTTGCACTGATTGGTTACATTGTGTGAGACTACACAGGGTTTCTCTGTGTAGCCTTGGCTGTCCTGGACTTGCTTTGTAGACCACGCTGGCCTCGAACTCACAGCGATCCACCTGCCTCTGCCCCTGCCTCTCGAGTGCTGAGATTAAAGGCGTGCACCACCACGTCCGGCTCAAGACTTCATTTTTTTAAGTTTAGGAAACAGAGCTACAGTTTTGGTCTTACCATGATCGAGTTAGATAACGCTCGTGTGGGTATCACACAAGATGGAAAGCTGGGACCGAATCACATCCGTGGTTTTCTGAGCCAAGCAGGATGGTTAGGTCTGAAAGCTGGAGTCAGTGTCCCTCTGTCCCTCAAGGCTGGTTTCTGATGTATTGCTAACTTTGGGGGATTCTGATGCTGTGTTAACTTTGGGGTTTCTGACACTGTGTTAACTTTGGGGGTTTCTGACACTGTGTTAACTTTGGGGGTTTCTGATGCTGTGCTAATTTTGGGGGTTCCTGACACTGTGCTAACATTGGGGGTTTCTGACACTATGCTACTTTGGGAAACTTTTTCTTGGTTATCATTTGCTCCCAACTACTTTGAACCTTTGTCACGTGTGTGCACTGCGCTAAGGCACACTCCTTGGCTGACTAGATCCATCTCAGCAGGCATGTTTCTTTCTTTCTTCATTCATTAAAAAAAAAAAAAAACCAAAAAACTAGAATCACTAATAAACTTGGTGTGTTCTGGGTTATATTAGGCAATTAGGAAACTATAAACCCATCATATCTTTATTCTCACCCTAACTCTTTGCCTGAAGGATGGTGACCAGCTTGCTAGTAATTCAACAGCTCTCCTCAGGAGAGCATCCCACAATGGCTCTAATGGATGACAAACGCACCTTACATATCCTCATCTCCAAAGCAAAGACCACGCACCTGATGCCTTGTGAGGCACTGTTCCAAGCAGAGGGACATTCACAGTTGGATCTGCCATGATGCCTTTATCCAGGGAGCGCAGAGACAGGAACTCGTAGAAGTACTCTGCCTACAACAGAAGGCATTGCCGGTCAGCGCCAGGGAACCCACAGCGATTGAGAAGGCATTCTTGATGGACCATCAATGTGATGGGAATGGAATCCTTTTCCCTCTGGGAGCTCCAGAGCCCCCAACATCTAAGATATCAAGTAGGCAATAATTCACATTCCCTGATTTGAACCACGCTCGGAGAAAACAGACTCCCTACGATGCTGAAAGCATTTATTTAGAGCTTGCTCAAAAGGTCATTTAACTTCAACAATATTATTAGTTGCTGTCTGTTGAAAGAATTTGGAGAAAAACAGAGACAAGACATATCAAAACAGTCAGTGGTCAGCCCTTAGAAAATCCATCTTAGCAACTTGGGCCATTAATTTTTTTTTTTTTTGTCTGAGAGGAATCTTTTGGTTAGAATTTGTAGAGCTGTAATAAATAATGATTAATGAAATAGAAACCTAATGGCAAAGAGGACACTTAAAGCCCCAAATTTAAGGATTCTGCCATTAAGTTTGAAAGGTTTATATTTAAGGTCTCAATTTAATAGAGAAAAGCCTAAAACCTTAAAATAAAACAAAAACATTGCAATGACAACAAGCCATAAAACTTTACAATGTAAGTATTTTCCCACTATGTCAGTTCTTAAGAAAATGTCTTGCTACCCAGGTGCACATCAATGTGGAAAACTGACGGACAGTCTGGCCATGGCACTCTGATGCCTGTGGAGCTGG
>OU015756.1:13238808-13277678 GCA_907169655.1 Acomys percivali
ACTGACGGACAGTCTGGCCATGGCACTCTGATGCCTGTGGAGCTGGATAGATGGTGGGTCAGAGCACTTGCTGCTTTTCCAGGGAACCAGAGTGTAGTTCCCAGGACCCATATAGGGTAGTTCTCAACTCTAGCCGTTACTCCAGCTCCAGTGTTTTGGGTGCCCTCTTCTGGCTGCTGAGGATGGATACACATGCACACCACACACACACACACACACACATACAGACATATCACAAACGCACATACTACTCACACCACACACACCGCACCACACACATACCACATCACACCACACCACATACACATACATGCATACACACGCCACACATACACACAATAACACACACAATCTTTTAAAAATGGTTTATGCTAGGAATAGTCTGATCTTGCTTAGGAACAATGGGCAATTATAAAGGCCACACCCTCTACCACGTGAAGTAGGCAAGTTGAGTGGTTCTGCCATTATCTGTAGAGACAGAGTTTTGGATGGGTTAGTTATAAAATGAGTTACAGTACATACATGTGGACTGAGTGAGATTTTTTTTGTAAAGAATGGGATTTTACTTACATTCGGCATAATTTTTTTTATAACATGGAAAATATGAAGAATGCATAGAAGCCATTCAAACCACTTTCCGCTTTAAATCACTGTCAACTGTGAGACACCAAAGGCTTCATGGGAGAACAGTGATGCGATCACAGCTGCCATGCCGGCGATTTGGTCTACATGTTCAGTGAGGTAAGAAATACTCCCCAGGCCCACAGAGCCAAAATAGCATCTCCATTAACCAAATCCCCATCTTTGGCCTGTGGCAGTGGTTACAAAGGTTCCAGAGAAGTACTGTGTTTATTCCCTTGGAGAGTGACAGAGTCAGGTGAATTCATTCATTAGGTTCATCCATTGAAGGGAGGGGTCAGTTGATGAGACAGATGCTTGCTCCTCCTTGGAAGGGAGGGCAGATATCTGAAGGAAGCCCATGAAAGCAGTGCTGTCAGGAAAGGTAATTCAATTTACGACGCATCCTTCTGAGAGGGAGGGTGAATAGTAATTCTTTCCCTGCGGAAAAAAGACACCAATCTTCACAGATCCAGGTGTTTCCAATGACTTCCTTCAACTGCATTCCCCTCTGCACTTCGCTCCATAGTATTTATCATGAAAAGATTTTTATTTTAAAACAGTTAAAGTGGCACTGTGAAGGGTCTTGGTTCCGAATGTCATATAATTAACTATACTCTGGTCATCTGTGCCACCAAGGATAGTAAAACAGCAAGCAACAATAGCACAGTGTAATATGCATCGTGTGTCCAAAGTCATTAGGAGGAGTTTATTAATGGGACCGAGAGTGACGGTAAACAGCTGCGTGGGTAGAGCAGAAATACTGTAAAACCCAAACTTCAGATCCTGCACTGTAAGTTACCCTTTGTGACCCCACAAATGTGAGCTTTATCACTTTGGAAATTAAAACTTCCTCCATATACATGATACGTTTAAAAGCTACATTTGTAAAATTTTAAGATCATCTTGGTAAGAAACTAGAGCTTTGGGTTTTAAATGATTTTATTAAGAAGAAGAAAGCTGGAACATTGAGATTAAAACATGATTGAACTAGAACTGATAGATATAATTTTTTTTTCTTTCTCCACATTTTCAGTATGTGATTCAATTTGTAGTGAAACTTAACAAACATGGAACCCACTGTCAGTTCCGTGTGACTGATGCTGGTCACTCATCTGTGCATTGGAGCTCAGTTTGGGCCACCTGTACTCTTGGCTTCTTTTTCTCAGATCCTTGGATGTGAGGGAGGAACAACTAGCATTAAAGTGACTTCTGAATGTTTCTTCCAAAGAACCTTTCGATAACATTGGAAGACTGTGGATCTAGGAGGAATTCAGTCCTGGAAATGCAGCTCTAAGGGGCCTTCACAGCATCACACAGTACAGGGTAGGAAGGCACAGGTCCCTTAAGTTCATTATCTGTACCTAGCTTAAGAGTGGCTGTGGAGCAAGATGGGTCTGAGTTTAATGGATTTCTCTAGATGGCCAACACGCTGACTTTATTGGCAGCAGGTTCGACACTATGGGCTTCTGGGTACCATCTAGTTTCTTTGGGTAGTTGGTACACACTATGTTTTCCTGCTGCAGTTCTGATGAGGGATCTAAAATGTCTCCAAGCGCAAACTGGTCAAAAAAAGTTTCTTGGCTTTTATCAACAGAAGGGAGTTGTTAGAGCAAAGCTTGTCCATTTATCCTTCTTACCGAGGACAATTATGTAATTTCTTTCATAGTTGGTTTATTTTTAATAATGTTTTTATTATGATTTAAATGTATTTTTATTTATTGGCAGTGGCACAGAGCACGTGGGGAAGTCAGGGACAACTTTTGGGAGCTGGTTCCAACCTTCAACATGTGGGTCCTGTGGATGGAGCTCAAATTGTCAAGTTTGGCTATGAGAGCCTTTGCCTGCTGAGCTGTCTTACCAGTCCCATTTTATTTTATATATGTGTACATTTTCAAAAGATTCTCTTTTACTTACTCTTCTAATTGTGTCTTAAAAATCCTAACTTGAAAGTTGCTTAGAAATTAACCAATGTTTTGTCTGGTCTTGATACTGACTTCTTTAAAAACTTTATTTACCATTGTAAAAAGGTCTACCCTTCACTACCATGTAAATAGTGTGTGTGTGTGTGTGTGTGTGTGTCTGTGTGTGTGTGTGTGTATTTCTTTTTTCATTACCACAACACAGAGAGTAAATCTATCCCTCACCTAACTTAAGGTCTTAAAAAGTCATAAAATGGTTGCTCAAATGAATGTTATGATTTATGTCATATTCTAACTTCTAGACAGAACTTTCCATTTTTACCTTATTTATAATATAATAAATATTCTTAGACTCCAATCTCTCCATTGGAAAAACTTATTTGGAGGCAAATAAAACCCAAATTCTATGCCAAAAAGAACAGAGAACTAGCTTTAAAGTTTGGGGACAACTCTCACAAATTATAGCTTTATTACTTAGATAAAAGGAACTCAGCACATGAACTGGAACAGCCATGTTATATTGGAAACCGCTGTTAGGAAAAAGTACATTTTGTTTTATTAAGTGACATTAGTGGAAATTCAGGTAGAGGTGAGGAGGGCAGTTATTTGGGAAATACATGAAAAGAGTGCTTTGTGTTCAAACAAAGAATGGGTCTGTTCAGGATAATTAATTCACTTTTAAATTAAGTTGATGAAATCTTTTTGCTGGACTGTTTTGCCACACAGTAAATTTTTTTCATGGAGAAATATAAAAGGCACCCAAATATTATCAAGGGAAGTGCACTGGAAACCATTCATCTTGCTTCCAATTGGCTTGACTGAACTTGGAGTCATCCCTTCCAAACTGAAGAAGACATCACTTGAACAGCAAAGTGGACCGACTGAGAAGGCTTTTGGGCTGGGGCTCTTTGGCAGATAAACAGAAAGAGCAGAGACTGACATTGACTATGGGAGGAATCTAGTGTTTCTTTTCTACCTTTGAACTTCTAGACTTGCAATGCATACTTAATCTAATAAGCATAGTAATCGCAGAGACCTCTGAGCAGCCATTTACAAAGCCATGCCCCTCCCCCCCAAATCTTTATTAACTTCTATCATGATGCTGACCCTAGTGGTCATGGGAGAAAAGTAAAACTCTACAGGTATCGTAGAAGACTTCAAACTGTTACAGATAAAAATCACGTGACAGTTTAAATAATCCTTGCTGAGTGTCTACTATCCGCCAATCACTATTCTCACAGCTCGCTACCGTATACTATAACCGTCTACAATGACTATAGCCTTCAAGAGAGTTCAGATTGGCAGAGTACTAGGTACGAGACGTATAAAGGGACATAAAATAGTCCCTGTACTGTATGTCGAAGGCTGGACGTTATAGCTACTAAAATAAACAAGAAAGGAAACAGTACACGGTTAAAACCCCAACAAAATGACTAAGTACGCCCAGTGCTTAAAATAGTCTGCCGCCTGCGTGTCTAGACCGGAGAAGGCCAGGCCTCGCATTCTTCTGGGTTCTTTTCGCTACCTCTCTGCAAGATTTCATCCTTTAAACTCAGTGAACCTTGGACTGTGTCGTCACTGTTGAGTCTCCTCCCACTTCCTGTTTTCTCTGCAAGTCCTAGTTAGTTCTTCTCCCTGCTCCCATCACAGCCGACCACTTTTTAGTAAAAGGCTGTCACCTCTGCTGACGTAGAACTCCGTCCTTCCTTTCCTCTTAGTGTTTTGTTCCGATTTCACATCCTCTTATAGATAACCTTTCAGGAGATGAGGGTTGTTCTGGTTGTATAAGGGTCTCCTAAAGTGATCAGGGTGGTGTGCTCTAAGATGATGAAATTGGACTGAGACGGCCTTGCAGGAGGTCCTGCCACCCCCTGTAAGCTGCCTGGATGGAGCTGTGAGCCGTTAACCTCACCTGCTCCTGCCGTAATATGCTGCCCTCTTGAGAGGCCCCAGGCTGTGGACTTGCGTCTTCAAAGTACGAGCTAAATAGCTTAATTTTCTTCCCTATAGGCGCTTGCCTCAGATCTGTTATTGCAGCGATGTAAATGAGCTGATGGCTACTACTCAATATGTACTGGCAGCATCCTTTCCGCCAAAGTGCAGAATGTTTTCTCCTTGGGCCTCGTGCCCACGCTCGTGCTCACAAAGCCTGGCTCGTTACCTTCTGAGGCAACTGGTTTCTTCAGGCCTGAGAATGGTACTATCCTTTTCTCCAACGGCGAAGACTTTGCGTTTCGCATTCACTGTCATTTCTGGCTATGTCTCATCTCTTCATAGTCAGGCATCAAAGCGTTATCTTCCCTTTATGCTATCTTTCCCTTGCGCCCTTTCCTTTCACCCCAACTCTTCCAACTCTAACTCGACCTTTTCTTTCCCATATTGGCATTACTATAAATCCGTCTTGCCTTCCTTTTAAAAACATCTGCCGCAAGACACACTTGGCATTCTCATTAAAACTTTTTTTTTTTTTTTGGCCATGTTTCAATCTTTTCCTGATGCTTCTTATCTGGATAAGGTCTTTAGCCTTGCCAGCACCTTCTTAGGCTGGATCAAATCTTCTTCGTGTTTTATTTACAACAGGGGTCATCTCCTGGAGCTCACCTGGCCCACTGTGTGACCACAGCCACGTTCTGTTGCCATCCACTAGGCTGACTTCTCTGAAGTTCAACCAGCATGCGCCTTAATACACACACCATCGGATGATGTTGCTCAACTGTTCATAAATATATTATTATCATTTCTTTTCAACTAAACAAAGTTTCCGTTGGTGCCAGGCACAGAACCTTGCCTTTCTCATTCTATGTAGGCATTTCTCCACTAGGCTAAGTGTCCAGCTCCTGTCGGTTGTGGATTCCTTATGGATATGAATGGGATATGGATATGGTTTTCTCCAATAGATTGTTGGAGACATGCCCAGTCAAAGTACTCAAAAAACAAGTCGATAAATGGATGAGAAGGATCCAGAAGCACAAACCCACTGCATCCCAGAACATGTCACAGTGGCCTCAGCTTCCAGATCTACTGCAGGGCAGACGTTTTCTGTTTTGACTTATTTTGTGGGTCAAAGGTCTCTGACTTTGCTGCCTGCCCATTCTCTGCTGCTCAGATAGAAAATACAGACCACTTTTTTGGGGGGGTGGGGGGTGGGGGGTGAGGGGAGGGGAGAAACCAAATAAATATTGACACTTGATATCCAGCCCACTCTGTGTGTAGTTTGTCACTGTTTCGCGCTTATTCAGGAACCAAACCTTGACAAAGAGACTCCCAGAAAGAATCTAAGTGGGTACATAAGCAGGGTCTGGTTCCGAAAGCAATTGTATCCCTCTGCTCTCCCAGTTCCCCTTTGTCATGTAGATCTCTAGACCCTTTGCTCTCTGTAACCTTCAATATGTAATTGTAATAACACTAGGAATTGAGGGATACCAATGACACCCCTACCCCCACTGTGCCTTCTTTGTAACTGGCTTTCAGATGTGTGTGTGTGTGTGTGTGTGTGTGTGTGTGTGTGTGTGAAATCAAAATGAAGAAAAAAAGCACCTTTGCACACAGAGTAGTTACTTAACTCACTAATTGGCACTGGAAGGAATGCGGCTAGGGAGGGAGCACCAGGCAGCCAGTCCTCTGCTCCAATAATCATTTTTACGCACACCAAAGCAGGCCACAGCCAGTGGGCTGGGTGCAGGGAGTGAAACTATTGGAATATAATGGTGACATTAAAGCTTAAATTGCAAGTAAACACATCTGGGACCATGTGAGTTTTGTAAACTAAAACTGGCAAGAGATCACACAGTTTGGCTGCACATAAATGTGAAATTTCTGAGACATTTTCCATTTTTCCTCCTAGCGTTTGGAATTGCCGCTGCTTCTGAAAACCAGAAACAGACCTGGCGAGTTGACAAGCCGTGGGCTAGGCCCTCGCTTTCAAAAGTCCTCAAGATGGGGAAGCAACAGAGCGCTCCACTGCTTCACTCTTTTTGTAGTAAGTGACCCCAAACTTAAGGTATTTGTTCTTAGGGGGAAGGACAACAGGGCAGTAAAAAAAAAAAAAAAAAAAAAAAAAAAAAAAAAAACAAGAGAAAGGCACTGGGTGGTAGAAAACAGATTTCCCAGTCCGTCTCGAGGCCAAAGGAAAAGAAAGGGATAAATAGAGTGCAGTTGTTACAGTCCTCTGTGGGGCGGAGGGATATCTCCCTGGTAGGCTGTCTGTCTCACGTGACCTGGGTTCGAACTTCAGAAATCTAACAGCGGACGCAGCCCTTTCTTGTCCGTGGCTCTCAGCAGACCACCCACGTTTCCAGTGGAAAGGGCAGTGTGGGCAGCTGTGGGCTCTGCGTGCTCCTGTTTCCCTCTATCCCCCAAGCTCCTGGCTGCTCGTTACCTTCTGCCCAGAGTGTGCCGGATCCAACGGAAGCCACTATAAAGCCAGGGCCAAGTGCTGACCTGTATACAGACTGGACTTTGGATCGCTAAAAGACAGGAAGATAGGGGACCTAAGAAAGAGAAGTAGATGGACGTGTGGTCTACTGGGCACTTCATGGACTGGGAAATCTGAACGGGGAGCACAGAGGCTGCTGACAGCTGTTGGAAGGCTAACAGGAACCCCAACGGTGGTATTCTTCTCAGCTAAGGACCCATTGGACTATTACTCCTCCGAAAGCGTCAGAAGTAATCACTGAGTATCCATTCGCTTTGAGAGATGATTCATTTCTTTAATCATTACTAAAAACGAATGCTTGCCCTTACCTCTCCTGAAGTATAAATTCTTTGCTGGTACCTTATTCTCTTGTGTGTCCCTCATACACTTCACAGGGTCTATTTCAGTACGTCCCACGGCTTTGGACACAGATAAAAGGTACATAGAAACTTGGGTCATATGTGTAAGCAGTCCCCAAAGGGAGAATGAGTGCTGTGTTCCTTACTCAGTTCTGTATGATGTGTACTTACCTCTGCAGGTGTGTGTTCACTTCACTATAGAGATTTTTAAAAAGTCCGATTTTTCAAAACTGACTTAGAAACATCGGGAAACAGTATCAGTGATGACTTTCAAAATATTTTAAATGAGGTCATATTTTCCTTATTTTTAAGGTTTAGGTAGTTTTTAAAATGTCTTTAATATATTCTATTGAATCCACATGGACAATATTAACTTGCTTCTTTGATTAAGAAAAAGGCAAAAAAAAATATTTTTTTTTTCTTTAGCTTTGGCTAATCTCATTCAAAGCACTTTGGAGAAAGTCATGGGGTCTGCCTAAATTTAAATTTTTTTCTCATAAAATTCCGTATATCAAAGTACAACTATAAGATGCTTTTCAATGATTAGCTTTCCCTGTCCCTAAAAGCCAGACAAGAAAAGGGAAAATGTCTGTAACCTCATGGCCACAAAGTGCAGAAGGAAGGCTAGTTTTACTAGCAGAGTGAAAGACTATCCACGTATTCTATACATTTCATTTTACACTTCAGAAAAAGCCAGTGCCAAAAACTGCCTTTTAAATTGCTGTTTTGAACACACTTTTAGAACATCCATTTATCTCAGGTAGGTATAGATGGGGGCTTGCATGTGCCGTGGTGCTAGAGGTCAGAGGGCAACTTGTAAGAGCCATTTCTATCCTTGCACCATCTAAGTCCAGGGAGTCCAGTTCAGGCTGTCAGTTTGGCGGCAAACAGCTTTACCCACTAAGCTACCTCAACAGTCCCCAAAATTTGCCTTTTACTCTACCTACCCGTGTGGTATTTGCTTATATATCCACTATTCATCATCCGAGACTGATGATGCAGGACCAAAGTGATCTCCTGAGTAACACTGAGATCCAGTTAGGATTCTATGGATGATTCTGATTGTTCCCCCAAGATCCTGGTAATCCTAAAACTAGATCTGTGTGGCCAGCTCCAAATGCCCACCAATATCCCTGAGAAATTCCAAGATCTGGCTAGATCTGTGTGGCCATGTCTGCTTGTCTCTCAAGAGCCCTGGGTAATTCTTTTTAAATAGTTCTCCCTCCCTTCTCCTGCCCAATGCCATAGCTCTAAAGCCCCAATCCTCTGCTCAGTTTTCCTTTCCTCTCTCAACTCCAAACTGTACCAGAGCCATGAAAACAGTGATCACCCAAAATGAATTCTTTGCACTTCCCCCCATTCGCCTACATATAGTTCCTTTAAATCACACCCAACCATTTGCCACATGTCCAGAACCTGGCCCCACAATTATGTCATCTTTCCTCATGTGTGCAAACGTGGTGAGAAGGTTAAAATGTTGCTTCTACCTTATTCCATTGTTTCTGGAAGAGTCTATAGCCTTGGCCTCCATATTCTTGCTCATTGGTCTTCCCCCATCACTAGGAAGACCTGCAATCTACACAGTCCAGTGAACAAGTCTCCATCAAAGTTATCTCTGTTTTCTCTGCAATTTGTTCTTCTGTAATCAACCTTTCTTCTTTGACTTAGCAACAGCACTTGTCTTTCTTCTTCTTTTTCTCTTCTGCTCATCTCTAGTTACGTTAATGTGCTTTTCCTTTTTTAAACTATCTGAAATGGGAGTTCTGCATGTAGGTCCACACACCCTTAGAACCTATAGCTCTTGTGCCCATAGATATAAGAGTATTTTTCTCAGAAGAATGGACCGTGGTTTCTTCCTATTCTTAACATAGTACAGGACTTTTAAAAAGTGAAGAAACTTACTTAATTTTTGGTCCCTGTGGAGTTTGGAGTGAGTTTCCCATCGAATGACTTTTTAATTCCATGACTATGATCAAGAGTCTCAGAAATGAAAAACGGTGATCTGAGGCCTGAACTTTGGTTTGTCTGTGGGGATAGCAAAGGCCTGCCCCGAGGAAGGAGGGCAGGGCTGAGATATGTCCAATGAGCAGATGTTGAACAGGTAAAGTTCTTCAGCAGAGGGAACAACAGCGAAGAGCTCTGACAGGATGTCAGCAAGCCCGAGGCGTCTAAGGAAGGTCATCATTCTCTTCATAAAGAGGTTGTGAGGACCAAAATGTGCACAGAGTGTTAGCAAACACTGCCACATTGCACAGATTCAACAAGTGCTGGTCAGCATTAACAGGGTCAAGGCCAAGTGGCTTAGTGGTGGGGTGGGGCAGCATGGGTTCCTGGGATTCTGGCACTAGGGCTGGGTGTGTGGGATCAAGGGTGCCTTCTAAAGTCCCTGGTGATGTCACCCTCCTGCTTCGAGAATAAGCAGCGGGATTCAGAAACAGCAGGGACTTGAAAATAGCACCCAACAATCTTTTTATCCAGGCCTCAAAAATGTGTACTATACAGTCCTAGGCAGCATGGGCAAGCAAAGGTGGAATTTCTTTAGCTTTAAAGTAAAGTTAGTTAATATCAAACAGAAAATCGAGAAGACATATGAACAAGTTGAACCATACCTCAAAGACACAGACTACAGAAAGTAGAACAGCAACTTGCTGAAGAAATAGGGACTCGATTTCTTTAAAAGAACAAAAAACATGAAGCGCTTCCCTCCCTTCCCCCCCGCCCCCCCGCCAATTAATTGGGAAAAAACCCTATAGATCAAAAGAGGGGGAAACTATATATCAAAAAGGGCCAGAGTATGTAGGCTTTATGTGACATTTGCAAGATGTAATATGGAATTTAAATACTATGTCATCGTATTACGGAATATTTGTAAAGCTCTTAAGTTCTAGAGATATGCTGAAATAGTAGGGATGAAGTGATTCTGCTACAGGAGCTTGCTTTAAAATACTGTGGAAGAGAGGAGAGGATGGGAATATAGATAAAGCAAGACTGGCCGTGAGTGAGAAGTAATTCATCTATTCATAGATTGTCAATAGCTGCATGTTTGGAAAGGTCTCTTTTTTTTATTTTTTGGAAAGGTCTCTTATTGGTTTCTGTATTGAATGAATAACCTTCACTCCATAGAGAATAACATCACAAATAATCTATATTTGCTTACTTATTGGTCTTCATGTTCGTGCTTATCTAATTGTATTAACTGAAACTCTTCAAATCACGAAGACAACAGTGGAGTGTATGTTTAAGAAGCAAAGAGTTGTCTAGCACGGATGACACATCTATATACCCAAGGACTTGGGAGACCTACGCAGGAGGATTGCAGGTTTGAGACAAGCCTGGGCGACTTAACAAGACTCTGTTCCTAACTAAAAGTGTCAGCGGTCTAGGGCAGGAGCTTGGCGATAGGATGACACTCCCCTGGCACACGTAAGGCTATTGGTTCTATTACAGAATTAGATGCTGAAGGCACAGGATTGAGCTGGCAGTGAGTGTTGCCTGTGGAGGCCAGCGCTCCATCCGGCAAGAATAGAGCTATAGAACAGCATTACCCTTTCCCTTGGAGACATTTTGACTTTTGGCAGGGGTGGGGGTGGAGTGTCTGAATGTATAGAAGTGAGAGTGTCTTCTCTTAAAAATACATTAACATTTCATCATGTGTGTGTAGCCAGTTTCCTATGCTGCCATGTCAATAGAGAGAAATCGTAAGTAGATAAAATATTGTACTTAAATCATGCTGTGCTTACATTTCTAAAAATCCGTTTGCTTCTCACAGACTTGATCTTCTGTTTTAGCAATCAGTTTAGCCAACGGTTCTGAGCATGGTAGAGATATTAAAGTAAATCAGTTCTACTTAGTGATGATGATGATGATGATGATGATGATGATGATGATGATGACACTGCCGATGATGATGCTTTCAAACTGAGACACAAACGAAAGAAAAGCATTCTGCTCAACTGTTCTTCCTTTGTCCATTCCTTCCTTTAAGTGTTCCAAGGATTCTTACTGAACCCTTTCAATATGTGCCAGACAGGGCTTCCAGTGCTGGGGTGCAGTGGTCCTGGTCTTCAGAGAGCTCACTCTCCATGTGGTGGAGAAGCAAGAAATGGGAAAAAAAATGCTTACATGGAAGCATGGGAAAGCAAAGCAGAGAAAGTAGAGGAGTGAAGTTAGCAGAGCAGGAGATGGTCTTTAGAGAGGAAGGGCAGGAAAGTCCGCTTGCTGTGAGATGACAGGTTACCGGAGGCTAGACCAGGGGGCAGAACAAACATGTAGAAAGACACCATGGCAGAGAGGATGGTGGAGGCTGTGTCTCTGGGGTGTGAGCTCAGGAAACAACATGGAAGCTTTGTGGACCGAGTGGGTACCCTGTTTCCCAGCATCCAGCACAGAAGGCTGCATCTCAACACAGACAAAGCAGGCAACACTCCCAGGAGAGGAAATCCAGGGAAGCTTCTCTGGGGCCAGACGGCACCCCAGTAGTGATGATCACCTGGCCTCCTTCCCTTTTGGTTCTTTCTATCTCTTTAGCCAC
Organism: Acomys percivali; assembly: GCA_907169655.1. NCBI lineage: Eukaryota > Metazoa > Chordata > Mammalia > Rodentia > Muridae > Acomys > Acomys percivali. The sequence continues at coordinate 13,250,653 of OU015756.1, forward strand.
TATCTAGTCCTCAGTCTTTGGGGGGAAACAGCAGTGGCCTGGGGAGGTGCATCAACCATATTACCCCTACCAGCAACAGCCCAGGCATGGAAGAAACAGTCACTTTGAATGAAGACCTGAACAGTTGCTGGACCAAAATAACCTGAGGACATTTTACCACCTGAGGCTGATGAGAAAATTCCTAAAATTTTGGGCCTAAAATTTTGATTCATCTCATCTCCCCGGGTGTAGACCCCAGGATCCATGCCAATGTTGGGGGAGAAGCAGCCTAGACTGGGGGCTGCCAGGCCTCTGGGAAGGAGCAGCAAGGTCACCAACGTGATTACACATGAGGGCACTTTGCTTATTTGGTGTAATGGTTTTTAAGCCCACTTCAATCCTTATTTGAGGATGTTAAGAGCCAAGGAGGAGGCAGCACAGAGTTTCGTTTGTGATGTTAGCCAATCCCATAGTCTTTCTTTGTCGTTCACTTAAAGCATGCCAGGATGCTAGGATGAGCTGCAACCTTCTTCATACTGTGGCTTGTTAGGTAAGTTACACAGTCACTTTCTCATTTCTAAGACGATTTTCTGTAAGTTCCTTTTCCTATCGGTGCCCCTAATTAAGGACTGCCACTCCCTTCCGGGAGAGTGGTGAATGACAGTGCTTTACAGTCTCGATGAACAGTTCTGAGACAAATGTGAGCAGACACCCCGGTTAGTCGGGTTGATTTTTTTTTTAAAGGATGCATTAAAGCTGAATCAACTGTCATCTTTTAGTGACGACTGTTGATCTGATGCGATGAGAGAAAGCTCACGCACGTGGATAGGCTGAGCCGGCTCCCGGATGGTTGAATGTCGTTAACTCATACAGACTGAATCTGGCCTACGTTCAAACTTCTAAGCCTTTGTTCTCGGGGCTCAGAGGACGGCTTTGAAGTTCTAACACACCATTACCAAAGAATAACCTTTTGATTACGATCTCATGAAAGTATAATCCATAACTTACATAAGTTAGAACCGTGGCAAACAGTGACGGCCCTGTAATTGGACCTTTATGAATTCCATATGTTAACAATCACTCCGTTAGCTTGCGGTCCTGCGTGGGATACGTTCATAAAAGGCAATGAAAGTTCTCGCAGGTAATGTCAGGCCTGGACTCTTCAGATGCCACCTCCGCCCCCGTTTGGGAGGGGGCCTGACAGGGCAGGCCTCTTGAAAAGCCTAAAAGGGTATATAAATATTTTCTCTCATATTCAGTAGATACTCATTTGTGTAGAAGGATTTAAGCAATGCCGGGAACTTTTTACTTAATTGCATGGCTTGTGTGCTTTCAAAAACGACACCCGGAGATGAAGAGATTTCTCAGCGAACAATCAGTAGACATATATATATATATATATATATATATATATATATATATATATATATATATACACACAGAATCACTTAGCAAAGGCTTGCTCTCAGGTAAAGTTCTGCAATGATTTGGTCCTGAGCAAGGAGCCCAGAACTAATGATTCCCCACCTCCTCTCTCTCCATCTTTCTCATGAAAATAAATTGTATTGTATTAGCAAGTTGGGAATGTGCACATTTGGCGTAGCTTAAGTGCTTTGTTTAGGGTGGGGGGGGGCGAAGTAAAGCCTGAAAGAAGAGATTTAGGTGGGCAAGCAGCCAGCCAGGTCCCCACTAGTAAGAAAACAAGACCAAAGGTTTCTGAGTGATCAAAAGATACATAAGGAGCCAACAAAAATCAATCAGTAAGTGGGGGGAGGGGAAAGGGGGGACGAGCAAAGGAGTCTCTTCTTCATTAGGCTCCTGTCCTTATTAGCAGGCTGTGACACTGCCCTCATCCCACCTGTGGTGTCACCTGGGTGAGTGTTAGTCCCTTTAAGCAAGGATTTTCTTTCTTTTGGAACATACTTAAAAGTTGCAGAAACCAATTTTCCATAGCAGCCGTATACAGGTCTGGCTCCCTGAGTTTGAATGGGAGATGCCGACCGCTCACAGGGGCCCTCCTGCCCTTCACAGAGCTCCTCTGCTTGATCTAGTAGCTTTCTAATTAAAATGGGAATTGTTGGCTTCCAATGCCTTCCTTGCATCCACATCGAAAGTCTGATATTTGGCCCCACTCCTTCCACCTGAGTGTCATTCCTAAGGGCAGATGCTGCAGGCATCACCTGCTTTCAGCATCCCCCTTATTTTACAGAGCAAAGTCCTACACCATACAAAAGAGTGATCAAAGCAGACGAGTAACTCCAAAGAGGACAAGGCTTAGGCTCTTAACTATTTTCAATTTGGCCTCTTTTAAAGAAAATCCTGGTTGAGCTTATTAGGGTCCCCAGTTGTGACAGAAGATGACAGACCATGTGAGAAGAAAAGAGGCAGATCAATAGAAAAACTGATGTACACAAGTCAGGGGAGGCTGCTGTGACCTGAATCACAATTCAGTGGACGTGTGGAAATCAAAAGGCTCTGAGGATGGAATCTCTTTTGTTTATTGTTTTATTCACTTTTTAAAAAATGACTGGAAATTATACATTGGTCAGCTTCAGTATTGTTTTTCGTAGCTTTGAACAACCTAGACATTTAAAAAACAAAGTCAGAGGAAGGACCAAGTTCCAAATTAATGTTTTCTCAAAACAATCAGGGAGCAATAGAAAGAACCTGCCTTATTTCAAAACTCAGTGTTAATTCCTTCCCACATGGCACACAGACTGACAGGCATGCAGTCTAGCCTTTTCCGTCCTGATGGATGGCTGAGTCAACCATTTAAGTGTTAAAGAGGTAGGCATACTGGATAGTGGTTGTTTCAGTCTTAGAAATGGACTTATTGGGGATTTTTAAAATAGCATACACAAAATATGAAGACATTAAAAAAAAAACCTATGGTTTTCCTTAAATTGAGTAGGTTTTAATACTCGGGAGGAGACCAGCTTCCAAATGCCCTTGACTAGTTAAAATATGGCACCGTGAAAATGGGACTAAAACTTGGAGGGGTAAGAAATAACATGGGACAAACGTACTTACTAACTGGAAGAAAGGGGAGGAGAAAAGGAAAGAGTGCACTTAACTCTAAAATCGCTGGCTTTGGGAGAGAGATCATCACCAAGAACCAACGTTACACAATATACTCAGAAAACCAATAGAATACGGGGTTAGCCAAGGTGTGTTGACATAATGTCCCTTCACCATAACGGATGGTGGATACAAGGCAGAGTCGGCCTATGAGCACAGGCTTTGAGAAACACGTTTGCACCAGGTCAGGACCACTTTCCAAAATCATACAAAAACAATGCTGTATTTGAAGATACTTATTATCTATCAAACAGTCGTGTTTTTAAAGATCTGTATTTACAGTTCCTTCTAATGAGCTTGCATTTGAGTTTTAGGACATTAGTCTTCACAGTGTCCCTAAGGTAAGATGGCAGATCGTGATGCTCCTACGCCGAGGGAAAGCTGCAGAACTGTAGGTCCAAAGCCAACCAAACACCTCCACCATGACCTCCCTCCCTTCCACACACCATTGTTGGCTACCGTCCAAATCCTGGACACTGTGCCGGGTAAAATGCACCGTGGCCAGGGCAGAATAGTGATTGCCTCTCGCCCATGCAACCATTGCTTCAAAAATGCACACTAGGGGACTGACAGGTGGCTCAGGGGTTAAGAGCACTGGCTGTTCTTCCAAAGGTCCTGAGTTCAATTCCCAGCAACCACATGGTGGCTTATAACAGTCTATTATGAGATCTGGTGCCCTCTTCTGGTGTGTAGGTCCATGCTCACAAACTGTTGTATAAATAATAAATTTAAAAATAAATATTTTTTTAAAGTGCACACTAAAATTCACACATGAGTGTGTGCATGTCTGTTGGACTGAATAACATAAAACAGATCAGTGGGTGTTTTCATTTTACACACTGAGAGACTGTAAGGGCTTCTTTCTTTCTTTCTTTGTTTCTTTCTTTGTTTCTTTCTTTCTTTCTTTCTTTCTTTCTTTCTTTCTTTCTTTCATTTAAAGATTTATCTATTTATGATATATACAGTATCTGCCTGCATGTGTGCCTGCCCACCAGAAGAGGGCACCAGCTCTCATTATAGATGGTTGTGAGGCACCATGCGGTTGCTGGGAATTGAACTCAAGACCTCTGGAAGAGCAGTCAGGCTCTTAATAACCTCTGAGCCGTCTCTCCAGCTCTGTAAGGGCATTTTCCTTCCACACTTCGTGGGACTGTCGAGCTGTGAAGAACTGATCCTGCATTTTCTCACAGACTGCAGTTGAAGGTTGAAATAAAGAGGCGAGCTCGTCTCTGGCTGTCAGACAGCATGCTCTCCCACCAGCTCCACTGCAAGCTGTTTCTGGTGTTTATTTTTCTCCTCTGAAAAGAGGGATGCTTGAACTTACTCTTTCCAGTTCCTTGCCTTCCGGAAATGTGTTAAGTGCTTGGCACCTCCCCACCCCCAAGCCCCTGGGACTCATCAAAGAGCCCTGAGCTTTGCGAGGTGGAGCAGATATAGTTCCTCTTTGAACACGTGACTATGCAGAGACTAACTGAAAAGTGCTGGAAGCTCACCATATTAGTTCTGTTCTAGTCTGACCTAATGAGCAGTCTCAGAAACAAACGCAAAGCTAGAAATCCAGGATGCAAATGCCCGTGGAGACACGCCGGGCCTTTATCGATTCTTTGTACAGATGTATAGCTATGTTTTGAAAGCTAGTTGATGAGATGACTTAGAGTGAACCAGTGGGATGACGGAGTGAGCCCTTTCCCTTCTGCGCAGCACGTGTCTACACCGTGCGCTGCGCTCACAGTGGCAGCAGGGCGGGACACGCCTCTCTCTCTGAAGAGACCGCAGAAGGGAGATGTGCTGCTCGGAGGCCAGGGGTGAATAAACCATCATTTGTGACTGACTCCCTACCAGATATTCCCCCATTCCTGATTTTATTCCACAGAGAGTAAACCTAGCAGAAGTGAAGGTTCCAACGTGATGCTCGCTCTCTCGCTTTCTCCGCTCGCCTGCCCTGCCACCCCCTGGAGTGCTCTCTCTGTGAGTGAACCCACGACCTCCCTCTACTAACCACACACTGCACAGCCTCCCCGGCTCCATGTGTCTTTTCCTTTTTGAATACCCATAGCTTATTTTTAAGTGAACTACTTTTGGGAGGGGTTGGCGTATTAAATAGTGATGTCATTATGACACTTCATGTGTGTGTGTCATGGTACTTTTCTTTTTTTCATCACCATTATTTCCTTTCCTTCCAGAACCTTCCAGTCTCCCTTTTCCCACCTCAGTGAGAGACAATACATGATATTTGTCTTACTTTTTATGCTTCCACTATCATTCTGTCTTATTCCCTCTCCCCTGTGAGTGTGTGAGGGAGTATACATAGTTCCCTCATATTGACACAATATGATTGATAATAAAGTTGATAAACTCATTCTCTAGCTGGCCTTGAACTTGCGGCAATCTCCTGCAGCTGCCTCTAGAGGATTGAAACTGACAAGGGTGAGTCACTATACATGCCCCCTTCTTCCTTTAAAAAATTTTTTTTTGCACCAGGCGTGGTGGCGCATGCCTTTAATCCCAGCACTCGGGAGGCAGAGGCAGGCAGATCGCTGTGAGTTCTAGGCCAGTCTGGTCTACAAAGCGAGTCCAGGACAGCCAAGGCTACACAGAGAGACCCTGTCTCAAAAAACCAAAAACAAACAAACAAACAAACAAACAAACAATGTGGCCGTTTTAGTCATTGACGTCAACAGCTCTGAACCTTGAAGGTTTAAAGAGAGCTGAGGTGCTCTCTCTAAATCAGCAGTTCTCAAGCTTCCTAACACTGCGGCCCTTTGGTACAGTTCCTCACGTCGTCGTGGTGACCCCCCAACCATAAAATTACTTCTGTTGTTACTTCGTAACTGTAATTTTGCTACTGTTGTGAATCATAATGTAAATACCTGATATGCAGGGTTTCTGATATTCGACCCCTGGGAAAGGGGCCACTGGAGCCCCAGGTTGAGAAACCCTGCTCTAAGTGTCCTCGCAGATCTGCTGCTGCCTTCGCACACACAGCTCCAGAGACTGGCTGGCAGATCTACTCGCTGGCTTCACACTACCGTGTCCCACGAAAATCAAGAACTCCAACCCCATGTAGGCAAAATATGTCATTTAGTATATAAGCATTTTTGAAGAGTAAATGTACAAAAGTAAATATTTCAATCATGATTATGATTTCTAAATATTTATGGGCACATATATTCCCCCTCTCTGTCTCTGTCTGTCTCTGTCTGTCTGTCTGTCTCTGTCTTTGTCTCTTTGTCTCTATCTATGTCTCTGTCTGTCTGTGGGGTATAACAAAAAAAAAAACTCATTAGGGTATACGCATTCATTTAAAATTAGTAGAAGGTGTGGCTGGTGAAGACGCTGGGCAGTTCAGAGCATTTGCTGATCTTGCAGAGAAACAAAGTTCGAGCCTGGCACCCACATGGGGTCCACAGCCACCTGTAGCTCCATTTCTAAAGGAGTTACATTTCCAGAGTTCCACCCCCAAACCCTCTTCTGATCTCTGCATGCACATGATGCATCTAAATATATGCAGACAAAGCATTTGTACATGTAAGTACAATAAGTAAGTCCAAAAATAAAAATAAAAATAGTAAAGGGGCCAGTGAGATGCTTCAGTGGGTGAAAACACATGTCCCTGAGCTGAAGACCCCAGTGACCCACACCATGGAGGCGAGAGCTGAGTCCAGCCAGTTGTCACCCACCCATGTACACTGGCACATGTACACGTGCACATACAAAACAAATAAAATGTAGCAAAATTTTTAAATAAAACCAGTAGAAAATATGTCTTCTTATTTAGTTCAAATTTCCCTGCTTTGTGCATTCGAGACCACCCATTTATAGACAACAGCCTGGTGCCTGTCAGATGAGCCTAGTGTTCAGTTACTAAGCATCCCTCTAAAGCAGTGGTCCTCAACCTTCCCCGTGTCGCGACCCTTCAATACAGTTCCTCATGTTGTCGTGACCCCCAACCATAAGCGTATTTGTTTGATATTTCATAACTGCAACTTTGCTACTGTTATGAATTATAATGTAAACGTCTGATATACAGGATACCTGGTATGCTTCCCCATGTCAAAGGGTGGCTTTGAGTCCCACAAGGGTCACGGCCCACAGGTTGAGAACCGCTGCTCTAAAGTCACTTAGCTTGAAGGACACCCACAGCCTTGTATAAGAAGAGAATTGCCTGCTGCACACTGATCACCCGCTGCCCCCTACAGCCTGAAAATCCTACCAAGTTCAGCTTGCCGTATCTGAGCAGAAACACAGGCACACGTCAGCAACATCCAGGAGCAGTTGGAAAGCATATTGTAGAGGATTCTTTTAAGGCCATAAAAGAATACCAAAGAAAGTAACATTTCCTTCATAAGTCTGTTGGAAGTATAAGGAGTAGCCAGTATAAGGTCAATGGTAACATATGTGCCAAAAGCCTGCGTGTGGATCTGAAGTTTTTGACTCAGAAATTCCACTTCTGGACTTTAGTCTTAAGGAAGTAATCCCAATATTATGGGGAAAGGTTTATATACCAGGATGTTTTTCACGATGTTATATACCGTAGTGAAATGTTGTGCATGATTTAGACAGGAGAGTGTTTAAATATGCAATAGGATATTGCATAACCATTTAAAAATTAAGTTTACCAAACACGTAGGCAAATATATAGGAAAGTGTTGTACTGTCCTTATGCAACCAACAGAGAAATGAGACTCGTTACTTGGTTAGAAAAATGGTGCTCGGACAAGCACCAACATATTAGCATTTTCCTAGGTGAGTCACCCACATTCTGATTGATTTCCTTCCTCTGTCTTCTCTCTCTTTCTGTACTTTCCAGAAGCTTTTCTCGGTTGTGGTAGTTTATAATGGAAAAAAAGTAATGAAGAAAAACCTGTCAGGATTCATAAAAAGAAATGCTCCTACAGTCATCTCATTAGTTACAGTGAAGGAGTGGGAGGAAGCTCGCACAGAGGACGTAAGTGTTGCCCAAGTAGAATTTAGTAGATTCTGCAAGCCAACGGTGTTTTAAAAAGTTACTTCTGCTCTGTACTGTCTGGACTGTTTCTATCATTGTAATATGAGTTCAAACACAAGACTAAGGACAGTGCGGAAAAGACATGGACTCATAAGAAGTCAGGGGTGTTTTAGAAAAGAAAGAAGCCCCCATAGGTGACAGATGAGAAATAAAGTGAGATTCGTGTCTGAGGTCCCAGATAGCGGGTGAGGGAGCTGGGCTCTACGCCAGGTCTCCTGAGGCTGGCGCACTGTGACATTCTGAGTTCAGAGAGCAGCACGCCATTCACTTGCAGTGGAATGCGGGCATCCCGCCAGCACACTCCCAGCTTGTCTGGCGGCTGATCTTACTCTGGCCCCACGAGGCCCACCCAGCTCTCACAGCTCATTAATACAAAGAGAAGAAAAGACCTCACTTCTTCAGTGTCTACTACGTGTCAAGTACGTTGTACACACAATGCGACTGGATTTTTGCTGTCCCTGCGAAAGAAAAAGTAAATTATTGATTTCATTTTAGTACTTGACTATGAGGCCCCAAGAGTTTAAGTTAATCACGGCGTAGCCTCCATCAACGATTGTGAGCTTTGAATGGCTTATTGTTCAGAGTCTCCAGAGAAATTAAACTAAAAGGAGATCTCTGTTTCTCTCTCTTCTCTCTCTCTCTCTCTCTGTCTCTGTCTCTGTCTCTGTCTCTCTCTCTCTCTCTCTCTCTCTCTCTCTCTCTCTCTCTCTCTCTCTCTCTCTCTCCACGATATAGACAGAGACACAGACAGACAGAGACAGAGATACATATACATACAAACAGAGGGGGAAGGATGTTTGTATGTATATGTATCTCTGTCTCTGTCTGTCTGTGTCTCTGTCTATATCGTGGGGAGAGAGAGAGAGAGAGAGAGAGAGAGAGAGAGAGAGAGAGAGAGAGAGAGAGAGAGAGAGAGAGAATAACACAGATGAACTCCCATGAAAACAGAAGCTATGAAATCCCAAGATATGTAGTCGTCAGGCCGGAGACCTAAAGGATCCGACAGTGTCACTTTAGTCTGAAAGACAGCAACTGGAGGCCCAGGAGACAGGAGTGTCTCAGCTTGAAGGAACAACACCAAGAATGATGGCCACTGTCAAATTATAAACAGGTTGTCTCCTTGTTCTGTTCAGCCCACTGACGGATAGGATGGGGGCCCACTCACGTTCGCAAGGCCAATCCACTTTACTCAGTCTGTTGATTTAAATGTGACCCTCGCCCAGAAGCATTCTCCAAGACAAACCCACAACAACAATGTTGAGCACGTACCTAGGCACCTCATGGCCCAGTCAAGTTGACACATAAAAGTAAACCATCGCACCTCTTTGCCAGTATGTCCAGGCATGGACTAGATGAGAGATAACCTGCCCCTCCCCCAGGGTTTATGTTTAGAGAGGCACTCATCTCCTTGGCTCACACAAGCATCCTGAGTACCCTTGCCCTAATTTACTTCTGGCCCAGCGTCCTACGCAAGCAAGCAGATCTCATGACCTCCTGTTACTTGTAATGTTCTACCTTGCAGGGACAGCTTCCTACAGTCAAAGAAATACCGTTCAGAGCAAGCCTTGGTATGCAAAGATTTGCAAAGGGATTAAGAGCAAAAATAAAATTTAAAAATGACTGAAACATTGGATACAAAAACCCAGACACGTATCAGTTGTTTCTGTTATACCGAATGGAATGGGAATCCACTTGGATTTTCAACTAAAAATTATTTGGTAATTCAAAAAATATTCATTGAATAGGCCTTTCTTTGTTTTCATTAAAAGGTAAATACATTTTAAAAAGGGTAGTGGTGGTGGGTCTCATGTGTAGCTCCAGCTCATTTCAAATTCAACATGTAACTGAAGGTGACTTTGAACTTCTGATTCTCCTGTCTCTAGAATCTGGGTACCATGACATAGAGACATGGGCTACTGTGCCTGGTTTCTGAAGTGCTGGAGATTGAACCTAGACCTTCCTCCAAGCAAGGCAAGCACTTTGAGCTGCATTGCCAGCAGGCAAATGCATTGCTATAAAAATCACAAACACAAATCTTTTGTGCATCATACAAAGATGGACAGTTATTAAAGATTAGGGTTGGATGATTTTTTTTTCTTTTGGTGTAACTCTACCCATGATCAATTACCAGCTATCATACTTAGGTACCTAACACTTCATGTGTGTGTGTTAAAAACTAGTCATTGAGAAGGCTGAAAGAACTTACCGAGATAACATACATGAAAGTAAAGTTTAAACTATCACACAATAAGAGATGGGAGGTGTCTGCCGTAATGAACAGGAGGCCAGTAGAGCCTCTTCAATTTGAGAGAGCTGTGTCAGTTTATACTCCTTAGGTTTATGAGTGAGTTCTTCAGAGGGTCCCATACAGCATGGGGCATGCAGGAATAACTGCCAAGCTTAAAGCTGCAGACAGTCAAAAAAAAAAAAAAAAAAAAAAAGGCATCTTCCAAATCAATGGCAGCCCTCCACTCTGGAGCTGAGTGGGCCGTGCATTCACTTGGCTTCTGCACCAGAGATTTCTCAGGTGGTTTGAGATCACTACAAATGACAGTGACTTTTGAAGAATGATTTGAGGGCTAGGGGTATAGTTTAGTCGATGGAGTGTTTTCCTAGCATGTGCGATGCCCCGAGTTTGGGTCCTAGCTTTGCATAAAGCCAGACTCATATACTGATAATCCTAGCACTTGGGAGGTGGAGGATCAGAAATTTAGCTATATATTGATTTCAAGGCCAGCCTGGCTTACATGAGACCCTGCCTCAAAAATCAAAATCATTTGGATGAAAAGTTGTGCAATGCTTATAGGAGGGCGATGGAAAGCTGAAATAATGTGTGTGTGTGTGTGTGTGTGTGTGTGTGTGTGTGTGTGTGTGTATGATATGATATGGCATCTGACTGCCAGTGTTCAAACCCATGCCCCTGCAGGTGATCAATGTGTAACTTAGAGAAAAATGACACGATTTCCCTGGACCTCATTCTTCTCTTACACTGAACGTAAAGAGATAAAAAATAAAAAAAACTTCAAACCACAAAATTGATTGAAGTGTTAAGAAAAAAAAACCCCAAGATTTGCTTAGCTCACTCACAGCTAATGCCCAGCAACTGTCAGCTCTTATTATCATGGTAACATTAAGTCATATGAAATCACCATCTTTGACATCCTAACCAGCAAGATGTTTTTGGAGTAAAGGCGCTTGCTGCCAAGCCTGACAATCTTAGTTCGATACCCAGGTCCCACATCATGGAAGAAGAAAATCGACTCCTGAAAGTTGTGCTCTGACCGCCACACATGCACTGTGGCTTGCCCCTACCCCTCCCCTCGATGCCCTATATACAAATAAAATAAATATAATAAAAAATTTAAAATTAATTTTGACACTCTAAAAATGGCAAATTCAAGAAAATCACCAGCCAAGTTATGAAAATGTCTTCTGATAAAGTCTGGTCAGGGTCCTCACTTAAAACCATGCCTTGAGGCATACAGTGGGAAACCCTGTATGTGAGTACAATAAAATATTCAAATAATAAAAACAAAGATTCAGGAAAATAATGATGTCAAAGAGTACAAGCTGCGATTTCACTGTGCACTTTGACTACCTGAGTGTATATCCTGACTCTACGGTCTGCTAACTGTGGCCTTGGGCATGATGCTATCTAAACGTTGGAACTTAGTTGTCATTTTGTAAACTGGGGATAATAGCAGGCTCATGGGAAGCAAATTAGATAATGATGAAAATTGATTCTAAGCCATTTTCTTCTGTTTTTATCTCCTCCTCTTTCTTCCATAAGCTCCTCCTCCCCCTCTTAAAATATTTATTTCCTTTTATTTCCTATGTATGGGTGTTCTGTATGCATGTGTGTCTACGTACCAGGTGCATATCTGGTGCACGGGGAGGCCAGAAGACAGCAGCAGAGCCCCTGGGACTGAAGTTACCAGTGGTTATGAGCTGCCACGTTAATGATGGGAATCAAACCTGGTGTCCTCTGGGAAACCACGGAGCCATCGCTCCAGCACTGTCCCCCCTCTTCTTTATCACATACATATTACAGAGCAAAAGATGCTTTCAAAATCCTTTAAGCTGATTTCCAACCCTAGCAAACAAACAACAACAGAAACCCTCTTTCCTTCCCGGAGCTCAATGAGTAAAATCCTATTAAATTCTATCCTGGGAGAACGTTGTACTTCTGATAAAAATATACAAGTCAAGATGGAAGAAATACAAAGCTGATTACACGGAGTAGTTCGGCACAGAGAAAAGACACTTTGAAGGGAATGGGAGCCTATGGTCTAGCCTCAAATGAGAAAGAGGTTATATTTTAACCCACAGGTGGCAGAAAATGGGGAGCAGATTGGAACCAGAATATTAGATGGGACCCATCCAGGCATCCCAGAAGTGCCCTAATTGGGATCTGCTGCATGTATGGGAAGGTACATTTTTAATGCAGTTTCCTGGAAAATAAAGATCACTGAAAGACTTTAAGGCTTGGCCCTAATGCTAAGACTTGACGTCTGTGGGACCTTAGCTGCAGAAGCAGGATCTACGGTACCAAGAGACAAAGCTCAATGCCAAACCATGGAAAGAGGTAGACTCCTCCTGTTTTCACAGAATGGCAGGTGGCCCTGTGGCCCCCAAGGCCTATGAAGAAGCTCACCCGGCTTGGCCTGCTACGTGATGACTGCATAAAGAGGATGGGCAGATTGCCCAGGCCTAGAAAACAACCTGGCACTACGGCAAGGAGTCAAAACATCTCCATCCAGGATGGGCTTTGGTGGAGCCATGGTAACTAACAGGTCGTTGTTGAGGGAGAAGTAGAATAAACGAAATAATTTGAGGGCAGAAATTCAAGTGGGATTCTCTAAATCAATGGTTCTCAATCTTCCTAATGCTGTGACCCTTTAATACAGTTCCTTGTGTTGTGGTGACCCCCAACCATAAAAGTATTGCTGTTGCTACCTGGTAAGGGTAATCTTGCTACTGTTATAAATCATAATGTAAATATCTGTGTTTTCCAATGGTCTTAGGTGACCCCTATAAAAGGGTCATTCAACCCCCCAAAAGGGTGGTGACCCACAGGTTGAGAAATGCTCCTGTAGAAACTGGAGATAGTCAGTTGTACTGAAAAGACAGTGTGGAGGAATGCTAAGTGAATGTATCAACTGGCAATAAAGCGCTGTTTAGCCAATCAGCTGGGCAGAAGGACAGGAAGTGGAAGGCGGGACTTCTTGGAGGGGAGGAGAAAAAGTTTGCCGGTTGGAGAGGAAAGAGGGTTTTTTTGATGGTTGGAGGAGGATAGTGGGGACTTGACAAGGACCAGCCCAGGGGTCATAGTGGCAAGTGCTTGGAATATATGTGTGTTATAAGGTTTAGAGTGGTTTGTTTAGTTTACGAGTAGCTTAGAATCAGTTCAGACTCTGCCCGGTGAAGTGCTGGCAGCTTTGAAGTACCTTTCAGTTTCCCTGTGTCAGTTCTTTGCTTTGTAAGCAGAAACGGATACAAAATACTGTTACAAGACACAGCGTGGCTCCTTATGAAAAGCAACTGTGATTGACACAACACCCTTTTAAGATTAAGAGTCCTGTCTTCATGAGAGCCCTGCCACTGGGCATACTCCACTGGAGACTCTGGTGCTTTGGCAGAAGGTTGAGGAGCCCTCCAGTCTCTTCCAGCTACTGAACAGCTCCTTCTATCATATGACCGGAAAAGGCAAAGCCAACACCAAATGCACAGGGAAAGATGACCTTGAACTTGACTCCTCTCTCAATGTGAGCACCGCTTAAACCAAAGAAGCAGGTCGCTAATATGTAATGAAAGCATTCCTGCCTGTAGTTGCAATCAGTCCTTGGATACATCATGAGCTATACTGACAATGGTGGCATAAATTTGAGAAAGTCTACCTTCCAACATATGAAAGGTGTTAATGAGCTACTGAAGTAACACACACAGGGTGACGGAAGGCAACCTAAGCTTCAGAAAAATGTTGAGGTAGAAAATACTCCCAAGAACTAAGTTCGCAATGTTTTAAATGATAACAACATAAACACAATCTTCCATCCCAAATAGCTTCTAAGTGGAAATAGAAATTAATATTATTAATTATTAATGATATTAATTAACAAACACTTATGAATAACTAACAATCATCGATTAATGAATAAAATGAAAATGAACTTTAATGGTGGAAGTCAAATCACTTCACTAAGTACTGTAAAAGCAAACACAGAGCATTCTCCAAGCCTGCGGGGGGTGGGGGGGTGTCTGGTTATCATTGAAAGAAAACAATCTCCCCTGGACTTTGTTTCAGAGGCAAACCCTCCTGGTGGCGCAGCCATGGCCAACACTGGAATAGTCCTTGGGAACAAAACATCACATCGTTTGTCCAGGCTCATCTTTGGCTTCCAAAAACTGGTTTATCATGAGCATTCTCAGGTGGCTTGCCTAGGGGAGCTGATTTGCTCTGCCACCCTACAATAATGGTGACTTTCATCATATCCAAGTGCAAGACTTTATGGCAAGCAGAAGGCAGAAGCCACTAGGCTCAAGGACAGACAAGTCATGAAGCAAATCTTGTTCTACGCAGTCTCTCATGCTACTCAGGTGGAAGAGCTTTTGCTGAGCAGGGATAACTTTGTGCCAGAGCATAAGGCATGAGAAACAAAATGTGGGTTGGATAGCAGCCCCACCGCCCTCTCTGATTAGATTCCCAAATGCAAGGGAACATTTTATCCATGTTGACCCTGAGAACATTTCACCACGGTTACAATTGCCTAGAAATGTCAGTGTCTTTCCTTTCCTGGAGGCAGCTGTGGTGATCAACACTTATGTTTCCTTACTTAGATACAAGCAGCATTTATGTGTTCTTTGAATTGTGGAGTTTTGGGATGAATAGACATTCCAAAATATCAGAGCAAATATGCGGAAGGTCTCTGGAGCACAAAGACTGTCTTTACACTTCTTACCTGCAGAGCTATTCTTAGCAGGGTGCTTTTGAGTGAGTATCTTGACTTTATACCACATTTCCCTCTTATAAGATCAGGAGAGCAAAGGTGCCTACGTGTAGTGCTTTGAATGTCAAAGTTCCCCCACAGGCTCCTGTGTTTGAACACTTAGTCTCCACCTGGTGGCGCTATTTCAGGGGCTTGTAAAACCGTGGGAGCTGTGGACTAGCTAGCACAAGTGGGTCACTAGCATGGGCTTTGAAGGTGGTATTTTCTTCTGGTTGCAATTCTATTCCTCTGTTCCAGATGTTCCCAGATGGGAGGGACTTCTGTCACCAGAAACTCCACTAGGTCTTCTAAACCATTAGACAAAAACAAAGCTGCCTTGCCTTAAGATGCTTCTCCGGGTACTGTGTCACAGTAATGAAAACTGTCACTTAGAACAATCCTCCCGGGGGTGTGGTGAGGATCTGGTAAGAGGTGATTCATGCATGGCTCATAAGAGGACCCAACAGGAGATGTGGCAAGGATTGGCTTCTGTTTGTCTGGGTGCTGGGAATGAAGCCAGAGCTTTGTGGATGCTAGGCAAGCACTCTACCACTAAACTACAATCTAGGCCACTATCGACTATTACTATTGACACAGAATAAATAAAATGGATACTTTGAAACCTAGCAATAAATACAACTATATTGGAGGAAAGCCTCCTGGTGTCTACAACTGAAGATAAAGGGTTTATTTTGTATAAATGAAGATGTTGCTGTTAATGTTCAGAGACTGAGGATGTTTTACTGTCGAGAAGGACTCACACTGGAGAATTTGGTAGAGTTTGGAAGGAACTGACCATGTGGCATCTCCTGCAGCTCCAGCATTTCTTGCCTTCACCAAGTGTCTGGCCTCATGTCCTCTTCCAGGTGCCCCTCCCACACCCAGTATTCTCTCTTCCATGTGCTAAACCCAGACTCAGGCAGAATGTACTCTTCTCTCCCAGAATGCACTTCTGCAACTACTTTGACTCTCCCTGTGCCAGCCCTTCTTCCTAAGCCTTACTCTTCCCTGGTTTGTTTCATGAGTATCCTTCCATTGAGGAGCATCTTCCATAGTCAAGCCACACCCTGCCCCCCAGCCCAAACAAGCTGCTTCCTCCTCTGTTTGCCCAAAGCCCTGTGGTCCAGCTCTGTTTACTGTTCACACTAAAGCACAGTTTAACTACTTTCCTAAAGGGTCTGGATCTTAACTGCCTGGGCTTGCATCATGATGCTGCTATTCATTAGTGGTGTGGTCTTGGCTCTTCTGGGCCTTGGTTGCCTTCTCTGTGGAAGGACGGTAATAATCAAACATGCCTCCTTTAGTCACCCAAAACAGAACTATCAACGGTGGGCTAGGGGATACACAGTAAACTAAACAGAGTTCTTGCTTTCCTGAACTTACATGGAACAGAGAGGCAGGCAATTATAGTCGAACATAGCCAAACCACCATCATTCTAAGCTGAGAAAGACTACTCAGTAGGCAAAGGTGTGATGGTTATTTTAGGAAAGTCTCTCCAAGGTGTGCATGCGTGTGGGCATGCGTGCATATGTGTGTGTGTGTGTGTGTGTGCATGAGTGTATATGCATGTATATGTGTGTACATGCATGTGCATGTGTGTATATGTGTGCGTGTGTGTGCATATTTGTGTCTCTGTGTGTATATGTCTGTGTGTGTGTGTGTATATGTGTGACAGACATGCTGAAAGGCTATTGAATGACACTGAGTAGAGGACAAAGTGACTCCTTATTCCCAGCACTACAACTTTCAGATGTGTATCACCTAAATCTTTCTCCGATTATGTTCCCCTCCCCTTCATCCATGATCTTCTATTTTGTTCCCAGATGTCTTTACCACAGAGCTCTTTTCAACCTGCCTCCAAGATAGCCTGAGGATGTCCAGTACTTGGTGCCTCTACAATGGCTGGCTGGCCATTGTCTATGAAACAAGTCCCCAAGGATGCTCCTGATGGAGAGTCATCTAGCCTCAAGTCCTGCTCCACTTTCTACACACATTAGCCACCCAAAGTACTAGAGACCCAGACAACCACATTTCTGGTCTACACGTCTCGTCCATTTCGTTTACCCTATTTTTGTCCAGTTAATTCAGTAGTCTGTTGTTGCTGTTCTCTGCACTCCCATAATTCCTTGGGAAATACCTCAGAACTTTCTGCAACACTAGGTTCCACATCCCGCTTGATATTTCTGTCTTTCTAATTAGATGCTTATTTTCTTGAGGGGTCTTGATCATGCATTTTTCCTGAAGCATGCTCTAAGTATTGGCCAAGACATGGAACTATCATCTCTCCTTCCTCACATCGGTAACTTCAGCATTTAACCCTTAAGCTCTTCTGTCTTGGGTCATACCACACAGCTGCCCCTGGGAGACTTTACCCAGCGGGGTGGATTTCAAATGCTGCCTGACCTTTTCCAAGATTCTTTCAACAAATTCATCCACTGTGCTGGTTGGAGTAGGAGTGACCCCTGTAGGCTCAGTAGATTTGAATACTTGGTCCTTAGGGAGTGCTGACCCTTGACAAGGATTAGGAGGTGTGGCCTTGCTGAAGTAGGTGTGGCCTTACTGTAGGAAGTGTGTCACTGGGGGTGAGCTTTCAGGGTTTAAATGCTCAAGCCAGGCCCAGTGCCATCTCTTCCTGCTGCCTGTGGATCCGGATGTAGCACTCTTGGCTCCTTCTCCAGCATTGTGTCTACTTGTGTACCATCATGTCCCTCACACAAGGATAAAGAACTACGCCTCTGAAACTGTAAGCCAACCCCAATTAAATGCTTTCCTTTATAAGAGTCGCCATGCAACCCCTTAGCCTGGACACACAGCCTGAGCGGGGAACAAGCCCGAGATCACCCTCACTCAGGCACCACACAGCTAGAGAGAGCAGATGACTCCTGAGATGACCCTAATCAACCAGAGGCCCCTGGGACAAGATGAGCAAATGAATATTGGAAAGATGGAAGAGAAAGAGAAGCAAAAGGATGTGTGCACAATGAAGAGAGGTGGAACTCGAGACTCGGGGACATTGAGTAGCTGGGGTTGCTACCTAAGGGCACAGCAAGGTCCTGGTGCACGCTGCTACCAAGGGTCATGTCTGAGGCCCTGGCCCTGTAGCAGGAAGGGTCTGTTACCAGCAAAGGTCAGGCTAATATTCCTGGTCTGGGCTGCCGTCTGGGGCCATGTTGATATCTGAGGGCTGTGCAGAGCTGGCTTCACCTCTCATCTTGGTCTCATGGGAGACCTGGCCCCACCCCTCGCCAGCCGCAGTACTCGGGAGAGTGCCCACCTACCTAGGAAGCTTGTAGAGCTGTCCCTGGTTATGGGGTTTAGAGGTGAGCCAGACCCAAGGTTGTGAGTTCGGGAGAGCTGGTGGGCTAACCAGTTCAGATACCACCAGGCCCAGATCCAGGGCTTTGAGTTGGATCACCCCAACATGTACCCCATTCTATGAACTGCTAGAGCCTGTGGAGTGGCCAGTCCTGCAGATCCAAAGCTGCAGGATCTCCATGACACAGGGCAACAACAACATATCCCAGAATAGTCTCAGTGAGGATCGAGTATTGATGGTGTAGCAGAAGCCAGAGGCCTCGAACCAGGCCAATGACCCACTGCAATGAACATTTACAAGTAAATAAATGTGAACCAAAGGTTATATTGTGGGACTCACTGTGATACATTACAACTTTCACAAGAGTTTTTTTTTTTTCTTTTGTGGGGTCACTGAGGCCCTGACCCAGTGAGGCACCCTCCAGAACACAGGCCACAGAATGAGGGTTTGCTATCAAGAAACTCAGCTTGTTTTCCTCAGAACATCCCTCTTGGCTATCAGGGATAGGTAGGCTAAATGAGCTTAATGTAAAACAAAAGATGGCTCTGCTTCACTATGGGAATTTAAAATACCTTTATTTGTGCAAGCAGTTCAAGGCAGGGCTAAGCAGAAAGGACGTCGGGCGACGCCTTTGTTTATGTGACTTTACACCGCTGTGGAAGGGAGACGTAGCAGGGTTTACATTAATGCCGCGTAGGCCTCTACAGAACCAGATGTGGCTCGCAAGGTACCTTGCAACTCATCTCCTCTGAGCTATAAAGCCCCTCCCCCTGCCCCCACATTTCTGGCACACGTTTGAGAAACTGACTGCTGTTTTCTATCAGCCGACGCAACAGATGGCTGGCATATGCCTGCTTTGGTAAATGAAATAGGCTCTCTGCAGTTACTCTTTGATCCCCAGTGGCATGTCTACAACGCAGCGTAAAAGACCGGCACAGAATAGAACTTAACACCAGAGGTTTAAAGCCTCCCTTCAGAGACGGGTGCCTCCTTTTAAAGAATCACACCCATGGTATGTAACATAGTCGCATTCCCTTTTTGAAATCATGAGACAGGGGTCAGAAGACAAGGCATGTCCCTCAACTGGTGACATAAAGACACACTAAAGTTGGATGAGTCCCAGGAGTACCAAGGTATGACTCCTGCTGTGTTGGAGCGAGCTACTCAAACAATCCTTAACTCCAATAGGCGAAGATCTGGGGGTTTAAATAATAATGTTATCCTAACTGTGGGGTTGCAGAGGGGTGCTTATGAGTGTTCTTATGGTGGCGTGGCTGGGGCAAGGACCTTTGAAGGGAGAAAGGATTTTGTTAGGGGGATGCCCACCTTACTACATGTCCTCGGAATGCAGCCACCCCCGTGGGAAGCTCGAGACTGCAAACTGCAGCTAACATGTAACAGAACCGGTGTTGCATCATGTCAACACTGCCTTGGGACCAGGAGTCCTCTGGCATGCAGCGACACTTGACTGATGGAGTTAGACCATCTAGTTGCTGTTACTGTAATGTATCTGTACCGTCATTCCATTTCATAGAAGAATTTAGCCAGCACATGAGATGGCTGTTGGAGAAATGGCCTGGGATTTGTTCCTATCCTTTTTAGTGGTGCTCCCCTCTTTTTAAAGCTCAGGTTGAGTGTGGCTGACTGGACTCACTTACGAAGCAATGCCAGACAGAGATTTCATGCTTTCTGTGTACGTCAGTCATTACTATTTTTTTAAAAAGCAGATTTCAGTGATTCAAGACTAGTCAGTAATTCATTTATAATTAATTTTTTCATGCTAGAAATGCCTCTTTTGATACACCGTGACTTCCGCGTGCTATCCTCATTGTTTTGGGTGGTGTGGGGGACGAACCCTAAAACGTTTTTGCATCAGGCCCTTGGCTGCTGAGTTACTTATCTAGCCCAATATTTTTCTATTCCCGATGGACACACACAGCCACAAAGGGCAAGGCTGAGGAGGTGGCTCAGTATGCAAGAGCATTTGCTGCACACACACACAGAATGCATGCAAAGAGCCGGGCATAGCTGTGTGTGCCAGGGTGGGGGGGGGGGTGCTGGTAACAAGGACTTCTGGGGCATGCTGGCTCTCAGCCTAGCTCCAGGCTCTGTGAGAGACTGTGTCTCAAGGGAACAACACAGAGTGATGGCGCAGGCCACCCAGTGTCCTCTGGCTTTCGCCCTTGTGCCCATGTGCACAACACACACACACACACACACACACACACACAGAGACACACAGATACACACATACACATACACACACAGAGACACACACACACCCACACTAAGTAAATTTAAAGCTACAAAGAAACCTGTTTCTGCAATTTGGCCTGATAAACCCAAGCCCCCTGAACTATAGACATCCCCAGGACAGACAGCAGACATCTTAACCTAGTGTGAAGGTAAGACCACACCCGCCCGCGGCTTTTTTAGTGGCCGGAAGGGCTCTACAACCTCTACCTCACCAAGAGCCTCCTCTAAGAGCCAGACCTGCTGGTACCGATGGCTAGAGCTTTTCTCTGTAATTCAGGTGATGGGTTTGAAGTCTGTATTGGTTGATTATGTCCTCTCAAAGAATTTCTAGTCCATGGACAGCCGTCTCACCCTAGGCCTTGTCATCTAACTAAGAAATTCATGCTTTTGGCATAAGAAGAGTGGAAAGTCAATGTGGATGGCAAAACATGAATCCATCATCTGTGCCAAAAAAGAAAAGAAAGAGAACAGGAAAGAGAAAAAGAACAAGAAAACAGAAAAAAGCAATATAAAAATAGATGCATCTAAAAAATACTAAATAAACAATAAGCCTCATGAACTAAGTCCTAATTCGGAGGGTCCTAATGTCTCTACAGGTAATAGGCTGTGTTATCATTAAAAGACCAAGTCTGCCTCAGCCTTATACATAAGATCTACTCCTAGGAGTTAGCATCTATAAAACATTTTGGCCTCATACCAGATTTGTTCGTGTGGAAATCAGCATCGATGTCCTAAAGTTACAGTTCAGATTTGTCTAACAAAACTTCCCATTAAAATTTTTACTTGAAAGCCTTGGGGTTTAGGAAGTGTTATTTTCCAAATAAAATGTTTAATTATCACCTAATTTAGAAAACCAAAATGGTTGTTTATGGTCTCTGCCTGTCTCAGATTTAGAAAATAGGAATAAGGCACAGACTCATTGAAAAATAACAACTGTTAAACAGTTGCACACAATAGCGAAGGGTCTTTCTCCTTCGTGACTGCAAAGCCTTTAAGCCTAAGCCCTTTTCAGTGGAAACTGTCCTCAGTTAAAAGCCTTTAGGAAAGGCAGAAAATGAGGGTTTTATATGGAAGGGAAAATGCGGGCAAAGGTTCTTATGCACCCTCCTGGCCAAAAGAAAGAAAAGAAATCCAGGTAGGAAGATGCCAGGCAGGATTTTGATAACCTCAGAAGATGGTGAGACCACAGAAGGGCTAGTGAAATCTCTGGTCTCCATGGACCACTGCTCATGCAAACCACTTATTCTGCCATTTCCTTGAGTGATGTGTAATATAGAAATGATGTGGGATAACAGATGTTGATGACGTGTTTATAACATAGAACATCACACAATTTTGAACTCATCCAATATGAGCTTAGAGTCATCCAACATGAACTCATGCATTCCTCCACATCTAATATGAGGTTAGCTTTCAGATGACAGATCAGCCCAGGCTCACTGCCGGGAAACCGAGCAGCCGCAGCACCTCTACAGCCAGTGCTCATGCCTTAAAAGATTGGAAGTTGATCAAATGGATTTTCCTGCAACAGACAGCCAACCTGTTTAGACCAGAACCAAACAAAAATGCACTATATCGCAGACTAACTTGTTATTACATAATTTCCCAATGCCTCAAGTGAAGGCTAGAATATCCATTGCTTCATCACATACTGCTATGATTGCTGGACCTCTCGGGTGACTTTTCCGCCAAATTTGTAATCACAATCATAGAAGTTTTCTTAAGGTTTGTTTCTGGAAGTAAAATGACCCACTGAAAAGGTTGCATCCCCCACCTGAGTCAGACTGTCCAGCTAGGAGTCGCATGCAGTCATCGGACATAAGAGGCTGCATGATTCACCACACACTGAAAACACCTGGATAAGATCTGATCAATTTGCTATGGGAAATGGTGCTTGGCGTAGTTTTTCCTTGCACTTCTCTGAAGTTGAGCATGGGTATTGCTTTACATGGCTCTCCACACTTTCGATGACTGGACTCAACATTGACTAGAAATAGGTGATTCCCTGTTGCTTTTATTAGGCGGCGTGTCTCTAAAAGAACAGCTTTGTTCACATGTTGCTAAAACAGCTAAAGTTTAAAGTTTAATCAATCAGATATGTTTCATTTCTGCAGTGTTGAAATGGCTAAGTGTTTGATATCATTTGGGTTGAATAACTAGATAGTGGGGTAAACTTCTCATTTGTCATGTTTTGATGAGGTTTGGCTTTAACTATGAATGCCTTTCGACATACTTAATTGATACTGAAGTCAGTGTTTTTCCTATCTCCAAATGTCCTCCGGTATTCCAAAATGTATGCTGCTGGAATCACATTATTTTAGGGAGCAAGATTAGTTATATTTAAGTAAGACTTAAAAACACATTTCTTTTGGCATTGTGGAGTTCTACCCAGGCTACACTCAAGACTCCATGAAGTGACCAGGAGTCACCTATCCTCAGAGAACAAAGTAACTTACTTGAGGTGATAATTTGAAAGAGATAAGCCATACATTTAATCAACACCAAAGCAGGGGGAACCAAAACACCACAGACTTCATCTTTAGCTAGCTCTACTATTTCTTCTAACTCCTCACAAGACAGTCCTGAGGCTGCTGACTGTGCAAATCCATTTTATATTCAGCAAGAGGCCAATATTACAAAGCAATAGGGGAGATGGAGTGGAATTGAAGCCTTTGCTTTTAGTCATTTAGGAGTGTGTGTGTGTGTGTGTGTGTGTGTGTGTGTGTGTGTGTGTGTGTTGGGGATCTTAGCATTTTCTACCATCCTTCAATGATGCAACCCTTCCACCTGGTGTGTTGAAGGCTGAACAACTTTCCGATGTTTTGGTGGATCCATTATTTGGAAAAGGTCTCTTTAAAATATAGACTGTTGAGTGCAATAACAAGTGGTCAACCACCAGCAAATAGGTTTGGATGAAAGAAAAGGAAACCACGAAAGGCCAGTTGTTCATTAGTGATTTCACAATATACCAAAGTAAATTGCACATAAAATATCTATGAAGAGAGAATTGCCAGCAGGAAAAAGAACAACAGAGGCTCCCATTAACTTCCCTGTGCAATGGGGCCATAGAATGTTTGGCCTGGATCAAACAGCAGCTTACAAAAAAAAAAAAAAAATGCATAGCAACAGGAACATTGAAGGTCTGGATGTGATCTATTTTAAAAGGAAGATTTTTTTTTTTTTAATAGAACAAACTTGGGGATAAAAAGACAGCTGAGATGGCCATGCCTGTGCTGTGGTAGGCAATTACAGGGAACCAAAGTGGCTTCCTGATTTAGCGTAGTTGCTTTTTATAAAGTGTTTCCTTGATTACATTCTTCTTGAAAAAGGCTGTTTAAGTAATTTTAGAATTAAAAAAAAAAAACCCTGAAAATGTGCAGTCAATTACAATCACAATGGTTTTCATAGTAGACATTTTTACACACCGATGAGCGGGTTTTATTACTTACCACTTGTCTTCTCCACGACTAAAGTCACACAAACACCCTATCCTTCCCGAATAAGAGGGCACTGGTACCATGAAGAAGCAGAAAAGGCACCACCACACAGTGCTGCTTACATGAGAAGTGCTAAGAGGAATGCTGCTTCATCAACACAGATTGTTCTTTCTTTCTTGTTTTTTTCATAGGAAAGCATTTGGAGTCAGTGGGTTTTTTTTTTTTCATAGTTTTACATTCCTTCTTTTGAGTCCATGAACTTCTGGAAATGTACATTCAGAGCACTCAACACATCAGCCTTTTAAAATGCACGTCA
This sequence comes from Acomys percivali, assembly GCA_907169655.1. Lineage (NCBI taxonomy): Eukaryota > Metazoa > Chordata > Mammalia > Rodentia > Muridae > Acomys > Acomys percivali. The sequence continues at coordinate 13,275,030 of OU015756.1, forward strand.
AGAATACAAAAAGTATAATGCCACAAATGACTATCACTTAGCATAGAAAGTCTTTTAACTGTTGTGTTAATTTTTAATATCAATGATTATAGAAGCACCTTGATATGAATATTTAGGGTTTTTTTTATATTCAAAACCTCAAGATGCCACATTTTATTAAAATAATGATCATAAGCACATGGTCCCTTAGATTCTTTCATTCACTTGGCAACTTTCAATACATTGGGATTGATCTCTTATTTGCTTTGACAACCAGACAAAGACTTGTATAAAAGTGTAAATGGTACGACATCATGCACCAACATACTTGCTACTTGTTCCAGGAGAGTAGAGACACGAAAGGGTGGTGGTCTCTGCCTCTCTGTTATTCGAACTTACCTGCCCTGCAGCTTGCCAGGTGAAATTCATGGAGTGGATATTGACAGGAATGGCTGGCATTCTCTGCTGGGCTTTCCTGAAATCATGTGTAAAGGGGGCCATTTTCCCCTCTGAGACAATCAGAATATCTTCTTCAAATCCTGTTGTGTAAATAATAAACACAACTATCAAACTTGATGCACTTCAAAGAATCGAGCGTTTCATGCAGAAAGCAAGACCCGAGAGAACCAGTGTAGGCTCCTGTTTTACGTAAAGCACCTGCCTTACCAACGGTACCGAAGTTACTTTCCGTGTCTGTGGCAAGAGCTGTGCTTGCTAATACACAGTAGAGTTGTCTGGTGTTATAGAGTTCCTGTAACAACTCTGCACTTAGGACTAGCTTGAGTAGGGTTGGAACGGTGGGTCGGCTTTGCTTTTTTTTTTTTTTTTTTAAAGAAACACATAAGCTTCCAAGTGGAAAATACTTATTTTAAAAGGAGGAAGCAGTCACCCTGGAAGTTGTTTTAAAACACACTCGGTGCGTGTATCTCTGCACCAAGGATCCGGACTGGGAAGACGCCTTACCTATGAGCACTCTTGCCTGATGGGCGTCTATCCACAGGTACAAGCTCTCCTCAGGTGGCTGCCCCGCATCGGCTCGCAGCAGGAGCAGGCAAGGCAGGATGCTCCAGAGCTGGAGCACGAAAGCAGGGAAAACATTGCTCCGAGCCATGCTGCGCAGGACCTTCCCGCTGGTGGTGCAACTCCAACCTGCGCTGCTGGTGAAGTTCTCGCCTTGGCTGCAGCTGCTCTGGCTGGAGCTCTTCCCACTTAAACGGCTGGGCGAGTTAAGTCTCCAGTCTCCGGAGCGAGTGAACCTCGGAGAGCTGGAGAGGAGGGAGTGGATGTGCGGCCGCGTAGAAGGAGGGGGCCTGGAGGAAGAGGGGACCGCAGAGACACGATGCTGGCAAAGCTGGCGGTGCCAGCACGTCCCGCAGCGCCAGCAGCTAGAGGATCACATACAGGAGGGAGGAACCGCGGGAACGGCTGGCACCAGCGAGCACTGAGAGCGGCCGGTGAGGAGCAGGCAGTCGCCACTAGGGGGCGGTGTGGGGCCCAGTGGGCGGGGCCGCGGTACCCAGGAGACCACGCTGACAGGCGCCAGGTGAATGAAGTGCGCGCCCCGCGTTGTGTGATGGGGACACAACCTAGAAACGCACCTAAAGCGACTTCTGGGTTGTCACTAGCTCCTCCCTCCACCAGGAGAGACGTGTGTGGGTGGCGGGCATGTGGTGAACGAAAAGAGCGGTCAAAAACGGTGATAACTCCGTTTCACCCCGGGGCTAACTGAACGCACATAGTCCACCCTTTACTTTCGAACTACATTTCAGACTGTATCTTAGTGTGCCTGTCTGCAGACTCTTGCTGACAGTTTGCGCTCTCTTGGGGAGTTAAATCCCGAGGCTCCACAGGCTCGTAAGGCTAGCGCAGGCGCTGGTCTTCCCACTGCGTTCATTTCTGCACTGGACCAATACCCGACAGGTGGCGTAGTTTGTCTTCTTCACAACCCATTCTTGATAGTCCAGAATAGTTTCCTAGGTCCTGGATGATACCTGTAGCTGATCACCTCCACGCTGTCCCATGAAAATAGAACTCTCCTTAAAAAAAAAAAATGGATTTTTGAAAACAAAAACAACCAAACAAAATAACTAGAGGCGCGTGCCCAGTCTCTGAGATCGTAGGAGCCTGGGGACAAGACCGAGGGTCCTGTGGGAAGAGAACTTAGCTGGCGGCGGCTTCAGCATTGCAAGAAAGATTTCTGCCTTTTGCCTGACTCCTTCAACGTGCAGAGAAAGCAAGCAGAATCACTGTTTTTCAAAAACAGAAAAATTTCAGACTCAGGAAAAGCTTTGTTTACTTCTTTCCTGTTTGTTTTTTGTTTGTTTGTTTGGTTGGTTGGTTTTGATTTTGTGTTGTTTGGTTACTTTTTTGGTACCCAGTGGCTTTTCAACAAACGTCCCCTCAAGGATCTAGACTCTGGATCTGTGCTGCTGTTCCACCCGGTCTTTGTAGAACAGGGAAAAGCAAACAGAAACTACAGATAGAATTCTGGCTGGATGTATGCCTGCAAGTCACTCAGTTTTTAAAGGAGAAAGGAGAAGGAAGGAAGGAAGGAGGGAGGGAAAGAAAAAAGAAGAGGAAGAGGAAGAGGAGGAGGAGAAGGAGGAGGAGGAGGAAGAGGAAGAAGAAGAAGAAGAAGAAGAAGAAGAAGAAGAAGAAGAAGAAGAAGAA
>OU015756.1:13277688-13350641 GCA_907169655.1 Acomys percivali
AAGAAGAAGAAGAAGAAGAAGAAGAAGAAGAAGAAGAAGAAGAAGAAAAAGAAGAAGAAGAAATTTATTATAACTGTGTAATATGCCCATATATCCAACAGATAAAAACGGGGGAGTATTGTGTAGGGGGGCGGTACATAGGAAGACCGTCCATTGTGACTGTACACTCCACGTAGCTTCATTTTAAATGTGCTTTTCAGTGTTTATTTCTTTCGTCTTTGCGGTAGCTACTGTTACTATTCTCATTTTACTGATGGGGAACTAAAGCTTTAAAAGTCTCGTAAATTGGCCTCAGATATTCAGCTGGTGAGCGACAGGAGTCAGAATTCAAATCACAATCGCTCCGACTTCAAAGCCCCCTTATTGTTGTGAGCAAGTCGCAATTAGGGCGTTTACCTCAAAAGCCTTTCAGCCACTCTTCCTTTAAAACAAAACATTTAAACTGGTTGTGGTAGCACACGCTGTAATCTGAGCGCTAAAGAAGTCGAGGCACAGGCTTCAGGACCTCTTTGTTAATATAAGCTACATATGGAGTTCAAGCCAGTCTGGGCTACCTGGGACCCTGTCTCAAAAATCAAGATTCCCTGCCCCCCGCCCCCGCCCCCGCCCCACATTTTATTTTATTGTTGCAGGGAATATTCATTTGTGTAATGTTTTCCTACATTAGGCAAAGTATAACCCTTTGACACCGTAAAGCCAGCATCACTCAGCTAAAGGCAACAATTTCGCAACACAATAGACAGTTTCTTTGACTTGGAGAGGGGTGGTTTTCCTTGAAGATTTTTTTTTCCCCTAGTTTTGCTCAGACCTCTATGGCTCTTGGTGCAAGGACGCCCTCTACAGGCTGTTCTTGTCAAATGCTAGCTGAGAACTAAAAAAAAGAACAAATTCTCTCTTACTATCTAAGTGATGAATTTCCTTCATCACTTGTGTTTGGTCTTGAAACAGCAATCTATTCGGCCATGGGGGCATTTACCCCTTTTGAACAATTGTTTTGTTTGCCGTGGTAGCAAATGCCTGTTATTCCAGTATTCAGAGGTAAAATCAGGATGGTTTCAATGAAAATGAGGCTACAGAGAAAGTAGCCTGTCCCACATCATTGACATCATCGTCATCATCATCATCAGTAGCAGCAGCACCACAGCCACCATCACCAACACCACCAACAATAACAACTTTTTTTTTCTGTTCCCTTCTCTCCAGCAAGAGACCTTATATTGTATTTTTAGAGGTGTATAAAATGTTGTTTTAAAAACTTATTGGTACCACGAATATGTCTAAGCTGGTGAGGGATCCACCACAAGGACCTGAGCTCATATCCCTGGCAAACAAAAAGCTGGTGGAGGGGGTGCACTCCCTGCCTTCCAATACTGAGGTGCTGAGGCAGGAGGATGCCTGGGGCTTACTGTCTGTTAGCCTAGCTCTGGGCTTAGTGAGAATCCCTGCCTCAGGTAATAAGGTGAAAAGTGATCCAACAGGACAGCTGATGAGCTCCTTTGTCCTTTGTGCATAACTCGAACCTCTGTACACACATGCGAAAACACACACACACACACACACACACACACACACACACCTGAATTTAAGCCAGGTGTGGTAGCACATGACATCTTGTGATTTCAGCCCTCTGCAGCCTAAGGAAGAGGAGCAGAGCCAGAGTTCATGGCTAGCTTGGCCTTCGAAGCAAAATCCTGTCTTAAAGGGGAGGAAAAAAATCTGTGATTGAGTAACTTTTGGGTTTTACAAAGTCAGCTATTTTTTTTAAAAAACAGTTATAGAGTGTATCTTTATAGAAAATTCATTCAATAACTGAATTTTATTCCCTCCCCCCTTTTAAATCAGGTATAAATAAAGTAGATTAGTCATTTAGAATAGGTATGTTTTTTTAACTTTTTCTAGTTAAAAATATGGTCCCATTGCCTGCTAAATGTTGACTATAATGGCCTGGGAGTCACTGTGTTTGCTTTGAGAATTTTCCAATATACTTTCTACTCTAGTTTGCTCTCTTTCCTTGTGTGATTCGACCTTATTGTTTGTTGGTGGCCTCATTTATTTGTTCAATAATTTATTCACTCAGTCAGTAAGATCTGCTAAATACTTGTTGATTGACAGGCACTAACCTAGAACCGGAAAACCAGGACTTGACCCCAGCCCTCAGAACACCAAAGTTACTATACTGCACAGCAACAGTACAGAGCAGAACATAGAAACTTCTGACAAAACTTCAAAGAAGAGATCTGGAATTTTAAACATTGTTTCATCTATCATTCATTTAAAACATTCTTAGGGTTTATTATGTACAGGTACAGGGATAGGAAGGCAATTTATTTATGTATTTTATTTTTTTTTCGAGACAGGATTTCTCTGTGTTAGCCTTGGCTGTCCTAGACTTGCTTTGTAGACCAGGCTGGCCTTGAAGTCACAGCGATCCACCTGCCTTTCTGCCTCCCAGGTGCTGAGATTAAAGGCGTGTGCCACTACGCCCTGCTAGGAAGGCAATTTAAACAGAAGAATGAGGGTGGTTTCTTCCTGACTGAGTGGCCTTTCTGTACTCAGGTCCCAGCTAGAATTATCTTCATGGCTACAGGTGTTGGGTGGAATCTGGGCATAGTTCCACCTTAATGGAAAGGATCCCCATGAAAAGACATTTAAAAGAACCAAGTATTATGCACAATATAGTTTTGCCTTTAGGAGACATTACACACAATCTATATAATAATACAAAGACTAGATTTACCTATCAATCTATATTCACATTTATTTCTGTATACCACCTGGAAAACTATATGCCATGATGTTTCTAGTGGGCATCAATGAAGCATGGGAGTGGGAATAGAAAATGATTTTCCCTTCGTGCTACATGTAGACACGTAGCATCTTCTTAACAAGATGCTACTGTAGTTAAACATAGTTTTAAGAATCGAGAAAGGATTCTTCTTTCGTGCTCTAGCTGGTCTCTCCTCATGTAAGCAGCTGTCACCTGCCCATACTTGATCAGCTCAGAACTGTACATCACCACACGTGACAGCTCATTACTGAAGCGCGCGCGTGTGCGCGCGCGCACACACACACACACACACACACACACACACACAGCAAGCATCCTCATCACCCCACGAACACTCTTGCTCTGCTTTTCTCAGCCAATGCCACCGCTTTGCATATCTTGTCTCCCACAGATCACACTCAAAGCGCCTTGTTTATCTGTGCTGTTCATCCCTAGGGTACTTAACAAAACCATTTTCTTATAATAAGGAGGAAAATGGAAAACAGTCTCACAGCCTAATATTAGAAGAATAGTAAAACATATTAGGATAATATTTTACATAAAATGTTTTAGCCTTTTAATCATGTTTTATTGCTTAAAACAATTTTAAACTTAAGTATATTTTGAACATACCCTCCCCCAAGTCCTCCCAGATCCTCTCCCCTTCCAACTCACTCAAGTTTATATGTTCTTTCTCAAAAAATAAAGACAAAAACCCAGTATAAGAATAAAACCAAGAAAACAAAATAAAACCATACTCAAAAAGAAAACCAAAAGCACCCTATCAGACTGTAACCAAATAAAAGCACACATACACACCATACGTGCACACACACACACACACACACACACACCCCAAACTAAAACCATGGAGTCCATTAGGCCCACTCCTCCTCCTGAACATCAGGCCTGGCCTGGAGTGGTTGGCATAGCCAGCGTCACTCTACTGTGGTAAACTTGTATTTCCATCCCTCTGCTGAAGTAGAAGGGAGCTGTTCTCAGGGGTTTCCCTTCTCATTCATCACCAGTGTGAAACCAACGCAAAGTAAACATCAGCCCTCACCTTGCAGCGCCTCTTACGTTTTCTAAGAAGAAAAAGGGAGAAAACCAAAACTGGCTTTCTTAAACAGCAACAACAAACACTGTTCACACTCCTCAAGGAAAGGTTCTGTGAGGACAGAGACTTCCCCTTGTGTTTTTATAAGGCCTCTGTGACAGCTCAGTGCTCTGACTCAGCTGTTAAAGAATTGTTGGTTTCGTGTGTGTGAGTGTGTGTGTACGCGTGCACGCGATATTTATCATATATTATGTAGCTTTCTGAAATAGGTAAACTTTAACATGTAGAAATAGTTCACTTATTGTAGGCAATTAAAGTAGTTAAGAGGGAAGATTAATAAAAGGCTTTAATTTGGATGGCATTCAAATAATAGGTGTGAAAATGATAACTTAACAGCTTTTTAAATGATCTCGCCCAACAGTTGAGCTACACGAGTAAGCAGAAGGAATCTACCACGGAAATAATCACCTGCTGATACATAGGCTAAAATCCTGAAGTTTAAATCCAGCGTGCATGGTTTTCTAAACACAAAACCAAATAAAAAGTCAGGTTAATGATTTGCTTATAGTAACTGATGCTTGAATTGGGTGAAAAATCAAATGACTTGAAACATAAAACCAAAATCTTTGATGATTGTAAACTGAACCATGGATTTCAAGGTGGGATGAAATTAAATCGTGTTACTCTAGGCTCATCCTAACAAAAAAAATGTGAGCTTCAAAGGATGCTCAGTGGGAGAGTGCTTGCGTACCGTATGTTACAAAGGCCCTGGGCTCAAGGGGAAAAAGCAAAAGCATCAGCTAATCTGCAAGTAAATCTACCAGAACACATGTTACTCGAATTAATAAGAGTAAGTGAAAAAAAAAATCTAAAGGGCAAGTAGAAAAAAAAAAAAAAAAAAAAAAGGAAAGGAAAGAACGAAAGATTGATTGATTGATCGATTCTTTACAACCCTTAACAATGTCTGCTTGGCTGAAATGGGTTTTATGCCGCCGATATAAACTGTAAAAAATTCCAACCTAGAGCTCTATATGCAAAAAAGTCTTCTTAAAATAATAACATGCAATGGATTGGGGGGACTTGTCACCAGAAGACGTGCATTAGAGAAAAAGAATTAGAGGGAGTTGTCATGTGTAAGGAAGAGATCCCAGGTGGAAATCAGACTTGCCAAGCAGGTGAATAAACACAAAGTGTCTTTTACCTTTTAAAAGTTTCTTTTAAAGTAATCAGCTCTTAAGTACAGACGAATAAAGTGCAGTGCGACTTTCATCATAGGTTACCAGTAAGGACGCAGTGAGGACAACACAGAGAGTGCGGAGAGGAAATGGTGCACACCTTTGCAAGCTTCTTGACTGTGTGTGGTATGTTCTACGGAACAATGTAGAAGAATGTTAATTCAGAACATGGCTGCTCTGGCGAGAGGTCACATCCAAAGACCTTCTAGGTCTGTGTGATCCGGCTGGGGTACAAACACGCCTTTAATCCAGGAGATGGAAGCAAACAGATCTGACTTTTTAAACACCACACTAACTTCAGGACAAGAACTGTTAACAGACAGAACTGGTAATGTGGGGGGATTATGCGGCTGTTTATGATGCTAGTCACTCTACTTTTGTATATGCTTGGCAATTCCTTTAATAAGAACATCATAAACTAAAAGAGGAAGCCAGGCACTGTGGCTCAAGCCTTTAATCCCAACACTCAGGGAGGCAGAGGCAGGCGGATAGCTGTGAGCTCAAGGCCAATCTGATCTACAGTGTGAGTTCAGGACAGTCAAGGTGACATAGAGAGAGAAATCCTGTCTTTAAAAAGCTCCGAAAAAAATTTAAGGGGAAAATATGTGTTCTGATGAAGGCTAGTGATGCAGCACAGGGGCAGGCTCCTTGCCTTGCATGTACAAGGGTCTGTATTTAATCGCCGGGGCACCAGAAACCAAACAGTAAAGAAAAGTGGAGGACAGCAGAATCAGGTAACCATCACTCACCTCTATTAATTTTTATATAAAAATGGCTTTTACTGGGGCTGGAGAGATGGCTCAGTGTTTAAGAGCACTGACTGCTCTTCCAGAGGTCCTGAGTTCAAGCCCCAACAACCACATGGTGGCTCACAACCATCTATAATGGGATCTGGTGCCCTCTTCTGGCCTGTAGGTGCATATGCAGGCAGAGCACTGTGTACATAATAATAAATAAATAAACTTTTTTAAAAAATAGCTTTTACTATGCTTTCTATTAACAGCCTCTAGAGATCAACTCCTTTTTTTTAAAAACTCTTGTCTCCCTGTAATGATTATGCTACTCATATTTTTGAAACAATGATACTTAATAGGCATTCGGGGAGGTTCATACTTCTCCTAGAATGTGGGTATTGGTTCTGAAAAGCCACGAGAGGCTTTCAGCTTTCAGAGTCTTCAGAGTTAGTGCATGGTGCAGTATGGTTGTTAGCGCATACTTCATATTTTTAATACATCAAAACATAAACCAATGTTTCCCCCTTCTTTCCTTCCTTCCTTCTGTCTGTCCTTCCTCTTCCCTTCCCTTCTATTTCTACAAAACCAAGAAGCAATTTGAAATAAACTGTCCATCGTTTACATAACAATACAGCACAAGAAAACCAACACACCTGGCATTGAGCAGACTACAAAAACAGTTCTTACCACTAGGCTTCCTTCCTCTCCGTTATGTCTCATTTTCGTGAGGGTTTCACACAATTTATCACAGTCCTATATTATTCCTAGCCTTAGGCAGTTTTCTTTATGTAGTGGGAGTTTTGGTTCCTTTAAAAACTGTTATATATAATAAAAACATACCAATAAAAAAGAAAAAAACAAACGAAAAAACTCAGTTATATAAACATGTTCTTGTTTTAATCCCAGGTGTGGGATATGAGGCTGCTTTAGTTTGCCCACAGTTGTTAACTAGGATCCTCTCTAGCAGGAGCGTGATCTGTGCTGGCTGCACATAGTTTAATTCCGGAGACTTTGAGAGGGTATAAATGTCAGAGCCCAGAGAGGGACAGGGGCACGCGAAGGCAGGCAGCTGCTGCTCTCCCTGCTGCAGACCACTTCCTGCTGCTGCTGACCACTTCCTGTGGCTGCTACTGCTGCTGCTGCTGCTGCTGCTGCTGCTGCTGCTGCTGCTGCTGCTATTGTGTTTGCTGTTGCCGATTTGCTGATTTGCTGGTCTGCTAGACTGCTAGACTTCTGGATATGCTGACTATGAAGATTGGATTTACCCCAAGGTACGATGTCCTTAAGCAGAAGGAAGTAGCTAAAGAGACATACGCTGCCCCTTTCCCCTTTAACCTTCTTTTTCTCCTACCTAGTGTTGGGAGTGTGTGTTGGAAGTTATTAAGGTGGATAAGGGTCAGAAGGGCGGTAGAGGTATTAGAAACCCAAGTAAAATAAATGTTTTAAAAAGATGCCAATATCTATAGCTATATAAACTTCATATCTATAAATTAGAAACAAAAACATAGCTGTGCATATTCTTTTCTAGTTCACTAGTTATCACCTAAATTTCCACCAAGAACTGAAAGATAATAATAAACAGATTTTTATCAAATATTCTACATTAGGCACACAGCATTTTGTTATAACTTTAGTATCTTGCATTTTAAAGAAACAATACAAAACATGTCTGCATGGTAAGTCGCAAACATTTATTTGGGAAATAGCATGGGCCAGGCGTTTTCACGGGCACTGGTTTCCATGTTTTAATTTATGAGCTGGCTTTTTGAACAGGGATTTCAAAGTGTTCTACAAGATGTCATATAACTGGACTGCAGACATTTTCAAGCTGGGAACCACTTACTATCTAAATCATTTGCTGCTTTCCTCAAAATCTGGGGAGAGCTTCCTTTCCCAGCCAGGGAAAGAGCTTTTCTTTCCTTGTTTTAGACAGAGTCTCTTTACATAGCTCTAGTTGTCCTGGAACTCACTATGTAGACCAAGCTGGCCTGGAATTCACAGATATCCTCCTGCCTTTGGCAAGAGATTAAAGGCAGACACCACTGTGCCTCGCATTTGCCTCTCCAGGTGTTTGCCCTGTTCCCATGGGTGGAGCCTGTTGAGGCTATGTACTAGAGCTACCTGGAACTCTTAAAACCTTGACGAGGTCTGTTTCAGCCCTGTTAAATCATCTGGGCCGCATGAAGCTGGAGGAACTCCAGGGCACTGGAGCACGCCATGGTGACTCTGAAAAGCTGCCTTGTAGTATTTTAACACCAGGTTTCCCCAGCACATACGTTTCCCTTACAAAATGCAGCCCACCAAATCATCACCTTTTACTTTCCCCCTACAGCTCATGTCACTAGAGCCACGTGAATCTAATCCTGCAGCACTTAGGGTACACTCTCAAGTCAAGGCTTCCAAAGCATCTTGTATTCCCTATGTCTGTAACATTGATTCCCGGGCATTCGAAACTCTTGCATTCAACAGTCTTGCATTCCCGATGCTTGAATTCGCCCACCGCTTTTTAAAAAAATATTTATTTGTTTATTATGTATACATTGCTCTGCCTTCTTGTACCCCTGAAGGCCAGAAGAGGCATCAGATCTCATTATAGATGGTTGTGAGCCACCATGTGGTTGCTGGGAATTGAACTCAGGACCAGTCAGTGTTCTTAACCGCTGAGCCATCTCTCCAGCCCCTCGCCCACCACTCGTTTCTTTGCTTCCTCCACAGGGCGACCATACTCATCTTACTTTGAGAACCTCCTGACTCTGAGGCCACGCCTCTTCCCTGCTCTAGCTCTCCATCACCCTTTTCTGCTTTATTTGGATTGATTTTTTTTTTAATCTCTATTTGTCCTTTACTTAGGTGTTTGTTCATTCTCTCTTTCTCTGCTCTCCCATCTCACTGCCCACAAAACTAAGTTCTGCGAATCGAGCTTCCTTTTCTTCTGCCCACTGCTGTATTCTCAGACAAGAGGACAATGCCTCACACTTGACTGAGAAACATGTCCACGGAAGCTGAAAAACTAGAAATAGGCGCTTGGCAAGGGGCTTGGAGGAGATTTTAGGGAGGAGGGGAAGAAATGACAGTAGGAAGGAGAAGAAGGGCACAGACAGGTTGTAAGTCGTGGGGATGGGGAACAAAAGGCTGGGGGAAGGGGAGGGGTGGGGTCTTAACAGCAATCGAGTGTGCAGGAAGAAGTTGCTTGGGAACCTAGGCTCTTGCAACCCAAATACAAAATATAATGAGCACAGATGTCAACAAAGGACAAGAGTGGGTGTATATTGAGGGCTACAGGTTTAAGAGGGGATGGGGACAATGGGGCAGGAAAATGAGGGGCGGATAGGATTTTGCCCCAGTCTGCCTACTGTGATGTCATAGCTTACCTGCCACTGGGCGTGGCCCTGCTCAGTATATAAAAGAACAGGCCCACCTCGCCCCTCTTACCTCTTCTTACTCCTCTCTCTCTCCCTCTCTTTCTCTCTCTCTCTAAGCTAATAAAAATATATTTAAAAAAAAAAGGTGTGAACAGAAATATCCTATATTAGTAAACAATGCCCCTATTGGAAGACATGGAATATTAGATGTATATTTCAGTACTATGCATGGGTTACTTCCTACAAGATATTGGTTTGGGGGGGTCCTCAGAGGTACCCTAAAAAATACAAGCTTTTGCCTTTGCTTTTGATTGTCCACCAAAACTACTAGACATAGACATTAAGACACAACTGCCGAAGACACCTCATACTCTGGCTACAGGATTCATAGAAATCCATCTTGAACAGACCAGGGATCTCTCTTCCTGATGGTTCCAGCACACTTCCATAGGTGTGCTGGAAGGTGCTAGGCAAGCTGCTGGTGAAGAAAAGCCATCTTGACAAGGGCTGGACCCTGCATGTGATAAAAACCAATCTGCCAGGCAAGACATGTCCACTTGTGCAATAGTGGCAAGACTATTTATGGGGTAAACAACTGCTTTCTTGGATGGATTTGAGGCCTGCTCCACAGGTACTGTAAATGTGCTAAAAACAAAAACAAAAACAAAACAAAACAAAAAAAATAAAACGTGGTTTGGGGAAGTTATAAGTCCTGTTGGTTTTGTTTTTCTAAATGGTCATTGCGCTAGCTATTTTTATGTCAACTTGACACAAGCTATAATCATTTGAGAGGAAAGAACATCAGTTGAGAAAATGGATCTCTAAGACCAGGTTACAGGCAAGGCTGTAGGGCATTTTCTTAATCAATGATTGATGTGATGAATGAATGATTGTAAGTGGTGTATTTCCCTGGCTGGTGGCCCTGGGTTCTCTAAGAAATCAGGCTGAGAAAGCCATGGGGAGCAAGTCCGTAAGCAGCACCCTCCATGGTCTCTGCATCAGCTCCTGCCTCTAGGTTTGTCCCCTGTGTGATTTTCTGTCCTGGCTTCCTTTGGAGATAGACTTATGTGGGAACGTAAGCCCAACAAACCCTTTCCACCCCCAACTTATTCTAGTCATGCTGTTCTTTTCACAGCAATTGCAAACCTATGACAGTCATGTTGTCAAACTACCTTCTAAACATATGTACTTATTTGCACAGGTTTGTGCCCCTCCCAACCCTCGTCAGAAGAATGTCTTATCATAGGATATAGTGGTTAACGCAGGTACTTGGTCAGAGTGCTGAAAAGAGCAATAGTGAGCGCCCAGCCATAGACACAACATCTGTATCAACTTCACATCTAACCAAGGTGACCAAGGCTCAGGTGCATCAAAGAAGAGGAAGCAGAGAGAACCTAAGAGTCAGAAGATGGGCCGGGCAGTGGTGGCGCACGCCTTTAATCCTAGCACTCGGGAGGCAGAAGCAGGTGGGTCACCATGAGTTCAAGGTCAACCTGGTCTACAAAGTTAGTCCAGGACACCCAAGGCTACATAGAGAAACCCTATCTTGAAAAAACCAAAAAAAGAGTCAGAAGATGGGAGGGTTACTGAGAAAGCACTGTCTTCTGGATATAACATGGCTGTAGCCCACACAAACTCACAGTGGCTCTGATAATTTGCACAAGATCAAACCTCCTACCATGGAGGAGGAAGGGCTCCTCAGGCCCCACCCTCCCTGAGGAGCCTTTGGCAGCTGATGGCTGCAGGAAGGGGTAGGCGGGAAGTGAATATAGCTTCTCTTTAGAGGTATGGCCATTGGTAGGTTTCCCACAACCCAGTGGATGGCTCCAAGTGCAGGCGCATCAAGACAGCACTAATGGGATTTACTGGGCTAAAACTGTAAATGACTAATAAAAATACAAACGTGGAGCAAAATAAAATTTAAAAGCACAACCGCCAAGTGCCACATGGAAAAAGAAAACAGCATGTGATGTTTCATGTTGTCTCTGTCCCTGCACTGAGACAGGTAGGGGCCACCACAAGAGGACAAAGCACAAATACGCTTTGAAATGCTATTCTGTCATCTGTTTAAAAGTGTGTGTTAATGCTTCTAACAGTTTCAGTAAAATAAGCCACTAGGCCAAACTGTTTACAAAGTAGGATTGCTTTCTGACTAAAACTAGTGGACTTCAAGGCGGATATAAAAGGACTAAATAGAGGTGTAATTGCTTCCAAGAAAAAAAAACCTGCATCCCACAAAATGTCCCTAGTGAGGCTACCCTGCCCTCTGCCCCAGGCAACTCAGATGTCAAGATACCTGTTGGAGTGGAAGACTCTCTTGTCATTGCCTTAAAAGCTCAACTTCAGAGACTTCACAGCAGGACAATGCACTATTAGCTTCTCACTAGCTTTTCTGTAAGATAGCTTCTTTAATGCCTGGCTCACGATAACAGATGCCTGTATTACTTCATGGGAATCTGAAGGTCATCTTTGTCAAAAAATACTAACTTTTCTACTGGATTTCAGATAGCTCATGGGTGACTAAACTGTGAGAAGAGGTTTGGCATCTCTGCTTTCACATTTGCTCTGTCCCCTTTGTTTTCCTAATGCACAGTACAAAGTCTATTCATATCTATCTGCATGTAGACAAGTGACTACTTAGAAGATGCTTTATCCTGAGCTGTGGTACAGGGTGTGCTTGGTCTAATGCCTGTTGGAGTTTATGGCTGTGTGCTTCTCCTGTTCTGCCCTTGTGCTTCTCAGCAGCTCAAGCACCCGAAGGTTTTGCTCATTCTTATCTTAAAGCCAAGAGCAAAACAGAAGGCCAGGACTTTTGTGCAAGATGATGTCACAAACTGGAAGAGTAATTAAACAGTTCCTGGGCTAAGTCAACCACCCATCAACCTGTGACCTTTGAGGCTAGGATACTTATGCTCAGGAAGAACAATGTCTTTTGAAACTCTTCCCATGACCTACGGACAAATAGATGACTTAGTTGACACCAGAGAAGCCACCAGCACCAGCTACCCCCTTTGGTGAGTAAGCATCCTGTCCCCAGTCTTAGCGCCATTCTGCTTGAGATCTGAAGTCCCAATAAAGAAGCTTGTCTTGTTCATAATATATGGCTTGACCTTATTGTGACTGTTTCAGGCTTAGGCCCTATTGCTTGGTATCACTGGAACACAGATTTTTTTCTCTGTCTAACTTTACTAAGGCTATCTCCCTCTATTATACTATAAATACAATCTATACCACGGAGCATCTTGCTACTCATTTCTGCCTGCAATTCTACATCTGTTGTCATTATCATTTGCTGCTTTATGACTCCACCAAAATGTCCTCCTAAGCTATCCTCAGGAAGAAGTGGGTGAGGGCAGACCACATTTCCCACTGCTGGGTCTTTATTCTCCATTCAATTTATTTCATGTAAAAGTAGATATATTAGGGCCAGAGAGATGTCTCAGCACTTCTTCCAAAAGACTCAAGTTTATGTCCCAGCATCCATGTTGGATGGCTCATGACTGCCCAGCTCCAGGGGATATGAAGTCCTCTTCTGGTCCCCATGGGCACCTTCACACAAGAGGTATACACACACACACACACACACACACACACACACACACACACACACAAAATAAATAAATAAATAAATAAAATTATATCTTTAAAAAGCTGATATCTGTCTATCTTAAGTGACTCTGTATATTTACATCAAAGAATTTGAATAGGCTTGCATATTAGACATCTCTTTTCCTAAAATATTTTTATTAGTTCATCCTACACTTCCCATTATCCATCTTTCCGCTCAGTTGCAGTTCATGCCATGTTCTCTCAGCACTTGTTTTCTCTCCCCCCTTTCACAGTCATCTTCATTATTATTTTCTACTCGTTTTCCCACTAGACACATTTTAACTATTTCTTTAATTAAAGTATCTTCTTCTGACCCCGCCTATTGGGTCCTGCTTGTATTTCAAACTCTTTGATAACATACTTTTTTTTTTTCCAAATAAAAATGGCCGTCTGTTTTCTCTGAGATGATAGTTAAGAACTACGGTGACAGCTAGAGAAATAATTTTTCCTCCAATTAAAGATCTATAAAGAAGGAAATGAAGCTAAGTGGCTTGTCCATGATAAAGTGCCTGGTAACCAGAATCCAAACTAGACCATCTTTATTTCTTAAAATGTTCATAATAAGGAAGTCCTGAGTTGGACAGAAATTGATGAGGCCATTTCCCAGTGGAAGGTACCAGCCCTCCCACCTCATCCCTTGTTCAGATTTGCTCATAATTGTGAGTTAGCCTAAGACTTTCTATTATATCAAACTATAATAAAGGCTAAAAAATATCTTATGTTGAGAAACTGCAAGTGCAGTTATATGAGTGTATTAGGGAAATGTGTGACTATAGCTCGAAGTCACATACCATTGACCAGGAGGCAGGCACTAAGCATTTAGGCTGTGTTAGTAACTAATGAGCTTTGTGACAGCCCTGTAAAGGCATAGTTAGTAGCAGCTCCATTTTCTTTTTTTTAAAGATTTATTTATTATTTATACAGTATTCTGCCTGTATGTGAGCCAACAGGCCAGAAAAGGGTACTAGATCTCATTATAGATGGTTATGACCCCCCATGTGGTTTCTGGGAATTGAACTCAGGACTTCTGGAGGACCAGACAGAGTCCTTAACCTCTGAGCCATCTCTCCAGCCCGCAGCTCCATTTTCTAATCAAGGTCCTATAGTAAGTGGTAGAGGAGGACTGTGGGTGCCAGAGTGTGGGCTCTTAATACGTTTGCAATATGAAGGTGTCATCTCTTAAATTCTTGCCACTTACTGTCTGCCAGACTGCCCGAGTGCCTTACTGATTGAGCTTGTTCACACCTTCTTGCTGCTACAACAGAGTACCTCAGACTGAGAAGAACAACTTTGCTCCTATGGTTCTGGAGCTTGGAAAGACTAAGGTCAAGACATGAGCAAGTTCATTGTCTGGTGAGCGGTGTTCCCTACCTCCAAGATGGCTCCTTCAATATGGCTTATTTTGTTTTCAATAATAAAAAAGGGGGAAAGGAGCTACACAGTTTCTTTGGGCCATTTTATATTAATGTTTAATCATGAGAGAAGTACCTTCATCCCAATTGATTTCTAAGTTCACTCCCTTTAATGTTATCAACTGGTAATTTAGTTTTAACTCATGAACTTTGGGAGATTCAGATATTAACCTATGGGTTGTTTCATTTAATCCTTACAAAGTCCTGGTAAGGTGGGTAATATTAGTGATGGTCTATAAAGATGGAGCCCAGGTCTCACAGACATTACATACTCATATGAACTCATGGGGTTAAGATTTGAAACTATGCCGTACTTACCACATCATATTCGCTTCTCAGGCTACATGGCACATATATAAAATACACATTGTCTTAGTCACTGCTCTATTGCTGTAAAGTGGTACCACAGCCAAGGCAACTGTTGTAAAATAAAGCATTTAAGGAGGGTTGGCTTGATAATGTTTAGTCATTATCATCATGGTGGGGAGCATGGCAGTACCCACAGCACCGGAACAGTAACTGAGAGCTACATCCTGATCCACAACAGAGAGAGAGAGAGCACTGGGTCATCCCCAGTGACACACTACCTCCAACACATCTAATCTAAACTTGTCGAATGATAAATAAGCACCCAACTGTATGAGCCTCAGGGGGCCATTCTTAATGCAAACCACCGCACACATGGACATACATGCACACCGCATGGAGTCTAAGTTCTCAGGAAGTTTACACAATCAGAAGGCAAACATTTGAATAGCCAACTTTGTTTTCATTTTAAAATATGACCAAAGTGATTGGAGCCATGGCTGTGCTTGACTTTAGGGCAAGGACAATGCCCTGCCCTTCTTTATAGCTCCTGCTTAAGCATGGTGTTGGTGGGTGCCAGGGTAAATACTTATTCTCATAAAGTAGGATTTGCTTCTTAAATAGAGAATTTGGGATATGGCAAAGGATGCCTATGCTGGCTAGTCTTACCTCAACTTGACACAAGTGAGACTTATGTGAAAGGAGGGAAGTTCAATTGAAGAAATGCCTCTAGAAGATCCAGCTGTAAGGCATTTTCTTAAATAGTGATCAATGTGAGAAAGCCCAGACTATTGTGGGTTGTGCCATCCCTGTGCTAGTGGCCGTGGAAGCTTCTAGTCTCCATACAATCTAACCTAGGCCTTGAGTGTTTTCAGTCTCTGAGGCTTATTGCTTAATTAGCTCCCCCTTATTTTTTCTTTCTGAGCTCATAGCTGACTGGTTCAACTCAGCTGTTCTGGCTCAAACTCCTCTCCCAGCTGACTTATTTAATCTGGCTTCTCTCTTGGCCTTGAATTGTTCTGCGTGGCCTCAAATTAACTCAGCAATCTGCTCTAATCTTCTGTCTCCTTCTTATTCTCTGGCACATTCCATCTTCACAAGCTCATGTCTAGCTTGTTCTTTCATTCAACATCTCCCTGTAAAACTCTCCCAGTAAGGGAATAGGGCTACCTCAAGACCCAGCTATTCCACTCCTTGGAATATACCCAGAAGATGCTCCACCACACAACAAGGACATATTCTCAACCATGTTCATAGCAGCCTTATTCGTAATAGCCAGAACCTGGAAACAACCTAAATGTCCAAGTCGAAGAATGGATAAAGAAACTGTGGTACATTTACACTATGGAATACTACTCAGCTATTAAAAACAAGGAAATCCTGAAATTTGCGAACAAATGGGTGGAATGAGAAATGATCATACTGAGTGAGTTAACCCAGACTCAGAAAGACTCACATGGTATATACGCACTTATATTTGGACACTAGCCCAAGGGGCATGTCCCATGTAAGTTTTCACTTACCAGGAAAGTGGGGCAGAGGGGAGGACATCCTATTGGGACTTTAGGTGAGACAAGCTTGGGAGTGATGGATCTTGGAGACTTGCACCCAGGTTCTAGAGAGAAGTCTCTGAGGGGAAGCAGGGTGGTGCATGATCAGTCTCTGTGGGGAATTTCCAAGTGAAGCTTTGAAGGCAATGTTCAATAGAGACTCCACGATGTTATCCATGCCAGGCCATGAGACATCGGCTGAGGAAAGCCACAGGTGAAAAGGGAAGCCAGATTTACAGATCACTCATGTGTGCTGTGTGCTGTCTGCCGACAGGGAAGGCTCTACCAGAGCCTGGAGTACAGAGATGCCACCATGTCCTGTCTGCCAGACGTGTAACTACAGGACTTAATGCTAGCCTTGCTTGGATTCGGCCCTGCGCTGTCCAATCTTTTCATGCCATCTCTCCATCCCTCCCTTTGGAATGGGAGTATATACTATGTGCCCTTGTGTGTCCGAACTATACACCTTTGGTTTTTGTTTTAGAGAGGATCTGTAGGGACTTTGGACCTCTGAACAATGTTGAGACTGTTAAGATCTATGAGAGTTCAGAAGTTACACCGAATGTATTTTGCACTGTGAGAAGCCCATGAGCTTTGGAAGCCAGAGGCCGAAGGCTGTTGTTCGAGTATGAAATGACCATCACAGGTTCATGTTTTGAATTCTTGGCTCACATTTTGTGACACTATTTTGAAAGTTGTGGAGCCTGTAAGAAACGCAGGCTGAATGTCCGAGGGAGGTCACTGGGAGCAGACCACTAAGATTGTTCCTACTCCAGGTTTTGCCTGCCTTCTGCTTCGTGGTTCATGACTTAGAGACAGCGGCTGCCTCCCAGCTCTCCTGCCCCTATGGTGATTTCTCACCACATGATGGGCTAAAACCACTCTGAAACTATAAGCCCAATTAAATCTTTCCCTTTAAACCAGTGGTTCTCTACCTTCCTAACGCTGTGCCCCTTTAATACAGCTCCTCATGTCATAGTGACCCTCAACCATAAAATTTATTTTCATTGCTACTTCATAACTGCAATTTTGCTATGGTTAGGAATCGTAATGTAAATATGTAGGATATTTGATATGCAAGCCCTGTGAAAAGGTAGTTTGACCTCCAAAATGGATTGCGACCCACAGGTTGAGAATCACTGTTTTATTTAGTCACAGTGATGCTAAAGTGTCTAATACAGTTTGTTGTAATTGTTCCATAGTTTTACCTCCCACCTCTATTTTTTTCAAGAGATTATTTTTCCCATTAGCGGGTGGGACGGCTATAGATGTTTGGATTGATTCCGCTGTTGTGTGTGTCTAGGTTTAATGTCATCATTACACTGCTGTGGTTATTATGACTTTGTAATGATTCTGAAATTGGAAATCTCGGTTTTGCTTTTTACATATTGTTTAGACTATTTTGGGTCCTTTACACTTTCATAGGATCTTGGGTTAAGCTTGAGACTTCAATAGGGATTACCCTGAGTCTGTAGGCCAACATAAAAAGTACTTGTCCTTTCCTTGTGTCACTATTTTCATTATAGTATGGCTAGAATGTATGATTTCATAATTCTGTTGTTTACATTTTGTTGAAATAATCTGTTTCCTGATCCAAAATCCATGTAGTTAATAATGTCCAAAACCATTTAAAAGTAAATCTATAATCATGTATGTGCATATATAAGAACATACTATATATTATATGGTTATCTTTTAAATGATGTCATGTAAATATTTGAATTTTTGTTTACTTGACATGTAAATTAATACAAAAGGGTTGTTTGTAGTTTTCATTACAATGGATTTTCAAAAATCCATATTTCTAAGAAGTTATTAGTATGTATTTTAGAATCATGTGCTTAAGACTATCAACAAATAGCAAGTATATCATCACAGTCACTTAGGCTTTTTCATTTGAAGTCATTTCCAGTCATTTGAAGACATATATCCATTTAAAAGTTCTCCATAACATTGGATATCTACTTTTCTTCTTATTCTATTTTTTTATTATTTGAAACAAAATTTAAGCCAGGTGATAGTGGCTCACACCTTTAATCCCAGCAGGTGGATCTCTGTGAGTTTGAGGCCAGGCTGGTCTACAAACAGAGTACCAGAACAAAAACCTTGTCTTGAAAACAAAACAAAATAAAACAAAACAGGAACAAAAAGCAAAATTTACATTTAAATATATTTTGATCATAGTCTTCCCCTCCCCCAAATCCCTCCAGATCCTCTTCCTCTCCCTATCCACCCTTATTTATGTCCTTTCTCAAAACAAAACACAGCAAACAAAAACCCAACACAACAACAAAATCTCCCAAACACTAAAACAAGACCCGAAAAGAAGGGAAAAGACACAAATAAAAGCACCCCCCACACACAAGCTGTGGAGTTCACTGTGTGTCGGTCCACTATTCCTGAACATGAGGCCTCCCCGGGAGGGCTTGATCTACCCAGTGCCACCTCATTGGGAAAAAGGGACTATGGGTCTCTGTTGTAACAATTAACGACTGCAGCACCTCGGCCGTTCTTTGAGGAAGATAGTAAAATCTGTGGTCTTTCCACTCCCTTTCCCTGTCCTCCTCCTCACCACTGCTAACCGTGAAATCACCTAGGATTCTATTTCTGGAAAATTAACTCTCATAGTGCTTATTAATAATTAATTAGTCATACTGATAACTCACACTTTTCTTTATCGTGGTAATTAATACATGGAGAGTTCCTGGCATGGTTCCCGGTGCACACTAATTACTAGACAGTATTTACAAGGATGATGGTGAGGGCTATCAATACCCAGGGACTTTCTCTCTACAGGCTTGAGTTTGGTGAATGTACCGATATCTCTCGCTAGCTCCGCTATCTGGATGCCTTATGATTCCTCATCATGGCTTCGAGGCCCCCTTGCTTATTTTCAAACTCTGTTACATATCGCCCTCTAAATTTCCCACCCAAACACCAAGCTTACCACATCTAAATGAAGCTGGCTCCTCACGTCCTAATTCTGGTGATAAAACAAATGTTCTCCTTTCTGACCGGGGAGCCTTCCAGAGAGCATTGCTTCTCTTGTCTTCTTGCCTGTTCCCCTCCGTCTCCAGTGTTCTGGTGGGCACCTGGCTAATGGTTTTCTTCTTCCTGCTCTTTAGCTTCCCCTCCCAAAAGATTTGCTAGTTTTTGTTATTATTCTGTACAAGTATGTATGTCTCTGTGCGAGAGTGTATGTGCTGGGTCAAGGGATTGTCTGATGCTGGAATTACAGATGGTTGTGAGCTACCATGTGGCTGCTGGGAATCCAACTTAGGTCCTTTGCATTGAACTTGGGTCCTCTACAAGAGCAGCACATGCCTGTAACAACTGAGCTATCACTCCAGCCCCTTTAGTTTCTTTCATCTTCATTTGTTTGCTTGTTTGCCTACATTTGAGTTAGACTTCTAGGCTTCCTCTTTACATGGGGCTTCTTCTAGCTTCAACTGTCCTTGTACCTCAATCTTCCTTAAACATAAGGTCAAACATGCGTTTGTTATGCTCTGTGTAATGCGCTTCTTTCTCTGAACACAAATTAAGCTCCTTCAGCCCTCCATCCCAAGTCCTCTAGACCCGACTCTCACCTACTTCCACCCCCATGACACTTGGTGGACTCCACGCCTCAGTTAAACCCACAGATTCCTTTCCAAAATTCTCCAGTATTTTCTGGATTCTTTGGCTTTATCTTTAATATTTCTCTGAACATAAAGCATTCTGGAAGCATCTCTGCCTATCAAACTCCTGCATCAACTTCCAGGATCTCTTTTAAAGGCTCTCTGTCCTCATAATTTCAAGCCTGTCATCCCAGCATTTAAACCACCGCATCCCAGCATAGGCTCCTGGGTTTGAATGACTGGCCCTCAGTTTGGTGGAACTGTTTGGGAAGGATTAGGAGGTGTGGCTTTGTTGGAGGAAGAGTGTCACTGGGGATGGGCCTTGAGGTGTCAAAATCCTTCACTATTCCTAGTTGAATAGCTGCCTCCAACTTTTAGATAAAAATGTTGGCCCTCAGTTACTGCTCCAGCACCACTGTGCCCACCCACCTGCTGCCTTACTCCCTGTCATGATGGTCATGGACTCACCCTCTGTAACTAACTGTAACCTCTAAGTTAAATGCTTTATTTTATAAGTTGCCATGGTCATGGTGTTTCTTCCTAGCATAGAAAAGTAACTAAGACAAGAAATTTAGGCAAAAATATTGCTTTGAGTTCAAGGCCAGCCTGAGCTACAGTGTAAGTTGAGACCCTGTTTCAACACATAAGCAAGCAAACCAACAAACAGAACTCAGTGATAAAGCTTTGATTAACATGGCATAAATGGGGTGTCCCTTCCCAGAGTTTCTACAAGTTTACATATGTCTCATATAATGACAATTGTTTTTTGCTTTCGATTATAGATTTTTTTAGAATGTGTTACTCTTTCACAAGATTGTAAAATACTTGTTTGTCCTATTTGTTTAATTTTAGTACAACATATTTCACAACATTGTTCTCAATAGATATTTAGAATTTAACAAAGATCACATAATTAAAGACAAAGTGACTTGTCTTTCAAGAAGAGGTGCTGTGAAAGCCACTGTCTGTGTGCCTGAGAGTGAAGTGATGCCTACACACCCCAGGGGGATTAAACATAAATGTGTGATTCCAAACCATACAAGTATTATCAGAAATCATAACAGAAAACTTGAAGATCTCACCAATTAAATGTGGCTGGTCTGGATCTTACTATATAAACAAGACTGGCATTGAACTCACCGATATTCACCTGCCCTGCCTCTGAAGTGCTGTGGCTAAAGGTAGTCATTTTTCAAGTGAAATTTGTACAAGTGTTTTGGTACCAAAACCATATTCAGCAAAATATGAACAGACAAATGAAATTGCCTCAAACTGAAAAAAAGAAGGAATAAATAGTAAGAAGATAATCTGTGAAACATGAGACACTATTTTTCAGCTACTTATCTTATAAGGTGATTGATTATACTCCAAATCTATATGGAACTTAATGATTCAGCAATTCAAACCCACATGACCAGATTAGACATAGCCGAAGGACTCAATAGGCATTTCTCAACTCGTTGTGCACAAAGAAGTAGCTAATTTATGTGTGTTGCCCAAATACACTTTGGCCTTAAACACTAACTTTTGAAAAGGGCAAAGGATGAAAATTTGACATAAGACTAGGAAGATATGGGGGGTGGCATGGTGAAAAGAAAACCGAATTTAACAGGGGTAAAAGGAGTAACCTTATCAACATCTCTTGTCTGGACTAGATTTTACCCTAGCATCTAGGAAAATAGTTTTGAGGTGTTTAGCATCTCCCAGGTTTGTATTAGTATAGGGGGAAAAGTGATAAAATTATATGCTCCAGGGGAGCTGGGGATGAGGCAAGGACTGTGACCAATGCTTGTAATCCCAGTACTGGGGGGGGGGAGGCTGAGGCAGCAGGGTGCTAGATTCATGGTCTACTTGAGTGACATAGCATGATTCTATCTTACAAACAAAATGAAGAAATAAATTCGGGCATAATTTAATGGTTGGAAATGTGTATACTACAATAGCTTGTAGAGGAATTTTACTTCAGATCATAGCTGCTGTGGCAGGAGATCACGTTCAAAGACCTTCTAGAGACATGCCTTTAATCCCAGGAGACAGAGGCAAGCAGATCTCTGAGTGTAAGGCCAGCCTGGTATAGAGCAAGTTTCAGGTAAAGAAAAGCTTAGGTCCAGGTGTGGTGGTACACACCTTTGATCTCAGCACTCAGGAGACAGAGGCACGCAGATCTATGAGTTCTAGTCAGTTCTATTCAGGCAGTTCGGTTGAGACTGAGTTGAGAGGCAGTGCAGTGGAGTTGGGTTCATGGAAGTTCAGTTTGTGAATTCAGAGCTTATACTGGTAAAGTTTTATAGAAACAGGTTGAAGAGAGAATAGGCTAGACACAGGACGAGCCAGAGAATGAGAAGGAGCCAGAAGATTAGATCAGATTGCTAGAGTTGGTCTGAGGCCAAGCAGAGCAATTCAGTGAGTAGCTGAGAGAAGCCAGTTTAAATCAGTCAGCTTGGTGAGGAGTTTGAGCCAGAACCTGCCAGACCTCAGAAAGAACTGAACAGGGTGAGCTTATTCAGCAGTAAGTTTTTGAGGCTGGAAACATTCTAGGCCTAGATTGTACAGAGGCTAGAAGCTTCAAAGACTAGGCCTGGGTTAGCAGACAGAGGCAGTAAGCCTCTGAGACAATTACAACAGGTGACTAAAAGTTAATTTAACAATAGCTTTTGTATGGTTTAAATTAACATTATTAGTGTATAAATTGCATTAAAAAGTTAGCAATTGGAATGTTTTCTTAGATATAGTCTGACCAAAAAAAAAATCATGTATATACTATGTATCCATATATACTATGTGTGCTCCAGTCACAATAAAGATACTTTTTTATTCTCTCCAAACATGTCCTTCTCTGCCCAAAGGCATTCTGCTTTTTTTGCACCTATGGACTAATTTTTCTTTAATTTTTTTTTACATAATATCATACAATATTTACCTTTTTATGCTGTGCTTATGTAATTTAAAAGACTTTTGAAATATGTCTAGATTAATGTGCATGTGTAAGTCGTTAAATACTTATGATTAATGAGTAGTTCAAATAAAGTTGAGTTTAGTGTTACTGCTAAAATCTATTTATACTTTATTCTGTTGCTAGACCCTGCCACCACATTTTGCCATGAGTGAAGCCGCTGTAGCATTCATCGTCACCACTTTGGCTGGATGTCTGTTTCCATTTCTCCTGGGCAAACTCCCAGGAACAGAACTGCTAGGCTATATGTGTAACTTCCAAAATGTCATGTGAGGTGGGCGCACCATTTTACAACCCCTCCAGCAACACATGAAAGCATTTACTGTTCCATATTCTTACCTATACCTGCTCTGGCCAACTTTTAAAACTACCCATTCTAGTTGGTATACACTGATATTTCATTATGCTTTAATTTGTCTTATTATCATAATTACTAATGGTGTTCAGACTGTTATACAATTACTGATCATTTCAATATCAGTTTATGAGGAGTGTTCAAATACCTAGCTCATTTAATTGGGTCATCTTCTTTCTTATTGGACTATAGAAGTTTGAGATACCGGGTTATTATAAGACTGTAAATATTTTCTCTAAGCCTGTGGTTTGCTTTTTCATTTTATTAAAAGTGATCTTAAAATGATAGAGGTTTTTAGCTATAGTAGCATCTAATTTCTCAATCTGTGTATTTATTTTTGCTTTTTAAAGACAGGGTTTCTCTGTGTAGCCTTGGCTGTCCTAGAACTCACTATGTAGACCGGGCTGGCCTCAGACTCAGAGATCCTCCTGCCTCTGCCTCTCAAGGAATTTAAGGCATGCACCACCACCACCTGACTTAATTTCTCAATTAAAGAAAAATGATCAGAGCTTTTAAAGCTCCAGCTTTAAGGAAACACAAGGTTCAGCTTTGATCTTAGCCTGTCTTATGCTTACATACTTGAGAACGGGTTGGGGGCGGTATTTTGGCATCCAGGTGAACCTTATCAAAGTCCAACAGTGGAATAGCTTTTTGCATATATGTTAAGAGCTATCATTTATATGGTGTACTATCTTAAAAAAAAAGATTTACTTACTACATTTACAGTGTTTTGTCTGCATCTATGCCTGCACTACAGAAGAGGACACCAGATTGCTTTATAGATGGTTGTGAGCCACCAAGTGGTGGCTGGGAATTGAACTCAGGACCTTTGGAAGAACAGACAGTTTCCTCAACCTCTGAGCCATCTCTCCAGCCCCTGAGCTTATGAGACCTCAAAGCTGGCTCCCTAGTAACTGGCTTCCTTCAACAAAGCCACAGCCACTCTAGCAAGTCCACACCTCCTGGTAGTGCCCCTCCCTATGCACCTATGGGAGCCATTTTCTTTCAAACCACCACGACATCCAACTTTGTGGGGGATTAGTTACTTTTATATTGATTTAATTAATCTGCCTGCCTCTGCCTTTCAGAGTATTGGGATCACAGACGTGTGCCGCTGCACCTAGCTCTTAACCTTGAAATGTTAAATGTACATACATTATATACATATTTTATAAAACATGATATCTCATGTTTTCTAATTATATTGTAAATTGTATTTTTAAATTATAACTGACATTAAGTTTAATTTCTCAGAGCAGCTTATTGCTTATATGGAGGAAAGCATTTTTTAAAATTGATCCTATGTCCTTCGGCCTCGCTGTATTTACTTAGCACATGCAATGCTCTTGACCTTGTGGGTTCTTGAAGATTTGTCATATACAAAGTCATATTATTCCTTTTTAAATTGGTTTTCTGTGTAGCAAGCTATGGCATTTTCATACATCTGCATCATTATACTATGGTCTAACTTGTTTCCTATTTCTTTCCTTATCACCCACATCTTTCTATATATTTTCTTTGCTTTAAGAGACTAATTAGGATTTCCACTACTCATGACATGTGAAGCATATGACACTCAGCATTTATTTCCCTTTCTTCCTAGTGGGACTTTCTACAGTCAAGTAGAAGGGAAGCTAAATACCAAATTTATCACACTTGTTTTTTTTTTTTTTTTTTTTTTTTTTTTGTGGCCAGGGCTCTATATTTGATCGGTCATCACCAATTCGATGCACCCACACTTCTAGGACGCTGCTGCCCTCGTCTTCCTTTTAGCAGGTGAGGGAAGACAGGTGTAGTTGTAGGCACGGGGCAGTCTCAGTAACACGGAGTCCCTAGTTTCCAGGTTTCTAAGAGGGTCTGTAGTGGCAGCGGAAGCAGGCTTGCTCTTCCCGTGTTATGGCTGCAGCAGTTTGTGGGCTTTGCTTGGACTTAAATAGTTTTAAGAGGAGATTCTTGATTCTCTGTCTTCCTCATTACTGCAGAGGAGACAGTTTCGGGGGGGGGGGGGGAGAGGGAGAGAGAGAGAGAGAGCCATGTCCTGAGTCATTCCTGGATCTCAGCTCATCACTCAGACTCCTGGCATTTCTGGTGATTTTGTAATGACCTAACTTAATTTTTTTTTTTTTTAAGTTTTAAGGTAGGCTTTCACTATGTAGCCCTTGCTGGACTAGAACTCTCTATGTAGACCAGGGTGGCCTTGAACTCAGAGAGATGCCTCTGTCTCTGCCTCTGCTTCTGCCTCCAGAGTGATGGGATTAAAGGTATGTGCCACCATGGCTGGCTCATTCTTGATATTAAACCTATGTAAAATAGTTCAGGTTCTAGTTCCATTTTTGAACCCTGACTAATACAAGT
Organism: Acomys percivali; assembly: GCA_907169655.1. Lineage (NCBI taxonomy): Eukaryota > Metazoa > Chordata > Mammalia > Rodentia > Muridae > Acomys > Acomys percivali. The sequence continues at coordinate 13,303,001 of OU015756.1, forward strand.
GACGTGGACAGATAGTCAACAAAAGTCTAAATAGTGAATTGTTAGCGGAGATAAAGACAAATGGTCACTTTAACTAAAAATAACTAAATTGATAGGCAAACAGGCTAACCAGGGTCTGCAAGAGAAGACAGAGCACGATCTGGGTTATCATGGTACCAGAGTACCCAGAGTTCACAATAGGCTTGATGTGAGGTGGGAACCTTCATCCTGGGGCTCTTAAGCCCACCCCCTCTTACCTCCTGTACCTCAGAAAAAGCTTAGTCCCCCAGAACCGAACAAAATGATCTCTTGTGCTTGGGGACCCAGAAAGATTGTGCCTGCATTCAAGACGAAGCTCCCTGAGAGGTGACAATCAGAGGGGTACAGGGGGTTGAAAGTGGACAGTTCACAACCTAAGAAAATAATTTTAAAGATAAGAGACGAGCTGCGTTAGGATATCTATATGTTTGTATAGATATATATTCAATACCCCAAGATGTGGAATACTTACAGAAATGTCTTTTCCTTGTGAAGAACCCTAAGTAGCCAAACAAGTTATGTAATCCCTTTGTAGATCATTAACCTCCACTGATATTACTCAGCAACAGTGTTCTAGCTCCTGGGTGACGAGTTCTTTGAGTGACAAGACATTTATTAGTTCCCCAACCCAGCTAGTCCTTAAGTCATCTGAAAATATTTTTATGTCCCATAAAAAAAAATGTGTCTCTGTAATTTCTCTGCCCGGGAGGTAGCACTTACTCTTTTGCCACTCATTGCAAAGTTATGGCTGGTGTCTCATGGAGATCTTGCCGTAGGTGATTACATCATTTTTATCATCTGGTGTTTTCATTGGAGAAGACCTGTGGGGTGCCTCCCACTTGGGAACCCTCATGAAACCTGGCATGTGGCCTAGGCTTGGCCAGCTGTTCACTGTATTAGTCACTGTTCTGTTGCTGTGGTGATTAAGCAGCTCAAGGGAGGAGCAGGTTATTTTGGCTCACGGTTTTAGGGGTACAGCCCATTGTAGCACGGAAAGTGTGCCGATGTTTAAGGCAGCAGGAGTATGTGGCTAAGATTTCTCACATCTCAATGGATCAAGGCTCAGAGAAAAGGGCAATGCTGATGTTTAGCTTACTTCCTTTTGTCTACTTTTTAATTTAGTCAGGACTTCATCCCGTGGGAGGGTGTGGCCCTTGTTTGAGACGTGTCTTCTCCCCACAGTTAATCCACTTTCAAAACAAGATAACAAACATACCCTAAACCCTGTCTCATTAAAGTCCTACACATTCTTCAAACTGATCAAGTTAACAATGACTACATTCAAACGGAGATCAGACGGCTACATTCTGAAATAAACAGTAACCAGGGTAACGCAGTTGAGTTGGAAGCAGAAAGAACAGCAATTGTCTCATCATCAGAATGGGTGGGACCTCTATGTTGAGGGACCTCCAATCAACCCTTCAATTTATGCCACATTTTCTCGAGTGAGTTCTAAGATTAAAAATATCAACAAATGTATATGATAGCTCTTATTGGTTATAATGGGCAGAACTCACTCTGGCTGAATGAAAGTATACCAGCAAGAAGGAAGCCATAGTGCCAACCGACTCTTCAAATGTGAGTTTAGGGTGAATCGCTCTCCTTTTCTAGTTAGTGGGACGTCTTGTTCTTAGACCACTGTAATAATGTAATAGCAGCTGTATGCTTTGTGATTTATATTGCTAATTTCATAGGCATTTTGGAATTCTGTTTTTCTGACAGTTACAAATCTTCTGTGTCACTGAGCCAAATGTGATGGCAGAAGAGAGAAGAAGGGAGGGGAGGGGAGAGAGAAAGAGAGGTGAGGGGAGAGGAGGGGGAAAGAGAGGGGAGGGGAGAGGAGGGGGAAAGAGAGGGGAGGGGAGAGGAGGGGGAAAGAGAGGGGAGAGAACATATTCCAGTGCTGCCCACCTGTTCACAGGATGGAAACTTTCCTTGTCTGTCACAGAAAGATTAGCAATCAAGGTGAAGTTCACCCTTCCATACCTGTTCCCCTCCTCGATCCTCTTGGAGGTGCTATCCTTTGGACCACAGAGATGTAAAGCATACATAGTTCATATATATCCTGATACATACATACACACACACACACACACACACACACACATACACACTAGAGGGAGGGGGAAATCTCACTATTCCTGGGCTAGCCTGGAACTCACTATGTACATAAAGTTGGCCTTGAACTCACAGAAATACACCTACCTCTGCTTCTGCCATGCCTGGTATATGCTATATCTTTTTAACTATATGAAACAATCCAAATCATAATACGTCTCAAATGCAGGTGCTTTTCCGTTCCTCTACTGCTGCTACTCTGGTCTAATCAGTTCTCAACTCTTGCCTGGATTGCTGCAATAACCTTTTCTGGTTTGTCTGCATGCTCCTAGCATGCCTACCTGTCCCAGTTTCTTCTCAGTGGAATGGCCATGGTGATTTTTGAAAACATGTTTTGATATGTGGCAGTCCTCTCTCTACCCATAACCCTCACCATGGTTCCCAACCTACCCTACCCAGGTCCCATCCAGTACCTTCACAGTCATGAGAAGACCATTCTTACTGCGCTATACAGAAAACACCCAACCGATTTGTAATGAGTGAATTAAAACCTTCTTATTCTTTTCAACTTAATACATGAATCCTACAGAAGCTTGTCGAGAGTCTTGTGGATTTCTACTCTGGCCAGCTTCTACACACCTTTAACTTTCAGTAGTCTAAAAATTGCCCCAAACCCCAAGCAAAGCAGTGGCTTTTCCTGAAAGCCTTCCACCCCCAGCTGTAGGCTTCACTTGCTCTTTGGCAACGCGTGATATCACTGGGTTGTGACATTTCCAGTGAGAAAGTCCACACACCTTTACCCAGCAACTGATATTAATTTGGACTGTTCCCTTTGCTCTTGGGCAGTTGGTATTTTCAAACTATGTAAGGACAGACCCAAAATGATCTTGTTTCATAGAAGTTGATTATTTTTGTTCAAAGAAATTTGCATCAATGTCTCTAATTGCCCAGTTTTGCTACTATGGCAACACTTTTTCTTGTTCTTACTCTTTTTTAGTTACTGCATTTCCTACCAAATCCCTCTTTACTTTTCAACTGATGTCTATCATAAAAGTTTTTTTATTGCATTTTCAGCTGAGGCCATTTTAATGGGCCATTTTAACATTTTTTCCTAATATGACTAATTATGGGAAGAAAAGAAAAAATGGTTTCAGAAGACCCGAGCACTGTCTCTTCTGCTCCTTTTGTGAGCTTAGAGCGAACATTAAACTCAACTTCGCAGTTTCATCACCTGTGTAGGACGATGATAACTCGCAGTTGTTAGTCAAGAGCACGATTTTCAAGTTCAGAGATCATCGGAGTTCTAAAAAGGATCACTGACGTAAAGCAAAGTTGCCAGAGACGCAGAATTGAATCACAACCAGATAAACTTCTATTCTGTTACTCTGTGCGTGTGCGTGTGTGCACAGGCACCTGTTTGTGTAAGCAGGTATACACAGCTGTGTATGCTGGTACCCATGTTCCTGTGTGTGGAAGCCAAAGTACAACCTTGGGTATCAGTCTACTGACATTATTTTTCTTTTCTTTTCTTCTTTTCCTTCCTTCCTCTCTGTATTTTTCCTTCCTTCCTTCCTTTTTTATTTTGAGAGAGAGGGTTTCTCACTGGCCCGGAATTCTCCAGGTATGCTAGTCTGTCAGGCCAGGAAACCTGAGAGATGTTTGTCCCCACTTTCCCAGTGCTAAGAAGACAAACATGCACTACCATGTCTGTTTTTTGGTTTCGGTGCCCCCCAACCTGTAGGTTCTGAGCAGCAAACTTCATGCTTAGAAGTCAAGCTTTTTACCCGAGTGATCACCCCAGCCCGTGTCCTTTTATCTTTAGAGTAAATCTTCATGGTATTGAGGATTGGTGTTTAAGCATACCTGGATATGCATCTCAATAATTAGTTATGCAACATTAGATGACTAATATAATCCGACGGGCTTTGTTTTCTTAACCTAAAAGTGACAGGACTTACTGACATATTAAGATACCCCTTAGCTCTTAGAATTTAAAGGAAATTTGCTGTGATCCACACAAGAATATCATGCACCTTATTTATACTTTTGTCTTTGGCAGGATACACTTAGGTGAGATATTTGTGTTACACTTCAAATAGGAGCAGAGGTGCTGTCCCTAGGAGAGAGCGTAGTCCTAACGGGGGACCTAAAACAGGCCACCGATACCAACAAGGTTTAGCTCAAATAATTCAAACAACCATGAGCAAAGCTAGAAAGAATTTTCTGCTTACTGAATATTAATGTGGTAGCTCAGCTCTCTACCTCAAGACTTTAATAACAATAATGAATTTCTTTAAAATGAACACAGTTTAACCCATGGAATTTAAAACAGATAGTGATCAATTTTTCCTTAGGGGGTTAAATGTATTATTTGAACTTTTTTTTTCTCCTGAGACAGGGTTTCTTTGTGTAGCCTTGGCTGTCCTTTGTAGACTAGACTGGCCTCGAACTCAGAGATCTACCTGGCCTGCCTCCCTGAGTGCTGGGATTACAGACACGTGCCATCCCACCGGGCTATCACTTGAACTTTTATGCAGAGAGAATCAAAATGCTAAGAATAGAAATTAAGTGGTGACTGATGGAAAAGAATGGCTGGTTGGGACATCAAGTTCATTTTGTGCAGCTTTTTTTAGTGAGCACATGATTAGATACACAAGACAATTAAAATAGATATTAGTCAGAACCTCCTACTTTAAGTGTATGATTAAATGCTTTTGAACTTTATTTATTATTATTGGTAGTAGTGTATGTATGTGGGTGTTGGATGTGACATGGAACCCATGTTGAGGACAGAGGATAACGGCATGGAATTGGTTCTCTCATACTTCTGCATGGGTTCTAGTGTCAAACTCAAGGTGCCAGGCTTGCACAGGGTCCTGGCTGGTGTCCTGTCAACTTGACCCAAGCTGGAGTCATTTGGAGAGAGGGAGCCTCACTGAGAAAGGGCCCCTGCCACCAGATTAGCACATAGGCAGGCCTGTGGGGGTATTTTCTTAATTAGCGATTGATGTGGGAGGGGCCAGCCGTGGACACATGGCCCTGGGTACATAAGAAGGCAGGCTGAGCAAGCCTGAGAGAATGAACCAGTAAGCATCACTCCTCCATGGCCTCTGCTTTAGCTCCTGCCTCCAGGCTCCTGCTGTGTGTGCCTTTTATGATGGACTGTGATGTGGAAGTGTAAGCTAAATAAACCCTCTCCTCTCCCTGTTGCTTAGGGTCTTGGTGTTTTATCAAAAACTAGAAATGTAACTAAGGCACACACAGCCACCAGCTTTATCTGCTGAGCTCTTTTCTGCCCTCTAAATGCATTTCATTACTTCTTTGTTGTTGTTGTTGTTGTTTTGAGACAGGGTTTCTCTGTGTAGCCTTGACTGTCCTGGACTCACTCTGTAGACCAGGCTGGCCTCGAACTCACAACAATCCACCTGCCTCTGCCTCCCAAGTGCTGGGATTAAAGGTGTGCGCCACCATCGCCCGGCCATTTCATTACTTCTTAATTAACAGGCATATATATGATTTATTTAATGTTTTGGGCATCATCACCCTCAGACTTTGGTGGAGAAAGTGCAGAACCCACCGGATGAATGCATGACTGAGGAGAGGTTTCCAAACCTCCAGGTAGCAGCTTTCAACACATGTCTCTCTCTCGGTTTCCATCTAGCTCACTACCAGCCAGTTGTCACCCTCATTTACACGGTCTTCCTTATCTTGTGTTACCTCTAAATGTCAACTATAGCAAGGATCAGTCTCTCTCTCTCTCTCTCTCTCTCTCTCTCTCTTTCCTTTTTGGTTTTTCAACACTGGGTTTTTCTGTTAGCCCCGGCTGTCCTGGAACTCACTCTGTAGACAAGGCTGGACTCGAACTTACAGAAACCTGCCTGCCTCTGCCTCTGAGTACTAGGATTACAGCCATGCACCACCACCACCACCACCGCCCAGGCCTTCTCTCTTGTCTAACCTCCTTTCTCCCATAACTTTAAAATTCTACTGTGTGACACTGAAGCTCATGTCCTATTCCCCACCCACCATAGCCCCCCAAACTCTCAGGACCCCCAACCCTCCATGCTTCCCCCCCTCCCCGCCCCATCACAGCTCTACACTCAGCAAACTGCTCCTTCCAGGGTGCTTTTATTTGGTCGCTGCAAACTCACATATCCAAAGGCATCTATTGCTTGCCTCCTCAGGAAACTTACTGAGGTAGGCTGAGTCGCCTCTTCAGGCAGAGTCTGCTTTGCATCTTCTCTCTCAAACAACAAACATGGAGGTAGAGGGGTCAGGTGTATTGTTGGGTGTGAAGTTACAGGCCGATGGAGTGGTGAGTTCTTGTGTGGTCCTCCTGAATGGCAGGGTCAGGGGACTTAATCCCAGCACTCGGGAAGCAGAGGCAGGTGGATCACTATGAATTCAAGGCCAGTCTGGTTTACAAAGTGAGTCTAGGACAGCCAGGGCAACACAGAGAAACCCTGTCTCGAAAAACCAAAAACCAAAAACAAATAAAAAAAAACCCAAACAAAAAACAAAAACAACAACAACAACAACAAAAACCTCAACCAAGTATATACTGTACGGAAGGATTTTTGAATGCTTTCACAATTAGAAAAGATAACTGTTTGAGGAAATAGATATGGATAACTTGATTTAAACATCACACTTTATATGCACGTGTTGAAACATGAAATGGCATCTTATAAAGATGGGAACTTTTAATGACTTCGTTAGCACACACACACACAGAGTGAGAGAGAGAGAGAGAGAGAGAGAGAGAGAGAGAGAGAGAGAGAGAGAGAGAGAGAGAGAGATTTTAAAGGGGATATACACCAACATTTAAAATAAAGAGTGGATGTACACCACTACTGCCCATATGATGTGGGACAGGAAAGCATGTCATTAAAACACTTTTGCTGCTTAAGGAAACTAAATTCCTAGAAGTGTCCTGAGCCTCTTTCAGGTATGTTTCTTCAACTTTATACTCAATCCACGACCCATCCTTCTCTGTTTCTACAGGAGACCCAACTCCAATACAGTTCTTCTTTACAGGGCACCTGAGACTCTTCCTAATGCTATTTTGTAATGGTCTAACTTTTTGACTGATCAACATGGCTGTGTTGTTATCTACTGTATAGATGATAAATTAGAGACCGAAGGATGACACTTCCAAAAAGACACCAGGAGCTGAGAGGCAGAAACAAAGCGAGACTGTAAACAGTAACACCAGTTAGTTGTGAAGAAGGTGCCGTCCAGTGCTTTGGCTCTTGAAGGCGTCTTACTGGTTACAGCACTGTATGCCCCAGCACATCATGTAGATGAGTTAACCAAGAGCAAGTCTTACTGGTTAAAGCACTGTATGCCCCAGCACACCATATAGATGAGTTAACCAAGAGCAAAAGCTCCAGCAACTCATTTTGTGCTTTTGGGTTTTAGTCCTTGTTTGCTTCACAAAAGACAAGCGACAAACTTCCTATACTTTAGTTTTCCCACATCTCAAGCCATTGTGTTAATATTTTCATGAGAGTGGGTGGAGAGATGAAATGACGTAATAACGGATTTTTGTAGACTATGAGGCAATGAGAAATAATACTGCAATGAGTTGTAGACCCGGAAACAGCATTTAAGTCTAACGCTGAGACCTTCATCCATTGTGTTTTACAGTGAAATGTTCTCTGTAACTTTCTGCATATGACAGAGGCAATTCACTCACATAGTTACAGTAGGATATAAATATCAGGCGTGGCATATGTGTGCTGTTTACTTGGATCCCATGACTGCTTCTCACCTGTTTGAGTTATATATAGAAAAGCAAGGCACATGCTCTCATGAGTAAACTTGGTTGGCAAATTCTCCCACTAACATAGGATAAGAATTTTGTCTAACATTTCTGAATACCATGTTGTATTTCCAGCATGTTTATTCTGGCTTCTTCCTTAGAAGTGTTAGCATTTAAATAGAAGTTGAGCAATTAAAAAGAGAAATAAATACCAGAAATTTTTGTGGATTAAAAATTAGCAAATGCATCCTTGAGGCACCTCGCAAGGAGTTCCAATGATAACATTGATCTAACGTTGCACCTTTTTTTGATCTTGTGGAAAGTGGGTGACTGTGCTTTTAGGTTTCTGTGCTTTCTTTCTGGTAGCTGCATGCAGCAGCAAGACCAAGAGGCAAGGCAGTTGCAAAAGCCTTTGCTTTCCTCCTCAACCCCTTACAGATTCCTTCCTCCTCAGTGTGTGTCAGAAGAGTGGGGACACCTTGCATGGAGACTTTCACTTTACTGGTAAAGATATTGGGGGAACCTTGAAATGGTGGGAGGGCTTTTCTATCCGGGCTGTACCTCTCAGCTTCCAACAGAGCCTCATAAAACTGGTTCCTTGCAACATTTGCTCAAGGGACCTTAGTCATCAGGAAGAAGCCCACTTCCCAAGGCCCCCTTAAACGCTCACAGACCCCATTTCCCGATGTCCTTTTCCTCCAGCCTCACTGTTACAACTCACTTTCACCACCTTTGTGCCACAAGACTAGCTAAAGTCCTCTGGCACCGGCTGTCTCCCTGGTCTTATCACCTATCCTCTCTTTAAGTCTTCTCTCCTCAGTATTGCTAGGGACCACTTAAGCACCCTGTTCCTATTCCCTCCCTTCAAATCTAACTCAGCTGCCATCTGTCAGCTCCTAGCCCCCACCCCCACTTTACTAGTTTTTCTTTGGCACCAACAGCGTTTGTCTAGCTCATGTGCCATCCAGCCCCTCCTTGCCACTCGGGGCATACACACACACACACACACACACACACACACACACACACACACTGATCTCTCTATCTCACCAGGTCAGCAAAAGCCTAAAGAAGTTTCAGATCAGCTTGATCAAGTTTCAGGAAAAACTTGATTCTTTGGCTGTGGTGGTTCTTGAATTGAAGAGGTCTAGATTCCCTGATTCCCTGGCTGCTGCCAACGGAGGGATTTGCGCCCTTCTCCAGGAACAATGTCGCCTCTACATCAACAAATCCAAACCGGTTCAAGAAAGGACCTAAAAACTTAGGGACCTAGCTCAAAAAATTCAGTAAGACATTTCTTTTTCTCTTTCTTTTTTTGTTTTTCAAGACAGGGTTTCTCTGTGTACTCTTGGCTGTCCTGGACTCGCTCTGTAGACCAGGCTGGCCTCAAACTCACAGCGATCCACCTGCCTCTGCCTCCTGAGTGCTGGGATTAAAAGCATGTGCCATCCACTGCCCTGCCAATGCATGGGCCATGCTGCTTGGCACAATAAGCGCCTCCCCTTTTTTTCTTTTCTTTTGTTTTTCTCGAGACAGGGTTTCTCTATGTAACAGCCCTTACTGTCCTAGAACTCTTTTTGTAGACCAGGCTGGCCTTGAACTCACAGAGATCTGACTGCCTCTGTCTTCCAAGTGCTGGGATGAAAGGCATGTGATTTTGTTGGACAGGCTTTTGGCTCCTCCCACTCTGGCTCTGCCCCCAGCTACCCCTTTCATCCTTACTGTACTCACACTTAGTTTGTCCTATCTTTTAAACCATTTACACAAATTCCTCTTGGATTCAATCACTGCCATCAGTTGGTCCACAGGACGTGATGAAGTAGAAGCAATTCTTCTCTTAGAGTCATTCCAGGCCCCCAAACCTCCAAAAATATGATTTTTTTTTCCCAGCCAGCCAGAAAACAATTCCACTGCCTGCCCTCTCCCACTCCCTCTCCAACCCCCATGTCTGTAATAATACCCCCATCAAAATGTGCTGCCTATGGAATTCTGGGAAGCAGCTAAAACCCAGCACATGCCCTGGAGCCTAGAGGCAAGGTGACTTTATACTAATTTTCTCTCCAGGTAATTATTCCAGCCCTGTTAAAAGTGAGAGAAAGTCTGAATATACTCATGGGAGTTCTGTTCTTATGACTCCCACACCTCCCTCTACTCTAGCAGAACTGAACTGCCCACACAAATATATTGAGGAACTAAACATCAGCATAGACTTTGGTGGGAACAGACCGTTTTCAAACCATAGCAGTTAGCTATGAAAAACCCAAGCTTCAGTTTGCTATATAAAAGCTCTAGGTACGGGGACAAGAAAAGGCTAATGTCTTTCTTTTTTCTTTCATGAACATGTTCATACATTTTTGTAATCTGCAAAATTCCAGTATATACTTACCACATGATTTGTTATTCCATTCTGAAGCACATACTCAAAGGTTTGAAAATGGTTCTTAAACAAACAAAGAAACAAACAAACAACATTTATGATAACATTATAAGCAGTAGGAAAATGTAGACACGGCCAAAATACTTGTCATATTACAAATCAAACATAAATCTTGAAGACATGGTGAGTGAAGGGAGCCAGGTAAGAGGCCACATTAACTTTTGATTTTTCTCACATGGACTATCCAGAAGAGCTTTGTTCGTAGAGGCAGGAACCTGATAGCGGTTGTCTGCAGATAGGGCCAGAAGGGCATGGGCAGAGCCGCAAATATTGTGGGACTAGATGAAGGCGGTACTTGTGCAATAGTGTAAATGTCTAAAATGCCGTTTGTATACTTAGAATGCTAATTTTATCTTTGTGGAATTTCATTTCAGTAAGGAAAATAAACCCCAACCAAAACTAAATCTAATGATCTGGGAAAACAGAGCTATTTTTAGTACCAAGAGCAGGAAGGATATTCTTCTAGGAAATAAACCATAGTGTATCTTTAATTATAATACTGGGTTGCAAAAATTCTACACAAAGCTTTTCAGTGAAAGCTGATGCCAAGATTGTATAGAAGAGCGGACACAAACGCCTCCTGCCATCAGATTTTCAGAAGCCATGGAACCCAGTAAGTTGGAGACTGAATTCCCTGCCAATTAAGAGACTGTGGCACACTTTAAGCCTCAGCCAGCCTGGAAGCTGGAATAAGATCCATTGTTAAGTAAGGAGCACGTTACAATGAGCACTGACAGGCCTGAGGCTGGGAAGGTCCTCCTGAGGAAGTGAGTGTCCTGTCTGTTTAAACACCAAAACCACAGGAATTACAACCCCATATCGTTCCCTGATGAATTTTGAATTAGGCTGAATGTCAGACACTCAGCATTTTCAAAGGCAGGGTTGTATTGTAATCATTTGTTTTGGAGAACAAATGAGAACATGTTTACAAAACTTCTTGTAAAATATAAATTTGTATATTATATTATTGCCATAGTTTTAAAATGTGTGGCAGTGACTAACATGTAAACACCATACTTGGATGTCATGTTATGTATTATTCATCTTTCTCATAAAACTTTCTTAAATACTAGTTGTTTGCCAAGTAGGGAAGGCAATATTGTTAACATTTTCAAAGGACAAATTATGATTCTAAGAGTCTAAGATTTGTTCCTAGGTATGTAGCTTGGAGACTGGAGTCCTTTAGTTCCTAGTGCAGTCAAAACCTAAAGTACTGCCAGGCATGGTGGCGCACACCTTTAATCCCAGCACTCAGGAGGCAGAGGCAGGTGGATCTCTGTGGGTTCGAGGCCAGCCTGGTCTACAGAGTCAGTCCAGGACATCCAAGGCTACACAAAGAAGAGAAACCCAACAAAACCAAGAAACCCCAAACCAAAAAAAACCCCAAAGTATGGAAATGACTAATATCTGTGATACCTAAAGTCTTTCATCCTTCTTAATTCATAATGTAATTAATATCTTGGGCATAGTTTGAATAACTTTGTCAGTACAGTTGTATTTTGATTTTTGCTATAGGGACTTGCCAGGAACCATACAACTAAAACAGACACACACAATGACTGTGTTACTACCGCTTGCTGAGTGTACATTGTGCACCCGGGCGTGGTGCTGAGTACCATAAGGGCATTTAATCTCTTAAGATCGTCATCTGTGAAGGATTTTGTGTATACAGAAAGGAAGGCTCAGAAACAGTTAGTAATTGACCCAAAGTTACAATTTAAATGTTTGTGGCCAGCCAATAGATACTGTATAAGTTACCTTACACAGTGCTGAAACAAAAAACCTCAGGAACTTAATGAAGGGAGGAGGGGCTTAGTTTGGTTTATAGTTCCAGGTTAAAGTTCATGGCAGCCAGGGACCTAAGCAGGAGCCTGAGGCACCTGATCATGTTGCAACCATAGTCAGGAAGCAGAAAGTTCTGAATGGTTTGTTCTCAGTCCCCTTTCTCCTTTGTTTGCAGTCAGGTAACCCCGGGCCTGTGGAATGCTCCATCCTTGAGTGTAGGTGGGTCTTCTCCCACCAATTAGCCAAACCTAGGTAATTCCTTACAGGCAGGGCTACATGCCTGTCTCCTAGGTGATGTTTAGACCCTGTCAGGTGGACACTGTTAAGCGCCACAGACACCTGGGATTCCTACCTAATGAGCCAGCAGGGTGGAGAACAAATGTGCAACTAAGATGGAAAACAGTCGAAGGGACAGCGCCACTCTCCACTTGTCAACATCAAAGCTCCCAGGTGAACTGCTCTGCTATACTGAGACACAGGTGCAGTAAGTTTGCCATAATTTGATTTCCCACCCAGAAACTTAGGTAGTCAATTTGGGTCATCCTAACCACTATGATATAGTGTGTCGGACACTCTTGTAGGTGCTTGGCGGTCATAGACTCAGGAATATTTGTGACGTTTAAAGTCTCAAAGCAAAGGGGAAGCGGTGTCCCACATTCAAGCTTCCTCTTGAAGACAGGGCAAGAGTTGCTAGAAATCCAGAACTGAGGTCAAGAAGTGTATCTCTGCTGTGGGATGCTGGGTGTGGAAACGCTAGTATTTGTGCTTTTGACTAACCTATTCTGCATAGGTGTTTTTATGTTATAGGGTAAAGCAATGCAGATGAAAATTAGGCTAGGATTGCCTAATAGCTTGTAGGGCTTAAGTACTCCAAAAATATTAGCTATGCCAGGATTATAAAAAAGGGAAGCGCTCTTTATCAAAGTTGGCAAATATCTCCTCTCTCAGATTCATCTTGTATTTTGTGAACAAGAGGGCAGGATTTCCAGTTATTATTATTATTTTCTTGGGGGGGGGTTATCGACCTCACCAGCATTTCCTCCATGCCCCAAATTTTAATCTCGTTCTATTAGTTTGCGGTTCACGATCTCATTCAACAAATGTTTACTGCACTTCTGATGTTGAAAATAATAGACACAAATTTCTTCTGTACATGGAGCTTACAGCCACAGGGGCAATAAAATATTTCAAAATAAGTAAGAATATTTTTAAAGTATTGTTTGGATAGGTGCTAGGAGAGTAATGGAACGGTGAGCTTGCCTTTCTTCAGTCAAAATGGATCATGTGATAGGCTCTTTCATTTCTCCAAAAGACGACTTTGTAAGGTCATACTTACACGACAAAAGAAAAAAGTTCCTTACGTACACCAGAGAATAGCTATGACTTCTGAAAACCGTACTGCGAACGATCTATTTCTTCCAAAAAGGAGAGGACTCTCTGAAAAGTCATCAATAGAAAGTCACAGAAAGAAAGAAAAAGAAAGAAAGAAAGAGAGAGAGAGAGAAAGAAAGAAAGAAAGAAAGAAAGAAAGAAAGAAAGAAAGAAAGAAGGAGTCAAACGGAAAAACAAAATAAAAAAGGGAACCTAGAAGTCAGACAGCAACACTGCCAACCTGGGGTCTCTACTCAGGGATCCGAGGAAGGAGACTATCGCCATGAACTTCAGGGCAGCTTTCCCCCTGCACGCCTGCAGCAGGGCGGCAGGACCCTGGGAAGAGGTCAAGGTGTGGTTGCGAAAGAGGCGGCCAGCGGATGGCTACGGGAAGCTCGGGCCGCCGGGGACGGCGACAGTTCACCCGCAGCCGGCGGGCTCCCAGCGGCCACGCTGCCCCCGGGGGCGAGCCGCGCGGCGCTCAGGTGGCGCTTTCCCGCTCAGGTGAGCTCCTCCCGCGCCTCCCATTGGCCGAGGCGCCCGTGGCGCTGCAAGGGCGACGCAGCCCGGTCTAGTTCAGGGTCTAGGGCGGCGCGTCACTTCCGGTAGCGCGGAGCTTGTAAAACACCCTGGAGAGAAAATGGCGGCGGCGGCGGCGGCGGCTTCGGCGGCGCCTCAGCAGCTTTCGGATGAGGAGCTCTTTTCTCAGCTCCGCCGTTACGGCTTGTCTCCGGGTCCGGTGACGGAGAGCACTCGGCCGGTGTACCTCAAGAAGCTGAAGAAGCTTCGCGACGAAGAGCAGCAACAGCAGCAGCAGCAACAGCAGCAGCAGCAGCAGCACCGGGCGGGGGGCCGCGGCAACAAGACGCGGAACAGTAATAACAATAACACGGCCGCCGCAGCCGCGGGACCGGCGGCGGGGATGGGGGTCCGGCCGGGCTCGGGTGACCTCTTGTACTTACGGACCCCTGCGGGCCTCGGCCGCCTGTCGGCCTCGGTTCCGGAGAGCCCCCTGGGAGGATCCGGGGGCGCGGCGGCGGCGGTGGCGGTGGCGGCCGTCCCCGCGGCGGGCAGCAAAGTGCTGCTGGGCTTCAGCTCGGACGAGTCGGACGTGGAGGCCAGCCCGCGGGAGCAGGCGGGCGGCGGCGGCGGTGGCGGCGGCGGCGGCGCGCGGAGGGACCGGGCTGCGCTCCAGTACCGCGGGCTTAAAGCGCCGCCGGCGCCGCTGGCCGCCAGCGAGCTGACCCACGGCGGCGGCGGCGGCAGCAGCCCGGCCGAGCGGAGGAAGCCCCACTCGTGGTGGGGGTCGCGGAGACCAGCGGGTCCCGAGCCGCAGCCGCCGTCGGGGAACGACGGAGCCGCGGAGGACTTGGACGAGGAGGTGGCGGACGGCGAGGACAGGGATCACCCCGAGGCCGACGAGCCGCTGTGGGCTAGCCGAGCCGTGAACGGCAGCCGCCTCCTGCCCTACAGCTGCCGGGAGCACTATTCGGACTCGGAGGAAGAGGACGACGAAGACGACGGCGACGGCAACGACGTGGCCTCCGCCAGACAGGTATTAAAGGACGACTCGCTTTCCCGGCATCGACCCAGACGGAGCCATAGTAAGCCTTTCTCCGCGCTGACTGCTAAATCTGGCGGCAGCCGGCAGGAGACTTCTTCGGTTCAGGGAGGGGGAGGACTCGCGATGAATGACAGGGCGGCGGCTGCGGGGAGTCTAGACAGGAGCCGAGACCTCGAGGAGGCGGCGGCGGCGGCGGCGGCCGAGCCGGGAGGAGGGTGCGATCGAATGGACTCCACCCCCATTCCTCGATACCGGGCTGGCGGGAAGAAGCTGGCTCCGCTCCTGTCCCCACCGATTCCGGACGTGGACTCAACCTTGGAGTCGCCCCCAGGTTCCCTCCTCAAAACCAACAATCACATTGGCGGCGGCGGCGGCGGCGGCGGGGCCTTCAGTGTGGAGTCCCCGAGTATATATACTAACAGCCTCCCTCCCAGCGCGGCCGCAACCGCCCCTGCTTCGCTCAGGATCAACCACGCCAATCACACTGGCTCCAATCATACCTACCTGAAGAACGCCTATGGCAAGCCGAAGCTCTGCGAGCCTGAAGAGGAACTTCTCCAGCAGTTTAAACGTGAGGAGGTGTCTCCGACGGGCGGTTTCAGTGCTCACTACTTGTCGATGTTTCTCCTAACTGCTGCCTGCTTATTTTTCCTAATATTGGGACTGACTTACCTAGGAATGAGAGGGACGGCAGTGCCCGAGGATGGAGGACTCAGTAAGTATTTAAGTAAAACTCTGAGGGCCAGATTGCCAACTGCAACGTTGCTAAGCGGTGACCTTTACCTGCAAGCAGTTTGTTTAGACACGGAAAGTACCACAGAATACATGCGTCGCATTTCTTTTGAGAAGCGATAGTATTACCAGTATCCGGAGTGATATCTTAGGGCCGGTTTTTAAGTTTTTTTTCTGCATGGTGTATTGTTAAATTCAAAACAACTTACTGAAGAAGAAAACATTATGAGCCTGTTAGTAAAAAGGTGCCTGCCGTTTGCTCATGACTTTTGAAGGACTACCATTTTTAAGAGTGCCATACATGCATTTCCTGATTTTAAAATCTCTTACTAGTCTAGGAGATAGTATGCCATTTCTTTGAAGAGAGTGAGTGAGGCAGCAGGGCACACCTTGTGATTCACGTCTCAGCCCAGAGCACTTGCACTTTCAGCCACGAAGAAAGTCATGGTAGCTTAGTAGAGGAACTTGGAGTCGGGTTTACTTGGTAAATGACTATAGGCAGGCGTGTGCATTCATTAAGGCAGCATCTTCTTCTGCACTGAGAATTAAGACACAACAGTGATAGGTCAGATCATTCAAAGAAGATAACCATTGCGTGCCCCATGAGGACGGACATAAGGATAAAGTAAGTGGTGTGTGCTATTTTAGATTGACAGAGCTGGTCAACACAAGTAGCATTGCAGAGAGACAGGAGAACATTTCTGGGCAGGGCTCACAAGAAGGAAAGACACTGGCCGTAGTTCCCCTTGGCTGTTGGAACATCTTTCCTAGCCTAGACTTGGATGAGGTTTACTAAAATTAGATGCCAGTTATGTATAACGGACTGTGAAGTTATGTCTCTTAGTGGCTCTTCCCGTTTCCCCTGAAGATTCTTCTCCCAGTGTGACTTCACAGTGCTGTGATTTGTACGAGCAGAGCTGACTTCTATGGATTTTACTCCGCAGCTGTGGAACAGATGCAGCGAGGGACTGAGTAGTGTGAGCTTTGATTTCAGTGTAGCCAAGTCCAAGATAGTGAACAAATAAGTTACTACAATATTGTTTAGTTACAGGGGTCGCAAGAGTAGTCCTTACTGTAATTGGCAGTCTAGGGGCAAGAGTGAGCGATATACTGTGTCCTGCCTTAAACATTTGAGCGGGGTGGGAAAACACTCTGGAAATGAAACTCGGTAGTTAGATGACATTATTACCTGTCAGGGGGACGGTCTTTTGCATCGGTTTGTTCTTCTAACCACTGTGTCATCCATCTGGCCGTGACCTGAAACCTAAGTGCTTTACACAGTGTCTTACTCAGTCTTCCCAACACCTCTCAGGGAACAGCGCTCTCTTCAGTGTCCGTACACTGAAATTCAGGTAAGTTAAGATGTGTCCAACTGAACATTTAGCAAGTCAGGGGGCTGTGAACCCGTTTTAGATTTTTTTCTTAACAACAAAGCCCATTTTCTTATTATTTTGTGTGACTTGAAAAGTGTGTTACCTTTATTGTGCTTAAGAAAATAATAGAATACTTGGTAGGACTTCATGTGAAATTATTGATGACCCAAATTATTGAAGGTCACTTTCATATGTTTTATCACCTTAAGGGGAATGATTTGTTTTATTGTGTAGAGCTGGATAGAAATGCTGAGGTTTCTTTTAAAACAAAACAAAACCAACCAACAAACAAAAAACCTTCCTTACCTTCATTCATAAAGACACTGCAACATGGATGTCCTTGATGGAAAAAGCAAGGGGTAAGTCGTTGAGATGACTAATGGTTTGGCTGAAAGAATCAAACTCTTGTTTGTAAACCTCACTCTTACATGCTAAGTGGTAGAAGTATCTGCCAGCTTTGTCATTTTGAAGGTCAAATGAGAGAATTTATTAAGCATGGGATGATACTTATTTAGAAGTTCTGATGAAATTTTTGTTTCTGATAAATTATATATGTAATGAAATAGTTAACATAAATTATGTTCACTGTGTTTTTTAAAATCTATTTAACATTTAATTATCAGTTCCATTAGGTAAACCTTGAAGCGGATGATGCAGAAGTTTGAGCCAAAGTATAATGAATTGATGATGTGCTTGACATTGTAAGCCATGGTGGAAAGATGTGCCTGCTACTTCAGTTAGTCTGGCCACGTAATGGCATCAGGGGTTAAGGGTGAACTCTCTCCACTCTCTTGTATTCTGAATCTTTTCTCATAATGTTTGGCCATAGCGTTCATTGGTCAAATAGTGTAAGTTTTACCTCAAGTGATAATTTCACCAGAAGATTGTAGGTTATATGTGACAGCAAGCTTAAGTAAAAAGTTCTTAATTATTTTAGTCTTTGCAGTTTTTTCATTAGCATCTTTTTTATTAAGTTACTTTCACTCAAGGCATTTCTGAGTTTGCCTTCATGTCTGCAGAGTTAGGTGTCAGGTGAGATGGTCTGAGCTTCTTCCAATTCCAAGGATTAACCTTCAACTTTAAACTACTATCAGAACAGCTCACACACTGGCTTGCAATAAAATTGTCCCATAGTTGCTTAAATCATGACAGCTCACTTTAAACAAGAGAGAAAACCGAATAGATTGCCTGTTGTAGATTCATGGTATTATTTAAAAATCATTCACCTACAAAAGACATGATTTTTACAGAGAATTTGAAGAGAGATGAAGCACAAAATGAGTGCAATTTTATATCCCCTCCTTCAATTTTTTTTTTATCCCTCCTTCAATTTTATACTCATTCCTGTTAACTTATAACAGGAGTATTAGCGCCTTCAGAATGTTCTTAACATAAGAATTCTTCTTATGTTCTTCATATTCTTAACATAAATATAGGTGCGTTGCTTTTCATTCAAATAGTATGGATATGTTTTACTTTAAGTGCCTACCATGGCCAAGAATTTTTAAACAGCTGATGTGTTGAACAGTATGTGGTTATATAGCAGATGAAGTCTTCAGAACCCATATTCTAGAAGTGGACAGTGAGCAAATAAGAATTTTAGCATTATGCTGTATTGTGTTAACCTTCACCACAGGAAATGCTAGTGTCTTTAGAGAGCTGGGGTGGGGGTGGGGTGCTGTGTTATACTGCATACAGGTAGGCAGGCCTTCCTGAGGAGATAACACATGAACCAAGATCAGAATTGCCTGGAGGGTTAGCCAGTGACAAGAAGAGCACTCTGGCAGATACAACAGCTTGTGTGTGGAAGGGTCAGAAAGTGTGCCCAGTGTTTCTGGGGCTGCATGTGAGGGAGAATGGCACATGATGAAGTCAGTGTGGGCATGGGTGGAGGCATAATGGAGGAGTCCTAATTTTAAGTGACATTCTTTATGTATTAAGCAATTTGTATTTTCACTTAACATTATATCATAGGTATCTTTTCCATGCACTGATTTGAAGTGTAAAGGTATATTTTAAGAATTTCTCTCACCACAGGTCTTTTTCTCATCCTGTAAAAGTGCTAAAATCTGTGCTGTACTAAAAATATTCAGTTCTATATTCCAGTCGACTGCTGCTCTCTTCTCAGCTAAGACATTGATTCTCTCCTTTGCTAGTCACTTAGTTTTGTCCCCCCCCCCCCACCAGAGATTCTATTGTAATCAGTCTTCAGGGCACCAGTTAACCAGCTTCCATTTCTCTTCCCTATAGAACATTCTGTGCGTTGCCAACTCCCTTGGCTATATACTCATGAAAACTTGCACATTACCACTGTCTCCTAGTTTTCATACTTGTGTATGCTGCTACTTTAAATATGTTTAGTCCAGAACTTTAGCTTCAGTGTCATCCTTTATACATACTTCCCTGGAGTGTGTTAGCCATTCTCACAGTACTACCTTTCCTTGTGTACTCTCTAATAAACGTCTCTTCTCAATGCTATACTTACCTGTTCGTTTATTGCACAACTTTCCGACGTCCCAGTTTCTGTACTGTTGCCTTGCTTTTGCTTCTCTGTTCTCTGTTTTGATAATGACGCTGCCGTATGGAACCAGAGCTCAAGAGAGAGCTTGGCTTTGCCTAGACTCCTTCCTTCCCTTCACCTTACCATGCTCTTCTCTGATGGGTTATTTTTGATGGTCAGTAGTTGTAGTTTCTGTGTATCTTTTAAATCAATTGTTGTTTTGTTTTTTGAGACAGGGTTTCTGTGTGTAGCCCTGGCTGTCCTGGAACTTGTTCCTTAGACCATGCTGGTCTCAAAGTCAGAGACCCACCTGCCTCTGCCTCTGCCTCCTGAGCGCAGGAATTAAAGGCGTGTGCCACCACTGCCCAGCTCAGGCTTTGTTCTGTCACTTCTGCTTTTAGGTTAGTTTTTGCCTGGACTCTTTATAGCCAAAAGGTCCGTGCTTCTGGGCAGCAGCCTTTCCAGTGCATTTCTGAGCTAGAGCAATATTCCAAAAGCACACATGCAGTTAGTCTCTTGTTTCAGAATACCCAGTGACTTTCTCTTACTTACTGACCAAAGTTACTTGATTAAATTGTCCAGAGATGACACTTGACCATTCTATCTTCATTTCCTACTAGTTATTGCGTATGTAATGGCATTTAGGCTCTTTTTCTCTCTACTATTTATTCTTAAAAGTTTGCCTTGTGAACCAGACACTTTGTCTGTTTATCTAGGTTTGGGCCATCACTCAGTGCTCAAATAAGAGCTGCTTCTTCGTTCATAGCATTGATTATACTGAATAATGGTGTGAGCCCACCATGACAGACAGACTACACTCTTTATGTTAAACTTGTAGGTCAGGTACAGGCTTTACTATTTAGATTTGGGGTTGAATTTTAGTTCTCTGTTCTGTGACTTTACTAGAAATGTCCCATCTTAAAAGACGAAGGTACTTGATACCTCCGTGAGGGTGGCTTTAAGCATTAGATGAGATAATGTATGTCAAATGTTTACTGTTACTGAAGAGGATGGAAATCACTTTAGTATCCTTGGCACAAATTTGTGACCCAGTAGATGTTTGTTGAATAATGATCACATATAAACTACACCCAACACAGGCTGTGTGTGTGTGTGTAGGCTGCACATCAGCAGATTTAACCAGCCACCAACCAGGAATATGTGACGGAAATTTGCATCTGAACATGTACTTTGTTATTGTCTAAACAGTATGGTACAATGACTGTTTATATAGCAATTGTATTCAGTTATTTACATAGTATTCTGCATTAAAAGTAATGTGGATAGACTTGGGGAGACAGAGGCAGGTGGATCTCTGTGAGTTCAAGGTCAGCCTGATCTACAAAGTGAGCCCAGGACAGCCAAGGCTACACAGAAAAAAACCCTGTTTCAAAAAACCAACCCCCCCCCCCCAAAAAAAAGAAAGGATAAAGGGAATGTAGAGATGCTATAGAGTACAGGAGGAGGATGAATAGAGGGGTATGTAAATACTATGCTATTTTATGTGACACACACCAGCATTTTCACATTTTCAGTCCAGGAGTCCCATTCTTCGTGCAAACTTGAGAATCATTTTAAATATACGCTGATGAGCTAAGTGTCTATCTCAGTTATTTATCTGATAAGAATATTTGAAAATAATTCATTCCCACAGAAATTTGGATTACATCAAGATCAGTCATAGGAAGTGGTTAAGAACCAGGTAATTATGTGACAAGTAACAATTACACTTTAGTAAGTGGGGAGAATTCACTTTATCTGTCAAAATATCAAAAGCTTGAGCTCCAGGTTTGGACTTAGCTCAGTAGGCTAAACAGTGGGAATTCATGGAGGCTTTAGAGAGGAGAACGGACACAGTCAAGCTGTGTTTTCAGGCGGGGTAGGTGGTGGACTGACTGCTCTCCAGAGCAGTGCTGGAACAAGCATGCGTGTTGTGAAACTCAGCTTGACAATTGGGAATCGATAGGGCTTAAGATAATAGTTCTGAAGAGAGAAGTACACTCGCTGACTGTTGTCTGTATTGTTTGTGTTAGAATCAAAGGGTTATTTTGTGATCACCAACCCAAGACTTACGAACATTCATACCGTAGAGAAAAATTAGAAATGTAGAGGAGGCTCTTGTTTGAAAACACTGTGGTGAGAATTGGGGGAAAACGTGTTTTATTTAGGAGTGGTTTTCAAGTTCACGTGGAAGTATGTATCCCTTGGGTTACTGTAGAAACGTGATTGGCACAAAGTTAAGGAACTGGTGCTGTGTGTGAGTGAGTCCAAGGACTGTTAGCTGAAGAAGCAGCTGGCTGCTCAGACTCCGCCTTTCAGGTATAAAGCCAGGTATTGCCAAGAAGCCTCCCACACTGTGGGTTTGGTTTAAGAAACATTCTCACTCTTTAGAGGAGTATCGGCTAGCCAAGTCTAGAAGTTGATAACTGGTATTGAGATGGGTTAAAACTTTTGAAAAGCTACTTGTTGCAGTTCCTTGTGAAGAATGAAAGCTGGATATCATTTTTGAAATTTGTAAAAGTTGATTACTTGGTAGGAGAACAATGTTTTTAGACCTAAGAATATTCCTGTAAATCCTAGATGTTTGTTATAACAAGTTTGATGATTTTAGAAACAACAACAACAACAAAAACTACTCTGTGAGCATATATTTGTTTTGGAAATTATCTGTAGAATAATTTAAAATTATAAAATAGCAATGAGAACTTGTTTTTCCCCACAGAAGTAAGTGGTTTGAGGAAATATCGGTGTAGAGAAGCTGTGTGTGAACCTTAGTGTTTCACTCACCAGCGTTAAACTAAGGAGACATAGGCAGGGGAAGCCTGCATTCTCATCTGGGAAGTAGACTCAAGTGGGAGGGGCTATGAAATAGTGCATGTAAATAAAACTTGGCATAACCCTTCTGTGTGCTGTGTTCCAGGCAAAGGGCTGAGCTCCCAGTACCCCTCATGAGCTTCCCTACCCCTGCAGCTTCCCTACTGTAGGATGAGTGGACAGGGAGAGGTCAGGTTGGCAGCCCTGTATGGGCAGGATCTGAGCTGTAGCTGTAAGTCACCATGCTAGATAGATGCCTTTCTGTGTGTACGTACCTAAGTATTCAGTTCTCTGTGACATTATCCAGAATACTATGAAGAGTGTGGGTAGCTTATGCAAATTAGTGTGTGAGATCCAAGAACTGCTACGGATAATCTATGAAAAGAAAGCACAAAATTGCACTCAGTGGTATGGAACCATTTACCCTCCCTCACTTTAAGATTTTAGATTATGGCGCACGCCTTTAATCTCAGCACTCGGGAGGCATAGGCAGGAGGATCGCTGTGAGTTTGAGGCCAGCCTGGTCTACAAAGTGAGCCCAGGACAGCCAAGGCTACACAGAGAAACCCTGTCTTGAACCCCCCCCCCAAAAATTTAGATTAATTGATATGTGGGGAAAGGGTGTCTGCTGTAATACAAACTGTAGTTCATAATGTATAAAGCTACAATAAGATACTTTTTAGCTTTAAAATATTTGTACAGTGGTAAAATTGGTGTGGAAAGTAGTGGTTTTATAATGTGGTTTACCAGTATAAACTAATTGTTTCTTAGGGTTTATCTTTTAAGTGGTAACGCAGTGTGCATTGTATGGTAAAGATACACAGTATGTGTGGTTTTCTTTTTAACTCAAGTTTGTGGTGTCCATTTATTCTTATGTTTGTTGTAATGGAAAGGAAATGTTCTAAAGAATTGGCATGTATAGTTTAAAACTTAGGTATTTTTGTGACTTTTCAGAGTTGTGAGGACTCAGGGTTGGTTACTATGCAGGCGTGTTTGGATTTGTATATTGTAGCCTTTGAAACTCAACTTTAAAAAGTAGTTTCTGTAAATCTGAGTCTTACGGTAAAGCCTACCACAACCTGCACTCTGTAAAGGAGCAGTTGGCTGACTCCGGAGATAAGTGCCAGTGTGGCTGATCACTCCTGCCACCTGTTTCTATACCACACACTTCTCAGTGAGACTCCATCTGTAAATCACACGATTTTAATGTAGATATTATTTCATGCAAGGGTTCAGAAGTAAGCTTTTCCTTTTTTGAAGAAACGTGGAGACTAAATGTATCCCAAATGAAAATGTTATAAATCTGAATGTTTACTGCTAAGTTCAAGATGTTCTGGAAGTATCCTTATGACAGAATGTCTTTTTTTTTTTTTTTTTTTAATTACCCTTTCAGGTGTCCCTTCTTTCAGAATTCAGAGACTTAATGGTAAAGGGAAACATGAGTTAAGAACTTTCTGTGTGGACACTTCAATTTTTATGAGAGTGGTTACTACTAGCCTGTGAGAAACTGCAGTGCACAAGGAGTAGGGGACAAGTATCTTGCTCAGGGTCCTGCAGCTGAGCGTTAGTGTGGCCTTGCAGCCCCAGCCTGCTGGCTGCCTGAAAACCCCACTCTGCTGCCTCCCTGTCAGGTGGCAGTCTTGCTGCTGCACAGCTGCTGCTGGTTGTAAGGAAGCTACTTAGAACCCCTGAGCCTGACTTTTTATATTTATTAAGTGAAAGTGTAGTAAAGTACACCTTATGTCCAGCCAATGATTTTTACAGGGAATTTTACACAAATGATTTGAAGAAAGTTGAAATGATCTGAACTGTACTGCTAATACTGCTAAGTTAGAGCTCTCCAGCCATAGTAGTATAATTTAAGAAACACTCGTCCAGCTCAAGGGCATGGTTTGTTAATAATGTTTATAAGTAATGAAAATTTGTTAAATTTATAGTCCTTATCAGTACTTTTAAACTTGCCTCTTCTGCCTGAGTAGATAAAGGGGAGCTATTGTTTCATGGCATCTAATTAGTGTCTTCGTTATTTCCCAGACTGAAGAAGAACCTTTTATTTTTGTAACTATATTATTATGATACATCATAAAATAGAACCAGAAGCTAGATTTTAACCATGCTGACTTCGAGAAGGTAGATTTGCAAGTCAAAGATGACTTTAGTGTAAAATGAAGTACTGAATTTGAGGCAGAAAATACACTTAAGAATGTAGATAGGTGTTTTACTCAGATTCTTTAGAGGAACAGAACTAATAGAATGAATATATATTATGAAAAGGAATTATTAGGTCGGCTTACATGACAGTGGGTAGGTAGTCCAGCAGTAGCTGTTTGCACGCTAGAAAGGCCACTCAGTCTGCAAGCCTTGGTGCTTCAGCAGTCCCTGTCTGGCTCTGAAGGCCTGGAGGACACCTGAGCTACTGGAGTTTAGTCTGTGTTGGAGCCTAAGATGCTGAGTTTCCTTGTAAGCGAAGAGTGACAGCAGTTGCAGCAGCAGAGAGACTGGTGCATTCACCAGCGAGGAGCAAGGCAGAGTAGACAAGGCGCCACTGTTTTCCCTCTTTATAGCTCGGCTGCAGCCTGAAGGTGCTGCCCACTCTAGGGAGGCTCTTCCTCCCTGCTAGTTCTTTCCTGGAACTACCCTGGCAGACACGCCTCAGTTGGATCTTAGAGTATGTTTCTATTGCTGCTAGCTGAGGAATAGAGCCTGTGCCTGGGCTTGTTAGATGCTCTTCAGATAACTTATAAAGTAGGATGAGTATTCTTACACCCAAGTGGGAAGATGAGGTATGTTCCAGTGTATAGACAGTTAAATGAGTATAGCCAAGAAACTGGGAGATGTAAAGTGGGTTTAATAAATAGGATATTAAAATCATACTGCCTAATTTGGAGGAATTTAAAGTGCATTAAGATCTCTAGTCTCCATTTGTGAAACATGACAGGTTTATTTCACTTTGAATTTGAAATATCAGTGTTATGATTTTTTTTTTACCAGAATCATTCAGTAGAAAAATAGTACAAGTAATACATAGATAGCTAAAACCTTTTAGTAGTCACATTAAAACATAAAAAGGGAAATGAGTAAACAATACTAATAATTAACTTTACTTAATCTAGTATAGCTAGAATATCATTTTGATATAACTGGTGTAGAAATTGCTGAGGTCAGTAAAGGCACCAGATCCATGGAACAGGAGTTACAGTGCTCATGAGCCACCACGTAGGTGCTGGGAATTGAACCTGGGTCCTCTGCAAGAGCAACAAGTACTCTTAGCCACTGAGCCATCTCTTCACACAAATCTACTTTCTTAAAGCAAACACCTATGTTGCCTAATACCTTTTGATGGTTTCTGAGTTTCATCACTTAATGCCTAAAGGAAAATAAATAAATATGTGAGCATACTATTTGAATTCAGATGTTTTAAAAAGAGTATAATAGGATGTGCAATTTGACAAAAAGGGAATGTATCACTTAAAGTTGAAAAAAATCCTAGAAAGTCTTCTAGCTAGAGCAGATATTACATGAATATAAGTAAATAGTTCATTTTATACTTTACCAAACTCTTCATAAATGTTCTTACACAGTTAACTTTATCAACCTGTCTCAAGTTTCTAGCCCCCTCCCTCCATTTATGAATAATAATTCTGGTTCTTGAGGAAGAAAGGAAACACCTGATGAATGAAAGCTTTTAAAGTTAAAATCATTCTTGCCATATAGAAACATTTTTGGTTTTAAAGTAGTTTTCAGAGTTGTATGCTGCTTTATGCAGTGGTAGAATTTGGAAGGATATTGTTTTGCCAAGTTTCTTCAGGTTTAAAGACAGTTTTAAGAAAAAGGGTTTAGCCAGGCAGTGGTGGCACACACCTTTAATCCTAGCATTCGAGGTAGGGGCAGAGCCAGGTGGATCTCTTAGCTTGAGGCCGGCTTGGTCTACAAAGTGAGTTCCAGGTCAGCCAGGGCTACACAGAGAAACCATGTCTCAAGAAACCAAAAAAGAAAAGAAAAGAAACTGAGGGTTTTACTGTGACTGGATTTGTAATGATAAACATTTTTATGTTGACTTAGTTCAAGAAGCTCTAAGTCTATGTATGTGTCTCTGTCTCTTGAATACTGAAACATTTAGATTTTGTGTGTGTTATTTAGTTCTTAAAATTAACAGCTGGGGACTCCATGATGGACATATCACAGACACAAGCTTTCAGCCTTACTCAGAGAAGCCTCTCTTTGCACTAAACGTTGGTGAATTAAGAGATTCTTGGCTGTTCAAAAGGGGCATTTGCATGTTCAGCCTCAAACAGACCATTTATACTTTCCCCTTTAAGGCTTGGGGAACATCACAGAAAATGGGATAGGAAACGTGTAAGAGGAGATACAGAGAAGGACTGCAAAATGCTATTTTCTGGGCAGGGGACAGCCGCTGCAGTCATGAGCTCTACAGCAGCTGGGTGGCCTTCCTTGAACCTTTGCAAGGGTGGGCCTGCAAATAGTCACAGATGGGGAAGAGCTCGGGGGCCCCCAGTTCCTGTTGCACTGGTGACTACTGAATGAGTCTGGAGAAGGGAGTCCTTATCTTCAGATGTGTACCTACAAGTGAGCTCATCAGGTGCCATTGGATAGTTCCACACCCAAGCTCACAGAGGCCACCCTGGCTAAACTCAGTGGGTCACAAAACAAAACAAAAAGCCTGGAAAGAAACCAATAGGGAGGATTGACTGGTACGGTAGGGGAGATGAGAGAGTGGAGGTGAGAGTAGTCTGAATGTACTATGTGGATAAAGTTGGTTTTTTTGTTTTTGTTTTTTTTTGTTTTTTTTGTTTTTTTTGTTTTTTGTTTTTTGGTTTTTTTTTTGAGACAGGGTCTCTCTGTGTAGCCGTGGCTGTCCTTGAACTCCCTTTGTAGACCAGGCTGGCCTCGAACTCACAGCGATCCACCTGCCTCTGCCTCCCGAGTGCTGGGATTAAAGGCGTGAGCCACCACGCCCGGCTGTGGATAAAGTTGTTGAGGAACAAATTTAGTTAACAAAAAGTTAACTAAACACCACCACCACCACCACCACCACCACCACCACCACCACCACCCCTCACCAGCAGAGACACACACACACACACACACACACACACACACACACACACACATCCCACACACACACACACACACTATTCGTCTTTCCTTGTTCTGTAGATGATGACAGTGACTCTTTGGAAGGTTAAGATGGTAGACTCTGGTGTGTATGTGCAGAGTGAAGATTTGAGCACAGATAATCATACCAGCGTATCTTTATCCGTAACATAAAGGAACTTTTGGTGATATGTATCCAAACCATAGTGGATGGTATTAAGGAACATAAATTATATTAATTTTATTCCAGGATTTCAAGGTTGCTTGCTTAGACTTTAGAGAATAAAGTCACAGCCATGTTGATTTGTTCAGAGTATTGTTATGCAGTTGACAAATTCAGTTCTGGTGTGTAGCAGTTCATGCAGTTGAGCTCTGGAAATCTGAATGTAAACCAGAGATTGGACACCGTCAAAATTTAGAAATGCAATTGAAAACTCCTTAGGTAAGGAAGTTCTCTTAGGCTTTCTCCGGAAAGCACTTTCTCCTTTCACTGTAAGGTTAGATTTTTTTTTTTTTTTAAATAACCTAAGGAAGCATTAGAACAGTTACACCTACTTAAACATTAAAATCACATTTGCAATTTGAAGTATGCTATAAAAGCTCTGTGGGGTAGAAGGAAGCTGAAGGAATAGCATAGTGTTAAAAAATTCACAAAATAAATTTTAAGTTTATTTGAGCAAAGAACAGTTCATGAAGTGGATGATGTTCAGAACCAGAAGAAACTCAGAGTCTACAGAGAGAGGTCAAGGCCACCCATCTGATTTTTATTTCATTTATTTATTTATTTATTTTGTATGTTAAATCCCACTTGTCCCTTGCCTGGTGTATAAGAGGGCAGTTGACTTTAAGCAGTATATTTTTATTTATTTGGGAATTTCATACATGCAGATGATAAATTTTGATCATATTCACTCCAGTCCCCTCTCTGTATTCCAGTTTGATCTCTAGTCTTCCTTCATTTTCTTTCCTCCACGAGCCCCTCCCTCATCAATAGCTGGATGTTCATGTGGTCAGTCTTGTGCAGGCCCTCTGCAGGCAGCTGCAGTTACTTTCAGTTCATGAGAGCCCTGGCCATGTTTTATGTCTAAGACAGCTTTTCTTGGCTTTCCTCACCAGTCACCCAGCTCTTACACTCTTTCCAGCCCTTCCTGGGTGTTCTGTGGTCCTTGGAGGGAGTGATGTGGGTATAGCATTTAAGGCTGAGCTTTCAACAGTTGTTCGCAGCACCTTGACCAGCTGCTATTCTTCGCATGAGCTGGCATCACTGCAGAGACACTGACCAAGGATGAGGTCTTATCATGCCCATTTAGTAAAATAAGAGTAGCTGGTCCATTCCCAGGGCCTTTTACCTCCCTGGTCATGGAACTTTGACTGAATTCATAGTACTAAACGTGAGCTTCCTCCTGCAAGTGGACCTTAGATCTAATCAAATCAGTTGGTTGTTCCCATAACAGACATGCTACTATTGTAATAGTAAACACCCTCGCCTGGCCTGTTAGTAAGTAATGTTGTATACGTGGTGCAAAGCTGGGAGCAGTCATTGTTTAGTTTTTCCCTCCACCTGTCTGCACAGCAGCTTGAGGCGCTGTGAAGATGAGCCAGCAGGGAGGCAGCTTCCCATCCAGCTCAAGGTTTATCTAACTCTGTAACCAAGGTGTGTGGTGTCTTTAGAGTTTTATTCCACTCTCGGGCAATCAAGGGCAGTGGCCATAATCTGTCTAGTGTTGAGAGTCTCTCGCCTGGCTAGCCAACAACACAGAGAGGTGTTCCTGCACCTGGCACTAAGATTTCATTTAAAAGCCTGTGGCTTTGAGATTGGTATATCTGTTCTTTTTTAAATTGTGTTTTTAGTTAATGTATAAAGTAGAGAGCTTCCATGTGACTTTTTATGGCTTTTATTTTTGTTAACAACTACTTCCCTGTACCTCACTTTCTCTCTCCACTTTTCACCCCATTCCTGTAAAAAACAAAGCCTCTTACATGCATCCACTATGGCCCTTGGTCACTTCCTGGTCCCTATACACATTTCAGGTTAAACAAACCTAAAAACCCCAAGCTGTGATCTATAGTTGAGAGAAAACATGTAGTGATGTTTGACTTTCTGGGCCTGGCTAATTACCTCACTCAGTCCAGTGTTTTCCAGTTCCATCTTGCTTTCCTGCAAGTTTTGTTTCATTTTTCTTCACAGCCAAATACAACCATTGTGTACTAGTTTTTCCTTTTCAACTGAGTAGCACCGGATTTCATTCAGTGACTTCTCTTTGGCCTCGTTGGTGGATTACCTTAGTTGAGTTTTGAATGTTGATGAAGACAGCCGCGCACACATGGGCTAAGTACTGTTTGGTTCGGTGTGCTGTTCCTTTGCATTGTTGGATTTCACTTGCTGTCTGTAGAAGACATTACACCTGTGTCATGGCAGATGGTGATATATGATTTTCTTATAATGTCTTTGTCTGGTTTTTTGTAAGGGCAGTGCTGGTCCCATGGGATGCTAAGTATCGCTTTGATCTTCAGAGGGGTAGTGTAGACAGTTGGTAAAGGCTTCTTCAAAGTTTTAGTAAAATCCACCAGTAAACTCAGGTTGACCTGGTGTTTTCTGACCTTGGAAGTTATTAATTATTAAGTTTCTTAATAGATTAGTTAGCAGTAAGAAAAATGAGTTTAATTTTATTTTCACTTATTCTTTTTCTGTTATGCTTCATTTCTTTATTTAGAGCCAGGTTTCTTACCTGAATCATTTTTCTTCTCTCTAAAGGATTTTTAATATTTCATGAAAGTCATTTCTACTGGGAAGAAATCCCCCATTTTCTGCTTCTTTTGGGAAAGTATGAACTCATTTGTTCTTTTTCTTGTTAGTTCACTCATTTATTCACTCATTCAGTGAATCTGGTTGTTTAATATAAGACCTCACTAAGCTGTCTAGGCTGACCTTGAGCTCACCCAGGCTGATACGAACTTAATCATGCCCTAAGACCCTCCATACACGTGATTATTGATCTCTCCAGTTTCATGACTAGCAAT
This sequence comes from Acomys percivali, assembly GCA_907169655.1. Lineage (NCBI taxonomy): Eukaryota > Metazoa > Chordata > Mammalia > Rodentia > Muridae > Acomys > Acomys percivali. The sequence goes on from OU015756.1 coordinate 13,333,553, forward strand.
TTGCCTTGTGACATCATGTCTATTATGGCTATAAGAAGAATTAACTTTTTGATTTCTAACAGGTCAGACTAAAAGCAGATTGTTGATAGTATTTAATAGCAACCATAAGCATTTCTTATTTTGTAAAACATTTTAAAGTAAAATATTTATTTGTATTTATATTTCCCCTCTAATATATGACAATTTCCGAAGTTGAAAAGCTGTATTGTCAATACTCATATACCCATTACTTAGTTCTACTGTTCAAATATTATGTATTTGCTTTGTTATAAATTTTATCTTTGTTTCCTTTAGTTGTCATTCTTTTTTTCTTTTTTAAATTTTTTAGTTTTGTGACAGAGATCCCAGGCCTGCGTACAGTCATAATGTCACATTAAAACTTTGTAAAGAAAAGTAGTTTCAGTTACAGCTTGATACCAGTTTTTATTGGCTACTTTTTTTTTAAGAGAAAAAAACAATCCTGCAGGCACAGTCTCCCTGTGTAGCCAGAGTAGACTCTGAACTTGTTAGTCTTCTTTTGCTTCCTGCATGCTGATGTGCCACCATGCCCAGAGTCTCTGTCATATATAAATACGAGAGCTAACCAAATTATAAGAAAGTTATTGGCTGAGTTTTAACCTTTTAGTCCTTGAATACATTTATCTGTTTTCTATGTATTGTTAACATTTGATACCCACATTTAAAGTCCAGTTTATTTTTATGAAATCAATTATAAACTTATTTTTCAAAGAATATCTTGTTTGAGAGTGACGTGGGGTTATTGCCTCTCTTAAAACAGAGATAAGTGAAGAACTGGAAGTCCTAAAGAGTGTGTCAGCTAAGAGAAGCGTTCTAATTTTTGCCCTTTTCCCTTTCTTTCATGAATCGACTATTTTAGATTGTATTCTAGATTGGTAAATGGGTTATGGCAAAAAGATCACTCAGTCATGACAAGAATAAACGTCGTAGGAGTGTCCCCTGAAAGTCTTACAGGAACAAACTGTAAAGGAATTTTCTAAGTATACGTTAAGTGCCTCTATTATAGAATGAGCTTGTATTTAATAAGGCCAGGAATAATTGTCGAAAATTCAGGAAACAAGTGGGCAGTGGCTGTTGCAAAAGAATGTTCTGCCTTGTTCCCTGTCTACTTTAGGTGAGTCTAGCTGATGGTAACATTCAGAAGTGCTCACCACACAGGGCAGTGCTCACCACACAGGGCAGTGCTCACCACACAGGGGCAGTGCTCACCACACAGGGGCGGTGCTCCTCAGCTGTTGGAAACATTCCCTCTTCTCCCCCTCCCTCTTACACACGATCAGGCTGTGGAATCCCACTAACCTTAGAGATGGGGGTTGCAAATTTGATTATCTATATATAAAAAAAGTATGATTGGTAATTTAGGTAGTTGAATTTTACTTCTTAGATGACTTGAATTTTTCCTAAGATGTAGTTTAAGGTCACAGAATGGTGTGGGTTTTTTGTTGTTCTTTTTGTTTTGTTTTTCAAGACAGGGTTTCTTGGTGTAGCCCTGGCTGGCCTCACACTCGGAGATCCACCTGTGTCTGCCTCCTGAGTGCTAGGATTAAAGGCATGCAGCATGATGCCTGGCTAGGCCAAAAAGTTTTAGAGCTGTAAGAGCCTTTGACGGCCATGTCTGTACGTCATTGCTCTGCAGAGTGAACTGAGAGGAGGCCTTGTCCCTATTCTTAGCTCCTGTAACTAAAGCATGGCAGCTGGCACAGAGCAGACGCTTGCTTGGGACTGTCTTGCATTGCAAGATGAAGCTGAATGATGTATCACTCACTACACTAAGTTCCGAAGTTACAGCTGTTAGAGTCTGATGTCGCGTGGTCAGTTTCAGAGCAGTCCTGTGAATGCGGTAGTTTGTGCTTAATTCCTCTCATGGTAGTTCTGGGACACACCACTGATGCGTCTCCATATGTGTCGTTAGAGAACCTACTGCAGCCTCTCCTACCCACCTTGCTATTGGTTTTGATATGTTGTGTCATAAGGGGGTTAAAGCTTAATAACTCAAAATAAGAAAGTGCTAGAGAACTCTTTGTCTATTAAACAAAGTAGAAAGATACTTTAGTTTTGGGGGGTTTTAATTTTAGTGGACTCCAGACATAAATAAATCATAATTTTGTCTTGAATTCTGTTTACAAAAGCACGTTTATCTCGAGGTAACCTAACCTTTTATGGGTCAATGTCTAACCAAAATGAGGTAATATATTCTCTAAAACTAGTGTTGTATTAACTGAGGCATTTTAAAAGTCCATACCAGCAAGATTCCTCCTGGTCCATCTCTGCAGTGTAGCTTTTGTCACTCAGGAGAGGGCTGCACAGTGCTTAGGCGTTGTCATTGTACTTTCTGCTGTTAGTGGGGCTTTTACCCCAGGAGATGGGGGCTTTCAAGCTTGTCTGTTCTTTATGTCATTAGCAACAAACTTCTCCAGGGTGTTGAGATAGGAAGAGATATTTGTGCTCTTGTTGGGGAAAGAAATAAATACCATATAGTTAAGTGGTAATACTGGGTTGTAAAGGTGCTGAGACTACACAGGGTCTGAGATGAGGAGAGTCCCGTGCTTTACAGCCCCTCCGCAGCCTTCACAGTTGTGGCTGCAGACTGGACACTCACGGCCGAAGGAAAGGAGAACATTGAGAAAGAAAGTGACCAGGAGAAGCAAATGTCTAGAGTTTTCCTGGGAGAAGTGTCTTTTTGTGTACTGTCATTTACTTTAATTCAAATACATAGGGTAGAAGAATGTGAGTGCAGAATGTGGAGCTAATTGTGCTGATCCAGAGAGAAGCGCTCAATGTACAATCGCCCATTTTCTTGGTCTTGTAAGTCGATAGTTTTTCACTAAATGCTTAGGACTCTTAATATGAAGCCAGATAGGCTTGCCCCTACTACATGTGCCATTCTTTTAAAATGTGAACCAGATAACTAATGCTTCTGGTTTCTGAAGTCCGTGCTTTGGAGTAAAATGCAAACATGTTTAACAACTTACTGCTGAGTCCCTTAACTGGTCTTACTGCTTGCTGTCTGTCCCACGATAGCGTGTTCTAGCTATCCGGGCTACTTCTGTGCTAGGATCAACATAGCAGATTTGTTACTGCCTTCCAGCCTCGGTGTGTTTGGCTGCTCTTCCTGTGTTTAACCTTCACATTTTAGATATTCGTGTGGCATGGTCCTCGGGAGTCTGTTGAAATGCAATCTTAGTGGTGGCTTTCTCTGATTATCTTAGTTAAAATGGCTTCTTTCTGTCACAGTCAAACCCTGTTGTTTCCATCCAACACACACAGGTCTACTGGCACGTATGCATTTTAACGTTTATTCCTTCACTCTTTGAATCTCTGTGGAACGTAAGTACCACAAGGGCCGGGGTCAGAGGTTTCTCCAGCTGTCAACTTGACACAAACCTCGTCATACCTGGGAAGAAGGAAGGACTCTCAGTTAAGAGGGTGTCTTTCTCAGATTGTCCGGGGCATGTCTGTTGGGTCAGTTTTTTGATTGCCTACTGGAGCAGGAAAGCCAGTAAGTAGTAAGCCAGTAAGCAGCATTCCTTCATGATCTCTGCTGTAGGCCCTGCCTCCGCATCCTGTGTTGAACTTCCCCTGGCTTCGCAGCCTGTAAGCCAGATAAACCCTCTACTCCAAGTTGCTTTTTCTCAGTGTCTGTCACATGGTAGAGTAAACGAGGATGAATATATTGATTTATTCAGTGCCTAGATTTACGTTGTGTAGTATGAGGAACTAAAGTACTGGTCTCTTTCCTGGCACTTAGTGACCCACATGGAGCCCTTTTGAAAGACCGTTAGTTTGTTTGGTTAAGAATAGCACGTACTCTACAGTATACCAGCTCACAGATAGGTTCATGGTATTATTCCTACTTAGGAATTCATAATGGTTGGTAAATGTTCAGCTTGAAAACTGGAAAAAGTTTACATTTATTGAAAGGTGTGATGAAACTATATTTTTGAAATTGGTAACATAAGTTTGGGAAGGAAAAATATGTGTCTCTTTACACTTAGAAGTGAAAAACTTCTTTGAGGCAAAATGTGGGAAACCATTGGAAGATTCTGAAGATCACATTAAACATTTTAGGAATTTGATTTGTAGTCATTAGTGTAGTTTAAAGGAAAGATAAGTCAAAGGTTTGAGGATATGTACAAGAGCAGTTTGGTGTATCTCAAGTTTGAAATAACCTGGACAAAGAAATGGAAGAGGGAATGGCGAAGGTGGGAGAATTTGTGAAAAAAAAAAAAGCCATATGAAGCTGTTTAGAAGCATTACAGCATAACAGTTAGGAGACTGGCTTCATGGCTGGTTGTGCCTCCAGGCGGTGGATGGAAGGGAGCCTCTGGGGGTAAGGGGGCCTCAGAAGAGACCCCCCTAATAAAGTAGTAAAGTTCTGCTATCAGGTGCTCTTAAAATATAGGTCTTGTTTACAGTTGCCAGATTTCTCCAAATCGTGGGTTTTAAAAATATGTGATAATTATTAAGCTCCTTAAGGCTAGAGCGTTTCCGTGAGGTGTCTTGGTGTTCTGAAAGTACTAAAGGATCTGAGGGAAGGAGGATGTGGGAGCATGCTTCTGTCAGGAACCTGAGGACTTACTGGTCAACAGTTGCTGTGCTTGGATAGTTTCCTTCTAAAACTTAACTGTAAGGCTAAGTTTTACTTTTACCGTTCTTAATTCAGTTTAGTATGTGTCAGTTGTTGGTGTTTGAGGGAAAAAATGTAACCATAGGGTAGAAAGAATCCCCTTGGCTTTTTAGATGTGTCAGTCCTCAGTTTTCTTAGCTTTGAAGCAGGAATCTAGGTAAGGCACATCAGTAGTTTTCAACAGATTGCTCCTGTGTCACTCCTGCCTTCCTACTTGTGATAACCGCCCCAGCTTCCCCCAGAGTTCAGCACTGTTACCTTCACAACAGAGTAAAATGCCTAAGTGTGCATTTAGCTTAATAGCTGTAAGCCTTTCAGCACTGCCTGCCTGTCTCCGTTCACACACATGTGACTCACACCTGGTTTCTGTTGTGAGTGGCTCTTAGAAGAGCAGTCTGTAGGCTGATGTACTTACACTGATTTATACACATGTGTGTCACAGACACACTTGAGCTGGTTTCCCATCTGGTGACAAAAGTAAGTTTATATCAAGTAGAAGAAAAAGCTTTGCTTCAGGGCTTTGCTTCAAAGGTTTTAAAACTTGCCTTTTCAGGACTGCGTGTTTTTAAGACTTTTTTTTTTTTTTTTTTTTTTTTTTTTACATAAAAACACCTATTTTTAGTATTACTTAATCCTTTTTTTCAAGATCAATAAGACATTTTTATAGTATATTGAGCTTTATATAGCTTTATTTTAAAGTGTTCAAATTCTACATTAAAAATTAATGCTATAAGCTGGGCGTTAGTGGCGCACGCCTTTAATCCTAGCACTTGGGAGGCAGAGGCAGGTGGATCGCTATGAGTTCGAAGACAGCCTGATCTACAGAGTGAGTCCAGGATAGTCAAAGATACACAGAGAAACCCTTTCTTGAAAAAACAAAACAAAAATAAAATAAGTTAAAAAAGATTTTAATGCTATAAAAGTAGTTTTTTAATTCATGTGCTCTTAATTTTTTTAACTTAATACTTAAGATTTTACTTTTTCCTACTTCTATTTTGAGAACTTCTGATTTTCTATCTTTCAAAAAATTTTCTTTTCCAGCATTAATACTTTTTTGTTGTTGTTGTACAGAGAAAGGTTATCTAAAAGATCATTTGAAAAATCTGATAACAGGATGTACTTTTTTTCCCATTGCTTTTTAATTGTACCTTGTCAAAATGGTCTTGTACATGAACTTTCTTAGAATTGGGCAGTTCCTGGTTCCTATGGAACTTCCTGTTTTCCCAAATAAAAATAGAAAAGCATCTCAGAAAGGAAATCTGGTCAGTGTGAACTACTTTATGAGATCAGCTGGACTTAGTTGTGTCCTGGATTATATAATGTATAATCTGTGTAGAATGTGTAAATGTTTTTAAGTGTGTGAGAACTTTGAATATTTTTATGTATAATAAATTAGGTGATATGGGAAGAGGCTCTGAGTCACTGTGAGACATGTTATATAGTTAACTATATAACCTGGCATCATATTTTGGGGAGATTTTAGATAGAGAACAATTTCATGGAAATACTACAGATTCTCTTTATAATACTTGATTGTCAAATACTGAAATCTAATTGTCAGCTACTTTGATCTGTTGAGTTCTTCCTTGGCATTTTTCTAGATGTTAGCTATGAGTCAGGCTTTTGCTTTCTTTTTGGTAGATAATAGAAGTTGGAATCCTAAAAGAGTTGCTTAGTTTTAAAGCAACAAGTTAAAGTAGAAACATGATATAATAGTAATAGTAAAAATGGCGGTGTATATGGAGACTATAGTGAGTGACAGCTGCTGCCATGCCAGGCCTTCTATAGCGGTGATCTCATTTAGGCTTTACAGTGACTGTACAAGGTTTGCGCAACTGTTATCTCTCCTTTATAGGAGAATTCATTTAGAGTGAGCCAGTCGTTAATTTAAGGCCGTATCACTAAGTTCTGGTGCAGAGGCTGAGTCATCAACTCATCGCACAACACCAGAACTCTGGCTTTCATTTGTGGTGGAGAAAACCACAGTGTCTAGCACAGTTAGTGCTACTCCTCTCCCAGCCTGTTTGCATTTGTTTGCGCATGTGCGTTGGTGTGACCGTGTGTATACTGGTTCTCAGGGAACTTGTTTAGGACCATTGACGTTCTTGAGTGATGCTAATAGTTGTCTTTTTTCTTTCTTTTCCTTGATAGTAAAAAAACCCTTTGATGAAACATTTGGAAAAATACAAGTAAGTAAAAGATCATAATGCTTATAATTTATGTCATGCTTTAAATGATAAAAATATTAAAATGACTGTAAGAAAAGTAAGTTACTAAGAAAAGTAAAGTCAAGGCCCTTTTCGTTTAAAGCATTATGTTTTCTCATTCTGGGCATTCCTACCTCTACTATAATTATGTCTGACTTAGAGCTCCTCCTAAAACTGAACTGTCTGTTACTATCATACGCAGACAACCGCCCCATCAAGTGGGAGTGGCATGCTGTCCCTGCGCCTGGTTCTTTTTGTTTGTTTGTTTGTTTGTTTTTGTTTTTTTGGAGACAGAGTTTCTCTGTGTAGCCTTGGCTGTCCTGGACCAACTTTGTAGACCAGGCTGGCCTCATCCTCCTGCCTCTGCCTCCCGAGTGCTGGGATTAAAGGTGTGCACCACCACGCCCTGCTTGCACCTGGTTCTTAAAGTATGCAGTGTTGTCTCGAATTGTCTTAGGCCTTAGCAGGCTTTTCTTTTGTCCGAATTTTCTCTCTTTTGGATCCTTGTTCTGTTGGTGTGATGACACACCTGGAGAGCAGAGGTTAAAAAGGAAACATGAAGGTTTTTTAAGGGTTCTTCTCCAAAGTGTGTATATATATGTGTGTGTATGTATATGTATATATACATATATATGTATAATAAAACTTTAACCAAAACTTTATGTACATCAAAACATTTTTTGCTTTCCATATAATAGATACTTTGAAGATTTAGCTATTTAAAGCTGATATGAATATTATAGTACATAATTCTCTGCTAATTTCTCATTATGAGAATTGACCATTACATGGATCTGTATTGAAAAACTTCTGGTTTTACCTGAAGGCATTTAAAAAGGCAAAGTCAGACAGTAGAATATTATTTCATATTGTTAGCAGTGGAACTTTGAAATAATTCTGTTCAGTATATTCTGTAGTGAAGGCATTTGTTTGCAGTGAATTTGACAGCTGTGGTTTAAAGATACAATAGTTGAGGCTTAGTGTGATGCACTCACAGAGCCTTGGAAGTACAAGACTGTTTGTAAAATAATGTAGGATCACAGATTCAGTTTAAGACTCTTGTGTTTCAGCCTCGGCTTTTACATTTTGGAGTTTGAAATAAATAAATTTATTTGTTTGTTTGTTTATGAAACAGAGTCTTGTTAAATAGCCCAATGTGGTTTGAGATTGCTTTTTTCCTGTCTCAGTTTTCCTGTGCTGAGATTACAGGTATGAAGCACTGTGCTCCGTGCTTTGGGTTTTTAATTTTGTGTAAAGGTAGGAATTGCCTTTTTTCAGAATGACATAAGGGTGAGGTCAACAAAAGGGTGATGTGGCCAAACGCTTGGAAACAAGCAGTAACCTAGAGGGATGACGTGCTGTCTGTCATCAGGGGACATAATTCAAGGACATGGGGTGGGAATTTGGAACCTTTTATGAATTTGCTTCTTCCCACCATCACTGATCATAGATGCACTGAGATAATTATGTTTCCATAGTGTACAAACTTGTTTTCTTTTGTTTCCTGGAGGTATGTGGTGACAAAGTATAGAAGCAGCTTCATCTCTTTAGACATGCACGTGTCACATTCTACACTTTCTAGGCATGCCTGAACTTGCTTCATGGATCTAGTCATCTAGAATTCCTGTTCTATTAGGCACTTCGAAGAAAGGGAAGTCATAAAGACATTTCCCTGATAATCATATCTTTATTTCAGCTGATAATCCCCTATCCCTTCCACATCACTTGCGAAGATTTATTTTAGTTGCATTTGTTCTTGAATTGGACATCGTTGTTGAGGCTGTTTGTTAGAGCCTTTAGATCATGCCGTGCTTACTCCAGATAGCCTCTGCCTTCTGGTCAGAGCAATATTCCAGGCACACACAAGTCTGGCTTGCTTTTCTCTTAGGTTTTCAGAATAAAGCCAAAGTTCCTTTCTGGGGTTCCTGACAGTCAGCTCCAGGCTGTCTCCCTGAGCGTGCTGCTGTGAATAGAAATACAGCCAGTGTTTCCATGCTTCTGACCCTCTGCCGGAATGGTGGCCTGGCGTGGTCCTTCTTCTGTGCAGCCCCCTCTAGTGCTCTGTGCTCCACAGATGGGCCTTTGTTACCTCCTCCTCTGTTTGCATTGCACTTGGCAGTTGCAGTGCAGCACTGCATGATGGTTGGTGGTGATGTTCTTGAGAACAGGAAATACCTTGTTCTTTGTATCTCACTTTGTTCTGAGACAATAGTTCTTGATTCCTCAACTTCATTGAGTGTTTCGCTTTAATGGTTGGTCATCTTAAGTCTAGGACAGGATGTCAAAGAAACAGTACACATTCCTTTAGTTTTATGTGGACAAGTCAGATGAAAACAAACCATGAGGGGCCGGAGGATGGCTCAGTGCCTAAAGGTGCTTGCCAGCAAACATGACAACCTGAGTTTGAACACATGTTAGAAGGAGAGAAACCGTTCCTATTAATTGTTCTCTGATGTACATGGGATATACCAGTGTGTGTACAACCCATATTTCTGTACATACATTAATTAAATTAGTCACTCAAACATGAAACATAACCTATATGGAAGAAAGAAAACCAATTTTTATATATCTGTATTACATATGCATTATACAACATAGGATTAGAGGGATTATTTTGATGACTACGGGAGGTTTATTATGTGTGAGATCCAATTTTAACTTCTTTTTTCTAACATGTGTTATTTTTAATTATGTGTATATGGTATGTGTCTGTATGAGGGTATGTGTACATAAGTGTTGGTGCTCACAGATGCCAGAGCATCAAATCCTCTGGAGCTGGAGTTAGAGAATGTGGTGACCTGCCTGACATGGTTGTGCTCGGCCCTTTGGAAGAAAAACTCTTAATCACTGAGCCACCTCTCCAGCCCCCTGTGTAAGCTTAACAGTTCTCAAGAAAGCAAAATACTTAGTGATAACTTATGGTAAGGCTCCTTAAAATCTAGGAGCTATTGTTTCCATGTGGATTTGTCTTTCATATAGAGCTTTAACCATTTTATCTTGAGTTCCTCCTTTTAAAAAATACAGACTTTTTAGAATTGGTATTTCATAATAACTTTTTTTTTATTTTAGGAAAGTGAAAGAAATCTTATGATGAGTACATTATACAAACTTCATGATCGATTGGCCCAGATTGCAGGTATTATTTTAGCACTCATCATCTCCCAACATTCCTAAAGTTATGTGGTGTGTGTTGCATGTTGTGTCTGTAGTCGTCATCTTGCCTAAGTATAGGCGTATGTTTACACAGCATTTTTCTTCAGAGGTTTTTGAAAGAAATTCATACAGGTGTAACCAAGGCTATTTTCCTGCTTGCCGTATATGTCAGATACAATTTTTGTATATTGTGTAACTAGTAACAAATTCTGAAGGCTTAAATAGCAGTTGAATTGGATAAGTGGTGATTAATTAAAATCTTGGATCAGATGCAGAGGTATAGATTTTCTTTTGGTGATTACACAGTTGTCATTCCCTTAGTTAAAGTAAATACGGTTTCTATTTTTAGGTAAATTCTTTTCATACTCTGCTCTTACTGAGCCCATTAGAGTTCTCAGGTATCAACACATCTGCAATCTGAACAACTTAGTGGAACCATTAAGTGGTTTATAAATTTGATATTTGCAAACTATGGTAGTAGCAAAATATTAACATTTTAAAACATATAATCTCAAAGAAGTGACTTTGGATCCCCTCTTATAAGGGTTACGGGACACAGAAGTGGAGCCTTCCAGGCTTTGCAGGAGCAGACTGCTGTGTGGAAGTGAGGTCTTTGGCACAAGTCTAGGGGTAGATGTAGTGTGACTTCTCTGGTTACACAGCAGTCTTTACAATCCTGATGTTCATTTCCCGTATGTTATCTAGCTTGGTCTTTATTCTGAATCCATAGTTTTTCTCAGTTTTTAAGGCTTATAATTCTGTGTATGTCGTTAAACGCTTTCTTTGTACTGACTGATTTGCCTTCATTCACATCCTACAGCCAGTGACGTTTATTTGGTATTTCTCTAGCACCTTGAAGTAGGTTGGTATAGCCTACAGCTAAGAAATCCTAATGTCTCTAACTTAAGCCTCTATGGCTCTTGATACCAGTTTTATGAGAATAGTCTGTGGCTTAGTAGATCAGCACACAGGGTTGCTCTTAAAGAAGGAGATTTCCTCCTTTGGAGTGGGTATTGACAAGTTTTTTCCTATAAGGTGCCCTGTAGGTAATATTTTAGACTTTGTGGATTAGACTGCTTCTGTTACTACTATTTTATTTTGCTATTATAGCATGAAAGTAACATAAATAGTATATTAATCAATTAGCTTGGCTATACTCCAATGAAACTTCATTTATAAACACCAGGAGCAGGCCACATTTGGCCCTTGGCTGTGTTTTGCTTGCTTGTGTTCTGTCTCTGAGGGAGCGTGATGAAGCCGGAAGACTTGTTCATCCAGTAGGTACTTACCTTATCTAATTCCCCTTGACAGCCAGGCTTCGTGAGTAAACTGATGAGTAAGAACATGCTTCCACTAGACAAAGATTTGCCTGGATTTTTACTTTAGTTATATTTTTATGTTAAAGGTATTAACTTGAAAGTAATAGGGTATCAAAACTTAGAACTGAAATTTAGTATGAGGAAAAACATCTTTAATAGCCACATGTAGCCTGGAAAAAAGCTTTGAATTCTCTTCAGTTATATTAAAGAAGAAAGTAATTTTCTCTAACTTTTATAGCACATCCTTTTATAAAAACTTAATCTTAGGTTCAGAGGTACACATTTCTGCCTAGATTCACTGCTCATCACTTTAAGAATCTATGTGTAAAAAAAAAAAGAAAAAGAATCTATGTGTAAGTTAGCAAAGAGAATTTCCTGGGTCCCCCTTTAAGAACAAACCATCATAGTGACATTGTGCCTACATTGGCTTCCAGTTTAGAGGGTAAGAGGCTTTTTAAAAAATATACTTTTTTAAAATATTTGTGTGTACATGTACATGGGTTTGCCATGGCACACATGGAGAGATCAGAGGACATGTGGGAATGGCATACCTTTGATCCCAGCACTCAGAGAGGCAGAGGCAGGTGGATCACTGTGAGTTTGAGGTTGGCCTGGTCTACAAAGCGAGTCCAGGACAGCCAGGAAGATATTATTCTTATATTGACTAAAGTTCATTTAAAAGTAGTGGCTTATGTAAGGGTAGTTGTTTGTTTATATTAGATACTGTAATTGTTACTAGAAAATATAAGTAATGTTCATCAGTCTTTACTATTATATATGTAATTGTATAATTTGTAAAATACTTTAAATTCTATTTCTTTTTAATATTGTACTTATTCCAAATTAATATGCTAATCTTTCAGGAGATCATGAATGTGGCAGCTCTAGTCAAAGGATGCTCTCTGTCCACGAAGCAGCTGCATATTTAAAGGTAAGCAGTGAGATGGGAATGTTAACAGCCATACTCTTAAAGTTTATATATGTCCTTACTATCAAAAGTATTAAGCGGTTAATTACTTTAATTGTACTGTTTAAGGCAGTCGTTTTGTCTTTTGTTTCCATTGCCTACCCTCAGCCTTCCTTTGTCCGTTATGTTTAGCCTTTGTGTCTTCATGTCTCTTCACCCACTTGTACAGTTGTTTGTTTATTTGTGTATGATATTGACTAGGCTCCTGGCAAGACAGAGCACGTGGAATCTTTCTCTCTGAGGTTTTGGATATTAAGCTGACTGAGGTCTATTTATATCTAAGGATATAAAGCTAATTGTTTTCTAATTGCACTTCTGTCCTGGATTGTTTGTTTTGGTGGTAAGTAAGTGTATACAATGAGCTCGATACCAGAAGTGTAATGTAACTAATGTGAAACTCCAGAGCCTGTTCTGGACACCTCTTCTAACTGTGGAACAGCGCATGCTAACTGTGGAGCTTTGTTGAATTATGTTTATTTGCAATATTTTTTTGTTTTGTTTATTTGGGTTTTTTTTTGTTCATTTTGTTTTGTTTTGTTTTTGTTTTTGTTTTTTGCGACAAGGCTTCTCTGTAGCCTTGGCTGCCCTGCACTCACTTTGTAGACCAGGCTGGCCTTGAACTTACAGAGATCTGCCTGCTACTGCCTCTCTCTTCTTAAAGCTTATAAGATTAAAAGGTCTTGCCATTTAATGTCATATAAGCAGATATAATAAAGGAAAATGCACATACAGGTATGAGGGGTATGAAGAACCTGGATAATAGCTAGGCATCGTGCGTCACGCCTGTTCTCAAAGCTACTTGGTGTGCTGAAGTAGAGTAATTGCCTGGAATGCAGGTGTTTGAGGATAGCCTGGGCAAGTTAGTGAGCCTTGTCTTAAACAAAACAAAACTAAACTGAAAGTTCAGCACTGCTAAGAGAGGGAAATTTAGACAGAAATAAGATAGGTGGGCAGCATGCAAGAAAACGAGTGCATAGTTTATTAAGATCTGGGTCAGCTTAACCTCAGGGTGCTAAGAAGACTTGTAGATGTGTTTCTGAGCAGTTACAAGTCATCCCTGAAACTAGTTGAAAAATACTAGAAGGTTAACGATGGAAAAAGCCTTTCTGATTTGTAAAAGGGAAAGTGGAATTTAAAAGCAATACTGGAAGACAACCTTTCTTTCTCCCTTCCTTCCCTCCTTCCCTCTTTCCTTTCTTTCTAATGCTGGGAGTCTGAATTTAGATCCTTGTGTAGGAAGTACTTTACCTACCCAACTAGCTCTCTTAACACCAAATGTAAACACTCTTTTTTTAATTGTATGCATGTGCGTGCGTGCAGGTGTGCCTATGGGTGCTTCTGCAGATCGAAGAGGGTTGTTATGTCCCATGTCCCCTGGAGCAGGAGTTACAGGTGCTAAGACCTGCCTGATGTGGGTGCTGAGAACTGAGCTTGGGTCCATCCCTCTCTCCAGCCCTGAGATTGTTTTTATTTCTGTTTGCAGTAAGTGACATAGGTATTAAGATAGGAGTGCATTGAAACTGCAGTGCCTTGGGAAATAAAGACATTTTCTCACAAGTCCTCCAGTCCATTACTTATTTGTGTATTTACTTTCTTTCAGCAAAGCTTTGTCGGGTTTGGTATATGTATTTTTTCATTTTCTTTAAGTTTTTCTTATGTATTTTCTTTTTGATTCTATTGTAAACAAGTTGAGTTTCACTCTTTCCTGTTGAGATTGTTCACTGTTACTATATTGAAACAATTGATTTTTCTATCTTGATTTTTGTACCCTGCAAGTTTGATGAATTCATTTACTCCAAGGGGACTTTATTTGGATAGAGAATCTTTTAGAGTTTTTTTTTTTTTTTTTTTTTAATGCAGACAATTATATCATTTGTGAAAAGAGATACACTCACTTTTTCCTTCCTGTTTTGGATTTTAAAATTTCTTGCATGCGTCACTCCACTAGAATTTCTAGTAGTGTGCTGAGGAGAAGTGGTGAGCGTGACACCCTCACATGTTTTATGGTCTTGGAGGAACAACTTGAGTCCTTCACTGTTGGGTATGGCTGTTAGTGTGTGACCTGTGTTACAGTGGCATTGTTTCTTTTTACTTCTGGCCATTTTTAAGAACTCATGGTTGAAGGCATGCTGAGTTTTCTCGTGCTTCTTTTGCATCTGTTGAAGTAATCATGTGATTAAAGATTTTCATTTATTAATTTTTTATTGAGACTGCAGTATGTGTACAATATAACAACACACGAGCTCTGCTTGTAATAAACAGGGCAAAGTAATTGTGGTTGTTAATTTTTTGATCTGTAAATGGATTTAAGAGGTTAAGAATTGGCTTTGCACCACAGGTCCCTGCCTTGCAATACTGTTAATGTGCTGTTAAATTAATTCTCTTTCCTGGCATTTTAATGAGGATATTTGTGTCTGTATTTATTGATATTAGGCTGAATTTTCATGTCCTATCTGTCTAATTTTGATACCAAAAAAAATCAACATATAGAAATCAATTTGGGGATTTGCAAGATGATTGAGTGGATCAAGGCACTTGCTGCCAAGCCTGATGACCTGAGTTCAGTGCCTTGGGCTTCCGTGGTGGAAGGAAGTCCCCCTGCTGCCGCATGTTAGCCATTCCATGCACATTGTCCATGCATGCATATATACACACAGTAAATAGATATACTAGTAAATGATAGTAATTAAAATTAAGTTTGGAAATGTGAGCTTAGTATTAATTTTCTCTACTAAAGTAAGTGATAAAATTAGAAATGAATTCTCTTTTTCCTACCTGTCCAAGACCACGCCAGGCAGTGGTCAGCCTGAGTGGAGAAAGGCACATAAGCCCTCACCCTGTGGGAACAGCTACAGTCATCGGCTGACGGAATGAGAAGCTGTTTTCTTCAGAAAGCCCCTTGATAGGTTACCTGTGACCAAGTGGTTAGCTCTAAACCAAGTACACATTGGCAAACTAAACACACAGACACACACACACACACACACACACACACACACACACACACACACACAGGGGCGGGGGCAGAGAGAGGAGGGGAGGGAGGCAGGAGAGAGGAGGAGGGAGGGAAGAGATTTTAGAAAGGGGTGTGAGCTTTAGAGGGGGATTTGTGGAGGGACAGGGGAAGAGTTAGAGAAGGGAGGAAGAGGTAGGTATGATGAAAATACATTGTTCTCATTTATGAAATAATCAAAAAAAGGAAAAAAAATTTTTTTTTGGATGAATTATTTCTGTCTTTTGATCTGTCCAGTCTGCAGTATTTAAGTCGTCTATTGCCTGTTGATCTTTATCTGGGTGTTCTGTCCATTTTTGAAAGTTGGGTACAGCAATCTATTGTCAACAATAGTAGGTTGCTATTTCTCCCTCCAGTTCTGTCATTGTTTATGCCATATAAACAATGTTGAGCTGCTTATCCTGTTAAGATGTTCTGCCTTGTCTGTGTGACATTTCTTTTATGTCAATTCTGTTATGATAGTCACCATATTCCTTAATTAGTTAGCTATTTGTATGGGATGTCTCTCTCTCTTCTATCCTTTTCACCCTGTGTGTATGCTCTTAAACCTGAAGTGGCTTTCTTTTACGTAGATGATAGTTAGGTGCTTTTTTATTCATTCACCCATCCAATGAATTGGTGAGATTGCTTCCATTTTCATTTGAAGTCTATTATTGATGAGAGAGACTTTTTTTTTTTTTTTAGTTTCTAATTGCTTTCTCTCTGTATGGAACTTGGTTTTCCTGTCATAATTCTCTTTTGTACTTTTTTGTAGTAAGATACTTTAATTACTTTTATATTTATTGTCCTCTTATGTTATCAGTGTCTTAGGTTGCATATCTATTAGTATTTATAGCTTTTTACATTAACATTTTTATAGCTTTTAAAGTATGATTTTTGTTTTTTAATTTGTATGCTGTAGTTTGAAGTGACCTGTGCATCTATCATTGTCACAGTGTTCTGTTTTGTTTTGTATGTACCTTTACAATTGGGCTTTATATTTATGTGCTTTCATGTTGCTACTTGCATCATCTTTGATTTACTATTAGATGCCTTTTTGCTTTTCTTTTAAGATAATTTTAATGGTGTTGAACTTTACAGCTTTTGTTTATATGGAAAATACTTCTTCAATTTTGAAAGTTAGTTTTCTGGATATGATATGATGTGATGGTCCTGGTTGGCAGTGATTTTTTTTTTTCTTTCTCAGCACTTTGTGTATTTCATCTTACTCTCTTCTTTCAAGATTTCAGCACCCCCCTCCCCAAGAAACTGCTGACAATTGTGTAGGTTCTCCTACTCGACAAGTAGCTTTTCTCTTTAAATTTCTTCTTTGCCTTTTGACAGTTTGATAATAGTGGTGTGTTTATGTGTGTGGACATGTGTGCATATGTGTGGCTCATACATATGGAGTGTCTTCCTCAATGCTGTCTTCCTTACATTGAAAAAGTGGCTCTCACCGAATCTTGTGCTCCCTGATTGACCTAAGCTGTATGGGATCCGGTGTCTCTGCCTGCCCAGGGCTACATGCCACCATGCCAGGCTTTTTCCTTGATTCCAGGGATCTGAACTCTGGTCGTCATGTTTATACAAACAAGCCATTCACAAGATGAGCCATCTCCCAACCCCTGAATATCACTGTTCAGGTTTAGCTTTCTTGTGGGTTGTTGGATTTCTTCAATCTGAATGCCTACTTCCTTACTCAAATTCAGGGACTGTCTGGCTCATATATAAACACTTTGCCTTTTTTGGTTGTTGTTCTCTCTCTCTCTCTCTCTCTCTCTCTCTCTCTCTCTCTCTCTCTCT
>OU015756.1:13350651-13363234 GCA_907169655.1 Acomys percivali
TCTCTCTCTCTCTCTCTCTCTCTCTCTCTCTCTCTCTCTCTCTCTCTGTGTGTGTGTGTGTGTGTGTGTAAGCAACTTAATGCATGATTTAATATATATACTACAGAAAGATGCAGTGATGGTGTCATGTGATCAAGAGTAGCCCTAGATTCACATTCTAGCACTGTATACTTGTAGTAGCCATTCACTTTTTGAGTACTGCAATGCAGAAAGTGGAATTTAAAAAAGCATTTATGTCTGTGCATGTGTATGAGTGCTTTGCTTGCATTTATGTATGTGCGCCATTGCTGTGTTTGGTACCCTTGGAGGTCAGTAGAGTCCACCGGATCCCCTGGACCTGGAGTTATTGAAGATTGTCAGCTCCCATGGGGGTGCTGGGTTCTCTGGAAGAACATCCAGTGCTCTTAAGTACTGAGCCATTGCTCCAGACGGCTGAGGCAATTGATAATGTCCCTGAAATTCGTTGGGAAGTTTAAGTGAGTATATAAAGAACTTAGTGCCTGACTCTTTTTTTTTTTTTTTTAACATTTGTTTATTTATTATGTATACAGTGCGCAACAGATCATATTATAGATGGTTGTGAGCCACCATGTGGTTGCTGGGAATTGAACTCAGGACCTCCGGAAGAGCAGTCAGTGCTCTTAACCGCTGAGCCATCTCTCCAGCCCCACTTAGTGCCTGACTCTTGTGGCATTTCCTCTCAGTTTTTACTTCTGTGTTCTGTGTAAGTAAATCACTTCTATTCTAGAGAAAGGTCTCTAATAACAGTGATGCTTCATTGATTCTCAACCCTGGTTTATTTATTTGTCTTGAACTAAATGAGAACTTGCCAGGGGATTATGTAATGGTTAATAGATTGGGTAGCCAAATAATCAAAATGCAGCCGTAAGATTTTTGACTTAAGATGGACTATGATCATGCAGCTCAATGGTCAGGGTAGAAGAATTGCCAGTAGGAGTAAAGAAGGAATTGGACTGAAGAGGCTTAAAGGACATGCAGTATAGTATTTCAGAGGAGGAGCATATCTTGTAGAATCCAGTATAATCAATTAATGATCAGTATAATGAAATATTGAAGTGATTTTACTGCTAGAGCCCTTGGAAACTGTGACTGGCTTTTCCTTCTTGCTTTTTTATGTAGTTAAGTCTCAGGTGAAAGCACAGAAGGATTATATTTCATCATGCGCTTCAGGAGCAAGATACATTTGTATTTTAGAATAATATCAAGGCTTGAAGTTGACTGCTGTACTTGAAGAACTAGAGAAATCGGATAGGATTTGGAAGCAGCCATTTGACTTACAAGGAACTGAGGCAGAGGCAGAGCTTGACATGCAATGCCTTTTAAGCCTTTCTTTCCCAACCACTTGATTGTAGCTGTGTGTCAACAGTTAGAGGAGGTTAAAAGAAGTTGGGGAGGTGCCCAGAGTCAGACTTGGCACAGACTGGGATCTAAGCCAGCAAGCAGCAGGACTGGAGAGTTTGGGTCTGCTGAGTGTGTGTCAGAGTTTATTGGAGTCAAGAGCTTGTCGTGTAAAGTAAGTCAAGACAGTGGTGAGCGAGCTATACTTTTATCATGTTTTTCCTGGGATTATTTCATACTTGAAAATAGTTGGAGTTCGGTGGTAGTGAGCTTGGTTTGGTATGTTGTTGTTGTTCATTTGCTTGTTCTTGTTTTTGCAGTGCTGGGGATGAGGCTAGACACGCATTCTCACCAAGCCATAGCCTCAGTTCCTGTTTCATGTTGACTTTTCACTTGTCTTTTTAACTCTATAGACTTTTTATACTCCATGTTATAAAAGAGTCTAGATTCCATTTCTTAAAGATATTTTCTTTAAATGTTAATGTTTATTTAGGTTTATATGTATGCACATTTGTGTTTGTTAGTCTTTTTGGAGTTTCATTTTCAGATTGTGAAATACATGATGGTTGTCACATCATAGATGCAGTTTAGACAGCTGCCAAAAATAACTGCCCCAAACAAACAAAAATCACTAAGTAGGAATTTTTTTTTTACCAAAAATAAAATCTCAAATTCTAGATACATCTCTTAAGTACTACTTAAAATAGTGTTTTATATTCAATATAGAATAACCATCATAATTAATTCCTATGGAAAATAAAGGGAATAAGTTTTTAATTCACTGTAGAACAGTAACCTCTGGTAGCATTTGGTCTAGCTTTCTTTAATCTTTTAAAGTGTATCTTTAAAATTAGTATGACTGTAAATATCTCCTATTATAAATATTCATGTATTTACCCTTAGAATTATGTACATTTGCCTCTGCCATTAAACAGCTTAAAATCTTAAATGGCTGGATACTATTATATTTTGTAAGTACATTGGATATTTTTCCTTAGTCATTTCTTAGGAAATAATCCTAGAAAGGAAATTACTTTCTCAAAGAGCATGAGCTTTATAAAATACTTTTGATAATGTTCTGATTTCTTCCTAATCTACAGGGACAGTTTTTGCCTAGCCTAGCTTCAGTTGGTATTTTTTATCTCTGTAGCAGTATACACAGTTGGTATCAGACAATTAGAAGACATGCACAGTAAAATTTCTGTTTATGAAGAAGACTTGTACATTTCATTTCTATGTATTTATATTATGAGTTCATCTGTAAACCATTACGTTTTTCAGATATGAGGTAAAAAGCAGTCACTCCCACAGATGCACACTTCTCTGGCTTGTAGTACATTTTCAGCAGCCATGATAAATCATTCTCAATACCATGCTTGTGTTTTGTTGAACTTGACTCATTATTTTTATTATCATTTTCTTCATTCTACTTGCTCCTTCAAAAGGAGTTTTAATAAGCCTATTTATCTTACCCAGTGCCTTTCTCATTATTGGTTGGTGAAAGCAGAGTTCCGGTTTGTCGAGATGAGAGGTCCCTCTGGTGGAGCACTTAGGGAACACAAGCTTTGTGTCTGCAGCTGGAGCCTCCATGTCCTGGGGTGACATGATGAGTGCTGCGACAGTTTCTAGGTTGCTTCCAAACACAATTCACTTTTGACACAATGAGCAATACTTAAGACACGTGAAGACTATAGCAGGAAAGTAGATCGCTGCAAATGTGCCACGTTATGGCCAGATAAGAGTTTTATAGTTAATTTAACCTTGCACCTTGATCATTGTTGATGAAGTTTTATGTTAAGTATTCTTCAGAGGCCTGTGATGGCTGGGTATTACTTTCAGCAGAAAACTAACATCGTCTGATCAGTTATGCTTCTTGAAAACATGTTTCCTACATTTCTACAAATTTTACCTGTTCCATTTAAGTTCACTTTTATTTTGATCTTGATGCCTTTCTTTAGTTCTCATTGAGCAAACTTAAATCTTCTAATAGAAATTGGTAAAAGAAAAAGTATTGTAGTCAGGCATGGTGGCTCACACCACTCAGGAGGCAGAGGCAGGTGGATCTCCATGAGTTAAAGGCCAGCCTGGTCTACAAAGCAAGTCTAGGACAGCCAGGGCTACGCATGGAAATCCTGTCTTGAAAAACAAAAAAACAAAAAAACAAAAAAAAAAAAAAAAAAAAAAAAAAAGAAAGAAAGAAAGAAAGAAAGAAAAGAAAAAGTATTGTAAAACTGGGGTGGTGATACTTCCGTACCGTGGTTCGTCAGGTGCTCAGTTCATTCTGATGCTGTGTGTTGCTCTCAGTCTTACAGTGATCCAACAAGGCAGATGAAATGAAGCGTACGTTATAAGCAAACTAAAAGCCTAGGGGTTTCCTAACTGGGTCACCTGGCTAGACTATGATCACACTGCGAGCAGAGTAGGGAGACTGCCCTCCAAGGTATACTGTTCCACTTCTTTGATGGACCAACGAGGTCCATAACCCATTTGTTCCAGCTGTGGATAAACAGTTGACACATGGAAGTTATAAACACCCTAAAGTGGCAGTTAAAATTACTACATCTTGTAGATAAAATATATTCTCCGCACTAAGTGTGTGTGTGTATAGTTTGCAGTAGAACTAATATTTAGTCCCAGACCGGTTTGATACAAAAATCAAGTCCCCATTGAATCAATGGTTAAATTTGATGCTGCTTTTTTCATTTTGTTTTGTTTTGTTGAGGCAGGGTAGCCCTAGCTATCCCGGAACTCACAATGTAGACCAGGCTGGTCTCCAGTTTACGGAGATCTGCCTGCCTTTGCCTCCTGAGTGCTGGGATTAAAGAGGTGCACCACCACACCTGGCGCAGTATTATTTCTCTAAATGGAAAGGCACATGGCCGTCTTTACCTTGCAACATCCTTTTAATATATTGTATGTATACACGTGCACTTATACACAGTACCCTTTCCAGGCATAGTTGATTTTCCTAATAGCTGCTAAAAATACATGCTTTAAAACCATTGTCAGGTGTTTCAAATGTAAATTAAGTTTCAAAGTAGGAAAATGATTGTAGTTTGGTGTGGTGGGGACACCTGTGAGACCAGCCAGCAGGACTACATAGCTAGAACGTCAGAAAGAAATGATACTGTGTGGTGCAAAAGACTCAGCTTCTTACATAAAGCAGCGAGGCCGCAGTGAGGAGAGTGAAAGAAACCCTTTCCTGTAGCAAAGTCACGAGACCAAGCTGGTCAGTACAGCACCTTCATTATCTTAAACATCCTAGCAAAGGCTTGTGTCAGTCACGTGTACTGTATCATGTATGTTTGCACAGTGTATATGTTAAAGCAAACTTAGCAGTGAGGTAGGAGGTACAAGTACGACCCAGTGAAAATAATTTTCAGTGTCACTGCAAATCTGTTGTACAATAATTCAATGAACACTCCTAAATTTGTCTTAAAAGAGATTTCTAAAACTTAAAACATAGCCTCCACACTGTGAAAAGTGCATGAAGTGATGCTTTGTAAAGGGCTTTGTTAGCACAACGGCCTCGGCTGCTTGGTCTGTTGCTCTGCCTATTGCGGATCATGGTTAAATATATGCTATATTTTAAAAACCGATTAAAAATCTTATTATTTAAAATATATTTAAGAAATGGAATAAGATTTAAGTTCACTTAGCGAGGGAGTGGCTTGTCCCCAGCACCAGAGGAAGAAAAGTAAATAAAAATTTTGGATATTCTCTGTATATTTATTAATAAAAGTTGATTAAAGTATAAAATATACAATTAATACAAATTGGCTGGAAAAAAAAGGATTTCCTATGTGATTTGAGAGTCTTTTTCCATAATAAATGTAAGTACAGAATAGCATAGATGATGCGGTGTGGGTCTGTTTTGACTTTGATTGGTTTGAGTGTGCGCCAGGCTGTGAGGCGGCGAGGTAGGCGTAGTGCCTGCTCCACCAGCATGAGAGCCTGAGTCTCCAGAGCCCACGTGGCTCCTGCTTGCCATCCCAGCGCCGGGTGGCGGTGGGAGAGGAAAGTGAACAGTTGCAGGGGCGCTCATTGTCAGTTCCAGCAGAGTCAGTGAATTTCATGGTAACTGAGAAACCCTGTCTCAAAACCTAAAGGGGAGAGCCACTGTGGAACACCTGATATCAGCCTTTCATCTTTACATGCACATACATATACTCACTATACACATGTGCATATACCCCACTAATAAGTACATAGCCCCCACATATATGCACACAACACACACAGTTAAAATCTATATTATATCTACCCATGCCTACCAATTATAAAGCTTTTGGATTTTCTATAATTCTTTAGGCCTTAAGTTGTTTTTATTTGTGGGAAATGTACATATGTATGTATGTTTTTGTATTCTTGGGGTTTGTTTTGTTTTGTTTGAGGCAAGGTCTTGGTATGTAGCTGTGGTAGCTGGCTGGCTGATAGGGTAAATGTGTTAGTACATACTTAAATATTTTATGACATTAATAACTAAAATTAAAACTTTTTAAATTATTCATTTGGAATAATAATGAGCTTATAACATGGCAAAAATACTTCTAAAATTTAGTATCCATGTGTACATGTATGCTTAAGTGCCATGGCGGGCGCAAATGTGGAGATGAGAGGGTGACTTGGGAGTGAGTTTCCACTGTGTTTCCCCCGGTTGCCCCGCATACTCAATGCTAGCTGGCCCACTGCCTGCTTGGTGGTTCTGCTGTCTCTGCCTCTTGTTACAGCAGCGTTTCCATCGTAAATGTGCACACTGCATCTAGCTTTTTACATGGCTGCTGGAGAGCAAACTCCAATAGTCAGGTTTACAACTGAAGTTTTTAGTGTCCAGATTACCAAGAGGAAAGCTGTGTTCACTATAATGTGATGATGTCAAGGCTCCTGTGAATATATAACCACGCATGATATTTAAATAACTTTTTCTGATAATTGTTATACTCTTTGATAACCGCATCAAACCTCTAAGTAGTAGTAGTACAGGAGAGAGAGCAGCAAGTGGAGTGGGTAGGAACGAGTGTGTGTGTTCTTACGCACACGTGTACTTGTGTGCAGATGTTGAGTAATTTTCTCCCTCCCTTTCCAACTTGTATTTGGAGACCATGTCTCTTACTGAAGATGGAATTTGGTGTTCTGGCTAGACTGGCTGGCCTGTGTGCTCCCGGCGTTTGCCTTCAATCTCCCCACACCCACTCCGTGCTGGAGTTACCAGTGTATGTTAGCATGCCTGGCCTTTGTATGGATGCTGGGTACCTGAACTCTGCTCCTCCTGCCTGCCTCTCAGGCTCCCTGCCCTCCGAGCCACCTTCCTAGTCCCAGTAGTAATGTTAAAAGCAGTAGTTGGTGCTGTCAGTGAAGTTTTGTACTCTGTCTCATGAAGTTCTTGGGTCTGTCTGGACTTGGAGTGGGTCTTTTACCTGTGTATGATTAATTTCTGCAAAAATTGGGTTGAAATGCACTGGCTTTACTGAGTTGCTAACGTCTTTCCATTGCTGTTTGTTACACTGTATCAAAGTTATGTTTGTTAGTGTCATAAAAGTCTTAAGTTCCATGAACTTATGGTCATAGTGACAAGTGTGAATTTTTCTTGTTTACAGTTCTTCACTTGAAAGTTTGAATTTATCATTAGTTACAGTCAAGGTTTTTTTGTGTTGTTTTGTTTTTTCGAGACAGGGTTTCTCTGTAGCCTTGGCTGTGCTGAACTTGCTTCGTAGACCAGGCTGGCCTTGAACTCAAGCGATCCTCCTGCCTCTGCCTTCCTAGTGCTGGGATTAACAGCGTGCACCACCATGCCCATCTACAGTTAAGGTTTTGGGGCTTACGGGCTTAATGGATTCAGTTGTTGAAAATTTAAACCATCCAAATCTCAATAATTTACCATTTGCTTATTTGAAAATACTGTTCCGTCTATGAAAATCAAAATTAGTTTATTATCACAATATTTGAAAACAAACTTAACAAATAGCTAAACTTGGTAAATAGAATAAAATCAGAAAGAAAGCATAGCAGAATATTAATAGCAGTTATGTGGGAATCATGAGAAGATGGTGGCTTTTCATTTTTTGGTACTGAGTTATATGTTCTTATTATTTTGTTTATGTGGTTAAAACAGAAAAAAAGCATGTTATTTATATGACAGTTTACATAGGACTATTGAGAATGGTTCTCTATTTTTCTTGTTAGAATTTAGGTCCTGAGTATGAAGATGTATTTAATACTTCATTGCTGTGGATTTTTAAAAATGGGAAAGATGTTGGAATAAGGTACAGGATTTGATTTACACTTTGATGATTTTGTATTGTAAGAAGTGGCTTTTTAAATTTTAATGTCTACTTTAATTATTTCTAAATAGGTGTCTTGGTTTTGGGCCTGAGGAAGAGCTGACAAATATAACTGATGTGCAGTTTTTACAGTCCACCAGACCCCAGATGTCCTTCTGGTGTCGTTTTCGACGTGCTTTCATTACTGTAACCCATAGGTTGCTGTTGTTATGTTTAGGTAAGTTGTTAGGTTAGAAAGGTCACTGACTGTCAGGGCCGAGAGCTGAGTATGTCATAAATCACATCCAGAAGTCCTCACCGAGAGTTTTGCCTATGCTTGTGTGATTGGACCAAAGGCTTGACAGAAACAACTTAATGCAAGAAGGGTTTACTTTAGCTCACAATTTCCATCATGGAAGGAGATTTGGCAGAACAGATAGCATGGCAGCCAGGAAACAGAGAGGAGAAAGTGGCCAGAGACAGCTATCCCTAGAGATCTGGCACCAGTGACTGACTTCTGGCTAGAGCTTGCCTCCTACAGTTCCCAGGTTATCGCTGTCACCTTGCACCTGGCCTTCATGAGGAGACCCTCATGTTTAAATGGTAACAGAGAAATTGGGGTTAAACATGACAATTGTGGACCTAATAAAACTTTGTCAAGAAAATGTCATAGAAGGAGCAAGCATAATAGTATGTGTGTGGAAACCTACTTGTAGAAATTGAATAGGAAAAACAGAAAAGTTGAGTTTATTTTTAAATAAAGTAAGCTCTTAATTTTTTTTATTTAAAATGTTATTTGTGAGAATTTCTCTTTTAATTTAGGCTCTTTGATAATTTTAGAATAAGGAAATAAGGAACTACTATTTTCTGTTTCTTTGTTAGCTCTTTAAACATAATTCAGCTTAATATTTAGTGTGTTTACTAAAACTCACTTTTCTAGTACATTAGTGCTGAAAGGAGAAAAGTCTGAAAGAGTTATTTTTATTTTTAGTAGAAGGGATTTAGATGCTTATCTGTTAGTGTAACAGAAGAATTGTTTTAGAGAGAGGTGAACTTTTGGTAAAGTACTTAATAATAAGGTTTTCTACGTGTTGCGCTTTATTATACTGTCAAATTCAAATCTTTGCACTCAGTCCACAAGGGCTGTGGGTATGGCCACTGGTGCCAGCTACAGTGTAACTGACTGTTACCATCACAGTCTAACCTGAAGTCTGTGAATGTTGCAGGTGTAGTGATGGTCTGTGTTGTTCTACGTTATATGAAATACCGCTGGACTAAGGAGGAAGAGGAAACAAGGCAGATGTATGATATGGTGGTAAAGATTATAGGTATGGAATTTATAAAATCCTAAACTATTTCTAGAACAGTTACTATATGTTAAAGCTGCAACATAGTTGTCTGCAGTTGATTTACTTGTCAAGTTGTTGATTTCTTTTCAGATGTTTTACGAAGTCATAATGAAGCTTGCCAGGAAAATAAAGATTTACAGCCATATATGCCTATTCCACATGTTCGAGATTCCTTAATACAGCCCCATGACAGGTGTGTAAATCAACATGAACTAAGATAAATAAGAGTAGATATCTGTGGGAGACTTGGATTTTGTTTTGGTTTTTGTTTTGTTTTGTTTTTGTTTTTGTTTATTTTTTGTTTTTCTGAGGCAGGGTTTCTGAGACCTGTGACTCCTCGCTTGGATAGACTTGTAAAGTTCCTACCCTCTCTATTCAACATCAGTTCTGTTCTCCTGATTTCACTGTGTAATACAACAGCTGCTTTATAGACTGTCTCACTCCTGCATATTTTTATTCCTGTTTGCCAGTCTTCATCTTTATCCCTTTATTTTGTTTGTGCTAAGAAACAGAAACAGACAAAAGCTAGTTATGTTTTAGTAATATTTTAAGTACTTACTTGAAGCTTTTTAAATGAATGCCAAAAATCTGAATTTTTGAAAATGAAAAACTGATCCATATTCTGAAAAGTGGATATTAAGTCCACCAGTGGGTCCTGAGTTAACAAGAAAGAGAAAGCAATGCTCGTGGAGACTCAGTAAGTCTGAGGTGTGGGACAGGCATTTAAGCCATCTGTCACAAGGGGTAATAGCAAGGAGAGGGGAACAGAGAGACACAGGAATGACAGGCAGCCTAGCCGTTAACAGTAACCATTTCTTAAGTAATGAACATTTTCAAAAGCCAAGGTTAAATTTGTCATTTTGTTTGTGTGATAGGAAAAGGATGAAGAAAGTCTGGGATAGAGCCGTTGACTTCCTTGCTGCTAATGAATCTAGAGTGCGCACGGAAACACGAAGAATAGGTGGTGCGGATTTTCTCGTCTGGCGATGGATCCAGCCTTCTGCATCCTGCGATAAGACATTAGTTATACCTTCTAAAGTATGGCAAGGCCAAGGTATGTATGTTAAGCAAAACCAAAGATTTTCTCCTAATCTTTCAAAACATACAATCTATACTTAATTGAAGCAGTGTAGCTAGAAGCCAGGTAAATACAAAGCTTCCTTTCCAGCCAGCCCTGCATGGAGGAGGAGGAGGAGGTACAACAGAGCTGTTGTTCTTGTCAAGCACATGCAGTCTTGATCATGTTATTACAGCATTGTTAATAAACATTCAACATGCATTCAGTATGTGCATGGAAGCATGGCTGTAATATTCCGTTTTCCAGCTCTTAGTGCGTTCCTCCTCTCACCAAACCCTTTGCTGAGCATCTCCCCGCCCCATGTCTTCTGTAGCTGTCATTCCATGGCTTTCTTAACAGTATGTGCAGTTCCAAAAGAAACGTAATAAAGTATATACGGAGCTCTGAGCATTGGCTGCCTTATGTGCCTGCACCTCTACTGTGTAAAGGATGAATAAGGGAGCTAGGGATGGGAAATTCTCTTTCCTGTCAAGTCATGTTTAATTAATTAATTAAGTAATTAATTAATGATAAACATTCATAAAAAAAGATAAATGAAGTGTTTTAGGATTGTGATTTTAAAAATACAGTCATTTCATTTTTTCCTTCTAATTTTACTTTTAAAAGCTTAAATGGTAGACTTTAATCATGCAGTTGGTGGGGGGAGTGGAGAGGTTCTAGGAGGAGTTGAAGGAGGGAAATCCATAATCAGAATATATCATATAAGTTTTTTTTTTTTTTTTTTTTTCATTTAAAAAATGTACTTTCCTTCCCATGGAAAGTTGCCTGCAGAAAGGCTCTGTGAAGCTGGACACAGAGTTACGTATCTCACGTAACTCTTACCTGTGTCTGGCAGCTGAGCCCTTTGTCAAGATCACTGGGGACTTGACAAAAGCATTTTTCCCCTGGTTCCCCTCCTAACTGGATCTTTTCCCCCAGTCATGGCTGTGTCTCCTGCCCCCCTCCCTACTTGTAGGCTTTGCTTCCCCGGGGCTTCTCAGCGCTGTCTTCTCGCTTACTGTTCCTTACTCTTCTCATGCTCTGCCTTCCTTCGCTTACATGCACTAGCTCCTGTCTGCCTCAGACTTCTGCGCTCTAGAGGAGGAAAGGAACATGAGCGCGCCATGTCTGTCCCCAGGTCTAGTCAGCGCTGTCCCTCCTTAGCCACCCCACTCTCCTTTAGCTCAGGGCACTCAGTCTTTACCCTGGCCATGCCCAGGCCCTCCTGCCCACGTCACACTGCACTGTTGGCCCAACTTCCTCTGGGACAACAAATAACCCAAGTAGTCTTAACTTCATGTTGTCTTACTGATTTTCCATACGATTACTTTAATTTTTTTAATATTTAAGGATGGATCTTGTCATGTAATTCCTCTACCTAAACATTTGTATGATTCTGTATTACTCTTACGGTACCGTTGAGATACTTTGACATGACCAACACAGTCTTGAGGAATCTGACTTCTCCTTTTCCAGGCTCATCTTTCTGTTGCTCTAATTGACTTTTACTTACTCGAATATACCATTTTCCTTCTAGTATAGGCTGCATGCAAAGTTCATCTCCACCTGAAGTGTCCTGTGCACTTACTTCCCCACCCCCGCTGCCTTACTTATTCTTCAGCTCTCAGAATCCCTTTCACTTCCTTGGGGAAATCTTACCTTGCATTGATGAGGTGATGTTATTTTTAGTCTCCTTCCTTTTTTTTTTTTAACAGGATTTATCAAACTCTAATCCCCTGGAAGATAGCTATCAGTTGTCTGTGTCTCCCACCACCCCATTGTCTCTAGACACTAATGACTGTCTTAATCCACCTTAACACAGGAACTGGCTCATTAAGAGCATACTATGAATATATTTTTAATGAACTAAATGTCTTTCAACAAAATGAAATAATAGCAAGTAATACAATTATTGTTTTGGGTTTTTTTTTTTTTTTGTAGCATTTCATTTAGATAGAAGAAATTCACCACCAAATAGTTTGACACCATGTTTAAAGATTCGAAATATGTTTGATCCAGTTATGTAAGTATTATAATCGGACATATATATATAATTTGCATTTGGCGTATTTGGGTATAAAATGCAAGGTATTTGTATTAGGCTGTGTGTCTAATTGAAAAGTTTTTTTTTTAATTTTTTATTTCTAGCTATAAATGTTAATACTTTTTCCCTTTTGTTAAATTCCGAGCAAAGGTTTAACTGTGGCCCAGAGAAACAAGCACTGCTAAAGTGTTTCTAAATCTCTGTATTCAGTGCGAATCCTCAAAACAGATGAATGCAGAAAGGTTGATTAATAACAAACAATGCCCTTAACTAAATGCAGCATTCATCTTATATGTAACAGTTAACAGTTTTACCTCAGTCTGTAAAAACAAACAAAAAATAGAAATAAACCTTTTTATATTTTTTATGTACTTATTAATGTAATGTTTGAGGAACCGTTCTGACTACAGCATCATCACAGCACATACCCAATGAGTGGCAAAGTCAGGATCTACTTACTGCCTTAGAACTTGTATTTATGTGTGTGTGTGTGTGTGTGTGTGTGTGTGTGTGT
>OU015756.1:13363244-13381057 GCA_907169655.1 Acomys percivali
TCAGCTTGTCTGTGCATTCCATGTGCTGGGTTATAGCATAAGCAGCCATGCCCATCCTCATGGAAAGTGCTGGAGATTTGAACTGAGTCCGTACAGAGCAAGCACTGTTACCCACTAAACCATCTCCCTCATATATTTTACTCATAAGTTATAATAATTTTTAGAATTGGTTTTGTAAAAGCTATTTAGGTATTAATGATATGACAGATAAAAGCTTTTTTGTTTCAATTTTCTTTTAATGTTTTTATTCTTTGAGAATTTTGTATATACATACAGTGTATTTTGATTATATTCACCCCTAACTCCTCCCAGATCTACTCCCACTCCCCACCTCCTCCCATATATACTCACAGATATGCAGCTTTCCACTGGAGTGTAAAAACCTACAAAGACCACACCCTTTAAAAAGGACTGATTCCTCCTGCCCCAGAAACTATCAACTGTCGATAGCTCTTCAGCTAGAGATGGGGGCTTTTTTCAAATCTTGATACTAGAAGTTGTGTTTTATGGAAAATACCTGCTGATCCCATGTTAAAGTCACTTATTTCTGATTTTAATGGCAAAATTCCACATAATACCAGACTGTACCCATGAGGGGAGACACTGTCTCTGCAGACACTCTCTCTTGCAGTGATACTTATTTAAGGAATCTGCCGCATGCTTTAATAACTAGGAAGTCAATCCCAACCTGGCATTTTATTGCATTGGGCAGATTTAAAGTGGAGGTATTTTCCCAAGCCGTCCCCTCTGTGACTCACCCTCAGCGAGACAGACGAGCATGTGTGCTGCAGCACATGCTCTCAAGGCTCCAGCTAAGGTGGGCGACCATGTTTGCCTGTGGAGCTTTTCTCTTGTTTTGGGAAAGAGAAGCATGGAATGTAGTATTTATATTAAGAAATGAGTTAAGAAAATGTGAAAATGTTAACAACAATAAAGAACACAGTATTCAACTATTGCAATGTTAACACTAGTCTGGGAAAAGAAACGAAACAACCTGCAAGTTCATAGACAGACAAAGTGACTGAACTCATCTGCTCCACAGTACTGTGAGAAACAGTGAGTGCAGGGCAGGAAGAGCATGGCTGATTTTGTTTCTCTCACTTTCAGGGAAATAGGAGATCAATGGCATTTGGCAATTCAAGAAGCAATTTTAGAAAAATGCAGTGATAATGATGGCATTGTTCATATTGCAGTAGACAAAAATTCACGTGAGGTAAAGTAGTGTCTAATGTCAAACACAGTATGATGGATTGGTTGCTATTAAACTAAGACTGTTCTCTCTCTTTTCTGTTTATGATACAGGGTTGTGTATATGTTAAGTGTCTGTCTCCGGAATACGCTGGGAAGGCTTTTAAAGCATTGCATGGCTCTTGGTTTGATGGTAAGAGATTTGAGTATTACAAAGATTTGGATTAGTTGAAGTTTAGATTATGCTTGATTTCAAATAGAGGAACTTTAGGTTAACATTTTTTGAATAATAATTTTAGATGATTTTGTTTTGTGTTTATTCTTTATACCACAATTAATTTTCTACAAATAATAAATGTAATTTTACAGGTCTAAAATACTATTTTTATCTTGCAACAGGGAAATTGGTTACAGTCAAATACTTGCGTCTAGATAGGTACCACCACCGCTTTCCCCAGGCTCTTACGTGCAACACTCCCTTGAAGCCATCAAATAAACACATGAACTCTATGTCTCATCTGCGCCTTCGGACTGGCCTAGCCAATTCTCAAGGAAGTTCCTGAAAAGAGTTCTTCACTCCTAGGACTGTTATTTAAATAGGAAAATTCCCATTTGGCTTCCGTCTTCCTTTTAAAATGCTTTTTGTATGTAATATTTTTATTGCTGAAGACAGCTGTTTGAAAGTTCCAGAAATCTTAAGGTTCCAAAGGGATTTAGGGGTGAGGCAGCAATGCTGAGCAGGTAGGAGTTGTTTGACTCAGCATTTGGAGCTCAGTTAAGCCAGTGCATTTAAAGTGTGCATGAGGAACACTCACTTTATATTAAGCGTTTCAGAGATGGTGGTTATATTTTTGCACCAAAAAGTGTTTAGATAACCACACAAAAGCATGGCAAAGCAGCTTTTTGTATTTCCATAATTTGTGGATTAATGTGAATTTTTGTATACAGTCAGCTGCATAGTTCCTTACAGGCTACTGTGGTAAAACTGTTCATTTCCCACTTTAACCTTAGGTTTCTATTGCTTGTAAAAGGTTCATTTACAGCAGCTGGAATATGGGGAAATTTATTTGGTTTTAATGGTTACATACATGTTTAAGTGGATGTACATGTACTTAAATTGGCTTTTGTATATATGTATAAACGCTGATGGTAGTGAAAGTCTTGTTTTGTGAGAATGTCTGCATTAGCAGTAAAATAAGCTTTCTATTTTATTCATAATCTAATGTATATATAATGTATGTGCATAGCTGTGTGTTTATGTACATATGTAAGTGTACATATGTACATATCCACACAGATATATACATATGGCTGTACTGTCACAGATGATCAAGCAGCCAAGTACCTGGAAGTATTAGATACATGTTTAAAATACCTTTTATAGATTTTATATAAAAATACCTGAGTATGATTTTGTGTGAAAGTTCTGGCACCAGTTGTAATGAGTTCAAATTTATGTGAGCAATAAAGAAGCAATTGGCAGATACTGGAAAAATATTTTGTGAAAAGCTGTATTTATTATAAGTACTGGGGCTGTGACAGTACTACTATTGGGATTGTGTCATATTCCCAGTCAGTTATAGCGTAAAGAAATGTTAGCTCCTGTTCTATGTCCAGTGTAAAACAGGGTGCTTAGTTTCAGCCAAGTGTATTAGATAAGTATCCTTGGAATGTTGGGCCATGAAAGTCTGCAGTGTAGAAAATGCACGAATGACCATTGGTGTGTGCCTCAGTGTTTGCTTCAGTAAAGCTACTTTATTACTGTTTATGATTTCTGGTCAAAATAGTTACTGATCAAGGTTTATTTGTAACCTAAAAATTGGCTTTTTGAAAAAGTACCTGCTGGGTATATCATTGTCGGTCCAAATGAATATATGAAACAGCTGGAATTACATGAATCTTAGTTTCTGTGTTAAGTTTTTGTTTAGTTTTCTTTTTGTTGTCTATGTGTTAGGTTTGCAGCATGAACTTGCACAGATAATGCACGTTTCTGGTAAAGTAAACATGATGCACACTATTCTGTAACAGAAAACCCTTTGTGCCTTACCTGTGTGCTTTTGTGGGCACCATGTTTATGAAGAATAAATGATTTGTTATCAGAAGAAAATAACTTTTAAATTCTCAATCTATGTCTCAGATGCTAACTGTTAAAATATAAATATATAATATATAAAGTAACCAATCTTTCTGTATTTTATGTGCATCATAGTGATTTATTTGAGCTTAGTGACCCCATCTTGTAACCTGTTGCAAGAGTGAATGTAAAAAATAGTTGTGGCATTTAAACAGGTCACCTTTTGATGCAGGTGCATCTTATTCTTGCTTCGAAGATATATTTCATGTAAACCCTGTACATTTATTATTGTAATATATACTATTATGCAGCCCATTTTACCTGGAACTCTTAAGCCGACCAAGAGTCCTCCCTATAAGACAGATAGGAATGTGTATAATAATTAGGTATTTGAAAAGTTCTGGTTTGATGTAATCTGTTTCTTGTTCTGTTTAAAAAGAAGGAAAACATTCTAATTAAAATTTTATTAGGTTTTTTAAAAAATGTGTCTTTGTTTTAAAGAAAGTTGTAAAGTGTCTTGTGTCTATTTCTTTTTACCAGTGATAGTGGATTATCTTTATTTTAAATCTCTTTTATCTAAGGGTTTATGGATCGTTGTGTGGTTAAGGATGAGGACCATAAAATTAATATTTTGATATTTTTAGTTATTTTGAGATGGAGGTCTCTCACTCTGTAGCGTAGGCTGGCCTGCAACTGTCGTGTGCAGTCCTCCTGCTTTATCTACAGCTTCCCAAGAGCTGAGATTACAAGGGTGAGCCAGCATGCCCAGGTGACAAGTTAATTTAACCATCCATTTTCAGCGTCCTTAAACAATGTATTAGCAGATATTAGCTGTATATAGCAAAGGGCTTCATGATGACATTTTATACATGTATATAATGTGTGTTCACCCCATCACCTTCATTGCCCTCTTGCTGTTCTCGCGAATCTCATCTTCAACTTTGCTTTTCTTTATTGAAAATGTCTCCATTTAACTTTCAAAGGTTTGAATCAAATGGTGACAAGAATTTAAATTAACTGAGTCATTAAGCATTTTAGTTCAGTTAGATAGTTTTTTTCAAAGAAGGAATTCTCAACAAAGGGGAAAAAAATACATTCTCACTGAAAGCCTTAACCCATTATAAAACAGTCACAGCCATTTTTATTTATTTATTTATTTATTTATTTACTTACTTATTTATTCTTTAGCTGCTAGACCACCATTATTTTAGATTTTTTCATTGATGTTTTAATCAAGTAAAAGGAAGATTTGGCTCATTAGTCACTTGGTTGTCAGAAAATCCTGTGTCTGCTTTTGCACGGCCTGTCTCTAGGTAAGCCATTTTTGTTAGACAGCATTGCCCTTTGTCCTTGTCAGCTCTTCTGTACTACCTGGAATGTCCCTGCCATGTTTTCTGGCTGTCCTTGTGACTTGAGTAGTTTCCTGTCATTTGATGGACTTCCTGAGATCTTAACATTTTTGAGAGGCTTGGAAGTCCATTTTATAGGGTGTCTTCATTGCATTTGTATTGTTGGAGGACAGTTTGCAAGACACTGGGAAGCACATTGTAACAGAGGTCAGCAGTAGATGGTAGGTCCCATGAAGCAGAGAGTGCCCAGTGAGAAGCGGTTTTGTATTTAACATAATAGCCAAGCAATGACCAAGTAACTGTGGTAATATAGGTAATCATTTGATTCTTGAGGACATTCTGGTATATAAGAATTCAATATATGGTGGTGTCTTATAAAACGATGGATTTTTTTGTGGTTTTTTTTTTTTTTTCTTTTGTGTTTTTAACTTTCAAAAAACAAAAACAAGGCCTTGATGTTAGAGCTGTGGTATTATTAATGTCAGGGCATGTGTTTTCTGAAACTGTCTCTTTAGAACTGGCTCAGCCTCTTCAGTTTGTTGTGACGTAGATGATTTTAATAACCCCACACCTCCACGGTTGTCAGCAGCTGTGGGTGGGAGCGCCACACTGCTGCCTGCCACAGCCTACCAAGTTCTCGGACTTCCATTCAGCGAAGCCTACTTCCTTGACTGTGTGGCAGAGAAGAATTGCAGAGTATGTACTAGTAGGAAGAATTGCAGTGTATTAAGAGATTTTTTTTTTTTTTGAGTCAGGGTCTCTCTGTGTTAGCCTTGGCTGTCCTAGACTCACTCTGTAGACCAGGCTGGCCTCGAACTCACAGCGATCCGCCTGCCTCTGCCTCCCGAGTGCTGGGATTATAGGTGTGCGACCATGCCCGGCTTTTTTTTTTTTAACATTTAAGCCTAGGCATTAGTAGGTTGGGGCGGGGGTGGGGGGGAGGGGGCAGCGGGAAGGGGGGATACACCTAAGAGAATCTCATGATGTGTCTTAGCAGTAGCTCACATATAATTTTTAAAAATGTATATATATATTTATCAGTGTGAGTGTATGCCAAATGTGGGCAGATTTTTGAGATGGCTAGTATAGGGCATTGGATCCCTGGAGCTGGAGCTGGAGCTGCAGATGGTTGTGAGCTGCCTATTAGGAATTGGGAACCAAACTTGGGTCATCTGGTAGAGCAGCAAGTGCTCTTAACCACCGATCCATCTCCAGCATCCAGGGAATTTTAAGAAATGATCAGATGATAGGAAGATTGTGGAAATGTTTTGAAGAGTATTTATTTTTAAAATGAAAACAAAAACAAAAATAAATTCATGTCATATGTAGAACTTAAGTTGTAGTCACATTATCTCAAAAACATGTCATGTAGGGCACTGTCGGTTGGAAGTGGCTCCGTTACAGTCTCTGATTTTCAAGGTGTGGAATCTCACAGGAGGCCCTGACAGCAAGCACTAGGGTGAGCTCAGTGTCTGTCAGTGAGAGCTGTGTCTTTCTCTGGGAGCGGATAGAGAGAAAAAGCCAGTCCTTATCCAGGTAACGGTGCCAGTTCCCACTCCCTGCCTTCTCCAGAAGCCGTCAGGCAGAGGGAGTTTGCTTCACACCATGAAGTTGCTTGTCCTCTTAGCAAGAGCACCAAATCAGTAACCCAGACAGAAATCGCCCTTCACATAGGCAGCAACTTATTTTTGTTACTGACAACACTGTTGATTTCAATATCTAATTCTTGTTGTAGTTGTTAAATGTAGTTGTTAAAAGGTGAGAAACTGTCAAGAATGATTGGCATATTCGAGTAACATTGGGCAGGAAATGTTTCCGAGTTAGCTACAGAGAGCATTCTGTTGACTTCCATGTTTATTTACGAAACTTCGAGTGCACTTATGGTCATGCCTGTAATGTGTGCCCCCCCCCTCGCCGCCCCCTTTGCTCCAATTGGTCCCCTCTGCTAGTTTATTTTGAGTCACTCCCAGTCTTTGGTAATGAAGCGCAGGCATTTGGAGTTTAGTCATCCCAGCACATTGGGAAAAGGCCGTGTTTATTTTGGCACAAGTTGTTAGTGTTAGCAGGTATATGAAAAGTCTTCCAACACTCCCCAGATCCCTGTTTGGAAAGGGGGGGGGGGATACTGGGGGGGGTGTAGTCTCTGGAGTTAGAAGAGTGTTTCCATTTCAGCATTGACATATACTCACCTGTGACTTGAGGCAAGTTAAACAGTGTGGCAGTTGTTTGTACTGTTGAAAAGACAATAAGATACTTTTTAAAGTTACCCACTGCAGAGTACTCCTCTTATTATCTCTAAGTTGAGGCCATTTGATAATAAGGACTACTTAATTTTTTTTTTCACTGTGATGCTCCTTCATATTGTTCACACATGAGAGAAACCTGTAGATACATCAGCTTTTTCAGCGGTGCCTTTTAACATGAAATCTCAGTTGCAGAAAAAAGGAAAGGGGTAACTCCCCACCTCAGAAGAAGTGGGGTAGCTGCAAGGCAGGCTCCCCGAGTAGAAACACAGGTGCCTTAGGCAAACCACGCTGGTCAGGGAGTGAGTCCAGAAATGTGCGGCACACAAGTCGGTTAGCCCAGGAGCACAAGGTGGTTTGCATTGATACACTAGCCATCAGATTTGACAGAGTAATGATACAGCAGGTCCCTCACACCTGGTGACATTCACCAGACACACATTCTCTCCCCAAAAGGGAAAGCACCCTAGAATCCGAGGTAATGGGATCTCCTGGAAGATACAGACCTTAACTGTGGGTCTCCGTTTTAGCCCTATCATCGGGCTTACTGTTGGACTGAGTAAAATTTTGAATGCTCTGAAATTTTCAAAAGAGGTTTTCATCACTGTTCTAAGTTTTCTATTGCCGTGATAAGATAGCAATGACCAAAAGCAACTAGGAGAGAAAAGGGTTTGTTTCCTCTTTTGCCCTACAGTTTGTAGTCCATCATGAAGGAAAGTCAGGGCAGGAACTTGAAATGAAGACCGTGGAAGATGCGGATGCCTGGCTTGCTCCTAGGACCACCTACCCATGGCACCGCTCACAGTAAATCAAACCCTCGCATGTCAGTCATTACTCAAGAAAATGACCCTACTGGCTCTCCTAGAGTCAGTCTGATGGAGGCATGTTCTCAGTTGAGGTTCCTCTTTATAATAAGATACCTATTAATGTATATCAAAAAGACAAAAACCAAACCAAACACACACACACACCCCAGCCAACTGGACAGTCACTATTTTTTCTTTTGAAATTTATGCATTCTCTCTTTAAAGGATCTTTAAATTTGAAAACAATTATGCGCGTGTCTCCGACACTCCCCCAGGTACCACCCCACATCCCCTGTGTGTGGGCGCTCATGGAGACCAGAAGAGAACCTCAGAATTCCTGGAGTTGAAGCTACAGGTGGTCGTAACCTGCCCCGTGTGGATTCTGGGAACTAAACTTGATTTCTGTGAAAGAGCATCAAGTGCTCTTAACTGCTGATCCACTGTGGATCCTCATTCTCTCTTCTTCTTCTTCTTCTTCTTCTTCTTCTTCTTCTTCTTCTTCTTCCTTTTTTGTTGTTGTTTTGTTTGTTTTTGATTTTGTTTTTTGAGACAGGGTTTCTTTGTGTAGCCTTGGCTGTCCTGAACTCACTTTGTAGACCAGGCTTGCCTCTAACTCACAGTTATCCGCCTACCTCTTTATTTGCCTTTGAAACACTATACTTTTGCTACAATTTATTCATTTTAATGTTTTCTCCAAAATATCTAAAACTTCTTGTGGTAATTTCCTTTGCTTCAAAAAGGTAAAGTAATCAAAATTTACATTTCCGTCCTCAGTATTAATAACATTGTGACCTGATACCAAGTACGGCAGTCTTCAACCCTTGTTAGAACTGGGGCAGTGGCAGGATTTAGATAGATTTTGGCCCAACTAGAGTGGACCAGTTGTGCTCGCTGGTGGAAAACATTACGTCCTGGTGTGTACATTTAGTCCTGTGCTGTAGAACTATTCCACATGATGTGTACCTTGTAACACCGTGCCTCAGGTGTGTGGTGTACATTCCCAGAAGGTAACTAAAAGCAGCGGCCGTGAGTGAGACGTGAGCTGTGAGTAGACAAGACCTGCTGTTTCTAGAAGCATCACGGGAGCTGTGGAATCCGAGACTTGGGCTTAAAGAACTTAATAAGCTGCTCATTCTCTTGTTTACTCATTATTATGAGATTTACATTGCTTCACACTTCAATTTGCCATGTTTCAATATCACATTAACATAAACAATTGCCTTGCCTTGTAATCTGATTAT
The DNA here is from genome assembly GCA_907169655.1 of Acomys percivali. Taxonomy (NCBI): domain Eukaryota; kingdom Metazoa; phylum Chordata; class Mammalia; order Rodentia; family Muridae; genus Acomys; species Acomys percivali. Next base: position 13,372,146 of record OU015756.1, read on the forward strand.
GTAAAAATTGATTTTCTTTTTCTGCTTTTCTTTAGTTACATGGAACATTCAAAATGCCTTGGTTTTCTCTAAAGTTAGTTCAATACATTTAAAGCACTAGTTATAAGGTCAAACCTTATTTGTAGATATTTGTGGGAGAAATACTGTATGTGTAATTAACGTGTATTTTTATTATGCTCAGAAAAACATAGGTTCTGCAGTGCTTTTATAAGTTGTATATTTGTGTGTATCTCTGTGTGTGTTTATGCTATGTGGGTGTTCATGCAGACCAAAAGGGCATCATTTTCACGGTTCCCAGCTTTATATGGAGAGCCAGCCTCCTACAGGCCCCTGCTTGTGACCTGCCCTCCCTCCCTGCATGTTCAGGTGGCTGCATCATATGGATTCCCCTTGGTTTCAGTGGCTCCTCCTCCTCCTCCTCTGAAAGGCCTCATAGCCTGCACCTTTCTTTTTCCCTGCATATGCCATACACTATCCAGTCCAAGCCAGAGACTGGGCCTGTGCAGACTTTGGGGGTTGGGAAGGGAGAACCTCCTGTTAGTGTCTCATACTTTTGTTGTATACCTTCCTGTGTGTAAGTGGGGTTATGGAGAAGCCTGGGTCTTCAGGTCCATGTCTCCTGGTCAGTGTCTCCAGTGGAAACAGGGTCAGCTGTCGCCTTGCTCACTAACCCATACATTACGTGAGCGCATGCTCACATGCACGTTCTCGTAGAATGTATAGTATGGTATCAAAGTGATTGTCAGTAAAACAAAGCTGTAATCCCAGGACTGGGAAGCTGAGGCATGGCTGCTCATATGATTCCAGACTAGTCTGGCCAAATAAGACCCTGTCTCAGCCAGGTGGTGGAGGCATAGGCCTTTAATCCCAGCACTCAGTCAGAGGAAGGTGGGTCTCTGTGAGTTCGAGGCTGCCCTGGTCTACAGAGTGACTTCCAGGACAGCCAGCCAAAGCTACATAGAGAAACTGTCTACAGATAAACAAACAACACCCTGTCTTTAATAAAAAAAAAAACCAAAAAATAACTCAGCCATAATATTATTGAATCACATACTTGCCTGGAAAGTAGGTGGTTCCTTTAAGAAAAAGGAATGTACCGGATAGAAATGTGGAGTGCACTTACTATCTCAGTGACTTCAGATTTAGTGAGTAAAAACCAAGAATACCAGGTAAATCATGGATGTTTGTTTATGCTCCATACAATAAGGCAGATATGTTCATGCTAAAATTGATTTGCTGTATCTGATATTGAAATGTACTTGCATATTCTACATTAAATCTGCTAACTATATTTCTATGCATCTTCTATTGTTCAACTTTAGTCTCACTGATACATTTTAGCCTCTGGTTTCTCTAAAACCTGCCTGGGCAGTCTTCCCAACACTCTTTACCCCGTTGCCTGCAGCACATTCCTGCTTCTTACAAGCTATTTTCTTTACATTTCTCCTCCACAAAAAGTATTTATGATCCTTCCCCCCCCCCTGCAACCCCCACTCTACAAAGCGCTTTTAAGGTGTGTGTATGTATAGGTCAGTTGTCAATCATGATCAGCGTCCACCTTTTGACATAAGGCCTCAGGATCTTAGAACTTGATTCACCCAGATTCCTTGGCCAACGAACTTGAGACTTACTGTCTGTCCACCACCTCTCCCCCAGCATCAGGATTACAAATGCATGCCTCTGCACCCGGCTCTTATGTGGGTGCCCGGGATCAGAACTCACATCTTCAGGCTTGCACAAGAGGCGCTGTACTGAGTGAGCCAGGTCTCCAGCCAAGAAAGTGATGTTTTATCATTGATCATTGTGTCTTATTGTTAGGTGTCGGTAGCTACACATGAATATGTAATCTGTGCCAGACTTTTTTTTTTTTTTTTAAATAATTCCTTACACATGGTAAGCACTCAAGTCAATCGGGAATAATTGCGTACGCTTTCTGTATCTGACTCTTAGGGAAGATTTCTTCAGGATCGGTAAACAGCGTTGACTTTAGTCAAAGAAAGGTCAAAGTCAGGAAAACACAACCAGCCTCAGCCATGAGTCTCCTATTATCAGTGGTTTCTTTTTTCTTTTTTTAAAGACTTACTTATTCCTTACTGTGTACACAGTGCTCTATCTGCATGTACACTGCAGGCAAGAAGAGGGCATTAGGTCATATTATGGTTGTGAGCCACCATGTGGTTGCTGGGAATTGAATTCAGGACCTCTGGGAGAGCAGTCAGTGCCCTTAACCTCTGAGCCACCTCTCCAGGCCCTTGTCAGTGGTTTCAAAGCCCCCTCATTTAGCTTCACTCCTGGTCTCTCACAAAATAGACAAGACAGGTATTAATTTACTTTAAGATAGAAACTAAACCCCAGAGAAGTGAAACATTTCAGTCATACATGGCCTTCTCACATACGTCACATGCCATGGAGCTTGAATAGAAAGAACCCTGCTGCTTACAAGGTTACTGCTCAGTTCAATGGCAGGCTGCCTTCAAGAGATAGCGGACATTTGTAGAATTGACTTTTATTGAGATTATTAGCAGGAACATGGGTGATTCCAAGGCAGCTGCACCACAGAAAAAAGCAGGCTCAGGAATAAATGGGTGAAGACTCAGGATGAGTGCATCTGTGGTGGGTGTTCTTGCTTCACCTGCAGGCAGCTCTGCTAGCGTCCTCTCATCCCCAGCAACAGCTGGCTGTCCATATGTAGCTGGAGTGATGCTTCAGTGATTAAGAGAGATGTTCTTGCAGAGGACCAGAGTTCGATTCCCAGTTCCCGTGTCAGGAGGTTTGCAATTGTCTCCAACTCTTACCCTAAAGGTCTGGTGCTTGTTTCAGACCACCACAGGCACCTGCATTCATGTGTAAGCACACACACACACACACGGACACACACACACACACACGGACACATGGACACACGGACACATATTAAATCTTTTAAAAAAACAAACAAATACTGCTATGGTATTACATCAGCAGTCTCAGCACTTGGGCGCCAGAGGCAGGAGGATCAGAAGTTTGAAGCCATCTGCTATTGCATAGCACATTCGAGGCCAGCTTAGGCTGTATGAGACTCTGTCTCCAAAGATTCCTTCCAAGATGGGATATTTCAATTTGGAGGAGACAGAGAGCAACCTTCCACCCCTGACTGTGGCTCTTACATTCCCCATACCCTATCTTCAGTGACAAGCCCCAAGTGCTGCTGGGCTGTTACAGAGATCTACTTCCTTAGGGCTGAGCACCGAGCTGTTGTCCTCTAACAAGTCACTTATAGGGAATGCAATTAGTTATGTCCCAACAATAATCACTGTCCACTAAAAAGCAGGACAGTTTCCCTCTGTGACCTCAGCTGACAGCTGCAGTTATCCGTGGCCATAAACCCAAATGTTCATAAACACACAAGGGAATTTGCTAAGCATCATCTGTTTAACAATAGCAATCGCTTTCCCCACTGGGGCCTATTACCTCCCAGCCTCCAGTAGCTGCCCTGGCTTTCAGTACTAGACATGAGCTCGCTCTCCTAGAGTGTGCCTTCAGTGAGGAAGCAGTTGGTTGTACTTTTAACACTTATGCCACTGTTGGACCAGCAGGCACATCTTGTCTAGTATGTTGGTAGTGGTGGTGGTTTGAGCAAGATGTCCTCCAGGAGTTCCTGGCACTTGAATACTTGGTCCCCAACTGGAAAGTGTATCCCTGGGGAATAGGCTTTGAGATTTCACAAGACTCATGCTATTTCCAGTTATTTCTTTCTGTTTTCCTACTTGCAGTTTGTAATATGAGCTCCCAGCTGCTGTTTCCCTCCACCTGCTGTCTCTGCTCAGCCATCGCTGACTCGAACCTTCTAGAACTGTAAGTCCCAAAAATAAACTCTTTGTTCTATAAATTGCTTTGGTCATGGTGTTTTGTCACAGCAACAGAAAAGGAACGAATACAGTAGCGTAGTACGTAGCAGGACCATCAGGGACACTCCTTTCCCATCAGCCTGCCTAGCTACCACCTTCTAGCACTACAAAAGCCAGCAGTCAGGGATGGAGTTTCCGTGTCATCCGCAGCCTGATAGCTTTATATCCCGCTGCTGAAGCATATATCTTCAGCCATCGGGACTTACCGCCTACTTCTGGTACATAGTGATGACTTTTATTACGTGACAGACCTCAAGCTCCTCTCTTGTAGGAAAGCAACTTGCCCCTGGTATTAGGATTTTTCATGCAACAATATTAAATAATGAAACTTTTTTTTTTTTTTTTTTAAAGCAGAGGGTTGGCACACTCTCCAAAGGCCTACCACCATACCCTTCAAACAAGTGCCAATTGGTCTTGGAGCTTAGGCTCTGAGGAGATGAAAAGAAATAGCTATTATCATTTGTTTCTGCAAAAGAGCAGTGTTGGGCACAGTGGCATGGATGTGCGGCACACAATGCCATCTAGTCTAACATAATCTACAGCCATTCTTCATGAGCCATTTGTTTCCTCATCTTGGGGCACTATTGTAGGGCTGTCACTCATGTCCCCACCGTCAATGGGTTTGATGGGGCCATGCTGCACTGCTTGGCCTGGCTAGGGGTCTGGGCGGAAGGGTCACACTTTTGCCTGCCACTGCAGCTGACTCTTAGGTCGCCTGGACTCAAGGCTGGTACTGTCTCCATCAGCCACATCTGGCTACTGAAAGGGCCCTGGGCTAGGTGAACCATCTCCACACATCACAGGGTATATTCTTCTCGAGGGGAGAAATGTATGCAGCATACTCAGCATATGTGATACTACCCATCTGTTGGCTCAGTTTCTTAACAATTAAACTTTATTATACAACCCAACTATCTTACACAAGAAGGAAAAGGTTAAAGGGAAACAAGAATGAACTTTCTGGTATCTGTTCTATGGGACGGGTCCCTAGGTGTCTCTGGCCTGCGCGCTGGTCCGGCCTGTTCTCTGATCCTTGTCCCCATCCACCTGCGCTGGAGCTCAGTCTAAACCTGCTGTCTCCTCTCGGTCTCACTGCCTGTCTGTCTCTCACATGCAAGGGCCAGACTCCTCCTCCTATTGAGGGTCGATTAGAAACACAATAATCCAGGTGGACTGTTCTCCTCCCCCACCCCCAATCCGCTCCCCGAATTCCAGGCCCAGGATGGCTCCACCCAGTCTATCTCAAGGTTAATCTCAGGGAGTATCCTTGGTGTGTCCAAGGACAAAGCCCACCAATGCTGCTTTCACCTGTGACAAAGCTTACAGTCCTTCCCACACCCATCCTTAGGACAAATTTTCACTTCTACTGCTCTTACATGTCTGGTGAACTGTTGCTCAGACCCTAAAGCCAGCCAGAACCTCCCTAGCAGAGCACAGCTTTCTATAACCCGTCCCCCAGAACCAGCTTGTCACAGGTCCTGCCACATGTGCTTGTGAGGCGGCCCATGACTTCCTCATCTTCCTCTCAGCAGTTGCATGCCTTGACTTTGAGGCCTTTAACATTCCTTCTCCAACACTTAGCAACTGTCCCTGCCTTATCTGTCATAGTTAACATACTAAATATGTTGCAGATTTATCTTGTTTATGGTATATTTTGTATATTAGCAAGCAGTCAGCAAATATTTAAGCAGATGACTGCAAGAATACATTTCTTTTGTTGGAGTTTTTTTTTTTTTTAATCGCACCATATGTTTTGATGACAAGCAGTTTTCATAAAATAGCTTGAATATTCAAATATGAGTGTAGGTTTCTGATTACTTTAAAGAAGTTAAAACATTTCAAAAAATCAGTAATTTTGAATATATTATAAAAAATAAAAAAATTAAAATGTGTTGGAAAATTGTTGAACATGAACAGACTTCCTTAAAGGTGATTTTTAAATGCAAATGTAGGATCATGGACTGAAAAAAAACCAAAAACAAAAGCCATGAGTCACTTAAGACAGGAAATCAATCAGATAAGGCTTAAAGGTAAAGTGTTTTTGGTAACGATGACAGGTTGGTAGAAAACAATGAAAGTTATTGATATTAATGTTGTATTGATATTTTATAGTGGTTTGAATGAAAATGCCCCATAGGCTCATAGGGAGTGCCATTATTTGAAAAGACTGGGACATGTGACGTTGTTGGAGTATGTGTGGTCTTTTGGGGGAAGTGTGTCATTGGGTTTGAGGCTTTTGAAGCTCAGTCAGGCCCAGTGACTCACTCTCTCTTCTCTACTGCCTGCCCTGAGCTCCTTCCCCAGCGCCATGTCTGCCTGCGTGCCGCCATGCTTCCAGCATGACAATAATAGGCTAAACCTCCGAACCTATGAGCCAGCCCCAATTACATGTTTTCATTTTATAAGCGTTACCATGGTCATGGTGTCTCTTCACAACGGTAACACACAGGCTAAGACACATGTACCTGGGTTTACATGGGACTAATCGTTACGTGTCTTGTGTGGGACAAACCTTTGTGTTCCATTGTATAGATAAAAATACCACGGCTTGGAGATGGTGTTATTTGTCCAGTGTCCCATGTGGTAGAAGCCATACTTGAATCTCAATCTGGTTGTGCCAAAGTCCTCGCCACTGATTGTGAGAGCAGCTGCATCTAACATGGAAGTCGGCTCAGACCGAGGCCGATTTGATAAGCAGCAGTGGCCAGAGTTGGTTTGCAGTGGAGGAGGAACCTTGGAAAGAGCATACACCCTTGGTCATTATAACACAGTGGAGATGCCCCTAATGCAAGAAGCACGAGGGTGCAGCCCAAGTGGGAGGAGGGTGAAGCCTCCCATCAGTATTTGCCTGTACCATCTAGAAAGTTGGTCCACACTCTCTTACATTTATTGGTGGGTAGCCGCTCTTGTATATCACTCTCCACTATAGAATCTTGCCAAAACCAAGCAGATTTACTCATTTAGAGAGGATCACTTATGTCTTCATAATACTGAAACTCTTGCTAAATATTTATTCTCTCTGGAGCACACCCAAAGCCAAAGCTGGAAGAGTCTGGGGGATACGTCAATTACTTTAGATCTTTCTAGAATTTAATGAACAAAACGGGAGGGCTTACCCATATAAAGGTTGCAACGCCATTCAAGATACAGGCAAATAATTCTATCTAGAAAAGAAGGAAAATGCTCCTGTTAATCCAGATTTCTCTCTCTGGTTGGGAATCCCCTGGATTTTTTTAGCAGGCTGTCCCGATTCAGAGCATGTGCTGGTTAGGAACCAAAAGCCATGGCGGTGACATTCTTTTTAAGGATTTGAAACAAACAAACAAACAAATGTGTGATTTGAAACAAACAAAAAATGTGTCTGCCATAGCACATTCAGTGTTGACCTGTGTGGGTCGCGTTGAGCACACCTCAGCCTGTTCCCACTGAGGTGCGGCGAGAGAGGAGGCTCATGTGTCCATCGGTACAAACCCATGCTTTCCCGAGGAGTGAGCTGAAGGCATTTTCCCTGAAATAGGAGTACAGAATCCAAGAAGCTTGGAAAACCTTTCCCCAGAGTGTTATGTCCTCTTAAAAGTTTTTCCTTTCATCTCCCACCCATCAGTAACTGGTCTAAAACAGTGGTATTTGGTAAAAGGTCACTGTGGTTAAGTACTGACTTGGGCTTCTCACTCTGAACAGTAGCAAGTCCTATGGTGTCTGTCTGTCCGCGCCCCTCACCCCTCACAGCACAGCTGGCTTCCACTTGAGCCTTTGGGGGTGGGGGTGTCTCAAGGCTCTGTGCATCAGCTGGGAGGTTTTATTAGGGAGGTGAGAATAGCTTATTAGTGAGATGGATTGGACTGCTGACAGGCTCACACCCTCTTCTCCAAAGTGAAAATGAATTGTCGCCAGCATAACCCCATGAAAAGCACACGTTCGCTATCTTTTTTTTTTTTTTTTTCCTTGTGGGTTTTGTTGCTGCTTTGTTTATTTGGTTTGTTGGTTTTCGTTCATTTCCATCGTTTTTTCGTTTTCCTTTTTTTCTTATTGTTTGTTTCGGAAAAGGGTTCTTGCTGTCTAGCCCAGGCTGGCCTTGAACTTGTTTCAGTGCCTTCTGCTTTAATCTCCAGTTTATAATCCTGCTAGGATTAGAGATGCTCCAGCCCGATAGGCCACTTCCCTGGTTATTTCTTCAGCCCAGCCGGCATTGTTGTGTAACATGTGGCCGTTTCAGGGTAGCCACAGCGGGACAACGAAAGGGAGGATGCCCGGTTCGGGTTGTGTCTTGTAGGCTACTCCGTGCCTTGCAATATAGACTCTTGCAAGAATGGTGAGTCAGCTTCTTCCCCCATGGGCATTTGATTATGAGACATCTAGTGAGAGTCACGAAGGCAGGTAGAAAGACAAGGAGCTGCAGTCTCAAAAATTAAATTAAATTATTCCTATCTTCTGAAGAACATGAGGCGTTAGAGTTGTGTAGCATGCTGTAGCCAGACATACCTGGCTCTTTTGCGAGTCTGTCTTTTCCAAACTCTGACCCCAAACACATCGGGTTACTAGAGCAGTTACAGCACATGAGTTGGCTAATGCAACTCACCAGGCAGGCTCCCTACACTCCTGGTCTGATGTGAATGTTTGCTAATGTGCCTGCCACTGGGGCAGGGGGGAAGTGGCATAGGAAGCTGGGGGGGAGGGGAGAGAGGGGATGGGAGAAGGTGGGAGATTACTTTCTTTTTCTTTTTCTTAAAATACTAAGCAAGGTTGTTGTTACCAAGTCTGTTATGAATAGGCATTTAGAAACACCGTGGAGATAGACGATTAAAATATCAGTGGCTAAGTTATGGGTCTCCTGGGATAGTGGTCAGAGGGTAACACCTTTCCTCTTCCTGGAGCCATCAAAGGTATGGACCACACCTGTGAGGCCCAGGAAGGATCATCTGAGGAGCTCGTTAAGCCTCTGGTCAAATTTCTAAGTGAGTCTTTACCTCCTGTACCTGAGGTAACCTGAGTGCCTCTCAGACACTTAAAACCATAAGAACCCTT